>CAMAPF010000089.1:0-600000 GCA_945859915.1 Cuscuta epithymum | reverse complement strand
CGTTAAATCGCTTAACACATATAAATATAATTTCAAATTAATAAATATATATCCATAAATACATATACAAGTTTTTACAAGATAGAAGTTAAAAGAAAACAATCACTAAGTAGAAAAGCTCGATTGCATTTATGCTTGTACCACATGTAGCAATGAGTGTAACGCTTGTGTAACGATTAATGTTCTTAATCATTAATAAAATGGCCAAAATTCTCGAGCATTTTTGAAACTTTGATTTTTTTTAATAAAAATGAATTTGAATTCTTATGCTTCATTTATTTTTGTAGAACTTTGTCTTGCTATTTGAATTACATTTTTTCATTTATTTATTTATTTATTTATTTATTTACTTACTTACTTACTTACTTATTTATTTCTTATCGTACTCCGTATTATATAGAGGAAATCACTCACGGTAGGACTAAAACATAGCATTATTCTTAAAGTATGATTAAATGTTTGGTTTTTCTTAAATGGGAATAAATATTACATATTCACCCCTAATTTAATTAATTAATTAATATAATTAATTGTTCCCTTTCAGAACCAAAGCCATTTTGTTGGTGACGCGTCAGTCCGATGACGACAGCGGGGAACTCCGGTGATGGATGTGGACAGGTCACAGGCATATCGGTAGCGACAATCTAGGTGAAAATTTTGACGAACAACAGTGGCGGTCCGCATTTAAAAGTCTATGGACTTTTTGAAAGTCAATAAACTTATCCATGGATTTAAAAGTCCATAGAATTCATTCATAAAAAAGTCTATGGATTTAAAAGTCCATTGACTTTTTTAAAAGTCCATGGATTAAAAAAAGTCCACAACAATCCAAATTGAATACACCCCCCTTAATAATAGTACTCCAAAATACTCATATACAAGTATAATTGAATTGAAAAAGATTGCAAATCTTAGAAGCTGTTCTCTTCGCCTTAACTGAATGTTTCTGATCTGAATTTTTTAAGTTCTGATCTGATCTGATCTGAATTTTTCTGATCTGATCTGATCTGATCTGAATCTTTCTGATCTGATCTGATCTGATCTGATCTGATCTGAATCTTTCTGATCTGATCTGAATGTTTCTGATCTGGTCTGATCTGATCTGATCTGAATGTTTCTGATCTGATCTGAATCCTTCTGATCTGATCTGAATCTTTCTGATCTGATTTGAATATTTCTATGATTATAATTATAATTATAATTATAATTATAATTATTATAATTGCAATTACAAATATAATTTAAATAAAATTATAATCATAATCGTAACTATAATAATAATAATAATAATAATAATAATAATTAAAATTGAATTTAAAATGAAAAAAATTATACCTATTACACTAATTATAAATATAGATATAATTATAATTGTAATTATTTTTTTAATTATAATTACTTATGTAATTATAATTGTAATTATAATTACAATATTTATCTCTATAATTGTAACTATAGTTATCAATATTATTATAATTACTCCGTAAAATAATTACAATAGTAATAATAATAATATTAATAATTACAAAAAAAAATTATAATCATAAATTATAATTATAATATAATTATAAGTATAATTATAATTATTATAATTATAATTAATAATAATTATAATTATATTAACATTACTTATAATATTATAATATAATAATAGTAATATTAATGCAATTAATATTATTATAACGATATTATTATATTAATATTGTTATTACAATAATATAATAATAATATGATTATTATTATTATTATTAGTATTATATTATTATAATATTATTATAATATTATATTATAATTATAATTATAATCATAATTATAATTATGATTGTAACTATAATTATAACTATTATAATTATAACTAATTACAATTATAATTATAACAATATAATTATAATAATTACAATTGATTATACTTATAATTATAAGAATTTTAATTGTAATTATAATTATAATTACATATAATTATAATATAATATTATAATAATATTAATCATATTATTATTATTATTATATTGTAATAATAATAATAATAGTTTTCTTAATAATTGCATTTATATTACTATTATTATATTAAAATATTATAACTATTATTAATATCTTATTTTTTTTATCATATTATTATTAATATTATTAATAATAATTATATAATAATAATCATAATAGTAATAACAATATTAATAATAATAATAATTAATATAATAATAAAAGTGATAAATCATGTTTGAACTTTTCTGATCTGATCTGATCTGAATGTTTCTGATCTGATCTGAATGTTTCTGATCTGATCTGATCTGATCTGAATCTTTCTGATCTGATCTGAATCTTTCTGATCTGATCTGATCTGATCTGAATCTTTCTGATCTGATCTGATCTGATCTGATCTGATCTGAATTTTTCTGATCTGATCTGATCTGAATAAAATAAGAATAAGTAATAAGTAATAAGAATAAGACGAACAGAACAGCACTTTACTATCCTTATAAAGTGGTTATCTTACTATCCTTATAAAGTGGCTAAGAGGGTTACATGGGCATGTTCTCGTTACACCAGTGGCACAGTGCGGACGGAACTCCCCTTTGCGCAGGGAAAAAACCAACCGCTCTGCTTGCCGTTAAGAGACCCGCGCGTTAAATGGCTTCTGTGATCAGAGAATACCCGACACTGTTTGCTACTGTTGTCTTCTGCGGCTGAGCTTCATCAGTGGTATAATATCTATTTCGGACGCTTGGCCGGCCATACCTAAAGCTCTTCGAAATTGTTGGTTTTCTCTGTCCGCTCTCTACGCCCATCTGTGAGTCGCCTTCTTTGCTTCCCCTTTTTCTACTCTTTTGTGTGCGTTTCTTTGCACTCTGAGGCTTTGACAGTTGTGTGTTTATTGAAATTATTGGTTCTGTGCGGTACGCCATTACACGGTTCTGTTGGAATTTTCCCCTTTGTTGTTGGTTTGTTCTTGGTGTTGAGGCTGTTCTTTTGTACCGTTGCCCTGTTTATGTTCCAAGGGTTGCTCTTGTACTGTGTTTTTTCCTGTTGTTTGGGTGCTGTCTGTCGTGTTGCTTTTTTTTTGTGGGTCGGAGGGTCCATTGGATTTTGTGTTTGTTTGGTTGAGTCTGCAATTGTTTGGCAGGGTTTGGCTGGTGTTGTGTTCACTCGGTTGTGTTTGGATTGTTGTTGCTGCAGTATTTTTTGTACTATGGTTGTGGAGGGGTGGGATGTTGTGTTTGGATTGGTGTTGTTTGCTGTGCTCTGAAGCGTCTTCTCTCCATAATTGATTGTTGTCCCTCCCCCTTTGCGTGGCTGAAGGATTGTATGTTCATGGGGTGTGGTGGTGTATTGCTGTCCTCAATAACGACGCTTATGTATATGTATTTTGCTATGTTCGCAGGTGTTTGGGAAGACTGTTTCGCAACTGCAATCTATTGCTTTGCTGCTCGTGTAAGTTTTCTAGAATGTTTGTTTAATTTTTTTGTTTTTTTGTTTGCTTGCACCACTGCGGCAACTAATTCGAAGGACACTTGGCCTATTCCCAAACTAATCTAATTAGAAAGTGCCTAAATGGAAGGATTGGTGTTGTGCAAGAGAGCATACATATCTATCAATATACGGAGTACAAACTAAGGTGAAAAATGGCCAAAATTCCAGCTCAAAAACGTCACATCACAGAAAACACTTGTTAGGTGTTTACTTCGCTGCTAAAGTCATAGTTAGATTAGTAAGACAGGTGAAGTAAACACGCACGCTGCTTAAAAAGCCGCTTACTAACCGAAAGAGGTGCTTAAAGTGTCGCTTATCAAGCCTACCACCCCTCATGTATTAATTAAGCGGCACTTTAAGCTTTTTCAGTTTCCGAATTTATCCTTGCCCTTACCCTATTGTCACCCCTCTACCCGCTACCCCACCCCACCCTACCCTACTCGACCATACCCCACGCGTACCCCTTTTCCCTACAATGACCCTACCCCACCTCTGCCCCACCCCAATCCACACCCACCCACCCCTACCCCGGCCACACCCGATCCCGACCCCACCCCTACCGCCATCCAAACCTAACCCCTACCCTAACCCGACCCCACCCCACCTAGGCCCTTTCCACCATACCTTACCCTTACCCCAGGCCCTTATCACCCTACCCCCCCTACCACATCGGCCCCACCATGGCCCTACCCTTTCCTACCCCTACCCCAACCCACCCTACCTTGCACCGACCCAACCTACTCTTACCCTACCTTACCCCAACCCCACCCCAACCCACTAGGGGGGCCCTGCCCTATCCCAGCCCCTAGGCCCATACCACCTGATAAGTCCGTATTTAGACACGCATTTGATGCGTGTCCGGGTCGGATTTTGATGATTTTCTTGGCTTTAAGGCGTTGCAAGTCTCAATTTTGGCTCAAGTTGTGTTTAGCAGGCGTAGGATCAAGTTTCGTTGCATTTGGAGTTGATTTGAAGAAGTTAGAGTCCGGCAATCGGCGCTAAAGAGACAATCGGGAGGAGATAGAGAGCATTCAAGGAAGAATTGAGAGATTTGGAGGTCACCAGGTGATTCACGGCGAAATTTTGATGAAGTAAGAGCATTGGGATCGACCTCGTTTGAATCCGGGCACGTTTGGAGCAAGAAAACAAGAAAACGAAGCGAAAAAGTCAGACGCACGGTCGTGCGTCTGGGACGCACGATCGTGCGTCCATTACGAAAACGCGGAGTTGCTACTGCCTGCTACGCACGATCGTGCGTAGGCAGGGACGCACGATCGTGCGTAGCCCCGTGACACGCGTGGAAAAATCCCACTTCGACCAGAATTCAGATTTTTTCCCCTTTTTCTATAAATAAGGCCTCCCTAACCCTTTTTGGGGGTTACGAACATTACGGAGAGGCCTAGGGACGAATTTAACACCGTTTTTATGCTATTTTCTTCCAAGACCCTGGGATTATTTGTAAGTTCATCTTTTTAATTAATGACAATTATTTCTATTCATCTCAATTCTGTTGATTCTTCAATTATGAATTGTGAGTAGTTTAATTAGGGATTTGGGGTTGATGAAGGGGTTAATCATGATTGATGGCTAGATTCTTGTCGGTTTAATTGCATGAATGTCGTTTAATTTGTGTCTGAATAATTTAACTGATATCTCTTGTAACCTAGATGGCCACTAGAATTACAATTGCTGATAGAATAAATTAAGAGAGATCTAATTTGTTCTAGGACACATTCACACACACTTAATCGTTCGCTAAGAGATTAGTAGCGATTAAGGGGCCGTAAGCTCGCTCGTCTTGGCAATAATTTAGGATCCTGTCGCATGAGAGATCAGCCTGGTCCCCTAAATTATTGTACTCTACGCCGCGAGAGCGGTAAGAACTTAGTAATGATTAGCTAGGCTCAATTAAATTAATTTCATGTAATTAAGCCTGATCTGCCAGAAATCTGGTTACCCTGGAATCAATCCCTATTTCCTTTGTCATTAATTAGAGAGAAACCAATCTTTTTATTTTATTGCTCATTAGCATTAGTTTAATTTTCCACCCAATCAATCTCGCACACTTGCATTTTTTTATTTTATTTCTTTTTAATCGCTGAATTTAGTTAATCTTTAATTCCCTTTTGTCCGTCCCTGTGGAGACGATACTCGTACTTTCAACCACTTTTCCACAACTATTTTAAGTGCGAGAAAACACACATCAGTTTTTGGCGCCGTTGCCGGGGACGGTGTCGGATTTAAGGGTTAATTAATTTTAGCGACTTGTTTTTAGTTTTTCGTAGGATTTTTGTCTGCTAACCTTGCAGGTCAGATCTGTTTATGCATACACGCTCTAAGAAGGGAGAATCACTAGTCCCTTTTAATCCTGAGATCGAGAAGCTAGCTAAACAGAACCGCAAGGCCTTTAGAGAACAGAAAGCAACCATGGATCCATCCAATTCTGGAATAGCTGGGACGTCTGCGGTCCAAACCACTTCTGGTAATCTGGATTTTTATGTTAATACCTCTCCCCAGTCTTCACAAGAAAATTCACCTAGAGCCTATCCGGGGTATCAAAATCTCCGTACCCCATTCTTCCCCCAAAATCAGTCCACTCCACAACTAAATCTTCCACCACTTTATCAGCTCTTTCAAAATACTTCTATTGCTCCCGAAACCACTTTTCAAAACCAAACCTTTGGGATGCAAGGTCTAGGGCAAAATAATCCAGTCTTTCAGCCCAGACAGAACCAACCGCCAGTCACACAAAATCCACCCCCTACTCAGCCACAAAATCAGCCCTTCCAACCCTAATATCAACAATTCCATCAAACCCAACCTCAGCCAAATATCATCCGTCCCCAACCCATAAGACCACAACCAGTTCATCAGCCGAGATATCAAGCTCCTCCTTACCACAA
The DNA here is from genome assembly GCA_945859915.1 of Cuscuta epithymum. NCBI lineage: Eukaryota > Viridiplantae > Streptophyta > Magnoliopsida > Solanales > Convolvulaceae > Cuscuta > Cuscuta epithymum. Next base: position 593,629 of record CAMAPF010000089.1, on the reverse strand, counting down.
CTATGTTCCACATGACAATCCCCTCTATCAAGGAGAGAGCATTGCAGACTTTCTAGCCCCCGAGATCACAGAGTATGACAACATTCAGGTACCAGGGATTACTGCACCCCGTTACGAGATCAAGCCGGCGGTGATCAATATGGTCCTAAATAATCAGTTTGGAGGGAGCCCTACGGAAGATCCAGTGGCACACATTACCAAATTTCTGAGGATGTGCCAGACTTTCAAGATTCCTGGGCTAGATGACGATCAAGTACGGATGTTATTATTCCCTTTCTCTTTGAGGGATGACGCGCAGAGGTGGTTGGATAGCAATCCACATCACCACATTCAGACTTGGGATCAGCTGCACAAGGCCTTCATAAAAGAATACTTCCCAACATCAAAGGCCATAAAGTTGAAGAAGCAGCTACAGGAATTCAAGCAAGGTTCTTTGGAGACATTAGCTGAGGCGTGGAAGAGATTCAAGGTGCTGAGAAGAGCTTGCCCTCAAGGCAAGATGACTGATTGTGAGGTTCTTTCTTGTTTCTACAGTGGACTCAACAATGAAGGAAAAATGATGCTTGATGCTTCGGGAGGTGGAGCTTTTCCTCAGTTGCCATCTGAGGTTGCGGAAGAATTAGTGGAGAAGATTGTGTCAAATAATGCTTCATGGTACAGTTCTCGGGACACACCTCATCAAAAGGCCCCGGGATTGTACGAGATCAGTGAGAATTCTGCCCTTTCTGCAAGGGTAGATGCTTTGACCAGTATGATTCAGAAGCTTGCTACTACAGTGGAAGACAATCAAAAGAAGACGGAACTTGCTCTCTCGGTGCCCAGTGTGAATATGGTATCCTCCGTTCCTATTAGTCCCTCTTGTACTATGTGTGGGGGACTCCATTCGCCACATGAATGCACAATGATGGCACACTCGGCAGCCCCTGGAGTAGAGCAAGTGGACGCGATGTATTATCAGCGACAGGGCTACTACAATCAGCCCTACGGACAGCAGCAACAGGGGCACTACGGGCAAGGAAATCAGCAGCAGTCTAGAAATTATAATCAGCCCTAGGTACCTCAAGGTCAACAACAAGCTCCTCAACCGGCGCAAGGAAGCTTCCGAAGGGAGACCGAGCAAAAATTTTCTAGCTTGGAAGAAGTGCTCAACAAATTAGCACAAAATCAGCTGAAAGCAGACTCAAGGATGCAAATGTTTGAAGCAAGGATGCAGAGCATGGAGACTCACATGGGGCAGATCTCAAAGGCTTTATCTGAGAGGCCTCAGGGATCCCTCCCTAGTAATACTGAACCGAACCCAAGAGAACATGTTCAGGCAGTCACCTTGAGGAGTGGACGAGAGCTGGAACCCGCTGCCACAACAAAGAAGCCCGATGTAGTTCAAGTTGAACCGGCTGTCTGGGAGGAAGAGAAGGAGAAAGATGAGGGGAGAGAGGTGGCGGCTGCACCAAAACAGTCCGTTCCGGTCGAGAATTACACCCCACCTCTCCCCTATCCGGCGCGATTGACTAGGAAGAACGATAGTGACCAGTTTGGTAAGTTTCTGCATCTCATGAAACAAGTGCAGATTAACTTACCATTCGTGGATGCACTAGCTCAGATGCCGAAGTACGCGAAGTTTATGAAGGATTTGCTCACGAACAAGAGGAGGCTGGAAGAAGCGTCTACTGTGACGCTTAATGAGGAGTGCTCAGCTGTGATACGGACAGATCTGCCGAAGAAGCTTAAGGATCCAGGTTCTTTTACTATTCCCTGCTTTATAGGAGATCTTACTTTTGATAGGGCCCTGGCTGATTTGGGTGCAAGCATTAACTTGATGCCTCTTGCTTTATATGAAAAGCTTGCACTCGGTCCACTTAAACCTACACGTATGTGCATTCAGTTGGTTGATCGTTCAGTCAAATATCCCCAAGGGATTATTGAAGACGTGTTGGTTAAAGTGGACAAATTTATTTTTCCGGTGGACTTTGTTATTTTGGACATGGATCAGGATCGGGAAGTACCATTGATTTTGGACAGACCATTCTTGGCAACTGCCCGAGCACTTATTGATGTTGGAGACGGTAAGCTTGTCCTCCGCGTTGGGGATGAGTCTGCCACCTTTGACATGTCCAAAATAATGAAGAGGCCCTGTCAAGATAGTGGTGAGTGTTTTTACATGGATGTGGTTGATTCTTTGGTGGAGGATTGCATTCCTAACATGCTTTCTGATGAAGCTTTCTTTGATCTTCTTTTGGATGATAGTTTGTCAGCAGAGGATCTTGAGCTCCTCCCTAGTTTTGATTGTCTTATGCTTGGTGGGGAGGAGGACTCAAGTGATGCTAGTGATGTGAAAGGGAAGGAAGATGACTTAGATAAGGTGGAGAAGGAAGACTGTCAGACTGATTCTTCTATTGTTACTCCTTCTCCATTAAATCTAAAGCCTCTTCCCTCCCACCTTGAGTATGCGTTTCTTGAAGATAGTTCTGACCTCCCTGTTATTCTTGCATCCGGGCTTGAGCCATCCCAAAAATCTGCATGTCTTGACTTACTTTGTGAACAAAGGGAAGCTCTAGCCCGGAAACTTTCTGACATGAAAGGAATCAGTCCTGTTTTCTGCACTCATAAAATTTTGATGGAAGATAATGCTAAACCGGTAGTGTAGCCACAAAGGAGACTGAATCCTAATATGCAGGAGGTAGTCAGGGATGAAGTCATCCGTCTACTAGATGTAGGAATTATTTATCCGATTTCAGACAGCCCTTGGGTCAGCCCGACCCAGGTGGTTCCCAAGAAAGGGGGGATGACTGTGGTTAGGAATGAGAAAGATGAGTTGATTGTTACACGTACGGTCACCGGATGGCGGGTTTGCATTGATTACCGAAGGTTGAATGCCGCCACCCGGAAGGACCACTTCCCCCTCCCCTTCATTGATCAGATTTTAGAGAGGTTAGCAGGGCATAAATTTTACTGTTTCCTTGACGGGATGTCGGGATACTTCCAGATCCCCATAGCCCCCGAGGACCAGGATAAGACCACTTTTACATGTCCATTCGGTACCTTTGCTTATCGGAGGATGGCGTTTGGATTATGTAATGCCCCTGCTACCTTTATGAGATGCATGCTTGCTATTTTTGGGGATTTCATTGGGAAGTTTATGGAGGTTTTTATGGATGACTTTTCTGTGTATGGTGATACTTTTGATGAGTGCTTAGAAAACTTGAAGAAAGTCCTGGTTAGGTGTCGAGAGGTGAATTTGGTACTTAACTGGGAGAAGTGCCACTTCATGGTTAGTGAGGGAGTGGTCCTAGGGCATAAGATTTCAAGTAAGGGGATTGAGGTTGATCCGGCTAAGGTTGATGCGATTTCTAAACTACCTCCCCCTACTTCGGTCCGTGCCATTAGGAGTTTTCTAGGCCACGCAGGTTTCTACCGTAGGTTCATCCAGGACTTTTCTAAGATAGCCCGACCCATGACTAAGCTCCTTGAGAAGGATGCACCGTTTGACTTCTCAAAGGAGTGTTTAGAGGCTTTTGAGTGTTTGAAGGAGAAACTGGTCAAGGCAACGGTGGTAGTAGCTCCGGACTGGTCTTTGCCTTTTGAGATTATGTGTGATGCTAGTGATTTTGCAGTAGGAGCCGTTCTTGGGCAGCGTCGAGAGAAACATTTTCAGCCTATCTTTTATGCTTCTAAAACTCTCGATAGTGCCCAAGAAAACTACACTACCACCGAGAAAGAATTGCTTGTTGTTGTGTTTGCTCTTGACAAGTTTCGTCCTTATTTGATTTTATCTAAGGTAGTGATATTCACCGATCATTCTGCTCTTAAATATTTGATGCAAAAAGTGGATGCTAGCCTAGATTGATTCGGTGGATATTACTACTCCAGGAGTTTGATATTGAGATTAGGGATAAGAAAGGGACTGAGAATTTAGCGGCTGATCACTTGAGTAGGTTAGAAAACCCCTTTCTTGATTCCCTGAGTGAGAGAGATATTGAGGGTACTTTTCCTGATGAGAGACTTTTGAGGATCGTTGATGAGGTGCCTTGGTTTTCTGACATCGCCAACTATCTTGTTGGGGGTGTTGTTCCTTCTGATTATACACCTCATCAACGAAGAAATTTTTTTGCTGATTTGAAGTACTATTTCTGGGAGGAACCATATTTGTTTCGTATTTGTGCTGATCAGGTTGTTAGAAGATGTGTTCCCTTGAGTGAAGGAGTTGAGATTCTCAAACATTGTCATTCCGGACCAACTGGGGGACACTATTCTTTTAACCGGACGGCTCGTAAGGTGTTGGAATGTGGTTTCTTCTGGCCCACGTTGTTTAAAGATGCTCTAACGTTTGTGCAGGAATGTGACAGGTGTCAACGCACCGGGCCGGTTACCAAGAGGGATGAGATGCCCCAGAATTTTATATTGGCTTGTGAGGTGTTTGATGTTTGGGGCATTGACTTCATGGGGCCGTTCCCGGGTTCTAAAGGTAATAAATTCATTCTGGTTGCTGTGGATTATGTCTCTAAGTGGGTTGAGGCTGAAGCTCTGCCCACAAATGATGCTCGAGTTGTGATTCGTTTTCTGAAGAAGTTATTTTCTAGGTTTGGAGTGCCACGAGTGTTGATAAGTGACAGGGGTACCCACTTTAGGAATGACCCGATGACTCGCCTTCTGGCAAAGTACGGGGTCACTCATAAAGGGGGCGTCCCTTATCACCCTCAAACTAGTGGCCAAGTTGAGAACTCGAATAGGGACATTAAGACCATCCTTGAGAAGACTGTTGAGACCCATAGGAAGGATTGGTCTGATAAGTTAGATGATGCGCTGTGGGCATTGCGTACAGCGTATAAGACACCCATTGGCACTACTCCGTTTCACTTGGTTTATGGGAAGGCGTGCCACCTTCCGGTAGAGATTGAGCATAAGGCATACTGGGCCTTGAAAACGTTGAATAAGGATTTGTCTTTGGCGGGTCGTGAACGGCTTTGGAAGCTCAACGAGTTGGATGAGTGGAGGCTCATGGCCTATGAGAACTCTAAGATTAGTAAGGAGCGTACCAAAGCCTATCACGATCGGCACATTAAACAGGGAAAAGAGTTTTGTAAGGGGGATCAAGTTCTGCTATTTAATCCCCGAATGAAGATTTTTAAAGGAAAGTTGAAGTCTAGGTGGTCCGGTCCTTTCATAGTGAGCGAAGTTTTTCCCTATGGCACTGTTGAGATTGATCATCCTGAGAAAGGCCGTTTTAAAGTTAACGGCCATCATTTGAAGAAATACTACGGAGGACCGCTAGAACGCGAGCGTGAGGTGACCTTTGTCACGAATTTGGAGAGATGAGTGCGTAGTTGCGTCGGGCAAACGACGTTAAAAATAGCGCTTCTCGGGAGGCAACCCGGGCTTAATTTTTGCTTTGTTAGGTTAGTTTTGTTGCTTTTCAAAAACCCCACAAAAAAACACAAAAAAAAAATAATTTTTTTACTGTTCCTGCGGACGCACGGTCGTGCGTCCAGGCACGCACGCCGTGCGTCAAAGAAAGAAAAGCAGGGGAGGCCACTGCCATCGACGCACGATCGTGCGTAGCCGTCGAAGCAACAGTGAAGCGTCTGCCATCGACGCACGATCGTGCGTCGCCCCCTACGCACGGTCGTGCGTCCCAAATTCCCAACTTTACCCCCCTTTTAATTAAAACATTACCCAAACCCAACCTCCCCTCCTTCCCCTGCGACGAGACTCCCCCTCCCACACATCCCTTGCGCGACCGACGAACCAAGAGCCGCACGTCCGCCGCCGACCAACCGCGACCGCCGCGTTCGCCGCGACCGCCGCGCCACCAACCACCGACCGCCTCCTTCTTCTCTCTCTTCTCCAAGGTATCTCCTCCTTCTTCTCTTTTCTTCTCTTTTCTCCATTAATGGAGGTTTCTCCAAGCTCTTCTAGAAATCCAAATTCATATGTTCTAAAATTAGGGATTTGCATCAACATGATTAACTTGAAGTTTGTGATGATGATTTTGATATTCTATGCTTGATGAATTTGCCTCTTTTGATTGAAATCCCTAATTTTTGAGCTAATTTAGCCAATTTAGGGTTGAAAATTGATGCATGTGAGCAAAATTTGGGGTTTTTGTGCTTCTTGCTTAAATTAAGGAATGAATTGTTGATTATGATGTTGAATACTTGTTGTTGAGTTAATTTGAGCATAAATCCCCAAGTTTTAGGCCAAACTTTGTCCAATTTGAGAATTGAGAGTTCTTCCCCTATTCTAATATCTCTTTCATTCTTTTGGGAGGAACTCCATTCTAAACACTTGTTTTGATAAGGATTCTTGCTTGTGACCATGTTTATACCGCGTGTCGTTGAAACATTTGACTTTAATTCAAGGAACTTTTCTTTGACAAAAGTTCAAAAGTTTCAACTATTCTGGTTAAACTTGGATTTGTTGCTAGTTATGTTGATGCTCTTGAATGACTGATTACTGACGGGGTCATTACTTTTGATTTGGCGTTTTATTCTAATACTTGGAAGTCCCGTTGGAATTGTTGTTGTTGTTGAATTGTCTTGACAGATGCCACCAAAGAAGCGAACTAAGAATGTTGGAACCAGCTCTAGTCGGGCCACAGGTACCCGATATCAGCCTCAGTTCCCGAAGGACGAACAAATGATCACATACCTCGATTTGCTAAAAAAGGAGGTGGGCACCTTTCATTATCCTGATGAGCCCACCTTGACAGCTGCTGGGCTCCATGATGAGGTCATGACACTTCTGCGACGGGGGTGGTGGCAACACCTCTTCTTTGGCATCCGAGAGCCTACGTACAAGGAAGTGACTTGCGAAGTGCTCGCCACAATTAAGGTGCCTCGATCCATTCCACTCTCCGATAACCACCGACCCATTATCAAGTTCCGGGCTTTCAGTGAGGACCATGAAGTGTCCATTTACAACATCCTGTGGCACTTGGGTTTTACTCGGATTGAGGATAGAGCAGATAATGAAGTAGCCTTGATTGATTTTCCACGAGATGTAGACCGCCAGAGGTTTTGGGAGAGCATTTCTAGAGATGGCGGCACTTATGACCCCCGGGACACCCCTAGCACCCTATTGTATCCACGAGCATACAGGGTCATCCATTCCCTCCTTTCATCTACCATCACTGGGAGGGCCGAGGTAGCCGGCAAGGTCTCCACTACTGACCTTCTGTGCCTTTATTGCATGATCCACAACAAGCTACCGCACATGGGTGCTATCATCGTCGGCCTCCTTCACCGACAGTCCACCTACAAGATCAAGGCCATCTTTGCTGGACCCTACATCACCCGCCTTCTACGTGGGATGGGTTACGGTGACCACTTTGTAAACATGGATGAGAGTTCTTACTATGAGCCGTTGACCAAGCTTCCGGAGCTGAACACCGGAGTGGCCAGAAGGAGGCGCCTAGTAGAGCAGCCAGCCGAGGGAGAGCAGAGGGTACCGCATCCGACAGGTATCCATATTCAGGAAGGGGGTGGAGCACCAGATGAGGAGGTTGGACATACCGATGGGGGTGGGGCAGCCATGGACCATGACGCTGCACAGGTTTTTCCCGGCATGCCTCCTGCTTTTGAGGATGCTTTTCAGAGGTGGCACGACGAGCAGCAGGATTACCATGAGGAGTGGCAAGAGCGACAACAGCGCCATCACAGGTCGATTTATGACAGTCAGCAGCGCTTCTTTGCTAATGTTCGGGCAGAGCAGGCGAGACAGCAGGAGTTTTATCGACAGATAAGGGCGGACCAGCAGGCATTCTTTCAGGAGGTCCGGGCGGAGAGGCAGACTTACCATAGAGAGCTCCAGCAGACCATTCACGATGACATTTCTACCAGGTTTTCCAACCTGCGCGTCCAGTACGCGGAGTTGGACACTCGTGTCACATCTTTAGAGTCTAGCTGGAGCTCGTTCTTTGATGCACAGCAGCCGCCGCCACCTCCGGAGCAGTAGTTGATTTAGTAGATTGTTCGCCGTTAGCATCTGTTCTCTGATTATTGTTGGATGACTGTATCTATACTTTCACACTCACTCACTCACGTTACTCTCTACTCTTTTTGTCTATTGCTTGGATTTTTGTGTTTTGATTGATGTTTGCAGCTTACAAGTTCATTTGATGAATTGCCGAGTTCATTTGACACCGTTGAGTTCTTCACCAACCAGCGCCATAGGGAAGTTGCTTTGACTCTTAATCTTGTGATAATGACTTGAGTTAATTTTGAGCACGTGTGACCCTTTCCTCTTTACCTCTTGTGCATTGTGCATTTTTGGTCATCGAGGGCGATGCCAAAGTTTAAGTGTGGGGGAGTGAATTGGGCATTCGGGCAGTGGTTGTTACATGAGATTTATTAGAGTTAGAATGCACAGGTGTTAGTTGTATATTCAGGGGAAATTCTTGCAAAATTTTTGAAAATTTTTCTTTAAACTGTGTCTTTGTGAGCTGGCTAGCGTTTTGACTATGCTTTTATGACATTCTTAAAGTGTTTAGGCTTAAATTGCTTGCACTATAATCTAAGTTGTTGAGAGGATGAAGGCATTAGTCACCCATTGAACAAATGAACAATCTTCTCATTTGACCTGAAAAAAAATCCCTTTAGGAGAAGCCACTTTGAGCCTGACCGTTTATTGTTTGCCCCAATTAATTAAGCTCCATAGCCAAATGGCCTGTGTTCCTTACCCGTGAATATTTCTGACTTAGTTTTGATGTTTAGGGAACTAAGGGATTAATTTGCTAAGTTTAGGGAATTTGTGTAGGAGCCATTTTGGCACTGTTCCTATGCCCCAAATGGGGTAAGAGCAGTTACTTTTTAGGAATATGATACTTTCGAGGATTGCATTGTAGGCATGGATTCACTTTGAAATTAATGAACTTAAATTGCTATTTTTCCTTGGTGAGGCCGAGATTAGAATGGGGTAATGTCTAGTGAGAATCCGAAAGGTGAAAAATTAATATAGCTAGACCTCTTACTTTGCGAAAAAGGGAATGGGAGCCCCGGTCAAAAAGCGTAAGATGAGACTTGGGTATCTTTCGAAAGAAACGGCGTTCTCGTGCCAACATGACAAGGAAAACTAAACTAAATTAATGAACTTGGAGGCTATTGAAAAACTAGCTTTAATCCTCCGCGTACTTCAAGTATACGTTAAAGCACAAATGTGCCGAGACGGTTTAGCTTAGTTGTACACCATGTCTACTCTTTGCATAGGTTTAAATGATTGTTCCTAATTTGTGGCCTACAGAGTTCCTTGTTCCTAAGAGTAGCCCTGAAGTTCCCGAATGCATTGAACCTTTGTTAGAATATTCCTATCTCTCAAAATAAAGGGACTATCATTATTATCCATTCACCATCATATTCACAAGTCCTTCTGATCAATAGCTAGTTATTTGTGTGTGCTGTCATTACTTTGAGGATGTTGTGAATAATGTTGTCAAATAGTTTAGCCTGAGTACAAAGGTGTAGTTTAGGGAAGAATTTTCTTGGTTTAAATTGTTTGTCCTGTGAATATTCCTTTAACTACGTATGCATGCTAACTATTTTAAATTCCGTGAGGCGACTATCGTAAGTCCCGTTGTTCGATTTGCTTGAGGACAAACAAAAGTTTAAGTGTGGGGGAGTCTGATAAGTCCGTATTTAGACACGCATTTGATGCGTGTCCGGGTCGGATTTTGATGATTTTCTTGGCTTTAAGGCGTTGCAAGTCTCAATTTTGGCTCAAGTTGTGTTTAGCAGGCGTAGGATCAAGTTTCGTTGCATTTGGAGTTGATTTGAAGAAGTTAGAGTCCGGCAATCGGCGCTAAAGAGACAACCGGGAGGAGATAGAGAGCATTCAAGGAAGAATTGAGAGATTTGGAGGTCACCAGGTGATTCACGGCGAAATTTTGATGAAGTAAGAGCATTGGGATCGACCTCGTTTGAATCCGGGCACGTTTGAAGCAAGAAAACAAGAAAACGGAGCGAAAAAGTCAGACGCACGGTCGTGCGTCTGGGACGCACGATCGTGCGTCCATTACGAAAATGCGGAGTTGCTACTGCCTGCTACGCACGATCGTGCGTAGGCAGGGACGCACGATCGTGCGTAGCCCCGTGACACGCGTGGAAAAATCCCACTTCGGCCAGAATTCAGATTTTTTCCCCTTTTTCTATAAATAAGGCCTCCCTAACCCTTTTTGGGGGTTACGAACATTACGGAGAGGCCTAGGGACGAATTTAACACCGTTTTTACGCTATTTTCTTCCAAGACCCTGGGATTATTTGTAAGTTCATCTTTTTAATTAATGACAATTATTTCTATTCATCTCAATTCTGTTGATTCTTCAATTATGAATTGTGAGTAGTTTAATTAGGGATTTGGGGTTGATGAAGGGGTTAATCATGATTGATGGCTAGATTCTTGTCGGTTTAATTGAATGAATGTCGTTTAATTTGTGTCTGAATAATTTAACTGATATCTCTTGTAACCTAGATGGCCACTAGAATTACAATTGCTGATAGAATAAATTAAGAGAGATCTAATTTGTTCTAGGACACATTCACACACACTTAATCGTTCGCTAAGAGATTAGTAGCGATTAAGGGGCCGTAAGCTCGCTCGTCTTGGCAATAATTTAGGATCCTGTCGCATGAGAGATCAGCCTGGTCCCCTAAATTATTGTACTCTACGCCGCGAGAGCGGTAAGAACTTAGTAATGATTAGCTAGGCTCAATTAAATTAATTTCATGTAATTAAGCCTGATCTGCCAGAAATCTGGTTACCCTGGAATCAATCCCTATTTCCTTTGTCATTAATTAGAGAGAAACCAATCTTTTTATTTTATTGCTCATTAGCATTAGTTTAATTTTCCACCCAATCAATCTCGCACACTTGCATTTTTTTATTTTATTTCTTTTTAATCGCTGAATTTAGTTAATCTTTAATTCCCTTTTGTCCGTCCCTGTGGAGACGATACTCGTACTTTCAACCACTTTTCCACAACTATTTTAAGTGCGAGAAAACACACATCACCACCCTACCCCAACCCGGCCCCGACCCCACCCCTGCCGCCAATCCTACCCCACCCCCACCCTTACCCCTAGGGCACCCCTACCCTAACCCCTTACCACATCGGCCCCGACCCCACCTTAACCATACCCCTAGGACCTTTACCAACCCACACCTACCACATCGACCCCACCCTGACCACATTCTTACCCCCACCACACCCTTGTGTACCCCGAACCTAATCCCACCCCAACCCTCCCTTACCAACCCTTCCTTACCCCTAGGTCCCACCTACCCCTACCACATCGACCCCACCCCGAACCCCACCCTACCCCTAGGCCCTTACAACCTTACCCCTTACCGCATCAGCCCCGACCCTAGAGTAGATGGCGGGTAGGGTGGGGTCGAGATAAGGGTGGGACCGAGGTAGGGGCATGTGGTAGGGGGTATGGGTGCAGGGTAGGGGTGTAAGGGGTGGAGCGGGGGTGGGATTGGGTGGGGGCCGAGGTAGGGCAAGTAGTGTAGGGAGTGGGGTTGGGTCGTGGTTAGAGGTAAGGGTGGGGATTGTGGGTAGGTTGGGGTAGGGGTTGGGGTATGACAGGGGTCGGGTGGGTGTTAGGTCGGGGTAAGGTAGGGTATGGGTAGGTGGGGTCGAGGTAAGGTAGGGTAGGGGTTGGAGTCTAGGGTAGGGGTTAGGGATGGGGGTAAGCGGGTAGTGGGTACACGTACGAGGTAATCCCACATACTCCCTCCGTCCCTTATAACTTTGCCAACTTTCCTTTTTTGGACGTCCCACTAACTTTGCCACTTTCCCTTTTAAGTAAATAATTTTTGGTTCCAGTTAATTCTCTCTCCTCTGCACAAACCTCAACCACACAGTTTTTACTTTATTAATCCCCGTGCCAGTCAAACTTGGCAAAGTATTGAGGGACGGAGGGAGTATTATATTATATACCTGTCTTCATGAATGTTTGTATGTCTAATTGTCTATCTATGTACATGATTATTTTGGATATTTTAATGTTAAATGATGTTTTAAACCCTTTGAAGTAAATACAATTTTACAACCTTGCTTATTTTATATGCTACCATTTAGTAATTCGTGGATCTCAGCTGTACAAAGCTAGACCGAATTTGAAAGCCTAAAAGATGGGCCAAAGTCATTTAATGCAGTCCAATAATTTACTCCGTGTAAACGTGTTGCATCGGGTTTCTCTTTGAAAGTACAAAGGCTGCATACCTACTGTTTTAATTAATGATGATATGACTGCCTCAGCAAGTGCTAACCTATTAACAACGTTTGCTTAAGATACCATTTAATTGCATTGTTAAGAAAATGTTTTTCTTAATTCATTGTTATAAAAAAATAGCATAAAGTTTAGGGCCCGTTTGGTCCAAACCCAAACTGGTTGTATTGGTTGATCCTGCTAAAATTTATGAAGTTTTGGTTGAAGTGGTGTATTGGTTGATTCTACTAATTTGTGAGAAAATAAAGAAAAAAATTATATGACAAAATAGCTAAAATGATCCTCTACAACAACCCCAACAAATACAGGCAGAAAAGTTACTTCATCCTTACTTTTTCTTATTATTACACAATTCAACGTACAAAATCAAAAGTTACGTGTTTGATGAAAAAGTTGATTGATAAGTCAAAAAAGTCAAAATTCATGGTTATCAAAGCAGCTTGTTGGGATATTGGGTCCAGGCCCAACATCCCTAGGCCCAAATCCGGGAAGAAGCAGCAAGCCCAAAGAACTCCCGAACGGCATTCGGGATAAAACTTATACTTGGAATATTCTGGATAACGATTATGCCAAGGTATCAAGGCCCAAATATCGATCGGCGTTCGGGATACTTCAGGTAGAAATTATCACCTATGGCGGGGTCCCACACACCGAACACCTTGACCGAACGGGCAATCAGCAAGTGGAGGCCGCATTTAATGCTGGATCATGGCGGCAGCAAGTGGGGGCATGGGTGCTTACATGGCAGAGGTGATAGCCTACCAGATTCGACCACGTGTCCACCTTACCCATCCCCATTTTAGTATAAATACCCATGTTTAGATCATTGTAAAGGGTTAGCATTTTAATACTCAGAGCTTAGCAATAGATTTACATCTCCTATCCTTGTAATCTCATATTCATCTACCGTTCGGGTAGTCTCAGTGTAATCACATATTTATTGAATATCGGTAAGCTTCTGAGTTGAGCAAATATCTCACTGTTTTATATTTTATACACATTTCAACCCTACCCAATATCCCTACAATATCCAAGGCTTGTGTTGGGCTTTCGGATCTTCGAGAATAAACCTCAACATTGGCGCCGTCTGTGGGAAACGAACTAAAAGTTCAAGGAAAACAGCTGATCTAAGCACCATTTTTTGAAATGGCTAGGCTTCATACCGCTACACCGAGTTCTGCATCCAGAGGACGAGGAGGCCATAGATCCTCTGAGGGGTGGTCCAGGCAAGGACACGCCAGTGGCAGTGCCACCCGGGAGTTCGAGCAAATCATCCCCCAGGATGTAAGGATGAACCCTCAGTTGATGAGGGATATGGCGGAGGCCATGCAACGCATGGCGGACGAACAGGAGCGGGGCTACACGGATGAAACTCATGAGCCACCATCCCCGTTGCGTCCCATGCCATCTTTCGACGAAGAGGAGGACATTGAGACCACGATGGCCTCAGTTCATTCCGAGGAACACCGCAGGAACCACTGGAGGGCCCATACCCCCAGACGGGGAGCACCAACCAGTCGAACCCCGTCCGCCCCTCGAAACGGATATAGGGAACCTACCCCCATGGTAGATCCCGTTGGACAACACTTCCAGTATATCCAGAGGGATGGGGAACGATTCATCCGGAGGAGGGCTAACACAGCTGCTCCCCCCCAAAACAGAATACCAGAATATGTCGATGCTAGGATGCCACATACTCCCCGAACGGCCCAAGACGACGAAATGGCCGAAATGAGGAGGCAGATGACTGAACTCAGAGAGCAGGTCAACCGGGCGCCCCAACAAACCCCGCCAGCACGGGTTGGGATCACCTCTCCCTTTACTAGGGAAATCATGAATGCCGAAATCCTGAAGGACTGCCGTCCCTCGACCGGCTTAGCATACGATGGGGTGGGAGACCCCCACGTACACCTGAGGAGTTACCAGGGTGGCCTCATGCTATTGGGGGCCACCGACGCGGCAATATGCAGGCTGTTCTTCAGTACCCTTCGGGGACCAGCCCAGGAATGGTTCGGAACACTACAACCCGGGTCGATCGGGAGCTTTGCGGAGCTATCCACCTTGTTCTTGGCTCAGTTCGCCTCCAGCACAACCCCGAAATTACATTTCGGGTATCTAACCAGTGTGAGGCAAGGGCCTAAAGAATCAATCTCCGGATTCCTCACTAGGTGGAGGACCGAAACCCTGAAGGTGACCGGCATGACAGATGAGACTGCCATCCTTCTTTTCACCGATGCCCTTCAGACGGGAGACTTATACAGGGAGCTGAAGAGAAATCCGGGGACCAGCTACCCAGACATCCTGGAAAGGGCCAGGAACTATGCGGCCCTGGAAGAAGAGATCAGGATAAGGGACCGAACGGCCCCGCAACCTCCCACTTCAAGACTGGCAGAACGTCTGGGACCCACACCAGCGACTACAGCACCTCATCGAAGGACTACACGCTTCACCCCCCTGGTCATGTCTATAGCCGGTGTTTTCCACTTGGAACACAACGCTATTCCTCCCCCTACTGACACAAGGCCCGTGATGGGACCTACCCCAAGCTCCTACTGCAGATACCACCAGCGGAATGGGCACCTCACGAAGGATTGCCACGCCCTACATGTGGCAATTGAGGACCTGATCCGAAAGGGCTACCTGAGGAAGTATGTCAGCACCAGCCCGAACAGCCCTTCCCCCAATCAGCGCCCTCCCCGGTCCAATAGCTGGAAGCGGGATGCCCAGCGGGACGCAGAACCCAGTAATGATTCATACCTTCCCCCTATAGAGGAGGCTGAGGGGTCTGGGAATCCGGGAAAAAAGCCACGATTGGAGGTGAAAGTCATCTTTGGCGGGGGAGAGACCGGGGATACGGCCGCCGAACGTAAGAAATTTGAGCGCAGCCTCTATGTCGCCACTGTAGCTGCACCTCCCACAAAGAAGGGCCGCCTAGAGCCAATCACGTTCGGGGTGGCTGATTTACCCAACTCACCAAGTCCGCACAGGGACGAGCTAGTGGTGAGTATGTGTATAGACAACGCCTTGATCCACCGAGTTCTGGTGGACACGGGAAGTAGTGTGAACGTGCTGTATTTACGCACGTTGGAGAAGATGAAGCTGAAGAAGGACCAGCTGACCAAGCTGAAGACACCGCTGGCTAGCTTCACCGGCAATGTAATAGAGGCTGAGGGCACCATCCAGCTTCTGGTGGAAATTGGTGATGAAATTCACCGAGCGGCAGTCCGGATGACGTTTGTGGTGGTGGATATTGCATGTGCCCACAACGCCATATTGGGCCGTCCGGGGCTAGAAGATTTGGAGGCAATTGCCTCTGTTCGACACTCATGCATCAAATTCCCAACTGACACTGGTGTAGGGGTGGCTCGAACAGATCCTGCCATAGCCCGAACGTGCTACCGGGAAGCTTTGAAACAAATGACCACCCGGGGACAGCGGGTAAACAGCATTGAGGTACAGACCCGGCGTACGGAGTTCGAGGGACGCCCCGAGCCAGCCACCCTCTTAGAATACATCGAGCTTGATTCCCCTCCCGATCGTAAGATTGCGATCGGGGTGGACCTTGAAGGGGGAATCAGGGAGGGGGTGATCGCTGTCCTGAAGAGATTCCAGGTCCTATTTGCCCGAGGACCCGAAGACATGCCGGGAATCGATCCGGCCCTCATCTGCCACAAGTTGGCCGTTCGGCCTGATGCCAGGCCAGTCCAACAGAAGAAGAGATATCAGGCGGCCGAACGGCGGGAATTCACAAAGCAGGAGGTAGCCACCTTACTGAGAATCAGGCACATTAGACCAGTCATCCATGTCGAATGGTTGGCTAATGTGGTCCTTGCTCCAAAAGGAGCTACTTGGAGAATGTGTGTGGACTACTCTGATCTGAACAAAGCCTGCCCCATGGACCCCTATCCTGTCCCACGAATAGACCTGCTGGTGGACGAAACGGCAGGATGTGAACTGCTGAGCTTTATGGATGCCTTCCGGGGTTATCACCAAGTCTTCATGCACCCAGATGATGCAGAAAAAACTGCGTTCGTCACCTCGGACGGCGTGTTCTGCTATATCGTCATGCCGTTCGGGTTGAAGAATGCAATGGCCACTTTTCAAAGAATGATCGGCATACTTTTCAAAGAGGTACTAGGGGTAACCATGGAGGCATATGTAGATGACATCCTAATCAAGAGCAGAAAGAAGGAGGATCATGTCCGGGATATGGAAAGGGTCTTCGGGATCATGCAGAAGGCCAACATGAGACTGAATCCAAAAAAGTGCGCCTTCGCAGTCAAGGGGGGCAAATTTTTGGGTTATATGATGAGCGAGCGGGGGATTGAGCCTAATCCTGAGAAAGTAAAAGCAATCATGGACATGGAAGCACCGCGGAACTTGAAAGAAGTTCAGAAGTTGACCGGAAGGTTAGCGGCTTTGAGCCGATTCATGGCTAAACTGGCCGATCGCGCCATTCCATTCTTCCAAATAATGAAAAAGGCCAACCCGTTCGAATGGACAGCAGAATGTCAGGCAGCTTTTGAAGAATTCAAATTGTACCTGTCTTCCCCCCTGGTCTTAACTAAAGCAGACCCAGGGGAACATCTCTATATGTATCTGGCTGTGGCTGATCTGGCGGTCAGCTCTGTTTTATTAAAGGAAGATGAGGGCGTTCAGCGCCCTATATACTTTGTGAGCAAAGCCCTGAACGGGCCAGAAACCAGGTACACCCTACTGGAAAAAACCATTTTAGCATTGATTGCTACCATCAAGCGACTGGCACCCTATTTCCAGGCCCACCCAGTCACCATCTACACCACCCAGCCCCTGGCCACCATACTGAGAAATCCTATGGCAAGTGGGCGTATCACCAAGTGGTCCCTCCTGATCGGGCAGTATGAAATAGACTTCAAGCCCCGCCCCACGATCAAGGGACAGGCTTTGGCTGACTTCATTGTCGAATGCACTGCCAGATCAACTGAAGAAGGAGCGAACGGAGGAGTACAGGACCATTGGTGGGAAATGTATGTGGATGGAGCTTCCAGTGGCAAAGGCTGTGGTGGGGGTGCTGTGATCACATGCCCCGAGGGGTTCAAGGCATACTACTCCGTACAGTTTGACTTCAAGGTGACCAACAATGAGGCCGAGTATGAGGCCCTTATTGCTGGTTTAAAGTATGCCAAGGCCCTGGGGGCCAGCAGATTAAAGGTCCGTTCGGATAGTCAGCTGGTGGTAAGCCAGATGAATGGATCTGCCGAGGTTAGGGAAGACGACTAAAAGCCTACAAGGAACTGGTTGAGGAAGAAATCGGCAGGTTCGAACAGGTGGTGATTGACCAGATTCCCAGGATCGAAAACAGTGAGGCAGACATCCTATCTAAACTGGAATGCGCCGTTCGGGATGATCATGCCCCGGGCATCCCCGCACACATCCAGAGGTTCGCACAGAAAGAAATACTGACCACACCGGCAACAATGGTTGTGCGGGTAGATGCCGTGTCCTATGCCATTCCAAGCTGGGTCACTGACTTGACAAATTACCTGAAGGATGGGACTTTGCCGAACGATAAAAATGACGTGTACAACCTCACTTGTATACAGCGAAGAGCCCCAATGTTCGAACTAGTGGACGGACAGCTGTACAAAAAGACGTTCGGGGGGCCATATCTGAAATGCCTTCCACCCGATCAGGCAGCCGCTGTGATGGAAGAAATTCATGAAGGTATCTGCTCCAGCCATCAGGGGCCAAAAACCCTGGCTAGGAAAATCATCCTGCAGGGTTACTATTGGCCAACTATTCAGCAGGACTGTTTTGGGCACACAAAGAAGTGCAAAATATGTCAGCTCTACGCACCAGTACCTGGGCGGCCTGCGACCTTTTACACTCCAATGACCATATCATTACCATTCGCTAGATGGGGGATCGACTTGCTAGGGCCCCTACCTAATGCGACCGGAGGAAGGAAGTACATCATAGTAGGAATTGATTACTTCACCAAATGGGTGGAAGCCGAACCCCTGGCCAGTATCACGGATTTTCAATGTCAACGTTTTGTTTGGCAAAGTATTATATGCAGATTCGGGCTGCCCGAGCAGGTCATCACGGATAATGGACGACAGTTTGTGAGCAAGAACTTCGAGGAATTCCTCACTAGATGGGGAATCAAGCATTCAAGGGCTTCCGTAGCGTATCCGCAGGCGAACGGGCAGGTAGAAAACATGAACAGAACCATCATGGATGGTATAAAAAAGAAGCTCGAAGATTACGCATCAACCTGGCCCGAACAGTTAAACTACGTCTTGTGGACATACAGAACAACTCCCCGAACAGCAACCGGAGAGACACCGTTCGCCCTCGCTTATGGATTTCAGGCTAAGGTCCCAACTGAGGTCTTGGTGCCCACTCACAGAACCATCCACTATGATCCTGAGCAGAATGAGGACAACCTGCGGGCTGAACTCCACTTCATAGAAGAAAGAAGGGATCTCTCAGCTTTACGAATGGAGGAATATCACCGGGCAACTAAGAGGTATGTGGATAAACAGGCTAAAATCCGTTCGATCGAAGTCGGAGACCTTGTCCTGAGGAATAGAGAAAAAAGCAAACCGCTAGAGGGCGGGAAGATGTCAAAGAATTGGGAGGGACCATACAGGGTCTGGAAAAAATACCGGACGGGGACCTTTTCACTACAGGATACCGAAGGCCGTCCGGCAGGGATATGGAACGCTACGCATTTGCGGAAATTTTATCAATAAAAAACGGCTGTTGCCACCTCTGACAAAAGAAAAAAAAAGAAAAAAAAAAAAAAAAAAAAAAAAAAAAAAAGAGGGAGAACAATGTTTCCAAAGAGGCCAGAGTTAAGAGGAATATTGCGAGCCGAACGGTATCAACATGCCGAACGGCATCACCACAAACTCGGCCAAAAGTCTCACCTTGATCTATAGATATAATTTATCTCAATCCATGGGGAGCCATCATCTCAGCACAAAAAAAAAAAAAAAAAAAAAAAAAAAAGTGCAGGATACCAAGCCCGGACTCGGCTTGGGAGATGGTGTAAAAGATCTTGAGTAGGACGAACCGGGCGGCATCCGAAGTCATAGGGTGACCGAGCGGGGGATCGGGACTCTGGTCTTAAAATCTTGCCTGGGGCATACAGCTCGTCTGAACTTTATGGTGGTGGAACCCGAGCTGTATCCTGGAGGCGAGTCTCCATTTTGGCAGAGAATAAGGGGGAGACCCGAATTGGGAGCCTTATTCTCAACGGTCCAGGATGGACATCTCAACCTCATGATATGGATGACCCCGGACGGTAAAACCGACGGTATGCATCGAAATTATGGGCTTGGAAGATGGCAGACACTACACGAATTGTGAAATTGTCTTGCAGCAAGAGGTGATTGCCTTGCGAATAAGGAATACCGCGGAGGATAACCCGAACAGGTTACTCTAGCCTTCAGGGAACAACCAGTCGACGGTAATAAAACCGGACGGCATGCATCTGAAACATGGTGCTCGGGGACGCAGCAGGCGTTGAACATTATGTCTTGCGCGTTCAGGAAACAAAGAACAACAGACGGAAATAAATCGAACAGCTTGCACCTCAACTTTGGTGTTAGGGAAGGGTCGAACAGCTTACATCTCAATCATGAGGCTGAGTTGAATAATAAAAAAAAAAAAAAAAAAAAAGTGAGTGTTCGGGAAGCAAGTCATTCGGAAACGGATCAATCTTTATTCTTCGGCACTACTGACCGGGAATTATACATGAGAAGAAGAAAAGGAGATTACAACAGAGATAACTAAGCTACGGGAGGATCCTTGTTCGGCACGGCATCCGAGTTGGGGTTCGGGGGATTGGCTGAATCTTTAGCTTTCTGCCTCTTCTCCATCACCCGTTGATAAGCACAGCAGAATAAGGGGTCGAAACCTTCCTCCTTGGGGTCGAAGGGTTCATCGAATGATTCCTTGATCACCTCCAGATTCCGGTCGACCAGCATATCCTGGCACTTAACAAGTGTGTCCCTTGCTAGGGCATTGGCGAAGGCTGTCCCGGACGGGGTCTCATCCAGGAGCTGGAGGCCGTCACGAAGAGGATCCTTACTCTTCTTCAAGAACTCCCCAAGATGCTTTCCAAGGAACTCCCGGGCAGTCTCCTCCAGGGCTACGGTCAAACCTTTACCCCGTTGGAAATCAATCACTGCCTGCTGAGTGATTCTAGAAATATCGGCCTGAACGGGTGCTGCTGGCTGTCCGCCCTCTTTAGGCTGGGTCTTTTTGAACTTGACACCAGCAGCTTCGGCAGCAGCAATCTTGTCCTTCAGCGCCCGGATCTCCCGATCGCGACGCTGGAGCCTCTGCTCCAGTTCGGCCAATTCAGCCCTGGCCTTGTCACCCTTGTTGGCTCGATCTTGGAGATCTGCAGCCATTTTCCTAGCAGCAGCCAAAAGGGTTTGGCTCTCGTCCAGCTCCTGATGAAGGAGGGTCATCTCCCGTTCAGCTGCTAGGAAGGCCCGGTGATAGTATGTACCGGCCTGTGGAAAAAGAAACAGCAGTAAGAACAAGTTCAAAAAATGTTATAAAAAGAAAGAACTGAACGGTCAAAGGCATACCTTAAGGGACTCAGCATGGCCTGCTTCGACCAAATCAGACCAATGGGTCAAGTTGGTAAAGCCCTCGCCAGCTTTCAAAGAAGTGCTGCACCATATGGAGGATGCAGTCTGCCCGAACAGCGTCCGGCATTCGGCTCGGGGACCCATGGCGGAAAACTCCACCGTCAACCGATCGGGGATCGGGAGACTATCTGAAGCAGCGCCTCCCCTGTTGCCCAGCTTCCTTGAAGGGGAGGGGACCATGGGCATCCTTTCCACAGAAGGATCCGTCAGGTCAATGACCTGATCGATCGGGACCAAGGCGCCGCTGCCTTCAATTCTCGGCCGCTTGTTTACTGGTCCAGATTCCCGGCCGGAGAAAGAACCTGACTGAATAGCCTTCTCCTTTCCCTTGCTGGCTATGGCGGTGGAGGAAGGAGTAGGAGCAGGACGCTTTATGGAGACGGGGGGAATCACACCTACAGAAGAGAACGAAGAAAAATGAACAAGATGTTGAAAAATATACCGAACGAACAAGGTAATGGAAGAATCATTACCGATGCCAGCAGCTAGCATTTTAGCGGGAGTCAAGAAAGACCGTAGGTTCTTGGAACCGGCCAGACGGAGTCTTTCGTACTGGCAGAGAATAGCTGCATCCACCCTTGGGGAGGCATCCTGAACGGGGTAGGTATTCCACCGATCAGGGAAAGGAAGCGGCGACCCCACATGAACGAACAAAAATCGTTCCTCCCATTTCTCCGGCGGGGTGGGGTTGTCGGTGAAGAGCGAACGGCCAGGGCGGGCGACAAGCCGCAGGTACCCGGTGGTCCAATAGGGCTGGACGCCGTAGCAGTGCAAAAAGAGGTCGGCGCTAGGGGCAATCCCCAACTCATGGCACCAGACGATAAAACCGTTCAGGATCCTATAAGTGCTAGGCACGAACTGTGCTGGCAGTACTGAGACCCGGCGAAGGAACTCCACAATAAAAGGGTGCAACGGGAACCGTAGACCGGCGATCAGCGCGTCCATGTGAACCAGCACACATCCCGGACGATGTCGCATGGGATGTTTGATGAACCCCGCATTAAACTGACGGGGTGGAGGTAGTAATTGGCGCAGCGTCTGTTCGGCATCTGCTGGAAGGCGTTGACGCTGTTTCCTGATGCAGTGGAAATTCAGACTATAGCGAGGGGGGCGTTCAGGCATACCCCTTTCGTAAACGACAAGGTCATCCCCCGACTGACATCCATCATCAGGGAGGGGCTGTTCGGGATGAAGTGAGGAAGAAGACCCGTTAGAACCCGACGATCGGGTAGATGTGCCTTGATCTTTGGGGTGAGCTTTTCCCCTCGAATGGCGAATCAGAGTGGACACCATCTCTTCGGAATCTGACGAACCAGAAATGGCAGACATAAAATAACAGAGAAGATTCTAGAGAGAGAAAGCTTGAAGGAATTCAGAAGCAGCAGAAAAAACTGAAACAAAGTAGCTACATCCTTATATAAGGAGATGCTACCGCCAAGAATCCAAATGAATAACTGACAAGTGTCAAGACGGTTGGGAGAAGTTAAAGCATCCTTTGGGATAAGAGAACACCCGAACGGGTTGAAGTCAACAAAGTTCACGAACCTCTACAATTGAAAAAGAAAAAGGCTACAAGTGTTTCCCCGAACGGGATACACTAAAATGTAATGAAGAATGATCGGTGTACCCGAACAGTATGGTTAGCTTACATGGAAAAATCTGGCAGATGCAACGAAGAAGGTAACACTACATCCCGAATGCTGAACACAATTACCAACTAGTTAAAAAAAAAAAAAAAAAAAAAAAAAAGAAGATGGTTGTACCCAGTACAGGAGTTTATACCCCGAACAGATGGGGAGGGTAAAAAAAAAAAAAAAAGGATGGTTGTACCCAGTACAGGAGTTTATACCCCGAACAGAGGAAGAAACATAGTTTATACTCCATAATGAACTATGGAGTTCATTATGAATGATATCGAATAAACAGGTCGATCAATATTAAAATCCTAAATTCTGGACTTAGCGAAGGGGTGACGCAAACCGGCGACCTGATCGCTTCAGATTACGGAGATCAACAAAGCAACATGAAACGTATTACAGAGGCGAATTGATAGGTGAAAAACAAATATGAAGTACAGTAAGTCACAAAGACGAGATGAGCAGGCAAAAATTGTATATTCATCGGCTCTACTGGCCGGAAAGTACAAAAACTACTGATTCAAAGGAAAGGAAATACAGATAATGTCTAATCTACTGTTCGGGATGATCTTCACCCTCTTCATCATCTTCTTCATCATCAGCTTCGTCAACAATTTGCACCACATCCATCCCCAGGGCTCGCCGGCACTTTTTCATCTGAGCCATCAGGGCGTTCAGATGATCGGGATGAAGATCAGCGGGAAAGTCAGAGGGTTGCACCGCTCGGCCCATATGTTTTTCTATGAGGGGGAGGAGAGGCTGAAGCATATGTTGACAACCTGAGCTGTAGACCCCGCGGGCGAAGTTTTCAGCCCACTCCTTGGTGACAGAATGCTGATCAAGCACCCTGATCCCCTCCTTCTGGCGCTCTTCTCCGGCCAGTTTCTCCAAGTGCCTCCCGAAAACAGCAGGGAGCTGTTCGGTGGCGTATTCTTCCTTGAGAGCCAGAAACTCCTCGGAAGCTTTGAATTGATCCCGAACGGCAGATAGATCAACTATCATTTCAGCCGGGCCGTCCGGGATTTGGGGAGGAGCCTCAGAAAACTTGACCTGAGCGGCCTCAGCTGCCGCAATTTTGGCTTGGAGAGAGCCCACTTGGACACGAAGCTCCCCGGCCTCAGCTCCTAGCTTCTTCCGCTCCTCGGCAAATGCTCGCCGTTCAGCTTCGACTGCCTGCTCAGCTGTTTCTTTGGCCATCAGCAGGCTTTGTTCTTTTGCCTGCCTGGCCTCTCTGAGTTTCAGGCTGTATATTCCCGCCTAATGATCAGAAAGTAAAATATAAGCACATGATAAGTTATCAAGCAAAGAAAAGAGTGAATTATGAGCATAAGATAATGAGCTACCTTCAGGACAGTCAGAGCAATACACTCCTCGGCCTCCTCCACCGGTATCGGGGGAAGATTGTGGCCATTGAGAAATCCTGACGTGGACCAGATCTGGCTCGCCGGACAGCCACCCCGCTCCAACATCTCATGAGCAGGATCGTAGAGGGAGATCCGCTCGAACTGACTAGCCAAGTCAGCCTGATGGGCAGCCACCTCCTCAGCAGAAAAATGGTGGGACTGCTGGTCAGAAAAAAGCTGATCCATCAGCGTGTCAGCATGAGTTTGCTGATCAGGAGCAACCTGCTGCACAGGTTCTACATCCCGAACGGGTTCAGGCTGCTCGGGAAGGAGGGGGGCGGTTTGGGAGGATGTCCCCTGATCGGCCTTCCTCAGCCTCTTTCTCTTTGTCTTCCTCTGCTGCTTAGGAGGAGAGGTTGGTGGCTCGTCATCAAATCCAACAGTGAAAAGCCTGCTGTCATCCATGGCCGGGTGTTCGGGATTGGCTCCTTCGGAGTCTGAAGATTCGCCTTGCTTTAGAGCTGAAAAGATAACAAAGGAACAAATTAGTACCGAGCGGTTCACACGTGGATTTATAGTACTATCACACGGGAAGGACCGCCCGGGCCATGGTACTTGGTTTTCAGTCAAGTAAGTCCAGGAATACGGGCAGTACCTATCCCGGCCCTAATTAGCCGTTCGGGAGTCAGGTAAGACATGATTTTGAAACAGCCTCCTGCCTCCACAGCAATGACATCTTGGCTAAGCTCCTCAGAGATGAATGGCTCGGGGGATTTAGGAGGAAATGCGTTCCACTTCCTAGGAATCAAACCGTTCGGGACAGAGACAAAGAAAAACCTATCTTTCCAACCCTTAATGGAAGAAGGGGCATCACAGAACAAAATATGTCCTGGACGGGAGCTTACCACCAGGAAGCCGTGGGACTGCTGGGGGATAACCGAAAAGAAATAGTGGAAAAGCTCTAGAGTGGGTGTGACCTTGACACTGTGACAACGACAAATGAAACCAGCTATCGACCGGTAGGAGTTCGGCATTATTTGGGCTGGTACTACATTGTAAAAATTCAAAAGGGAGACAAAAAAGGGGTGAAGTGGGAATCTAAGACCGGCCTTGACTGAGTCGAAATGGACCACAACCATCCCTGGGAAGTGGCGCATTGGGTGAAGACCCGATTGAAGGCGGAAGTCCACCGAATCAGGAATTAGCATCTGAATTTGGGCCCGATTCTGGGCCGTGAGCTTTTGGCGCCTAAACCTAATAAGAGCTAGGTCAAGCTTATGACAGGAAACGCCGCTTGGAGGGCCGGCTTCCATAACCTCCAATTCATCCCCCGATTTGGTGCCATCAGAATAAACATCGGAGGAAGAGGAATCATCGCCGTTAACCTCCGCCGGAATACGGACAACTTGCAGCGTATCATTGGGGTTTTCTTCTGGAATTACAGTGCCGGAGGTAGAGAGTTCAGATGCACGAAGGGGTGCCATTCTCACCGAACGAGGGAACTAAACAGTAGAAGGAAACTCGAAGGATACCTGAACAGAAGCTACGGATGAAGCTCTAGAGAGAAGGATGAATTATAAGCCGGAGATGCAAAGTTTCGAAACCCAGAATCAAAACCAGAAGAGCCTATTTATACTCTGTCACGCCGATTCAGCTGCCAATCAGAAGAGGACACGTTTTTTGTAATGATGACAGAGACACGTGTCGCACAAAGAATCCTTCTCAAGTAATCATGACGTTTATCGGAAAAGCGAAACGGCAGTTGCAAATAACCGTCAGAACATGCCTCGGGAACCGGCGGAAGTCCATCCGATACTCACCCGAACAGCATTCGGGCAATAAACTTATACTTCCTTATGCACTCACTACCGTTCGAGACATAGGAAGTGGGGGACTAGTGTTGGGATATTGGGTCCAGGCCCAACATCCCTAGGCCCAAATCCGGGAAGAAGCAGCAAGCCCAAAGAACTCCCGAACGGCATTCGGGATAAAACTTATACTTGGAATATTCTGGATAACGATTATGCCAAGGTATCAAGGCCCAAATATCGATCGGCGTTCGGGATACTTCAGGTAGAAATTATCACCTATGGCGGGGTCCCACACACCGAACACCTTGACCGAACGGGCAATCAGCAAGTGGAGGCCGCATTTAATGCTGGATCATGGCGGCAGCAAGTGGGGGCATGGGTGCTTACATGGCAGAGGTGATAGCCTACCAGATTCGACCACGTGTCCACCTTACCCATCCCCATTTTAGTATAAATACCCATGTTTAGATCATTGTAAAGGGTTAGCATTTTAATACTCAGAGCTTAGCAATAGATTTACATCTCCTATCCTTGTAATCTCATATTCATCTACCGTTCGGGTAGTCTCAGTGTAATCACATATTTATTGAATATCGGTAAGCTTCTGAGTTGAGCAAATATCTCACTGTTTTATATTTTATACACATTTCAACCCTACCCAATATCCCTACAATATCCAAGGCTTGTGTTGGGCTTTCGGATCTTCGGGAATAAACCTCAACACAGCTCTTAATGCTTCTTACGTGTTGATTAAATTTATCTAGAATTTAATTAAAAATATACTCCATTCGTTCCGAAAAGGTTGATCAAATTTCCTATTTTTTTATGTTTCCAAAAGATTTATCATTTCCATTTAAAATAAAAAATATGTGATTAAACTTAATTCTTTCTTCTCTGTACAAATTTAAATCACACGGCATTTACTATATTAATACACGTGAAAATCAATTTTGATCAATCTTTTCGGAACGGAGACAATAAAATAGGGAAATTTGTTGATTTAGTCCCATAACTAATAGCTATATCCGATATTGGTGGTGTAATTTTATTAACTTGCAATTTACATCCCGTAACTAATAAGTTGGTGCAATTTTGGTCTTTCTCTGCCGGAACTTATCAATTTCGTCGGAAAAAGACACATCACCTGCCACATGGTATATTATTTGGAACTTATTTGCTGACTCAATATTGGCCATTAGCTGGAGTTAAAAAACCAGAGTACGAAAGCTCTTCGCTAAGTGTATGCACAACCATACCAAGCCTATTATCGGATCTGCAAAAGGGGGGAAGAACATATAACTCTACCTGAAGATTTCTCCTGAACTAAGTCGAGTGAGTGAGTTATTCTTCAAATCTGCTAGTAACGGCTCTCGATCAGAGAAAAGTTTATGGAGTGTGATTGTGGTAAAAAAGTTTCTCTTCTAACTTCTTGGACTGATAACGATCCTGGAAGGAGGTTTCGTGTGTGCGCTAGAAGCAGAGTAAAAAGTTCAGCATTTTAATTTACATTGTTTGCTTCTTTTTTTATTAAATAAACTAGAAATTTAAGAATAGCATTTGAATAATAAATTTGTTTGAAAATTAAAATGTATTTTATAATTTAAAAGGCTCCTCATAGTTGTTGTGGGGCTAGTGTTTTTGCTCCTGGTCTTTCTCATGTTAAAGATGTGAGAAATGAAGATGATGTAACATTTCAAATGCTTTATTCTTAAAACATGAATCCAAAAAGCTTTAAACTTCATTCAAAATGCTCCTGTTGCAACCAAGAAGAAATAATTATTTAACTCTAGCTAAGGGCCAACATTGAGTTAGCAAATGAGTTCCAAATAATATACCATGTGGCAGGTGATGTGTTTTTTCCCGCGAAATTGGTAAGTTTCGGCAGAGAAGGACCAAAATTGCACCAACTTATTAGTTACGGGATGTAATCTGCAAGTTAATAAAGTTACAGGACCAATATCGGGTATAACTATAAGTTATGGGACTAAATCAACAAATTTCTCCAATAAAATATTTTGATTAAATACTTTACTAGAGTGGTGAAAGTTGTTCTCATACATTACATGCATTTGTCTATTCGGACAGCATCATTTGCGTGTAAATTCCGCCAATACAGATTTCACGTGATCTCTTCTCGGTTAATGTGAATGGAGTCAGATAAACATTTATTGTGTATGGCTTTTTGGGTTTCCCTTGTGGAAAACACCAACAACCCGAAAGGAACCTCACGACGAGAAGGGATGAGGACCATAGGCCGCCCCATCCGTTCCATTTCCTTCATCAGGTTTCTGCCTTTACTCTACTTGAAGTTCTTTTCTGTAATTTCAATTCCATTTTAGGCTTTTAGGCTTTAGCTTCTTCATATTCAGTTCCTCAAGTTGGGGGCTTTGGTTTGAATTTCAGATTTCCATCGAAGACCCGACCTCGAAAGTCAAACAGCAACTGTGTGCATCTTTCAAGGTTATTATTTCTTCACCAATCTTAAAGGATTACTATCATCGTACTTCTTCGTTCTTCACAGTCTTTCCTTTACCCGGAACGACACATTCTCTTTTCCTATGGTATAGCTTCTCGCCGCCTTCTCCCTTTCGATTAGTGGTACTCTGGCACCTTTTGTTCAAGCATGAGCCTTTTGAGTCTTCTGGCCATTACAGTTTATGACCAATAGCTGCAATGGAACTTTATTAAAAAATGAGTGTTTAGTAGCCTAATTTTTAAAAAGTTTGTGTATTAACGATTCCCCTCTATTTGAAACAATCATTATTGGAATCATGGAATGATTTATTGTTCATAATAATAATTTTTTTAATACATAGTTATTCTTTAATTACTCACCTAAAGAGAGCCAGGCCACGATTTCACCTTTTAGTGTTCTTTATAAACGCAGCTGAGAAAGAGCTGAACTAGCACACATTCTCTATTTTAAATTTGGAATTTGTCAGTTTCTTGCAAGTTTGTATAAAAGATAGTACAATACTCTGTATTAATTATGCAAAGTGAGAATCACTTTTGCTTTATTTTAAACTATGGATGCAGAGTGATAGCATCCTTTTCATTTCATTGTACTAAGTACCCCGTACATTATATGTTGTTAATATGAAATTATTATTATCCTTAATGACACTCTTTAATTTTTAGTATAAAGTTGAATAAATAAAGTCCAAAGATGTCTTAATATGTCTCATGTCCAAATTCTCATAAATCCAGATAGATCCATAAATGTATAAAACGTCTTCTAGAATGAATCTCATATTTTGAAAATGTCTCTTCAAATGTCCCAAATGATTCCCCCCCTTAAAATGTCTTCAAATGTCCCAAATTCTTGCTAGTGATTTTACATTCGCATTAAGTTTTCTAAATTTTATAACAAAATCTAATTTTTATAGAGTACTTTTAGAGGAGAACACAATCAAGTAGTCATTTAAAAACTGAATCATGCAAGAGTGATCTGTCAGCTTATATGATTTCCCTTCACAACCAGCTTACCCTTGCGTACCTGAAAAAGAAATATAGAAAATAATTATATTTCAAAGTTATAATACAACAAACTTAATCATATAAAAAATTTAATCAAATATCAACGTACATTTCGATCTCCTTTGGGATATAGGGACTATGAATTGTGGCTTTATAGTTTTTCAGAGCATACGAACCAATGTCCCTTAAGGTATAGTAATACATCTTCCAGAATTTTGATTTTACATCCAGAAATGAAAATATAATAATTTCAAATATTAATATTAATTATGTTAATATTAATTAACAAGCATCTCAAATAATTTATATATTAGTAGTTTATTAAACCAAGTCATTTGATTGCGCATGTAAGGATATAACACTTCATGTATAACATACTGATGCTATCTATGTTACCAGTCCCTATATCAAACCTTGTACATGCGTTCTCTCCCTATGCTTTCTCCCATGAGTTTTGTAGGGTTATATAATTTTTTTTGTAATCATATCCGATTGCATTCATTGCATTATTCAGTTTCTGCATTGGTTCTTGATTATATTTTCCTTTAAAAAACCCTACAAGAATTAGATTTTATTATAAAATTTGAGAACATAATAACAATTTAAAACAACTTACTGAACTGTTCCATAAATTCAGCAGTGGCGTGTTCTGAAAGCTTTTTAAATTTTCATTAAGTTAGTAAAATTTTATAACAAAATCTAATTTTTTATCAGATATTTATTGAGAAAAATATAACCAAGAACCAATGCAGAAACTGAATCATGTAATGAACGCAATTGCATATGATTACGAAAAGGATTGTATAACCCTATAAAACTCCTGGGGGAAGGCATGCGAAGAGAACTGATGTATCGGGCTTTCCATATGGACTGGTGACATGGACGACATCAGTGAGTTATATAGGGAGTGTTATATTCCCACATGCACAATCAAATGAATCGGTTTAATAACTATTGGTATGTAAATTAATTGTGATGTTTGTTGATTAATAGATTTGAAATCAAGAAAATGTAGTTCATTAATTATTATTACACATAATTTCTGGATTGGATTTGAAATCAGAAATTCTAAGAATGTATTATATCTTAAGGGATATTAGTCGGATGATACGAGAAACTATGAAGTCACCATTCGTAATTCCTATATCTCAAAGGAGATCAAAGTGTACGTTGTAATATGATTAAAGTTTGTTGTATTATAACTTTGAAATATATTTCTTTCTCAGATACTCTAGGGTAAGCTGATTGTGAATGAAAATCATATAAGCTGAAAGATCACTCTTTCATGATTCAGTTTCTGCATTGCTCCTTGATTATGTTTTCCTTCAAAAGTATCCCATAAAAATTAGTTTTTGTTATAGGATTTTGAGAAGTAATTAACAATTTTAAAATACTTTCAAAACACACCGGCACTCATTTTTTAACAATTTATAAGTGTTATATAGTAGTATTATATACGAAGTGGTAATATAATAATCACTAATATTGTGAGTAATGAGTTGTGTTGCTTATATCATGTAACTTTTAGAAGTTTTTTAACTGCACTATTTAATGAGTATATGAAAAAGTTGAGTATAAATTTTTAGATTGAATTATTTTAATTTTTAGTATTAATGTGGAGTCTCGATTTAACATTTGAAACCAAAACCAATGTATCATTATTTTTCATTGTAATTCATATAAGTAACACAACCAAGGCAAGCCCTGATCGGTGCACTAATCGTTACTATGATCATTAATTCTTAATTTAGAATATATTTTCCAACTTAAACATGTTGCAAAAGTAACTCATAAACTAGGAAGCATAGATATGTGAATAGAGGGGAAACGCAAGGACGCGTTTCTTCTGATTTTTTTTAAAGAAAAGGGTTGGGCAATCGATTGGGTTTAATGTCTGCTTTGTAAAACAGAAGCTTGGCTCTTGTGTAAGAGTTATTTGCTTCAACCGTTGGACTGCCACAAGCTGGGTGGCTGACGGCTCACGGCTGGTCTGCTGACACAGAGACCATCATCATCGCCTGGACTGGGAGTGCTGGTTTGCCGGACAGGTCCGAACTCCGAAGAGAAGGCAAGGGGTTTTTGGGTGAGAGGCTTCGCTGTTTCAATTTCAATTGTTTATAAGTTCTAGTAAGTGCTATGGACCTTTCTTTATCCTCAAATATGGAACGTACTTCAGAAGTTAGTGATGGTGCACAAGTGAATGAAACATTTACTTTTTAAATTTTATTTATTGCGTATGTTTTGTTTAATTATTTTCTATTTGTTGGACATTTATATTACTTATATTAGTAAAAAAAAATTAATTTTTAGCTTTACGTTTCCTTGCCATACCCGTTTCCTGATATTTTGAGTTAAGTGTTTCCCCGTCCCCGTTTCTGTTTCCGTCCCGGTGCTACTTAGCTCATAAACACAATCGGGGTATAAAGAATAAGTCTAGCATACCTGTACAAATGGCAAACCTGGCTTAGCTTCAAGAGTGTTTACGTATGCGTATATTTAGTTTTGAAAATTATTTATATTTGAACATTAATACATATGATTAGTAAAGAAATCAACACTAAAAAAGTTATTGGTGGAAAAGTAAAATTTTGAATGTTAACTTGGGCCGATTGGGGATAGAGATTTCTAGCCAAGGGATTGAATGTTTAATACTACCCGGGAGACATCTTTAGAAAAAAGATAGATAGATGTTTCAGTTCACTAAGTTTGACTAAGTCCAAATTGTGTAGACCAAGCCCCCGGGTACCGTATAATATAAGAATCTGATCCCAGACTTTGTTTTTTGATTTATCTTATGTTCTCCAAATAGCAAAGCCGTCTCCTCTAAATGAATATTGGATCTTCTATCCTTAAACTGAGCAATTCTCAACATAGTAAACTATGAAATTATGAATATTCGGTTACATAAATTCACACAAGCGTCATTGTTTTTCTTCAAACTGTGGTTGAAATTACTGATTTTTCATCTTATATTTGGGGTCACCTCATCTTCTATAAGAGGTGACCCCACATACTATATTATGTAAGTCTAATTGTCTACCTCTGTATAAGATTATTTTGGATATTTTAATGTTAAACGGTGTTTTAAACTCTTTGAAGTAAACACGATCTTACAGCATTCTTTATTTTATGCATCACCTATTTGCGCGCGTCTTAGTTAAGCACCATTTAGTAAATACATTTCCATTCACAACCATCTTATCCTTGTGTACTTGAAAAAGAAGCATACTCCGTAGAAAATAAATACATTTCAAATTTATAATACAACAAGCATAATTTAAAAAACAAACAAACATAATCATAATTTTTTTAATCAAATAACAACTTACGCTTCGATCTCCTCTGGGATATAAAGACTATGAATAGTAATTTTTTAGTGTCTCGGAGCATACATGCCAATGCCACTTCAGGTATAACAATACTTCCTCAATAATTTTTGATTTCACATCCAGAACTGAATATGTTAATTTCAATTATTAATTAATGAACAAAGAACTATGTTTTGTTGACTTCAAATCTGTTAATTAACAAACATCTCAAATATTTTATATACTAGTAGTTTATTAAATCGAGTCATTTGATTGTGCATGTAAGGATATAACATTTTATGTACAACATATGATGCTGTTTATGTCACTAGTCCCTATGTCAAACCGCATACATCCATTCTCCCCCATACTTTCCTCCATGAGTTTTGAAGGGTTCTATAATCTTTTTCGTAATCGTATTCAATTACGTTCATTGCATGATCAAGTTTCTGCATTGGTCCTTGATTATATTTTCTTCTTAAAAATCTTATAAAAATTAGATTTTATTATAAAATTTGACAACTTAATAACAATTTTATTAGATTTTAAATATTAAACAATTGTTCCATAAGTTCAGCAGTGGCATGTTCCGAAAGCTTTTTAAATTGTCATTAACTTGGTAAAATTTTATAATAAAATCTAATTTTCATAAGATATTTATAGAGAAATATATAATCAAGGACCAATACAGAAATTGAATCATGCAATGAACGCAATTGGATACGATTACGAAAAAGATTATAATCCTTCAGAACTCGTGGAGGAAAACATGGGGAGAGAATGGATGTATAAGGTTTTCCATATAGACTGGTGACATAGACGACATCGATACGTTATACATGAAGTGTTATATTTCCACATGCACAATCAAATGACTTGATTAATAATTATTGTTATGTAAATTAATTGTGATGTTTGTTGATTAATAAATTTGAAATCAAGAAAACGTAGTTCATTAATTATTATTTCATATCATTTTTGGATTGGATTTGAAATCAGATTTTCTAGAGGATGTATTATAGCTTAAGGGACATTGGTTCGTATGCTCCGAGACACTATGAAGCCACCATTCATAGTTTTTATACCTCAGAAGAGATCAAAGCATACGTTGCAATATGAATAAATTTTTAATATGAGTAAAGTTTGTTATATAATAACTTTAAAAGACATTTCTTTCTCAGATACACAAGAGTAAGTTGATTGTGAATGAAAATCATATAAGTTGAAAGATCACTTTTGCATGATTTAATTTTTGCATTCCTCCTTGATTATGTTTTCCTTCAAAAGTATCCCATAAAAATTAGTTTTTGTTATAGAATTTCGAGAACTAATTAACAATTTAAAAAAACTTTTAGAACACTCCGCTGCTCTATTTATGAGGCTCTTATTTTTTACAAAATTTATAAGTGTTACTCCCTTCGTAACACTCATCACATATTTTCCCTTTTTAGCCGTAACATTCAAATCTTCCCATTTCTAAATCTTTCCATCATACCCTTAATAATTTTAAAAATAATACACTATTACAACTACTTATTTGGATTTATCCTTCAATCCATCATACTATTTCATTATCTTCCCATCATACTTTGGAAGTGGGAAAATATATGTGATACGGAGGGAGTATATAGTAGTATTTATATCTATATTCTATATATTATACATTTATACGTCACATTATTATGTGTCATTCTAACATTTATCTTCCCATCATAATTTGGAAGTGGGAAAATATATGTGATACGAAGGGAGTATATAGTAGTATCTATATCTATATATTATACATTTATATATACGGCCGCACGAACTAAACACTGCTACACTGGATTGATCTTCCAAAAGCTGTATAAGGGTGCTTTGTTACTCGGCTGACTGATGTGTTCACGCGGGCGGCAGAATGATCCCATTATAAATGGCGGCAGAGGGGTGACCACTGGAAAAGCTTTTAGAAGGCGAAGAATTGCAGATTGCTGTGGTCATGGGGTTTGTAGTAATTGAAGGTAACCATTTGTCTCCACCATGCTAATTAGCCGGCCCTATTGTTTGTTTGCATCTTCAGTGGCTTGGATTTTATGTTGGAATAAAGCCAAGGAACTAAATGGGTTGTTTCCAAATGTATTTTTATAAGCTGCGTAGACATTTAGTATGTGTTGAAGCTTTTATGTGTGTGTTACTAAAAAATAAGTATGTAAATATAATTAGCTACCGGTCTTCTCAACCACAAAAAGTGGCTCCTTCTCTTCAACTTGATGTTCTTCATGGCCACCGAGATGGAAGACAGCGGAATAATGTTGGGGTAAGGCAGGATGTGTGAGACCGCGAGCAAAATGTAGATCGGTGTGCAAGGGAGAGACTTTACCGACGGCCGGCCATAGTAGATAGCTAATTATTTATTAAGATTAATTATTAATTTGGATTTATTAATTAGTGTGTATTATCTAGCTTTTATTACTTTGGTTTTATTAAAAAGCTAGATAGGGTGCTAGCTTCTGGTTGCTACGAAGTTAAGCTGGGCATACGACGGCTAAATAAAGGAGGCCAATCCCAGCATTTTATTTTCCTGAATATATTAATTAAATTAAATAAAGGCTGTATAAATTAGACCAATTAAACATATATGAAGTGTGCAGCTACCTAATTAAGCTTTTGCTCCTGGTTAGTGGTGGACTCGGGCCCGGTCCGGGCCTAGGCCCGACCGGGCTGCCGGTTAGGAAAAGTTGGGCCCGGGCTGGCCGGGTAGCCACCGGGCCGGTTCATGTTTTGGGTGACCTGAGCCCGAACCGGAAACACCTCCGGTCAGCCTACCCGGACCGGTCACTGGCCGGGCCGGAATAGTGCCGGTCCCGGGCCGGGTTGGGCCACCTGGCCCGAGTCCACCACTGTTCCTGGTGCATGCCTCGATGTCTGGTACTCTGGTTTGTTGTACGCTGGCTTCACGTGATGGGTTTTTATGAATAAAAAAATGAGCAACTAGATTTTTAAATAATTACAGAAATGTTTATTCATATATAGTCTGTTGCTAGCATATGGAAACCGGAGATGTTCTTTTTACACTCGGCCGTTATAAAAGAGCTTCTCAAGATCGATATGATGATGTTGTAGATGATATATGTCCCAGAGTGCTACAAACGATATTAGGGTCAAAAGGCTTAAGCTTCATTACGAATGACTAAGTTTAAATATACAACAATTGGGCCGAAAATACAAGGATGGGCCGAAAATAATACACAACATATACAAGTTAATTTAATTTAATTTAACGCCCCCTCAAGTTGGAGCATGCAGATCACAAATGGCCAACTTGCCAAGGAGATAGTGAAACTGTCGTGTTCCCAAAGCTTTGGTAAAAAGGTCTGCAAGTTGCTCGGTGGTGGATACATGAGACGTGCAAATTGTTTTGTCTTGAACCACATCTCTGACATAGTGACCTCAATATGCTTAGTACATTCATGAAAGACGGGATTCTGAGCAATATGAAGAGCGGACTGACTGTCACAAAACAGTTGCATGGAACGAGTGTGAGTAACCCTGAGGCTAAGAAGTAGGGCCTAAAGCCATTTGAGCTCTGAGGTGACGGACGCCATTGACCGGTATTCGGCCTCGGCCGAAGAGCGAGAAACCGTATGTTGTTTCTTGGTTTTCTAGGAGACCAGGGAACCACCAAGAAACACAATCCAACCAGTAAGAGATCGCCGTGTTATCGGACAACTGACCCAGTCAGAGTCGCACCATGCCGAGAGAGATAAAATCACAATTAGTACTGAGAAGAATACCTTGTCCTGGAGAGCCTTTGAGATAACGAACAACACCAAGAGCAGTTGTCCGATGTTCCGACCGCGGAACATGCATAAATTGTGCGAGAGTATGCACAGCGTAAGCCAAATCAGGTCGAGTGAAAGATAAATAGATAAGGCGGCCAACTAAACGCCTATAAGGTTCCGGATCCGGAAGTGGGTCCCCATCGGCCATAACAAGAGAATGATTTTGTGGAAGTGGTACACTAGCCGGTTTGGCCCCAAGAAGCCCAGCATCAGTAATAATATCCAGGGTGTATTTCCGCTGACATAGAAAGATACCATCCGCATTTCGAGCAACCTCCTCGCCCAGAAAATATTTTTAAATGCCAAGATCCTTCATGTGAAAACAGGAGCTCAAATAGGCCTTGAAAGACGCTATAGCCGAGGAACAATTCCCGGAGATAATCAAGTCATCAACATATACCAAAACATTAAGGCGAACATCTCCACGAAGGAAAGTAAACAAAGAATAATCCGAATATGATTGACGAAATCCGTAGCTCTTTAAAGAGTGGGCTAATTTGGCAAACCAACATCTAGGGGCTTGACGTAGCCCATAAAGAGACTTTTTAAGACGACAAACTAGGCCAGGGGAATGGGGAGTAAATCCAGGTGGTAGTTTCATATATACCTCATCGTCAAGATCGCCGTGAAGGAAAGCATTGTGAACATCCATTTGGTGAAGCTCCCAATTCTTGGCGGCGGCTATCGCGAGGAAGACACGTACTGTCACCATTTTAGCAACAGGGGCAAATGTTTCAGTATAATCCAATCCAGCAACCTGATGATTTCCCAAAATAACAAGACGTGCCTCGAGCCGCTCAACACTCCCATTTGAGTGATACTTGATCTTGTACACCCATTTGCACCCGAGAGCTCGTTTGTTAGGGGGTAATACAAACATAACCCACGTGCCATTATCCTCTAGGGCACGAATTTCTTGAGCCATGGCATCACGCCACCCAGGAGCCTGCATGGCCTCGTTAAAGGAACACGGCTCAACTCCGCTATGTACTGCAGCTACAAAAGCACGATGACGTGTAGAGAATTTTTCAAAGTTAATAAAATGTGCTAAAGGGTAAGGAGTACCTGGGGAAGTTGACGGAGGTGGCAAGACCGAGACGGGACTCATACTACTCGTTACATGGGAAACAAAATCACGAAGCAATACAGAAGGTCGTTTGTCTCTATGACCTCGGCCGAGGGGCTGGGTAACAAAGGACGATGAATCGTCCATCGTGGCAGTACTCCCAGAAGACACCCCACCTTCATTATTTTCTGGATGTTCTGGTGTCACAATAGTACCACTTGGAAGGGTGGTAGATGCAGCCGACATGTCAGAGGAGTCATCCCCCCTGGAGCAGTTACCTGGCCATCATCAAAATCATCATCAAAGCCAATTGTTACAGAAGGTGGAGCCAAAGTAGTATCCGGGATTGGAGGTCCTGCAAATGGAAACTCATGCTCATAGAACGTTACATCCATAGACACAAGAAATTCCTCGGTGTCCAAGTCAAATAATTTCCAACCTTTCCTTCCATTAGGATAACCGACAAAAATGCACTTACGTCCCCGAGGTGCAAATTTGTTGCCTTTAGCGCGTTGATTGTGAGCAAAGCATAAACAACCAAAAACACGCATTTCATCATAAGTAGGGGATTTGCCACACAATATCTCGAAAGGAGTCTTATTACCCAATAACCCGGAAGGTGTGCGATTAATTAAATACACAGCCCCAAGAATACATTCACCCCAAAAGCGAAGCGGTAGATTAGCTTGAAACATAACAACACGAGCAACATTAAGAATATGCTGATGCTTGTGTTCCACCCGGCCATTTTCCTGAGGTGTTCCAACACACGATGTTTGAAATAAAATACCATGTGTAGTAAAATATTTGGTCATGCATGTAAATTCCGTCTCGTTATCAGAACGAACAATTTTAACGTGTGTCTCAAATTGTCGTTCGACCATTGCAAAAAAAAACAAATAACCTTCTGAACCTCACTTTTAGCTCGCAACAAATAAACCCAAACACCACGGGAAAAATCATCCACTATTGTTAAAAAATAAATAGCATCACAAGACGACGGAGTACGATTAGGTCCCCACAAGTCACAATGTATCAACTCAAAAATTCGTGTTGATTTATTTTCACTAATAGGAAAGCTATTGCGAGTCTTCTTTGCCAAAGGGCATGCCACACGCGGCTTATTCAAGGATGCCCAAGTCTTTGATGCCACAAATCAAAACTTCCGAGCCCAGGTCCCGTAATCAGCTGAACACGAGGAATGCCACGAAAATAGTAGAGTCTGTCCCGCCTCTCACCAGCTCCAATCAGGTTCCCCGAGAGTTGGTCCTGTATAGCACATAAATTATCAGTAAAGCGAACAACGCACTTAGAGTCATCAATCAATTGTGCAACTGAAATTAAGTTGCACGTCAACCGGGGAACATATAAAACATTTTTCAAAGTAAAGTGTGCAGATAAATGCACGTCTCCAACCATGCTAGCTATGACACGGTGACCATTGGGCAACCCCACTGTCCACTGATCGGCCATTTTAGAATTAACAAGACAATCGCCATTTCCCGTAACATGATGCGTCGCCCCGCTATCAATAATCCATGAATAAATATCGTTCTTACCAGTCATACGATCAACGGGTTTAGCATCGGAATTAATTAAATTGAGTAGTTCCTGCACATGTTCAGGGTTGAGTTGCGGTAGAGAGGAGTCAATTTCTGGCGGGAGTTCCTCGTTCTTCACAGCATTGGCATGAACCACCTTCCTCCCTCCGGCGCCCTGACCAGTAGAGCTTGACTGTCCTTTGCTGCCGCGGTTCCGGTCTGCCCACCACTCCGGGTATCCATTTAATTTGAAGCAATTTCCTATCTCGTGTCCCTTCTGTTTACAGTGAGCACACTGCAACTTGCTTTTGTCAGGTTTCTCGCTTTTGGAACTTGGCTGATCAGCACGTAGGGTGAAAGCATGGGGTTGTTCCTGCACTGCTTTCCCGCGAGCAATATCCCGTGATTTCTCCTCTTGAAGCATGGCTTGATACACCCTATCAAGCGTGACTGGAGCAGGCTGGGAGAGTAAATTTGATCAGGTTACAGAGTAATACTCATCGTCGACACCAATTAAGAATTGATGGAGCTTTTCTTCTTCACGATCTTCTGCAAATTTTTCTGCAATTCCACACGTACAACCGCCACAATTGCAGGTGTGTAGAGGCTTTAACCGGCTTAATTCGTCATACAGAGACATAAGCCGATTAAAGTAATCATCGATACCCATTCCCTTTGCTTGGCGACATCCCACGATGTCCGCTCGCAACTGTTGAAGTCTGGGCCCATTGGGTACACAATATCGTCTCTCCAAATAGTCCCAAAGCGGCTTTGCTTCGACATGGTATGGTATTGATGCAGCGATCTTCCCGTCGATGCAACGCAAAATCCAAGAAACTATCATAGAGTTTATAGTTTCCCAATTGAGCAGCTTCCTCGCCTCAGTTGGTTTCTTAATTGTTCCATCAACAAACACGAATTTCCTTCGTGCCTTTAAGGACAACGTGATAGCCCTTGCCCAGGCCACATAATTATCTCCAGTAAGTATCACATGTGTGATGACGTTTCCGGGTTGATCTCCGGAACCAAGGTAATATGGAGAGGAAACATCAATTTTCTCTTCTCCGGACATGATTCGTGACAGCCTACAATGCTGGTGTGGCTGCCAAGGTTAAGCGCCGATTCCCCTGTGATCAAGAAGTCGGCTGATCGATACACATGCGATGGCGTCGAGCGTGCTCTGATACCATGCTACAAACGATATTAGGGTCAAAAGGCTTAAGCTTCATTACGTATGACTAAGTTTAAATATACAACAGTTGGGCCGAAAATACAAGGATTGGCCGAAAATAATATACAACATATACAAGTTAATTTAATTTAATTTAACACAGAGAATGTAAATGGCCGTCAATGGAACAATTCGGAAGTCAGTAGCAGGGCCTCAATCTACTGCTAACATTTTTTAAACTAAGTCATATATTCATACCATGGATATGTTTGTGGAGTTACAATGGAACATAGAGTACTATTAGTAATTGTTTAAGTTTGTAATGCCTAATATTTAAAATTCATGTGGTGTGTTTTGCAAGTAATACCAAACACAACAGAAAATATGAAAAAGACACTATTGTTGTAAAATCCCGGGAATAACATGTGTGTGAATTATTCATCCTTGTAAGCAGCATACTCATTAGGACACCAAGCTTTTCCTGATCCTTGTAATGATCCTTGTAACCTAGTTAGAACAGGTGGTTTAATATGCTATTGCCACCAAATCTGTAGACTCATCAAATAAGTGACTCATCATCAAGCTCAATCAGTATAAATAGTGGCTTGATGAGGTCTTGTAAATTAATTCAAGCAATTCAGAAACTCAGAAAATTTCAGAGATTATTAAGAAGAAGTTATATAGAGCTTTTTATCAATATATCTATCTCTTTATTTAGTCTTCATCTTCTTCATTTCACAACACGTTATCAGCACGAATCTGCTCAAAAGCTTTTCAAGAAATCATCTCCTGCAGGTATTAACATTAATATTTATTATCTTCTTTTAGTATTCTGTATTCTAACCAGAAAATTATTTTGAGTTTTAAATAAAAACTTCTATCATATACATATGAAAAGAAAACGTAGATACCATGCATAAAGAAAACATAGATACCGTGC
Organism: Cuscuta epithymum; assembly: GCA_945859915.1. Classification (NCBI taxonomy): domain Eukaryota; kingdom Viridiplantae; phylum Streptophyta; class Magnoliopsida; order Solanales; family Convolvulaceae; genus Cuscuta; species Cuscuta epithymum. The sequence continues at coordinate 552,642 of CAMAPF010000089.1, read as the reverse complement.
ATACCTTTTGAAGAAGTATTTTCTTTAATTGAACTTCATATACGGTAGTGCTCTTAATCTGGTAGAAGAAGAGAACATAGCTTGTGGAAAAATAAATCATTCTAGGCATACTCAGTATGTTAAAATAAGAATAAGAGAGCAGGTTAGGTAGCAGAAAGGAAGAGATAAGCTAAGAACTACGTAGTAATAAACAAAACTTTACACGCCTAATGCCTCAAGAGAACAATACTATGTATGAGAAAGCAAAATAAAATGAAAGGTAATCCATTATATTTAAACTAGCTAGATAGAGTCACGGGTTCTTCAAAGTCTGATGCGCATGCATAAAACCAAAATGGTATTATAATAAAATAATACAGTAGTACGTAACACTTAAATAATGTCCTCCACTAGCTGGTCACGAGACATATTTCGTTTCTTTCAAAAATAGTTGAAGTCTCTCGAACACATACACAGTCTGAGCATATATGTTAAATTCTATGTGATTAATTAGTAAGTCTGCCATATGAAAACGCATAGTCATAGATCACATGCATTTGTCTTTCGACACATGTAAACTACTGTAATAGTATGTAATTAAACTAATAAGTGGTACTTAAAATGAAAAATAAGATCGTTTTTTTTTGAATTCTGGACTATTCAAATATCATCTAGACTATTACGGAATTGGTATACGTGACATATAAAGGTCAGACAATTCACATACATGCATGTATATCTCTTTATTATGTTAGTAAACGGTTCTGAGCAAATGATCAGATCCTCTTGAAACACTACTACATTTAGAGCCCGTTTGGTAGCACAAAAATCGGCTGTTTTGGCTGATTCTGCTGAAATTTATGATATTCTGGCTGGAGTGGCTGTTTTGGCTGATTCTGCTGATTTAAGAAAAAAATATTTCAAAAATATATTTTATTAATAAATTAAAGAAAAAATTATATGTAAAAATAGCTAAAATGGTCCTCTACAGTAACTTCAGCCAATACAGCCAGAAAAGTAACTTCAACCTTACTTTTTCGGCTTATTACACAATTCAGCGCGCGAAAGTAAAAGTTACGTGTTTGGTGAAAAAAGCTGGCTGATAAGCCTGATAAGCCGAAAACAGAGTTCTCCAAACGGGCTCTTAAGGACCTTTTGTAACACTCAATTTTGTTACTCTTGGTCCAAAAAACTGTTACATTATACTAAATGTAACATTTTTGTGCCGTTACATTCGCTCGCGTTACCTTTTCTCTAATGTAACGGTATGTAACAATTTTGAGTACTATTGTAACACTTTTCTAAATAAATCAAAAGGGTTACCAAAACCACTATGACAAATGTAACAGATTTTAACTTGGGCAAATGTAACACTTTCACAAAAATATATAGCACATGTTAGATTTATTATCTAATGTAATATGGAGTATTTACTAAACATGCATGTTTATATAACTTAACTAATTTGCACATAAATTAGAAATAGTATTAAGAATCAATACATTTATATATTACCAATAAATATCACATTTAATACATTTGTAGAACTTTTGTACATTGCACACATGAATCTATGAAGTCTAAAATTTCATATTAATTACAAAAATATACATATAATACAAAACCCAAATTCTAATATATAGATTTCTCATCCTTTGAGGCATCCATGCCAATTTCTCATCTAGTTTTGTATGGCAAGACCCTCCATTATATATCCAGTTCCATTCTTTTCATCTGATCTCCATATGCTAGAAGAATTTCTTATCTGTAAAGTAAATATTTCAAAATATTAGCATCCATATAAATTTTTGCATCAGTATATATAGGAGCAGGTATGTATTGGGACTGGAGTTAGAACTCACATCTTTGAAACAACTAACCATACATACTGTTTCGTACAAGAACCCATTGGAGCACCTAAGGTGGAGAAAAACCCAAGGCAAATTAAAGATTTTTGCCAACAAATCACCTCAGCAACTAGCTAGCAACAACTTTAAGAAAGAATTGTATCAGTGATGAAGAAACAAAGGCTAATTAATTTTTCCCAATTGAGTTCCACTAGTTGTCCCTTAAGAAGTAGGGATATAATATGAAATGGTGTTAAATATTCTATCTTCTTTATTGTATCAAAACAATAGGATATATAACAAAAAAACTTATAATCTAAATAGTTTATGATTCATCAATCAAAAAGTTATTACACAGCTTACCATCAAACGACCTATGAGAATCACCAACCGAAGGAGTAAGCTTGACATACATCTGAAACTAAACCTGAAGTAATCAAATAATCATCGTTTTCAATTTTTATTTGAAAAGAAATAGAAAAGATTATGATATATACAAATTTAGTTCAAATAATAAACTAGTTCAAATAAAAAACTAATCAAGAACATAAAACACAAAACTTAACTTAAATATCAATATTGCAACTTAATCTTCCAGAATGTAATACTTGTCCTTTCCTCAAAATGAACAAAGCCTAAAAAATTTGTTTTTTTTAATACGAAAATGTTGCAAGTAACAGAATAACATCTTGAGTGAAATCATGAAGAGGAAGAAGAAAAAATACCCACTTTTCTAGTTTAGACATTTCTTCGAACACTTTTTGTGCAGAACTAACGTATGGTTGCTCTTATCCTTCTTGAACTTGATTAACCCATAGAAGATGTATAGAGCAAGCTCCTAAAAAGTAGAGAGCAAAAACAAGGTTGCGCTAAACAATAAACAACTGACAAAATTCTGATATGTATAACCCTTGATTTTTTAAAACCAACTTTAATAAAGCTATCCATGAATGAATAAAGAGAGAAAATCAGGGGAGACCACAAATGATACACTGCGTAGAAATCTAAGAACGGGCACAAATATTAAGAAAAAAAATTGAAAAGTCTAGAGTTCAAAACCCTGGAAGGTCCAAACGAGAAAATTCATGGAATACAAGAAGACGTGAGTCATGTATTACCCGGCTTAGATAGTGAAAAGGACGGAAGAAGCTGATGAAACCTGAGCTCGAGAAGAGTACATCACGATTCAAAGCTTCTCCAAGTCGTCCGTCACAGGCTAAGTTAGCAGGTACGGTTAAGCTAGCAGGTATCCAAGCATCTCTTCGTTGATGAATAACAAATGAAACAAGAATTGGGGAAGGGATTCCAGGAAGAAAAACTGGAAAAAACGAAGATGTTGAGTGTACCAATACCCACCCTTGTGCCATGTCTAAGGAAGTGCTTCAATACTTTAGCTTTTAGTTATCTTAGGGCATTTTAATTGACCGGGTTCTAACTTTGGGCTTGGGCTTCTTAATGGCCCAAGTTTATATTTTGGCACTCATTTTTTCCATTAGATATTAAAGCTGTTACATTAGCTTCAATTAAAGGTAACAATTATCAAAGGAATGTAACACTCTACATAACACAATAGAAGTGTTACATGAAGATAGTATCTAGTGTAACGATACATTCAAAACCATTACAATAGGCTGATCTATTGTAACATTTTAAGCAACTGTTACAATTTTAATGTTACAATAGGCCCAAAAATGTAGTAGTGAAAATTTTCTTTTGTTTGATTCTACTATCAATCGGCCGTTTCCAATAAATGTTATATGATGATAATATTATACGTACTCCGTAATATATAATAATAGACTGACATGGTTAGACAAAAATCACATTTTTACTGATCACAAAATTTTCATGTACATACTCTGTAAGATAATTATAAATACTCGGACTAAGTAAACAATAATGATGAAAATCAAGAAAAGTTATTTAATCAATAATTAACTACTACTTACGTAAAGGAAAAGGTGGTCTTACGAGTCAAGAACAATAGGTATGTAAAAGTTATTACTCCCATTTCTAAACTTGATTTAGTTTAGTGCGTATCTATATATTAATACAGTTAGTAAGTTTTACCGAACAAATAATATTCTTACATATACATGTTTACTAATTAATTGTAAATAAATAATTTTGTAGTACATCATGGCCAATATAAGTAAAAGAGAATTCGATGTTCTTGATCTGTCTGGACAAAAATACTTGGAATGGAAAGTTGATGCTTTAGCACATTTGAAGGCTAATGGTCTTGAAGACACTATTGAGGCAAATAAGCCGTCATCTGCCCAAGACAAAGCGAAAGCTATTATTTTCCTCCGTCACCATCTCCATGAAAGTCTCAAATCTGAATATCTTTTGGTTGATGACCCAAAAGAATTATGGGACAATTTACAGGAGAGGTATGGCCACCAGCAAAAGGTCCTTGGTTAGACAATAGTAGGCCTGGACTCGGGCCAGGCGGCCCGACCCGGAACCGGCCCAGCCCGGCCACTGTAGCAACCGGCCCGGCCCGGTGGCCCGGTCCACCGGCGGTTCGGGTCGAACCGGCCCGGTGGTTCCCGGTTCCGGGCCCGGGCCTTCCAAATGGTGAACCGGCCCGGCCGGTTCGGGCCCGGTCCGGGCCGGATTTTAATTTTTTTTTTTTTTTGAAATTTTTTTAAAGTTTTGGGTTGGAATAGGTATTTTGGGCCATTTGAGGTGGTTTGGGGTGGTTTGGGGTTGAGGGGGAGGGGTAGGGGATTAAATAGGAGAACAAAAAAAAATTAAGTGGGCCGGTTCGGCCCGGCCCGGCCCGGCCCGGTTTGGCCCGGAACCGTGACCGGAACCGGCCACCGGCGGTTCGGGCCCGGGCCTCCCATTTCCTGGCCCGAGGCCCGGCCGGGCCCAGGCCCGAACCGGGCCCGAACCGGCCCGAGTCCAGGCCTAGACAATAGTTATGATCAAAAGAAAAACTAAGCTAGAGTTACAGACATACTTTTGGAGCACTACGCATCGAACTCCTAAAAGGAACAAAAATACACGTCTGTCGTGTACACACTTAATTACGTGTTGTTAGAATAGAAAAAACAACTTTAGAATGTTGACTTTACAAATATTTATGAACGTGCAAGACAGAAAATTAACCTTTCACGTAGTTCTTCGTTATTACTCCGTACTTTCGAACACTCAACCCAATAAATAGTACTTCCTCCGTAACATTCATATCTTCTCACTTTCCTTTTTTGGGCGTAACATTTATATCTTCCAATTTCTAAATCTTCTCATCCTACCCTCAATAATTTAAAAAATAATACACTACTACACCTACTTTTTTTGGATTTATCCTTCATTCCATCACATTATTTCACCATCTTTTCATCATACCATTAATAATTCATACCCCATTTCACTATTCTTAATCTCACCCACTTTGGAAGTGGGAAGATATATGTGATACGGAGGGAGTACTGGAGTACCTGTGATAGAATTAATAAATCCTTATAATATTTTTTTGGATGAAAAAAAGGATGACACCTCATCCCTGAGGGCCCCCAACACCGACCGGACGGTACGATGGGAGGATGTAAATTGGACTATAATCACAATCTGACAGATAGAGAGTGGGGCTCTGTCCCCAGTACTTGCAGAGGCCCTATGCATTTTTCAATATAGTAACCCCTCATCGCAGTTGCCAGGATTCGAACTCGAGACCTAACCGTTGTGGCACTCCCTCGCTACCAGTTGAGCTACGCCCACCGGTTAAATTCTTGGAAGATTTGTAAATACAAATACAATATTAGTTATATACTTCCTACTCTCTTCGTTTCTAGAGGCTTCCTTTCCTTTTTGGACCATCACCAAATAAAAGTCCTCTTTCCTTTTTTGAAAAACAAAATAGTGCAAAAATGTTTAAACAATGTCAAACAGTGTGAAACGGTGCCACATTTTTAAAATGTATTTCTGGACCCCATATAGGAACAGAGGGAGTTTTATATTAACACATACTCCGTATTACGTATGTATTGCAAATAAAATTAATAGTTGTTGTGAAATGAAGAAGATGAAGACTAAATAAAGAGATAGACATATTGATAAAAAACTCTAAATAACTTCTTAATAATCTCTGAAATTTTCCGAGTTTCTGAATTGCTTGAATTAATTTACAAGACCTCATCAAGCCACTATTTATACTGGTTGAGCTTGATAATGAGTCACTTATTTGATGAGTCTACAGATTTGGTGGCAATAGCATATTAAATCACCTGTTCTAACTAGGCTACAAGGATCATTACAAGGATCAGGAAAAGCTTGGTGTCCTAATGAGTATGTTGCTTACAAGGATGAATAATTCACACACATGTTATTCCCAGGATTTTACAACACTCCCCCTTGAATGTTCATCCTTCAATAGTTATTTTGTTATTATGAAAAATTAGTGTGAAAGTTAAGGGGTAAAGATTACGACATATAATGTCGTTGTATTTGGATGTACTGTCTCGTTAAAAACCTTATCAGGAAAAACCCAGTGGGATAAAAACCTGATGAAGGGAAAAAGAGTGCAGTGCATTCAAATATTCCCCCTGAAATTAACATAAATTTTGAAGGCGGTGCATGCCGATTTTCTGTACAAGTTCTGTGAACTTTTTCGGGGGTAAAGATTTGGTGAAGAGATCGGCTGGATTTTCACTTGATTTGATTTGTTGAATGTTGATCGTCCCATCTTTCTCCAGATCATGAGTAGAGAAGAATTTTGGTGATATGTGTTTTGTTCTGTGTCCTTTGATATAGCCTTTGATAGAGTAATTAATTCTAGAGAGAAGTGAGAGCTAGAGAGAGAAAGTGAGTAATTGTATTTCTCAACTTGGAACCCCCTATAACTAGCCCCTTGGGGTCTATTTATAGGTAAAAAAGATGGGTTTGGGCCCCTAGCCTTGGGCTTAGGAGGCCCATTACAATAATCATGCCTTCTTTGGGCAAATAAGGCCACTAATGGGCTGAGTACAACACTTAGTACATAAAATAGGAAAATACATTCTGTCCGGGCGAAGTTCGGACGATGCGGTCCATGGACGACGCGGTCCATGGACGACGCGGTCCATGGACGATGCGGTCCATGGACGATGCGGTCCATGGACGATGTCATCCAAATAACTCAGGCGACATCTTCTTTCTTGGACGGTACGTGCCTCTGGCCGATGCGGGTGCCCCGCTGGTGTCTTTTGGGCCATTGAGTATGTGGGCTATGGGGTCCAGGCCCATATACTCTATCAGGAGTCCCCCACTCTCTGAGCTGAGGTGAAGCCGAAGCGAAAGGGAGTACTTGTTCCTTTCTGGCTGGCCGTTGCGTGAGTCTAAGGCGTTTGATGGCCGAAGAGTTCCTGTTTTGATTTTGGATGAAGCGGTTCCCCTATTTGAGGTAGATGAAGCGTGCTTGCGAACTCATAGCCTTGATGCGGGCCGATGCACACTCTGTGGAAGTGCTTCTGAAGACGAGGCGATGCGCTTTCTTTTTCGCAGATGTGATGAATTTTGGTGTGGACAAGTTGGCATGCTTTTGTCGTCATCTTGTTGGGGTTTGAAGAGCTCCCATCTACCCTTATTTCGTCGTCATGCTTTCGTCGTCATCTTGATTTATTATGCAGCCGAAGCGTTTGTGAATTTTTGTTATGGTGAGACGATGCGGTCTTCTCAGTGTACGCAGCCGTTGCGATCTTCCTGTATTGGTGGACGTAGCACTGCTAGCGAATAAGCCGATGCGCGCTGCTCTATGTTGTGTAGTTGATTTAGTGATTTTATAGCCAACGCAATCCTTAGTACTTTGATGGCTAGCCGATGCGATCCTTTGTTATTGGCGAGCCGTAGCGCACCCTTTTATATTAAGGCCGTTGCGCTCTCTCTTCTTGTGGCCGATACAGTCCCCCAGTCCCCCACTCCTTTGGCCGAAGAGCATCTGAGGCACAAGGGAGTAATGAGCCGATCCGGTACCTATGCGCTAGTCGCGATTCCAACCCTTAGGCAAACCTGTCCAAGGTAACCCTGTGGGAGAACCCTTGGACGAAGGCCGCGATACCAGGGTCATCGTCGACGATGCGCGCCTAGGAGGCCGTAGCGGTCTATTAAGGTTTTCTGGGTCGTTTTGAGGACGTAGGGTTAGGCCGATGCGTTCCTTTTTCGGCCGAATGGGCCGACGCTTGCTTTGGAGCTCTGTGGTACTTGGGCCGTAGTGGTACTCGGCCGATGCGCTGTTTTTTGTTAAGGCTGAGTTGGGCCGTAGGGGTGCTTGCTTGAGTGATTTTGGATTGGCGCCCCTTGATTGGTTGGAAGAGAGGTGGCCGTTGGTGGGGCCAATTGGATGGCGCCACGTGTAGTGACCGTTTGGAAGTTTTCTATAAATACCCCCTCATTCCGAAGCCACCTCCTCATTTGTGCCTTGCTGTTGTCGAATTGCTGCCCAAGTTTTTCTAGAGAGAGAAAATTCTGAGATTTTTCAAGTGTTCATCACATCCTTCAAATCTTCCAAGGTTAGCTACTTTACTTTTCCTTTGTTTCCTTCATATTTTGCTCCTTAGGGTGTTAGATCTAGTGTTCGTAGGAAAGTCACTTTGATCCGATAAACCACCCTTAGGGATAGGTTTAGGTGTTATGCCGTTCCCTGACGGCCGTAGCGTCCCTTCCCCTATTGATTTGACAGCCTCTCTGGACGAATCAGACTGGCCTTTTGACGAGGACGACGCGTCTCCTCAAGTGGATTTGAACGTCGTGGCGGCTTTTGAGATTGAGATGGAGAATACTGCGGATTACCGCACCTCCGTGGACGAGGAGCGTCTAAGTGCCGATGCGGGCTCTCAACCCTCTGGTGAGGACGAAGCGAGCTCCGAGCCCAGGCTTCGCGAAGATAATGTGGGTGATGCTTCATCGGCCGCCATCCCCTGCCCACCACCAATTTCCTCCGTTCCGGGCGGCGCGTCGTCATCTGGGGTGGTGAAAAGACGTACGTCGCGTCGGCGGAAAGGTGTATCCGGGGGGCTTTCTCAATTGGATCTGACGAACCTTTATATTATAAGGCCGGAGAGCACCCAAAGCGAATACCAGGTGGCGCAGTTGTACGTCGGCCCTTATGGAAAGGTGAGGGCGCCGAAGCCGACGGACCATGTTTTGGACCCACCCCCTGGATATTTCGGGGTGTATCCAATGAGCTTTTCCCAAGGCTTAAGGTTTCCGTTGCCTCCTTTTGTGGTCCAATATCTGAAGATGCTGGACCTTCCCCCGGCTCTACTAACGCCGAACAGCTATTCCATCATCGTCGGGTTCCTTATCCGGTGTGATGAGCTTAGGATTGAGCCCACGACGGCATTGTTTATGAATTTGTACCGGATCGGCCGGGGGAGCCACGAGAACTGTGCTGGCTACGCGGCGCTTCAGCAGTTGCCAAAGAAGAGGTCCTTCATAGATCTCCCTTCGTCCATCCACGGGTGGAAGAGTAAATTCTGCTTTGTGAAGTTGGCCGACGGGGTCTTCTTTCCCTCTCAAGGCCATAATGGGCTTTTTAACTTGCACACTCCGCCGAAGAGCGCTGAGATCGATGCTCAGGTGGAGGCGTTCCTGAAGGGTGGGCCGCGGAGCGTCAACACCTATATTACTGAGTTCAAGATTGCGGCCCTCGGGATGATGCGCTATTACATACCAGGCGATCCGGACTGTGGTTTGTGGCCGAAGATGTCTGGTTACTTTGAGCAGGCCGATGGGCCACCTATTGGGATCCCGGCCGAGGCCGAAGGTTGATAGCTTTTCTTTGATCCTTGTGCACTTGGCTTTTTTTTTTCCTTTTGTTTCTAACTCTTTGTTTTGTATCGTATCTGCAGGTTTTGAGATGAGCCGCAAGCTTTTCATGGCTCAGGCCAAGAAAATGGTTGCCAAAGAGATGGAGGCCGTTCAACAGGCCGAAGCGTCCAAGGGTTCTGGTGACGGGACCAAATCTCAAGCCGATGCGGTGAAGAAGGCTGTTGCGACCAAGAAGAAGAGGTCCGCCGAGGGGCAACAGACCTTGACGGAGGCGGGGTTGGTGCCGGCTCAAGGTGCTAAGAAGATGAAGCCGAGCCCTCCCCTTAAAGATGCTGTTATGGCCGATGCGCCGGCATCGGTTCAAGGGGAAGTTGTCTCCGACGTGCAAGTTATCGAGGATCTGACTTTGAATGTCGCCTCGTCCGCCGTAGTCCCCACCAAATCTGGTGCTGTTGCCAAGGGAAGCACCCGCGCCGATCGAGATCCGGCTACCGGCCTGTATGAGATGACGGTGCGGTACCCGACCAAGGGCGGGCTGTTTAATGAGAAGGTGTCTGGCCACGACGTTTTGTTCCAGGCCATTCCCGATGCCGATAGGGAGTACCTGCGGCGGCAGAGCAAGGATGTGCGCCTCTTCGATGGCGGCTTGGACTACGTCGTCCAGGTAAAATCCGGCTTTTGTACTTAGTAATTTTTGCATTCTTTTCCTCTTCTGACCATTACTTGTCTCTGCAGGGGGCTTTTATGCTGATGGAGCAGCAGCGCCGGCAAGTCGAGGAGCTTGCTCGCTTTCGGGAGGTTGAGAAGAAAGCCGCTTCTGCTGACGAGGCGCTTTCCCAGTTGGATCGGCTCCGAATTGAGACCGACTCCTTGAAGGAAAAGTCTGATGCGGCTGAAAGGGGAGCCGTTGCTGCTGAGGACGAGGCGAGGCGCCTCAAAGTTCAGCTGGATGAGGAAGCGGCCGCCCGTCGGCTAGCAGAAGAAAAAGCTGTGAGGCTGGAGGCCGATGCGGCGGCGGCTGCTGATAGAGCCATTGAACTTTTCATGGCTGAAGGTTGGAAGGACGAGACCCGGCGCGACTGGAGTTTTAAAGTCGTGGCGGAGCGCTTCGAAGCGTGGTCTCAGGAGGAGGCTGGCCGAGCTTGCCTCAAGCAGGAGTTTGAAGTCTGGTACGACCTCGGTCAGAGGCGTATGCAGATGTTGGTTTACCGCCGCCTCCGCCGGCGTGTAAAGAACCTGAAGCCTAGGGGTATCGGCCTTCCGCGGATCATGAAGGACCCCGAGGAGGAGTTAAAACTCCCACTGTCCGAAAGGCAGCCCCCCATCCTGAGCTCGAGCGAGGAGGACGGGCCCTGGACTGAGAGTGACGACTACCTCTTCCGGAGCTCGGCCAAGTCCAAGAATACCGAAGATGAACAAGACGATGCGGACAGTGGAGCCGTTGAGGGTGGCCAAGGACAAGCTATTTAGTGTTTCCTTGTACTTAGTTTCTTTTTTCGTTTGTAGTAGTAATCTCAATGGCCGAAGCGCCCTTTTTTGTAATGGCCGAAGCGCCCTCCTTATGTACTTGACATCCGAAATTAATGAACTTTTTTGCCTTTGAATGGATGTGTTGTTGCTTCGTCTTCATCGCCTTAACTTCATGTGTGTTTAATTCTCGTGATTTTTGCCAAGAGTCAGAGTTGCCTACACCCCGGTTTGATTGAGACGAAGCGTCCCTTGTCTGTGTATTTATGTGGGTTGTTTTCCTCGGAATTTTTCTAAGTGTGGGCACCTGAATATGCCTTGATTGCTTAAGACGATGCGAAGCTTCATCCGAGTGCCTCATGAGGATGATGCGGGTGGCACAACGTCTTGGGTATGTTGTCCTTTGTCGTAGGGACGATGTGTCTAGTAACGCGTACCTTTGGTTGGAAATTTTTCTAAGTATCACAATTCCGTTTTGGCATCTTTTAATTGAGACGTAGCGACCCCCATTCTTTGAAGACGATGCGCCTCGTCGTCCCTTGATGAATTCCATTTTTGCCTTGACAACTATTCCGAGTCGTGTTCTTGGACTTTGATCCTGAAGTGTTGGGGACGAAGCGATGCGCAGTGGTAGTGCATCGTCTTTGTGGTGATGCGGCTTAGATAATTTGCTAAGTGTCAAGCTTGCCTAGCTGTAGGTGTTTCTCTCCTTTTTATCACTTGGGTTTTGCCACTTGTAGACGATGCGACTCATCGTCCGAGTGCTAGAATGTGATCTCGGGTGACTGAGGCCGAAGCGATTTACTCTTGTGATGTCGCGGTCGAGGCCGACGCGTGCACTTCGTATTCCTGCATGGTGATCCTGATATGTACTTAGCCAATTTTGAGGCTTGGTTTTTGTGGGGATTTTATTTTATGCTCGAGGCCGGCGAGTGCGCGGTCCGTCGGCTTCCCTCTTTTTTTTTTTTTTTTTTTTTTGTGTGTGTGTGTGGCCGAAGGGTTACTGTCCTTTCGTCCATGTGCGGTAGTTTGTCCGCTACGCTTTTCGCGTGAATTAGTGCGAGGGAGTAAATACGCCCTCGGCTTGGTGTGTCAGTGGCACTTTTTTTTTTTTTTTGCCTTTCCACGTCTATCGTCGACGAGGGACCGGACTAGGCATCGTCTCATGACGGCCGCCCTTTGTGGTCCTGAGCGAAATTTTACTGACGGGTGGAGTTTTTGTAACCTCAGCCTTAATTCAGACCTGTCGTCCTGCGGTTTCCGCGCGGACGACGCGGTATACTTCTCCGTTTGAAGACGTTGGACCATGCACACAGGTCCTTCGTCCTGCATATCGCCGGCCGATTTGGGTGTTTCACCGCTTGTGCCGATACGATATTTAGGTGCGTTGTCTATGCAACGGCTTTGTAGGCGCGTTGTGGATCGCAACGGCCTTAGGTGCGTCGTTTATTGCGACGGCTTTAGGTGCGTTGTTTATTGCAACGGCTTTAAGTGCGTTGTTTATTGCAACGGCTTTGGGTGCGTCGTTTATTGCGACGGCTTTAGGTGCGTCGTTTATTGCGACGGCTTTAGGTGCGTCGTTTATTGCGACGGCTTTAGGTCGCATCGGTCCCGGGTGTTTGCACCGCTTAGGCCGATGCGGTCCTTGGGTTTCCCTTTGCTCAAATCTTAAGAGATTGGATGAAACGTGAATTTTATTCAATAAGTGGCGCTAGGCCGAGGGTGTTTTATTCAACCAATAAGCCGAGGGGTGGGGGACGTTGCCCGCTTCACCGCTTCTCGAGTCATTGGTAAAATTTCACCAGGTGGTGTACATTCCACAATCGTGGTACATCTGACCCATTAGGGTTCTTTAGTCTATAAGTGCCGGCTTTGATGACGGCGCTGATGATGTAGGGCCCTTCATATTTGACGGCGAGCTCTCCCCCTTCCGTCGGCTTGCTTGCTTCCCTTCGGCGGAGGACGTAGTCCCCCACCTGGAATTCGCGAGAGCGGACCTTGGCGTCATAGTAGGATTTGACTTGTCGTCTGTAGTTCTCCGCTCTGAGGTAGGCCATCTCCCGCCTTTCGTCAATGAGGTGCAAGTCCACCTTCATTGTTTCTTCGTTGGCCTCGGGATCGTATTGTGTGACCCGTCGGCTGGGAAGCGTCACCTCAGTGGGAGCCTTGGCTTCAAAGCCATAGCACAAAGAGAATGGCGTCTCCCCGGTGGCTCTCCTTGGAGTGGTTCGGTAAGACCATAGGACGTTGGGGAGCTCGTCGACCCAACTTCCGCCTTCTTCTTCAAGCTTCTTCTTCAGCCCCTCCAAGATGGTTCTGTTGGCGTTCTCAACTTGCCCGTTGGCCTGAGGGTAGGCAACGGAGGAGAAGCGGTGCTTGATACCCCATTCTTGGAGGAGGCTTTGGAACGGTTCGGCCTCAAACTGGGTGCCGTTGTCTGATATGATCTCCTGAGGCACGCCGAAGCGGGTGAGGATGTTCTTGTAGACGAACTTTCGACACCGCGCTCCGGTGATGCTTGCAAGTGGTTCGGCCTCGACCCATTTGGTGAAGTAGTCGATGGCGACGATGATGTATCTGTTGTTGCCCGCAGCTCTTGGTAGAGGGCCGACGAGGTCGATGCCCCATCTGGAAAATGGAATGGCGGTGTTGACCGGGGCGTAGTTGACGGCGGGTCGGCCAGGTGCCCTTTGATAGTGTTGGCATGCGGTACATCTGCGGGCGACCTCAGCACAATCGCGCGCCATCGTCGGCCAGAAGTAGCCTTGGATGATGAGGCGGCGCGACATGCTGAAGGGCCCCTGATGTGATGAACAGACGCCGCAGTGGACTTCTTCCATGGCCACTTCGGCCTCATTCTGATGTAGACACCGGGGGAGGGTGCCATTGTATGATCTCTTGTAAAGCTTGTCACCCTCAATGACGTAGCTTGGCGCCCTAAGCTTGGCTAGTTTGGCCCTCTCCTCGTCTCCGGGTAGTGTGCCGGAGGTGATGTAGGTTGCGATGTCAGTGATCCAGTCCTCCGGCTGGTGTTGTATGGAGAGTATAGGGCTAGCGTGAATGCTTGACATGCTCAACTCCTCCACCTTAGCTATCTTGGAGATGTGCTCAGGGGTGTCGGAGCTAAGTTTGGAGAGTATGTCAGCCTCGGCGTTCTCCGCCCTTGGGATCTGAGTGATCTCGTAGGTATCGAACGCCTTGAGCAATTCCGCAGCGGCCTCCTTGTATTGCTTCATCCTCCCTTCTTTGGCCTCGTAGGAACCCTCCATCTGGCTCACTACGAGTTTGGAGTCGCATTTGATTCTGACGTGGCGTGCTTTGAGGCCAGCGGCTAGTCTGAGTCCGCTGAGGAGCGCTTCATATTCCGCCTCATTGTTGGATACTTTAAAATTGAAGCGTATGGCATAGTATGCTCTGAATCCTTCCGGGGAGATGAGGACGACGCCACCCCCACAAGCTTTGGTGGCCGAGGACCCGTCCGTGTAGAGGGTCCAGGCTTCGTCCGATTCAGCTCCTGTGGTGGTAACGGCCGTCTCCCTTGCCGTGCACTCGGTGACGAAATCAGCTAAGGCTTGCCCTTTGATGGATGGCCTCGGCTTGATCTCAATCTGGTACTGGCTCAAGAATATTGCCCACTTGATCATCCTTGGAGAGCTGGTTGGGCTCCTCATGAGGGCTCCCAACGGCTGATGCGTGAGGACGTGGACGGGGTGAGCTTGAAAATAGTGGCCCAGTTTCTTCACTGTGTGGACGATGGCCAGCACCGTCTTCTCAATAGGGGAGTACCTGAGCTCGGCCTCCCGCAACGTCTTGCTGACGTAGAATATAGCTTTTTGTACCCCGTCATCCTCCCTGATGAGGACGGAGCTGACGGCCGACGTGCTCACTCCTAAGTAAAGGAAGAGAGTCTCGCCGGGTTGGGGCTTGGATAGGACAGGTGGGGAGGCGAGATATTGCTTCAGTTCTTCAAAGGCTTGTTGGCACTCCGTCGTCCATTTGAAGCTGGTGGCCTTCCTCATTATCTGAAAGAAGGGGAGTGATTTTTCCGCGGACTTTGAAAGGAAACGGTTCAGGGCCGCAAGGCGTCCCGTCAGCCGTTGCACTTCTTTGATGTTGCGGGGCGGCTCCATGTTGATAATGGCTTGTATCTTCTCCGGGTTTACTTCAATGCCCCTTCGGCTGACCAGGTACCCCAGGAATTTACCTCCCTGGACGCCGAAGGTGCACTTCTTTGGGTTGAGCCGGAGGTTGTATCTCTTCATGATCTCGAAGATGCCCCGGAGGTCGTCGGCATGAGTTGTGGATTGTTTGCTCTTGACGATCATATCGTCGACGTATGCTTCCATCGTCCAACCTAAGACTGCTCTAAAAATCTGGGCTACCATCCTTGTGTAGGTGGCGCCGGAGTTCTTGAGCCCAAAGGCCATGACGAGGTAGCAAAAAATTCCCTCCGGGGTCATAAAGGCAGTCTTCTCCGCGTCATCTTCGTGCATGGATATCTGGTGGTACCCTCTGAACGCGTCGAGGAACGACATCAACTCGCACCCCGCCGTCTCATCCACCAACTGATCAATGTTGGGGAGAGGGAATGGGTCCATTGGGCACGCCTTGTTCAAGTCAGTGTAATCAACACACATTCTGAACGTAGGCGGCTTTGGGGCGAGGACGACGTTCGCCAACCACGTGGGGTACTTCACCTCTTTTATGTGCCTGATGGAGAGCAGCATGGCCACTTCGGCTTTGACGAATTCCCTCCTGTCAGCTGAGAGGTAGCGTTTTTTTCTGTTTGATGGGGGAGGAGGCCGGGTTCACCGATAGCCGATGTGTGATTACCTTTGGGCTGATGCCCGGCATGTCCTCTGGTCCCCATGCGAAGACGACGGCGTACGCTCTCAGGACAGAGAGGATGTCCCTTCGGACCTGTTGGGGGAGCTGTGTCCCAATCTTCAGCGTGCGTTCCGGCCGGGAGACGTCCAACGGAACATCTTCCACGTCTCCGACCGGTTCGGCCTTTGGTGTGTCTTCTTCGGCCGAGGCGGTGGTGATGGTGTCTATCCGCTCCTCGGCCTCATTGATCTTCCTTGTGAGCTTCAGGTAGCAAGCCCTGGCTATCTTCTGGTTCCCTCTGGCGTAGCCGACGCCGTCCTTGGTGGGGAACTTGAGGCATAGATGTTTCATGGAGATGATGGCCTCAAGGTCCTCCAAGGCCGGTCGGCCCCAGATCATGTTGTGGGCGCTGTCCAGGTTGACAACCACGAACTCCATGTTAACGTTTGCCTGATAGGTACCGTCACCGACCACGACGGGAAGCACTATCGTGCCCTCGGCGTCGATAGAGTCCCCGGTGAAGCCGGATAACGGAGTCCGTATCGGCCGGAGCTCGGACTTCTTCAGTTTCAATTGTCTGAAGGTGTCAACGTACATCACATTGACAGAGCTGCCAGTATCGATGTAGTTGCGGTGGATGATGTTGTTGCCAATCTCGCATTTGACGACGAGGGCGTCCCTGTGGGGCAAGGGGCCGAAGGGGAGGTCCTTGTCGGTGAAGGTGATGGCCTCCACGTTCCGTCGCTTCGGCTGAGGGGGGGCGTGGGACACCTCACCAACGTATAGGGACTGAGCCCATTTTTTCCGTTGGGTAGCCGAGTCCCCCCCTGTGTTCCCGCCGACGATGATGTGAATGTGATGCTTCTTCTGGCGGGGCTCCTCTTCGTCCTCATCTTCACTGAGGGCGCCGATCTCCCTTTTTTTCCCGGAGGATCCTTCCCCCTTTTGCCAGGGTTAACCCAAGTGTTACTCTTGGGGGCACCCTTTACAAATTGGGAAAGTTCCCCCTGTCGGACGAGGCCGTCGATGTGCCTCTTCAAGGTGGTGCAATCCTCGGTCTTGTGGGATGTCTGGCGGTGGTACTTGCAGTATGTCCCTCCTTTGTGGACAGCAAATATCTCCTCTTCTGACCTGGGATCCTTCACAATGAGGCCCTGCGCCTCGGCGTGGTCAAGGACGACGCTCACCGGGTGGGTGAGGGGGATGCGTTGTGCCTCCAACTTTGGACGCCAGGAACGCTCCTCTCTTCGCTGTCCGCCCTGCTCCTGGTGCACCTTCTTTGGCTGATTCTGTCCTTTGTTGGCCGGTGCGTGGTGGGGGTTGGACGAGGAGTCCTTCTTCTGTTGTTTCTCCCCACCCTTCTTCTGATTCAGGAGCTCGTCGGCATCGGCGTGCCTGTCTCCGCGTCGGAGCGCCGCGAGGTATGACCGCGGGGGCTCTGTGAACAGGCTTCGGGCGAAGTGGCTCGGCCGAAGTGCTCCGCGGAGGAAAGCCAGGAGGGTGCGTTCATCGGCTCCCTCACATTCGTCTGCCTCCCTCGTCCAGCGATCGAGGAAGGCTCGGAGCGTCTCCTCCGCTTGTTGTTTGATGGTCAGGAGATGAGCGAAATGCTTCTTCGCACGTTTCCTTCCAGCGAAGTGGGTGAGGAAGCGTTGAGCAAGGTCCTGCCATGAGTCGATGCTCCCTTCCGGAAGGTTATTGAACCAATCGTACGCTGGTCCTTCCAAGGTGGATAGGAACCAGCGACACATGTATTCTTCTGAAGCGTTTGTCATCATCATATTGTTCTGATAGCGGGTGAAGTGCTCCTGGGGGTCAGTGCGGCCGTCATATGGCTTGATCGGGTTTCCCTTATACTTCTCCGGGATGGGAGCGGAGAGCACCCTCGCAGAGAAGGGGGTTCTGGTCCGTATCTGGATGATGGGCTCCTCGCGCCGGTCTGCCAACTCCCTTTCCAGAGCACTGACCTTGCTCAGGAGCGCGTCGTAGTTGGGATGCTGGGATGTCTGGGCCGATGCGCGCCCTGCGGCCTCTCGGGCCTCCATGTCAGCGAGGCGCTTCTCCAGGCGGGCGATGATCTCGTCCCTTGGGTCCGTGTTGGCCGCAGCGCCACCCAGAGGGGTCTGGATCCGGGCCGCGTGGGCCAGGTTGATCTGGTGACGCGCGTCATCATCATTCAGCTTTCCTTTGCCTTTGTGTGGTCGGGGCCGATCCGTTGTCCAGGAAACGGACCCGAAGCTTTCCTTTGGTGATCCCGGCTCGCGACCACCCAACCGATCCGCAACCCTTCCCGTAGGTACCCGACGGCTCGCGATGTCACCCAACCTATTGAAGGCCGAGATTTTACCGCGAGGTTGGGCCGGTGTATCCCGGGTAGGAGAGGCAGTATGGGAATGGGTGTCCGCGGCGAGGATGCCTTCGTCGTTGCCGAAGAAGGTGACGCCTTGTGGCCGAGGCGGCGGTGGTGGCACCGTCGCGACTTCCCCAGTCACGGGAGTGTTGTTCTCCCCTGTCTTTGCGACGAGGGCGCTGACGACGTTGGGGTCCTGGAGAATGCTTGCGACGATGGCCGATAGTGCGGCCGGGTTGATCTGGGGGGCAGCAGGGTGAGAAGCCTGCTGGCCCAAAGCGCGATCAGCATTGCGCTTGTCCTCGAGCCCGATGCGGGCGTCTGGGGCAGTCTTGTTGAGCTGGGTGCGAAGGTCGGCCGCTGCGAGCTCGACCTCCTGAGCGTTCTCATCCTGAATGATGAGATCATTGGGGACGTTGTCAGCAACGTTTCCCTGCCCTTCCTGGTTCAGAGGGGCATTCCTTCCGGTGTTCTTTGACCTAGTTCTTGTCATTCTGTTGCGTCTAGTAGCGACGAGGGGTACTCACTTGATCTGTTCTGGCTCTCAACGAGAGCACCAAATGATAGAGTAATTAATTCTAGAGAGAAGTGAGAGCTAGAGAGAGAAAGTGAGTAATTGTATTTCTCAACTTGGAACCCCCTATAACTAGCCCCTTGGGGTCTATTTATAGGTAAAAAAGATGGGTTTGGGCCCCTAGCCTTGGGCTTAGGAGGCCCATTACAATAATCATGCCTTCTTTGGGCAAATAAGGCCACTAATGGGCTGAGTACAACACTTAGTACATAAAATAGGAAAATACATTCTGTCCGGGCGAAGTTCGGACGATGCGGTCCATGGACGACGCGGTCCATGGACGATGCGGTCCATGGACGATGCGGTCCATGGACGATGTCATCCAAATAACTCAGGCGACATCTTCTTTCTTGGACGGTACGTGCCTCTGGCCGATGCGGGTGCCCCGCTGGTGTCTTTTGGGCCATTGAGTATGTGGGCTATGGGGTCCAGGCCCATATACTCTATCAGCCCTCTTTAATTTGAGCTATGCATGCAGTGTTGTCTTCATAGATCACAGTCGGGTGACAAGTAATCGGCTTTATACCGCATTCATTTTGGATGTGTTGAATCATAGATCGCAGCCACACGCACTCCCTCCCGGTTTCATAAAGTGCAATTAACTCCGAATGATTTGATGACGGAATATGTGCTTGATCCCGTTCCAATGACGTCTTGTTGGACATAAGTTGTACCTAGCTAATAAATTTACAGAAAATGCAATATCTGGTCTAGTATTATTAGCTAAATACATTAAAGCTCCGATAGCACTAAGATATGGTACTTCGGGACCGAGTATTTCTTCGTTGTCTTCTCGGGGACGGAATGGATCATCGTGTATGTTGAGAGATCGAATGACCATTGGTGAAGTCAAAGGATGAGCTTTGTCCATATAGAATCTCTTCAACACTTTCTCGGTGTAATTGGATTGGTGGATGAAAATTCCATTCTTCAAATGCTCAATTTGAAGTCCCAGACAAAATTTGGTTCTCCCGAGATCTTTCATTTTAAATTCTTTCATAAGATATTTTGCAGTATTTTCAATTTCATCGGGAGTTCCAATAATGTTTAAGTCATCAACATATACTGCAATTATGGCGAATCCCGAATTTGATCGCCGAATGAAAACACATGGACTAATTGGATCATTCTTATATCCTTCTTTGATAAGGTATTCAGTGTGACGATTATACCACATTCGTCCAGATTGTTTTAGTCCATACAATGACTTTTGTAATTTAATGAAAATATGTCCCGAGGTTTCGAGCTATAAGCTTCAGGCATTTTAAATCCACCGGGAACTTTCATGTAAATGTCTGTATCAAGTGAACCATATAGATAGGCGGTCACTACATCCATTAGGCGCATTTGCAGCCTTTCAAAAACAGACATGCCAATGAGAAACCTTAATGTAGTCGCATCAACTACTGGAGAATAGGTTTCTTCATAATCAATTCCCGACATTTGAGAAAAACCTTGGGCAACAAGTCGGGCTTTATATCTAACAATTTCATTCTTTTCATTGCGTTTACGCACAAATACCCATTTAAAACCCACAGGTTTTACGCCTTTTGGCGTAGGGACTATTGGTCCAAAAACATCACGTTTTTCAAGTGATTTTAATTCGGCCTGAATAGCTTCATTCCATTTTGGCCAATCTTGTTGTTTCCGACATTCTTCAATTGATGTTGGCTCACTGTCATTGTTTTCATTTATTACATTTGTGGCAACTGCATAGACAAATATCTCATTAATATCAATATCTTTTCGATTCCATTGCATTCCAGTAGAAACGTAATTTATTGAAATTTCATAATTATCAACGTTTCTATCAGTATCTGGAATATCTTCCTCATTTAAGGAAGTTGGATCATTATTTGAGATGTTTGTTTTGTCAATATTATTTTCTATGCCAGTATTTTCAAAATGTTCATTTTCTTGTTCAGAAGGATGAACATCTTTGGCATCACATATCATTTCCTGCCTTTTAGATTTTCTTGGTTTTATATCTTTTGATCCAAGTGGCCTGCCGCGCTTTTTGTGTATAGAAGAATCATTTGCAAGAGATTTTTCAGAATTCTCTGCAGGAATTTCGATTCTGGCAGGGGCATTCATAGCAGGAATATGTGACTTTGTCACTTTCTTTGTATCTGTGAATGCATCAGGCAACTGATTTGCAACATTTTGTAAATGGATTATCTTTTGCACCTCTTGCTCACATATATTTGATCTACAATCAAGGTGTGATAATCCTGTTGCATTCCATGTTATTTCTTTCATACTTGGGTCCGATTTATTAGTTTCTCCCCCTAAGGTTGGGAATACTGTCTCATTGAAATGACAGTCAGCGAACCGTGCGGTGAATAAGTCATCGGTTCAACATATTTTATTATTGAGGGAGATTCAAATCCAACATAAATTTCCAACCTTCTTTGAGAACCCATTTTTGTACAATGAGGTGGACCCATTTTTGTGCTAAGTTGGGCTCTTGTCCAGTAACTAATTGCATTGGGGAATATTCATGATATGCAGTCGGTCTAAGCCAATTAAATTTGCTGCATGCAAAATAGCATGTCCCCAAGCTGATGAAGGTAAATTACACTTCATTAATAATGGTCTAGCGATTAATTGTAATCGTTTAATCAAAGATTCAGCAAGACCATTTTGTGTATGGACATGAGCAACAGGGTGCTCCACATCAATCCCAATCGACATACAATAGTCGTTAAATGTTTGGGATGTAAATTCTCCTGCATTATCAAGTCGGATTCTCTTTATAGAATGATCCGGAAAATGAGCTCTTAACCGTATAATTTGAGCAAAGAGTTTAGCAAATGCTAAATTTCTAGTCGATAAAAGACTAACATGTGACCAATGTGTTGAAGCATCAATCAACACCATAAAATATCGAAATGGTCCACATGGAGGGGCTATCGGCCCACAAATATCTCCTTGAATCCTTTCTAAAAATGCAGGTGATTCAGTTGCAATTTTGTTCATAGAGGGCATGATGATCATTTTGCCAAGAGAACAGGCCTTACAAGGAAAATCACTTGATAATGGAACCCTGATATTCTTTAATGGGTGTCCAAGTGAAGTCTTAATGATTTTATGCATCATTACTTGGCCTGGGTGACCTAAACGGTCATGCCACAACATGAATGTTTTCTGATCATCTAACTTTGTGTTAGAAACCAAATTTATTTCAAATGGACTAATATATGTGAAATATAGTCCTGAGGAATAAGATGGCATTTTTTCACAAATATATTTAGTGCCAGATTTAGTTATCGTAAGACAAAGATATTCTTTTTTGTTTTCATTCATGGTTTCAATGTGATAACCATTTTGACGCATGTCTTTAAAACTTAATTAATTTCTCCGCGATTTGCTGGAGTATAAAGCGTCATTTATAATTATTTTTGTCCCGTTAGGGAGCATCACATATGCTTTCCCAGAGCCTTCAATGAGCTTCGCAACACCTGATATTGTATTGACTTTAGCTTCAACTAAAGTCATTTGAGAAAAATATATTTTATTTCTCAAAATGGTGTGCGTTGTGGCGCTGTCTATCAGACATAGCTCTTTATCATTTGAGTGATCCATATCTTCAATATATGTAAATAAACATAAGTTTGATATGTAGATATCACAAATTATGCATATTATTTAACTTAAAAGTACATATATTACACATTTATTTGTGAGAACGTAAAAGAAAAAGTACATAATACATGAAAACATAAACTACTATTTTACAACATGCAAAAGTCTTATAATTTATTTTGTGTTATTTTGATCAGTGGTAAAAGCATCGTTCATTATGCTATCATCCATGAAGAAGTCGGACACATCGAATTTTGGCAGAGATGGAGTTGTGTCATTGACATAATTAGCTTCCACATTTTTGCCTTTGTTCAGATTCATGGAAGCTTGAAACAACTCCACAAGATGCTTCGCAGTACGGCATTTATTAGCCCAGGGTCCGGTCATGCCACATTTGTAACAAGTCGTCTTCACCGAGGTTTTTGTAGGACGATTTGTTTATGGGCCTTTTGTTTGCCCTTGCCCTTGTAATTTGGTCTTTCGACCCGTTTATATCCTCGGTGGGACTTGTTATTATGACCATTAAAATGCCCACATTTAAAATGCCTTCGTGTGCCATTGTGTGTTGCGTTTGATTCAGTGGCAATGTTATGTCCAGATGGACCATAAATCGAAGGACTAGAACCAGTGGGTCTCAGATTATGATTTTTCATCAAAAGGTCATTGTTTTGCTCAGCGACCAATAAAACTGATATAAGGTCAAAGTATTTCTTAAAACCCTTTTCTCTGTATTGATGCTGTAGCAGCATATTAGAAATATGCATTGTAGAAAAGGTTTTCTCCAACATATCAGCATCAGTGACTTTTTGCCCACATAACTTTAGTTTGGATGTTATTTGGAACATAGCAGAATTATAGTCACTGATAGATTTAAAGTCCTGGAATCTTAGATTAATCCAGTCAACTCTACCTTAGTTTGTTTAAGCATAAAATAAAAGAAATTATGATTTGCAAGAGCTCAATTATATATGATTTGCAAGAGCTCTTCAAAAAGTTTGTTCAACACTTTTTGGGACGGACGAAAAGCGAAAGTTGAAAGTATTTTCAGGGACGGAGGGAGTACTAAATATAAAGATTATAAACTAAAGATGGTTTAAACATATGGAGAGGAAGAAAATAGTTGTATTAAAGGTCCCGATGTTGGTATGGAGTTCCCTAGTAAAGAAGTAGTTTAAATAAGTCTAAATAAACTATGATGGGTGGATCACAACCGTTGAAGTATTGAACAATGGTTAGACAAGTGTGAATGATAAGTGGTTGGACTTAAACCTTAATATGTTTGGATTAACCATTGTTTGTTATGAACCAGATCAAAAGGGTTACTTTCATTCACATATAAGGAGCTATATATACAGGAGGGGAGCTAGGGTTACATCAATGAGATGGGCCAGTACATATGGGCCAGGGGTTAATGGACATTCACAATTACATAACACTCCCCCTTGAATGTACATTATTAAAAAAAACATTACATAGAAAAATATACATTACTTTCTTTATACACTTTGGTAATGCTGTCTCGTTAAAAACCTTGCCGAGGAAAACCCAATGGGAAAAAACCTTGGTCAAGGGAAAAAGAGTGCAGCGCGTATATGCCTCCTGTTGATTGCATCACTTTAGGTCTTCTTGTTGAATCCAATTCAATCCCATCTGGTTGCTAACTTCTCGAATGAATTATCGTACTATGTGTATGCCTCGTTAAAAACCTTGTTGGAAAAACCCTTTGGGAAAAAACCAATCAAGGAAAAGAGTACATAATATATGAGAGAGAAAATTATCCTGCTCTATTCCCCTGTTCAATTGTTAGCAAGCTTATATTCTAATCTTCTAATACCTAAAAGCACTACATATTATAGAGAAAATTCTCTCTCAATTATTAGAAAACTCATCTTCTTATATATTATACCTAAAACCACTACATATGAGAGAGAAAATTCTTTCGCTCAATTGTTAGCATGCTTGTCTTATATACCTAAACGCACTACATATGAGAGAGATAATTCTTGCGCAACATTGTTAATTAGTCGAATTATTTTATTTTATACTTCAAAGAACTACACATGAGAGAGAACGTTTTCCTACTCAATTGTTACCAAGTTTATCTAAAAGCACTATATATGAGAGAGAAAATTTCACCGCTCAATTGTTAGTCGGTTTATCTTCTTATAACTAAAAACACTACATATGAGAGAGAAAATTCTTGCGCTCAATTGTTAGCCGGCTTATCTTATACTTAAAATAACTGTTTATGAGAAAGAGCGTTCTCCCGCTCAAATGTTACCAAACTTATCTTCTAATACTTACGTACCCCCATCACACTGATAGACGAAATATAATTATATTAATGGAGTATAATTTTTTTAAAATTCAAAAAGGCTCACAAATTGTAATGTATTAATAAATAAATTGTAATCAAAGTAAAGTATGTGAATATTACATTGAAAGTTGTTAACGTTTCTTTGGGTGAGCAAAGAAAACAGTAGAACTAAGTAATAATTAAATTAGTTTTTTCCAAAGTAATGATAAAAAAATTAAGTTTTTTATATAAGTTTGAATATAATTAATTAAATGTGACATTTTGTCATGCGACATTTTTTAGAATAAAGTACACGTAATGATTCACCCAAGACAAACTATTTCGTAGCAAGATAGGAAAGAACATAATTTTAAACATTGTGACATTTTTCATCAATTTTAAAATAAAAAAGAACATAGTTTAGAAATAAAGTACCCTTAAATTACGTTTTTAATTTATTTGCTTTGAGTCTCGGCTCATACCAGAAATTAAATATAACAGAATAAACATAACTTAATCAGAAAATCAAACCAGATAAAAGTAATAATAAAATTCACATATTTACCAAACCGTGACAAATTTAGATAGTTCAGATTAGAAATTTAGTCAGATTTTAAACATTCTTGATCAAAACATTAGTACAATTTTCTAAAAAAGGGCATTATTTTTTTCTAACAAAAAAACATAGTAAACTTCTAATTATATTTGTCGCTTCTAATTATATTTGTCGCATTTGCATGTGAAAGAATTGATATGCGTTTCACCCTTTCTAGTGCATACGGAGCAAGCTTCACAACTCCATTCACTATTCTTAATTTAATCATATATTAGGAATAATTTCTTTCTTTAATACGAAATAACTTCTATCATGGTTGAGAAATAGAAATCCTGCTTAATAAATTTCAGAATTTTTTAAAATTTTATATATGCTATATTGATGTCATATGAAAGATCATAAAATATTATGAATTTTGATATATATATTTTTATAAAAATTGAAGAAAATTTGAAAAGGTTATCACATTTTAAAGAAAGGGGGATTTTCTTCAATGGGTCCCACAGGTTGCATTTATTTAGAGATGGTTCAGTTGGTATACCGTGGGATCATTCCACGGTGAGAACCGTGCTCCACACTACAAAACGACGTAGTTTGCATATTTTTTTTAAAAATTCGCGTGAACAGTAATGCGTGAACAGTAACTATTTTTTTCTCGGTAGAATAAATGATGTAACTCGCGTGTAAAATAATGTAACTCACGTTATTGATTAATGTAATTCACGTTGATTGCAAATGTAACTTAGGTGTACACATAATTTAACTTGTTGAGGTAAGTCCAAATGTAACTCGTGTTTCAGAATATGTAACTTACTTATAAAAAGATTTAACTCATACACATCAAGATGTAAATTATTCATAAAAAGATGCAACTCAAATTATACACTTATACTATTTTTAATTATTTTCTTTTGAACTCCATTTTTCCCATCCGGCGAGGATTAATTGAGTTTCTCCACCCGGAACCTTATGAGGGAAAGTTTATGTATATAAATCATTTATATAACCCATGACTTTCTCCAGATAGAGTAGCCTTCTCCTAAATCGTTATTTTTTCATGATTAACAATATTATATTTAATTATTAAATCGTTCATAAACGCAATATATGAACAATGCATCAATTATTTAAACGGATGAAGAAGGTTTTGTTGCACTAACAATCCCGACGGCAATAACGAAAAAGGTTTTGTTGCTTGCCGTTATCGGCTCTATGTTTTTATAAGTCGGCGGCACTGGGTTTTAATTAATGAAACTATGCCGTTTTGGGATCGGCAAACCATGCTCATGGTGGGCTGATCCCACGGTATAATTTGCGGAGATGGTTCGTTATCTTCCTTTGCAATTCCATACGTAGAGTTGCCACTTGGCATTTATATAGTGGAGTAAAATGTGGGGAGAGCAACACATAAGATTTAAAGAGGATAAAAGAGTAATTTAATGAGTTATCTCTTTTCTTATATATAAATAGATAGATTGCAACTTTGAGCGTATTCAGATCAAGATTGACTAAGTCATCAGAACTTGACCCATAAAATATGGTACTATACTGCTATACATGGAGTACCAACTTTGGTTTCTTTTTAATTATTGTTGTCTGACTTTTATGGTCAACATCGAAAGTTTGATAAAACGGAGTATAAGTTGATATAATGTACTCCGTAGTTATAAAGTTCTATACTGACTATCATATACGGAGTATATTATAAGAGAATTATGGGTAGTATTTTATATATATTTTAAAAACTAAATATGATCACCAAATATAATAATGATATACTTCGTACTAGTATAAATTATACGGATTAATGCATAAGAATAGTGAGCAAGTCAATATTAATTTCCACGATAAAAAGAAAAATCAATAATAATTTCCGGTGGGGGAACCAAAATGTTAATGTTTGAGCCTTTGAGGGGTCAATTTTCACATACATAAAGATCGGTAATTCCGCACCCAGTTGCAACAAAATTAAGAATAAAAGGATCAACAAAACATTTAAAAGCAAAGGATAATACTTCAGCAATAATATACTCCTAAGGGTGCTACATAATTAATTACGTACTGCTAAGCCACATATAAACACCATAAAAAATCAACATATTAACACGAAATTGACACAAATCTTTGGTACAGATTCATCAAACTTCATAGAATATTTGGCATCGATTTGACATGTATGTAAATTTTGTGCCAAGTTTCGTATCTATATCATTTTGTCACTAGCTATTTACCCGGACTATGTCAAAAATACATTAAATTACGTGTCAAACTCAGTTAATCGGTGTCAAATTCGTGTCAATATCGTTGTATTTTATAGGGATTCAACGACAACAACATTCAAATCTTATGCCCCAAAAGATTATGGGATCGACTAAAACGAACGCATACATCAAACCACCCTCTAAAGATGAAACGATATGGGTGTTTGGAACTGATTCTGCTTCTGCTTCTTTTTTAAAACAGAAGCAGAATCAGAATCAGTTTCCAGAAGTTGGTCACCCCCAGCTTCTAAAAAAACTGATTCTAGGAGTAAAAAAGAGGACTAGAATCACTTCTGCACTTTCATATAAACACTCCAGATTCTGCTTTAAGAATCAGATCCAAACACCCCTAATCAATCAATCAATTAATCCAAAACGTCTTGAAGCCGGCCAGACGTCTTTTTCCAATTTCCAGATCCATTAAATTTAGATGACCAAAAAAAAGTTCATTAAATTTAGAAGTACTGATCCGTAATGTTTTTGTTCTTGTGAAAAGAATAACAAGCTAGCTAGCATGATAGCGCCCAGCCAAAAAGTCATTAAACCCTTTTTGCTTGTTAACATCGGTATTAATTGAAATTGAAACTCCTTATTTATCAACAAATTCCTTTTCGCATCCGATCCACAGATGCCCTTTCTCGACCTAACAGAATATAATTGTTAGATTTCACATAGAATAGTTTTAAGGAAATATTCATTTCGATTTATTTTAGTCACGACTCACGTATCAAATCTTATAACATAATTTAGACCAGATATTAATAAAATACACAATTAGTGTGTGGAAACATGATACACTATATATATATATATATATATATATATATATATATATATATATATATATATATATATATATATATATATATATATATATATATATATATATATATATATATATATAGACAAATGTTCAGGTCCGGCCAGGCCGGACCACTCCCCCCGTCCGGCCTCCTCCATTTGGGGGCCTTCCCGGTGGTATTTTTTGCTCAAATTTTTTGTGTAGGTTCCTCATCAAGTCTAGTTCATCCATACCAAATTTCAGCCAAAAATTCAATCGGGAAGGTCGTCAAATGATTTTTTCAAGTTAACTGGTCCGGAAAATACATATTCCGGACCAGTTAACTTGCAAAAATCATTTGACGACCTTCCCGATTGAATTTTTGGCTGAAATTTGGTATGGACAAACTAGACTTGATGAGGAACCTACACAAACAATTTGAGCAAAAAATACCATCGGGAAGGCCCCCAAATGGAGGAGGCCGGACGGGGCTCCGGTCAGGTATACCTGACCGGAAGACTACTCTATATATATATATATATATATATATATATATATATATATATATATATAGGGAACTCTTCCGGTAAGGTATACCTTACCGGAGCCTCCGTGCGGCCTCCACGTTTTGAGGGCCTTCCCGGTGGAATTTTTCGATGAAATTTTTTGAGCATGTTATTCATCAAGTCTAGTACATCCATACCAAATTTCAGCAAAAAATTCAATCGGGAAGGCAGCCAAACGATTTTTGGAAGATAACTGCGTTTTATATATATATATCCAACCCCTATATGTGTGTATGATCCCACTTGATTCCCACTATGAGAGGTCATGAAGTGATCAATCAAAATGGAAGGTTGCAGTGACCGAACCAGAAAAGAATTTAAGCGGGGACACAATCACATAATGTAAATCATCACATTAATAAGAACATTGTCTTAACAAATTACACTACTAAAACATAACAAATTTAATTAAAAGGGTTAACCTAACGGTGTTAAATACAACCTACGGGTCCTCATGTTCTAAAAATGTTGGATAATAACCTCATTATCGTGTGATGCGTCTAAACACATCTCTTTCTACTAACCTCATTAACGTAATGCGTTTAAACCTACTCCCACTCTCACTACCATTGTGTCTATAGGTGTAGCTTGAACAAATACACTTGAAGAACTATTATAAATTCTTAATTTAATACAATTAATGCTTTTTTTACAATTAATTCAAACTATTAATACAATTAATGCATTAACGCAAAATCATTAGAGTTAATTCAAGTTATTTTACACTACATATTTTTTCCAAATCATGATTATGAATCTAAACAAAATCTATAATGAAATACCAAAATTTTAATTTAATTAAAAAGGAAAAAATGGGAAAACTGAAAACCTACTGGGAAAGTCACAGGAACGGGACGGAAGTATGGCGGTCAGGGAGCTGGTGGTCCGGTGTGGCTCACTGCTGCAGACTCTCTGCAGTGCTGCTTTGTTGGTTGCAGCTTGCTTTCAAGGGGCAGGGGGGGGAAGAGTGAAGACCGTAAAGTCTGTAACTGATGATTGGCTTGCTGGCTCTTGGGTTGGGCTGCTGGATGCTGGTCATTGGGCCGTTCTTGGCCCGATCGGCCCTTAATTTGTTTTCCAGCCTCCTTCATAACGACGTCGTCTCTTTTAAAATAAAAAGGGATAAGGGTCAGTTTAGTCCTCGAAGTTGCAAAAAAGAGGTCAAATAAGTCCTTATATAGAAAATTCTGTCCGGACGTGCCATTTGAGGTGGCTCCCGGTGGAATTTTTTGATGAAATTTTTTGAGCATCTTATTCATTAAGTCTAGTTTACTCATACCAAATTTCAAATAAAAATTCAATCGGGAAGACATTCAAATGAATTCTTGAAGATAACTGTGCCGTTAAAAGCGCAGTTATCTTCAAGAATTCATTTGAATGTCTCCCCGATTGAATTGTTAGCTGAAATTTGGTATGAGTAAACTAGATTTAATGAATAAGATGCTCAAAAAATTTCAGCAAAAAATTCTATCGGGAGCCACCTCAAATGGCACGTCCGGACAGAATCTTCTATATAAGGACTTATTTGACCCCTTTTTTGCAACTTCGAGGACCAAACTGACCCTTTACTCAAAATAAAAAGTCTAACTTTATTCATTTGCTTGACTTCTTTGGTTCTTCCCTGTCCTCTAGCCGCCGGCACCCCAAGACTCCAATAGCTCACCGGAAATTTTCAACAGACCAGTCCGGTGATCCCCCAAAACCTACCTATACCCTATCTCGGTGGCCGAAGCAGAGGCACCGCCCCCCTGCCCCCCTGGCAGATCCGCCCCTGCAAGGTTGAGAATGGGAGCTGACAACTTATTTGTGACTAACCAATTAGAGAAAGTTAAGTGACATTTTACTTTGAACCAACCTCATCAACTACCCCCAACTCTCTAATTTCATTTATTCTGCATTAAATTTAATTTATAATAAAAAATTTATATAATAAAATATTTTTTCCGCTTTGTACATAGACACTAATGAAGGATATGTTTAGTTACTTCAAATTTACCATCTCCTTGCTTCTGGCATCTTATTTTATTTGTTTTAGAACATTTTCCCCTATGAATTAAGGATATGTAACAATTTTTTTAAAAAAAATATGCTTATTTTTATTTTTTCACAATAAATAATTATAGTGGGTCAAATGTGGATTTTCTACGGAGTATTCCTTTTTCAAATTAAATAAATTAATGATGGTGTAATATATCAAAAATAATGAGAGAGAGTGTAAATTTTTTAAGTGACCTAGGTCACCATATCTATGGAGAGAAAATGGGATAGATTGGAGATGATTAAATTTCTAGAGGGAAATGATGTGGAAGAGAGAGAAGGAGGTCAAATGGCATTAGCATTGTGGATGCTCTTAGTTGCCAAAAATAGGGGGTGTTTGGAACTGATTCTGCGTCTGCTTCTTCTTTAAAGCAGAAGGAGAATCAGAATCAGTTTTCAGAAACTGGTACCCACCAGCTTCTAAAAAAGCTGATTCTGTGAGTAAATTAGAGCATCAAAAGTGCTTCTGGAATTTCACCCAAACACTCCAGTTTCTGCTTCTGCTCCCTGAGAGAGCATAATCGGTTTTAAGAGTCAGATCCAAACACCCACATACGGAGTAGTATGTTTTGTCATTTGAATTAGACTTGTCTTGTATAAGCGTTTACAAATGGTAACTGCTATCAACTATAATGACTAATTAATTACAACATTCATACACAATTAAATACATAATTAATCTGCACACTAATTGTTTAGTTTGGTTAATCCACTCAATCAACTCCGGTCAGCGCCTCTCAACTCATCAATTACGAGTTGCGGCGAAAAGGTCTATTTTTGGAAACTTCGCGTTAATCGCGTCACGGTGTTTTAAACAGATATAAAAAGGGCAGAAGACCGTCCGAGAGAAATGGGTACAGGCATGAACTGGACATGAGAACATCCTATTGAAGCTTTCACCTCTTCGTTGAACGCCCCCCTGGCCGCTCCTCCCCGCTTTGTAAACCCTAACCTGACGGGTACTTGTCTGAAAATTTGAATTCGTATTATTTCCTTGGGTTCGTATTCAGCACTTCCTAAAGAAAGCTTTTTTCTGTCTGTCTCCAAGTTCCGTATTGTATGATTTATGTTTTCGCTTTTGATTGAGTTTCCTAGTTTCTCGCATTTGCATAATTACTTATGCTTTCTCATTCGCTAAAGTATCGTTCGCAATAGAGAATGACCGCCGATTCTTCGAAGCTGCTGTACATTGTGGTGGTGGAGGGAGACGAGGTATGCGAAGATACTGGTAATGGAAAAGTGGGAGAGAAAGAGAAAGACGCGTTTCGATACACTCGTGCTGTGTTACAGAGTACTCTGCAGCTCATGGGATGCAAACCCAGACATGCCTTTAAGGTATTTCTGTGCTTCTACCCTCCTCATTTATTTTTCTTTGTTCGAAAAATAAAATAAAATACGTAGTATCTCTGTTATTTGCAGCATTTGTACGTCGATACGTAGTAGTTAGTCCTCTTATAGTTTACAGTTGTCAAATATGCTATTTTGTTGTCATTGGTGCAAGTAAATTTAAAATTATTCCATGCCGGTTGGCATAAAATTAGCCATGCCGGATAGTTGCCAATGAGCACAATTTGATGGAGTAATTAATAAGGGAGTATGAGAATCTAGCAAAGATTCTCATACTTGGGTGTCTATTAGGCTTGATACTGCTATTGATCTTTGGTGCATTCCTTCTCTGGCTGTATTAATTCTTTTTGGATGATTATTCGGCTTCATCACTCTTTCTTAGAAAAATTTAGTTAATACTATTCTAAAGTACCAGACTTTTGTAAAGTTAGCCAATTCTTTCTAAAGTTAGACTTTAGTAAAGTTAGCCTATTAATTAAGAATAGTACTTCCTTCACAAGTTCGAGTCCTATCCCATTCAAGGGCGTTGACATTATCTTGAACATATACTACAATAGGTTTAGAATATGCAAAAACAGGAAAAAGGAATATTATTTCCTGTTATATTAGGAATGAAGTTATTGTTTTTGTTCCCGTATTCACATTGTAGAAAGCCCAAACAATAAAGTACCTTTTGATTTTTTTTTTTTTTGCTTTCAGCCTTAGAAAAATGGGTTTAAGTATTAATGGACGTTATGTGAAAGTTCTCTTTTCTGATGAGCACTTATAAGTTATAACTTTAATATAATTCATGCTGGGGTTGTCAACTTTTAGTCAGTATTATACTGGCACTGTACAATGAAAAACTGAACAATTAAAATTAGCATTTTAAATCAACCATCTTGTCCTTTAAAAAAATCAACCATCTTGTTAATGATAGTGATGTATAATATTCTATATAAGATCTAGATAGAGAAATGAACAAGAAGTAAAGTGTAATGTAGATAATAAATCTCTTCTGTCCTTTATATATAGGGAAAAGACCTATGGACCTAGACAATGCCATGGGCCGGATACAATCTACAGGCTAGGCCCCAATACAAGAAATACATAATCTCGGGTACCCTGGTCCAGGATAGTATATATCCATGATATGAAGCCGGAAGAGCATGTGGCGGGACCGGACTTGGGCCCACTTCCGTGGGCCGGTTACGGGCTGTTTAATTAATATTTATTATTCATTTTATTTTGTTTCCTAATTTAATTTGTTTCCTAGTAGGATTTATTTAGGACTTCTATTCTTACTAGAATTAGAGGTTTCCTATTTCTATTTAGTTTCCTAGAATG
Source organism: Cuscuta epithymum (assembly GCA_945859915.1). Classification (NCBI taxonomy): domain Eukaryota; kingdom Viridiplantae; phylum Streptophyta; class Magnoliopsida; order Solanales; family Convolvulaceae; genus Cuscuta; species Cuscuta epithymum. The sequence goes on along the minus strand of CAMAPF010000089.1, from coordinate 519,088 downwards.
ATTTAATTAGGAGTTCTCTTAGAACTAGAGGTTTCCTATTCTATTTAGTTTCCTAGAATAATTTAATTAGGATTCCTATTCTTATTAGACCTAGAGGGTTATTTATACCCCTTGTATGCTTCATTCTTGATCATCTGGGAATAAAAGTTTGGTTTAGCCTTTTGGCTTTGGGCAACGATATTTATTTATCGTTGATTATCTGGGCAACGGTTCACCCCGTTGATTTTACTTTTCTGTTCTTATCAATTGGTCCGACCTGCCGGATCCCCGTCCCGCCAAGATGACAAGAACTCAGAACGAACGACTGACGAAATTGGAGGCTGAACAGGCCCTGGTAAATCAAAAGCTCGATTCACAAGGAGAGAAACTGGATGTACTGGCTCGGAAACAAGAGGAGCAGGCCGCCCGGCTTGCGGAAATCGCAGAATCCCTGGCAGCAATCGCAAAGGCCATGGTACCGCCAGCGAAGTCTCCAAGCACGACCATCGAGAGCGGCTCCTCCGCCCACATTGCGACTGCTTTCACCGACGAGGGCGGACAGCGCAGCGCATCCACGACACTGCTTCCCTCATTCGACGGTGAAGACCCAATTGGGTGGCTGGCAAGAGAGGAGTAGCAGTTCGAGCTCAACAGGACCCCACCGGATAGACAAATTGCAGCGGCTAGGGTTTCTATGGAAGGGGCAGCCCTCTATTGGGTGACATGGTTAAAGGCGCGCAAACCCGGCATATCCTGGGAGGAATTTAAGCAAGCCTTGGTGGCTAGATTTGATTCCCGATATCAAGGAAACAGATTTGAGCGGCTAGCTGGCGTTAAACAAATTGGGCAAGTGGAAGATTACAATACTTTGTTTGTACAACTCGCCAGTCAAGTACCCGGATTAACTGACGATCATTACTTGGGCTATTACATGAGTGGGCTTAAGGAGATAATCCGAAGCTCGCTGCGATTACTTCGACCAAACAACCTGGAGATGGCTATGGAATTAGCTCGCGAAGTGGAGTATAATCTGTCCGTCCAAAGTGGAGAAAGTGGCAGCCTGAATTATCATTCTTCGGGGGTACGTTCCAGCAGTTTTGTAAGGGCAAACACAGGTCCCCCGTTGACTGCCACCGGTGGCAGCTTACAGGGCTCAGGGGGCAGCTTTGCGAAGGATAGTGGACAGCCTCCGGGGACAAAGTCAGGGCTGTCTGGGCAGCCTACGACACGATCCCAGTTCACCCGTCTTGCGCCAAAAGAGTTAGCAGATTTGAGGGCAAAAGGATTATGCTTTAGATGCAAGAAACCATTCACGCCAGGGCATGATTGCCCCTTTAAGCAGCTGCGGGTAATGATAGCCGAGGAGGATGAAGAGTTGGACCTCAAGCAGCATGAATTCTGCGAAATAACCGGCCAGGAAAGGGTTCATGAAGGAGAAGAAGGATATTTTCCAGTCTATACTATGTCTGGAAATTTCAGCTCCCAATCAGCGAGTTTTCAACCTTGAGGACAAGGTTATTTTAAGGGGGGTGGATTGATATGAAGCCGGAAGAGCATGTGGCGGGACCGGACTTGGGCCCACTTCCGTGGGCCGGTTACGGGCTGTTTAATTAATATTTATTATTCATTTTATTTTGTTTCCTAATTTAATTTGTTTCCTAGTAGGATTTATTTAGGACTTCTATTCTTACTAGAATTAGAGGTTTCCTATTTCTATTTAGTTTCCTAGAATGATTTAATTAGGAGTTCTCTTAGAACTAGAGGTTTCCTATTCTATTTAGTTTCCTAGAATAATTTAATTAGGATTCCTATTCTTATTAGACCTAGAGGGTTATTTATACCCCTTGTATGCTTCATTCTTGATCATCTGGGAATAAAAGTTTGGTTTAGCCTTTTGGCTTTGGGCAACGATATTTATTTATCGTTGATTATCTGGGCAACGGTTCACCCCGTTGATTTTACTTTTCTGTTCTTATCAATCCATCAAATAGTATAACATAGCTATCCATGATTTTTTGAACTTTTTTATTCATCTGATTTAGAAGCACTCTTCCATGAGATTGCAGAATATGACCTATAAATGTCTCAATTTAGTTTGATCAAGCTAATTTTTAAACTTCTCTGCTTGTACTATTGGAATAAGACCTTCACACAAGTTGCATGTTGCACATTCATTGCTTCCTATTGTTCATTCAGTACTTCAATTTCCGATTTTCAAGCTTTGTTCATAAAAAGCAGGTCTACTTTTTCCCTTTTTAAATCGTAATAAATGCCCATAGATTTGACGTCAATAGTTAATCAAGTAATTTTTAGATGTAGACATCTAAGATTCTTGATATGTATTATGATTTATATGTTATTGATTTACTTTAGTGATGATGTTGTCATGTTGATTTGTTTCTTCTGCTATATAATGAAATTTGGATTTGAAATCATAAAAGTAAAGAAATTAGAGCAGTTAGACATAAGATGATAATGTAACTTGATATTAAGCGAAACAAATAGCTCGATGTGGAAAACTAAATGTTCCTTGGTTCTATATCAACTCCGTGTATGGAATGAGTATTCACATATAAAGTGAATATGAATCGGACAAAATATCATATTGTAGCCTAGACTTTCCTCTCTGCAATAACACTAATAGTGTATGACTACCATACTATCCATAGACTTCCACTATCATAGTATCCTTGGATGTGTGTGTGTATATAGACAGAGAGAGAGTCCATGTCAGTATATGTTTGTATATAATTCATTTATCTTGCTGAAAGACTGTTTTTCTAATCAGATTAGCAGAAGGGTTTTTGAGAAGATCAGAAGTGAATGTACAGGTGACACTTCAACTCTACTATGTACAGATACATTGGAGCAAGATAACTCAAATAAACGTCATCATGAAGACGGTGATATAAGCACAAGGAAATCATTTGAGTCGTATAAGAGGCGGACAACTGTGGTGGTTAAAAGAAAATCATTTCTAGATGTTGTAAGTGATGCTCTCACTGAATACAAGTACATCGGCCCAAACCAGAGGGCTGACCTGGCTATCGCGTGCAGGTAAGAGCTAATTGATAATGTGCATTCAACAAAATTCCCATAATGAGTTTATGATCTGACTTGTTTTTATCAGGTACTTGGTTTAATTTTAATGTGTAAAATTTTGAGGTTTCATGCAAAGTGGTACTTGTTCCCATAATGGTTATCTACTTGCTACTTTAGCTTATTTATTACACAGGCTGTTATGTGATACAAATTGTGTTACTTCCCCATCATTTTTGGCACTAATAAGTACTAATGGAAGTCATTACTTTTCTTTAACAATATTCTTCAGGATAAGAGAAAGGAAGGAATCTGTTATTGTGCTACTATGTGGGACAAGTGGGTGCGGAAAATCTACTCTTTCTGCATTGCTGGTAGAGTTCTTAAGTAGCTGAAACCTAATTGTTTTAGTTGCTTTAATTGTTTATTTTTATTATTATTTGTATCCATTCTTTGAACTTCAATTTCATTCACATGTACTTATTATAGGTTTATTATCAGGGACTCTGGGAGGGGTGGTTTTACATTTTGAGCTTTGATTAATTCATTAACTATACCAGTCTTCTTGTTATGCTTTGATGACTTCTGAATGGCTCAACTCCTTCAGCAAGTTGTCCCCCTCAATCCCCATGACGGGAGGTATTGACATGATATACCATCTGATACTTTACCAGTTTGCACACACTAAACATGCACCAAAGCAGGAGATTACTGGACCTGCACATTATATGACTTTGCATGGTTTATTGGTTGTACTATAACTTTATAAGATCTCAAGTGATATAAAACTATGAAGTAACAAAACTATCTTTGTCCCCCAAGAAAGGATCATGTTTGTAAAATATAGATCAGTATTACAAACACACCCATTTTTTTTCTAAAGGGGTGCAGGTGGCAGTAGTTTTGAAACAATGTAGTTATCTTAGTTTTAAGTATACCTTAATTTCTCTAATTAAATTCTTTTCCACAGGGAAGCAGGCTGGGGATCACAACTGTAATATCCACGGACTCAATTAGGCATATGATGAGGAGCTTTGTCAATGAAAAGGAGAACCCTCTACTTTGGTCTTCAACTTACCATGCTGGGGAACATTTAGATCCACTAGCAGTTGCTGAATCAAAGGCCAAAAGGAAAGCAAAGAAGTTAGGCTATTCTATCCAGACACTAGAAAAGCATGCGGCTAATCCCATCAATTTTATTAGCCCGAAACAAATGGCAATTGAAGGATTTAAGGCTCAGAGTGAGATGGTTATCGAAAGTCTTGATAGATTAATTACTGCATGGGAAGAGCGTAAAGAATCGGTTATTGTGGAGGGTGTTCATTTGAGCCTTAATTTTGTGGTAAGAATTTGCTACTACCTCCGTCCCAAAACGTCTTGTTTGGAAAACTCTTTTTGCCTCCCCCACAGAGCCCTAGCTCATTATATGGGATAATTTTTCATGTGATATGTGAATTGTCAAACCATGTTACAAACATGTTCAATCTGGCAAACTTAGGTAAATCAGGAATAAACTACGGAGTATAAAAAATTGAAGGATTATTAGCTTATTTTATTCCAAACTATCATCAAATTCACAAATCTATCCTATTCTTTCACTTAAAAAAAAGACTTAGAGTTCATCTTTTCAACAATTATGCTTTTCTTTTTTGTTTTTTCAAAATTACACATTTTTATCACTACCTATAAGATATAAGCAATACAAGACTACAAGTATATAAACTTAAAATTAGAAAGAAGTGAAAAAATATGAAATATAAATATGATTTTCTTCTTAATTTTTACTAATTCATCCATTGAAACTGTAATTGTGAGAAAAGTTAAAGTTTGAATCTTTTTCTAATAAAAGTGAAAGTATAGGATAGATTTGTGAATTTGATGATAGTTGGGAATATATTTAGTTAATAATCCAAAATTGAAAGCCTGATTCCGTGACTTTTAAGAGTTGTACCTTTTGAAAATTGAAAAGTTGTACCTTAATCCGACAATCCGACATGACTACTTTTTTTCATCTTCTGGATTTGATTGCAATTCAGCTTTAACATGCAGATGGGGCTAATGAAAAAACACCCTTCAATCCTACCTTTCATGATTTACATCGCAAATGAAGAAAAGCACTTGGAAAGATTTGCAGTTCGTGCGAAATACATGACGCTGGACCCAGCCAAAAACAAATATGTCAAATATATACGTAACATCAGGACAATACAAGAATATCTCTGCAATTGTGCTGACAAGCATTTGGTGCCAAAAGTGAACAACACTAATGTTGATAGAAGTGTAGCATCGATCCATGCAACAGCATTCAGTTGCTTAAGGAGGCGTGAGGCAGGGGAGAAGCTTTATGATCCTTCCACAAACACAGTTTCTGTTATTAATGAGGAATACAGAAATCAGCGTGCTGCAAATTCCTGGAGCTCAAAGGGTGTGCTTAAACTGCTTCAGAGAAATGGTTCTTCTAGGCATATGATGGCTCTTGTCAATTATGACGGGTCGGTAGCAAAGGCTTGGCCAATATACTCATTGGATACCAATGACAATATATTTATGGACTATGGACCGTTACATGTTCAGAAGGCTGAACCGGTCAATCTGCAGTTTGGTTACTTAGGGATAAGTGCTTGGCCAAACGAGACTGGTTGTACAAGCCGTGCTAATAGTTTAGATGGATCGAAAGGGGAGCTGACTGACAATGGCAGTAGGTATCATTCGTCTTGCTGCAGTTCACCAAGGTTCTATGACGGACCTTCTAAGGAGGTGCGTTTGAGTTGATTTCTATCTTCAAAATGAATATGCTGTTTTTTTTGTGTTTCTAGTTGTGATTTAATGTGCTGTCTTACCATTTTAATTTTTTCCCCAATCTCACTGACTTATGTGTGTTTTCATTCATTAGCTCGAAGAGCAACAATTTGTCAATGGTAGCGATGAAGAGTTTGATGAAATGCCTGAAATAGATAGTGATGAGGATTTTAACAAGGATTCAAAGCATATTCATGAAGAGGTATGCATTTGTCTTATTTGACGCCATATTATATGGAATTCTTTTCCATTTGCTTAACTTGTAACTAGCCCCTTTGGGTTGTCCCTAAATAAAGTATCTATTTTCCTTGAAGGATTGAATGAATGTTTAACTTGAATGATTACTAAGAAGAATATTTTCGGTTTTTTCAAAAAAGTATAAAACGGAGAAAACAGGAGGAAGGAAAACTGGCAAATGTGTTTACAGGCTTATTCTCTAAAATTGAAAAAACGAGACATGTCTCTGCTTTTCTTCTTAAGTTGTAGAAGTCACTTTTTCTTGTTTTCCAAAACAGAAATACTCGGTGCTATAGTGCGTCGAGCGTGTTAATGCTTCCAACATGTGTTCTGATTTGGAAAATGGAAACAGAAAATTAGAGAATGTAAAACAGGAAACAAAAATAGAAAGCTGGAGAAATAAGTAAACTGGCCCTTAGTTTTTTGTTTCTAACTGAATTTCAAGCATGCAACTTTAGTATCGTAAATTCTGTGCCAACTGCCAAAAGCAAGTAGAGAGTTAATTTTGAGATGGATTAATATTTATGATTTGTTGATTTACAAAGTTGTGCTGTTTTTATTTTTTATTTTTGTCATAACTGGAACCATTTGATGATTTGATAGTAAGAGAATTCGACTAAAGTGCCTCTGCTGTGACCAAAATGACAGAGGATAAACCAGGAACATTTTAAAAATGTGTTGCATACAGAGTAATAAGCAAAGGAATCAATATCTTTAGAAGTGTATTATGTACTACTTTGCTTTGGTTCAGCTGATACTGTCAAAATGGGGATGTTTTAGATAGAAATTCTGTCCAAAAACTGATATGCCAAAAATAGGTTACTAAACTGACTCTTGCCGCTAACGTTGTTCATGCTCTTTTTATAGATGGAGGGATCGGTGGATGAGGAATCAACGAAATCAGATGAGGAATATGACGATCTTGCTCTGTTGGATGGTCAAGAACAGAATGGTTACTACTCTGTTGAGGATGAAGAATCTTGTGATAGGTTTGGCTTGACTCATAAGCTAGTACCTATTTCAGGGAAAACGATGTCGGGGGAAGTTAATGGCAGCTTTGATGGAAGCTACCTACAAAAGTTTGATCTTTTCTCGGGACATAAAGGCAGTACACTTTTGGAATTACCACTTCGAGAGAGAAATGAGAAGGTAGCTGCAAATTTGTGCAATGACATAGCTGGAAAATGTTCTCCCATCATTCCATCCATGGGAAACCATCTGTGTGGTGTATGAAGTCTTGAGGAGGTCTCTGTTTTTTTTCCTTTGTCTGACTGTCTGCCTTTTCCATTTTGTTTCTCTTTTTAACTTGTGTAAATGAATAATTTGTTGAACAGCCGTAGAAAGGATGTTCTATTCGCACACGTAACCGACTGCCTTGGTTTAGGACTAAGGTTGGGCTCAATAATATACTATTAACAGAGTATATCTTACATTCTATTTATTAACACCTCCGACTGATACTGACGCAAGGAATTCCAAGTAGGGTACTCAAAAGTCAAAACCTGTTAACTTTAAATAAGCTACAAACTGCACACCTCAAAGGCTCAAATTGACAAAAATAAAACCAATATGAGTTGATTTCATCAAAACACACAGAGAAAACTCTCAAATAAGCCCTTGTACTTTGGCCAATTCCTCAATTAAGTCCTCGTACTTATTTATCACCCAATTAAACACCCGAACTCTTAAAAAGTGTTCAATTAGGCTAATTAGCAGGTAACCAACCAGTTTCCCGGTTAGCTACCCGCGTGGCAGTCCACGTGGTGGACACATGTCATTTTCCTTTTTTTCCTTTTATTTCTTTTTCTCTTTTTTCTTTTCCTCTTCTTTCTTTCATTTCGTTCTCTTCCTTCCCCGATGGTAAGCCTGCAACCTTGAATTTCTTCTTGTTTGTTGTTCTTATTTCACCTCTTCATCTTATTCTTTGATTAGTTTGGAGAGAAATCGAAGATAACAACAGGTCGCAGATATCACTGTTCACTGAATTCGTCGGTCAGCAGCGGCACGTCCGGCGTGCTTATATTTACCGGTGACGTTATATTTCCTCTCCCTCTTCCGGCGACACAGTACGGCACGGCTCAGTTGTTCTCTCCGGCGGCGGCGGCTTCTATTTACCGGATTTCTTTGGATTCTCTCGATTAAATTCAAATCAAGGCATCATCTGGGACTGTCTCAACTAGACGGTTGTTTTAATACCAGTCTGAAGACTTGATTTGAAGATTTCCAGAAAGAGGGCACTGTTCTCTTCTAGTTCGCAGATTTGGGGACTATCCGATTTCAGTGCTTCCTATAGGTTAGAAGGAATGAAGATGGACGAAAGCAAAAGAAAAGGAAGATAAAAACAAAAAGAAAAATAAAATAATTACCATGTAGTATGCCACGTGGACTGCCACGCAGGTAGCTAACCGGGAAACTGGTTGGTTACCTGCTAATTAGCCTAATTGAACACTTTTTAAGAGTTCAGGTGTTTAATTGAGTGATAAATAAGTACGGGGGCTTAATTGACGAATTGGTCAAAGTATGAGGGTCTATTTGAAAGTTTTCTCAAACACACAAATGCAACATTCATGACCTAAATATGTGACGGAACGTGTTTGATAGCATGATTGTGATGCGTTTTTAGATTTTACCACCCGTCAAATACTTTTTTTTTAATCCTTAAATGTGCAAAATGATTGACAATTTGATTGTCATGGCGTTGCTTAGACAGACTGCACATTTACACCTAGTTCGTTTTCTGTCCAAATCAACTTTGACCCTCTAATTTGACATGTTTCCCAACCGAAATAGCGAAATCAAATCCGAGAAAGAAAAACCTCAATGCAGTCCCCTAAGTATTCTGGTTCTCTTTTTTGGTGTAGTTCATATTTTCCTTGATGTTTTCAATATATGGTTCCGTGGGATAGCAGTCACAAGAATCAAGTCATTGCCTTTTGCTAAAAAATACTTTTCCACCCTATACAAAAAAAGGAACTGGTTCTCTTTTTATCAGTAGTGCTAGAATAAATCTTGTACGTAAGTAAATTAGTAAATTTAACCAAGAACACTTGTGCATCATATTCATACTATAAATAATCTTGTATAAAAATACAGTGTATAGTTGGTCAAATTTCAACATCATTGATAAAAAAACCCAACGATGGTGAGTCTTTCTAGGTTGGGAGGGGTATTAACATTATACACTAATACGTAGTACATTAGAATGGATATTGAACTATTTTATACCACATTCAAGCATTGCATACTGACTACTAAACTACTTGTTGCCCAAGTATCGCTTAGGCCCACAGCTCTTTGACATCCATTGCGACAACCTAGTGAGAAATATTCAAAATGTTTGCTCATCCCACAGATGAGGCAAGCTATAAAAGCATTCTTGAACTACTTGGGATGTCAGCCTCTTGGTCTCTTGGATTATTTCATCACTTTTATAATATCCTTCTACCGGTTCTTCATCCCCATCAAAGTCATTCCTTCCTATGTGGTTTCATGAAGTTAGCCTTAATCCCATCCTCCCACAACTAGTCTCCTAGTGATTTTAACTAAAACATGATATTTTCTTTCGTGTCCATTGGCAAAGATCTCTTTTGATACCAGAAACTGTTAGTGACAAATTTCATTTCAGCAATCACATATCGTAGGGCATCCCGTGAATCCCAAAATTTGTAGCTAGCTGATACCAAATCTAAATCCATGGCAGATGTTTTGTTTCAGAAACTGGTCAGATTCTTTTAACCTCTTCATTCCATGACTCATAAACCAAGTGCAACATTCTGCAAATATTTTAGGGAAAAGGGGCAAATAAGCCCTCGAACTAATAAAGAAAGTGCAAATAAGCCCTTTTATAGGAAGCTTTGTCCGGTCGTCGCCATTTGAAGCGGTTCCTAGTGAAATTTTTTGATGAAAATTTTTGAGCATCTTTTTCATTAAGTTTAGTTTACCCATACCAAATTTCAGCTAAAAGTTCAACTGGAAAGGCAGTCAAATAAATTTTGAAGATAACTGAACAGTTAAACATCGCAGTATAATTCAGATAATCATTTGGCTTCCTTCCCGATTAAATTTTTAGCAAAAATTTGGTATGGGTAAACTAGACTTAGTGAAGAAGATCCTAAAAAAAATTCATAAAAAAATTCCACCTGGAACCGCCCCAAATGACGATGGTCAGACAGAGCTTCCTATAAAAGGGCTTATTTGCACTTTTTCAGTTAGTTCGAGGGCTTATTTGCACCTTTTCCCAATATTTTACCTTTCTAGGCAACTTGATTGACAATGTTTATGCAAACATTTTCACCATTTATATCACTCCAAGAGCTGATGTTTTCTCTCATTAAAGGAAACAGATTCTTGTGGAACTAAGTTTCTTTCTAAGTAAAAAAATGGAATAGAGTTTCTCAACTCCTCTTTGGAGATCCCCTCTTGATTAGAACTGCTAGTCTCGACTTTGCCTCTTCAGTTCGGCCCAGCTTGAACAATGCACAAATTACCTTCTCATACACGGCCAAATCAGGGAAAAATCCTTTCACTTCCATCAAACTTAAGATACTAACTGCTTCCTCCATTACCCCCTCATCCAAATAACATTCAATTAAGGTCTCAAAAATAACTTGGTCCAACTCAAATCCTTTTCTCTGCATCAGATTGACAAGTTCATTGGCCGCTTCAAACTGGCCAACCTTACAAAGTCCACTAAACAAACTCCAATATGTATCCATGTCTAACCAAACATGCCTTTCATTCATCTCAGAAACTAAAGAAAATGCTTTTTCTAATTCACCTGATCTGCAATGCCCACTCATGATTAAATTATAGAAATGGGTGCCCACCTTATAACCCTTTTCATGCATCTCCATGATTATTCTCTCTGCTTCTCTCATCCTCCCATTGCTTGAATACCCATAAATCAAAAATCTAAAAGTGTCAACCGTAAAATCTACACCTTCTTGCTTCATGATTGCCAACACATTATTAAGTTCTTCAAAATTCCATCTGTTAGTACAGGCTTCAATAAGTGTGTTAAAGGTTATAATATTTGGTTTTATTCCTTTATTATTACTAACCATCTCTTCCACGAGCTCTCTAGCCCTTTTTACTTCCCCAAACTTACACAACCCATCCACCAGCACAGTCAAAGAAAACACAGAAATTTGAATACCTGATTTGACCATCTGATTAAAGAATTTCAGTCCTAATCCGCATTGATCATATTTCATAAGATCAATCAAATGAATAGTACAAGTCCTCTCATTGATCTTTATACCATTAACGACCATATGATCAAATATCTCAGAGGCCTTTTCAAATTCCTGATTATCGGAGTATGCTTTAAGCAACCAATTGAACACTTTCGAAGATATTCTCAAAGAAACAGCGTGGTTCTCAATGAAAGAAGCTAAAATGGTATACCTGAAGCTTTTAAGATTTGAGATAGAACCCAGAATGCCCTCAGCAAGTGAAAACTCTTTGGCCCTGGCCAGCCTGCAGATAAGAGTCAAATGGGCATCAAAATTGAGCTCAAAAGACATTAAAGATTGGTTTTTTAGGAGGAAACTCAAGAACTCAATGCACTTCGGGGTCTTGAGATGTGGGTCAGAGGTAATAAGGTGGACGAGGGTAGGGGTTAGCTTGGGGAGGATGGCGGTGGAGCGGTGGCCGGCAAGGACTGCGTTGATGGTGGCGTCTCCGATCTTGGCTGCCTGATGAAGGTGAGGTTTTGGGAGATTATTGTGACATCGTTTGACAGTGTTGAGGTTTTGAAGGAACTTCTGGAGTGACATTCAGATCGGACGGAGGTTGTGGAAGAAATATTCGTGTTCTAACAAAGTTCTCAAACCAGCAGTCCAGCATGTTTGGGCCACTCTGCAGCCCACTTCTCTAACAAATGTTCTTAAAGCCTGTGTATTTCTAATTTTAGGATGTTTTTACTTGGACTGTAATTTGCTGGTCTGGTCTGGTCTGATCTGGTCTGGTCTTGTAAGGTCTGGTTTCTTTATATTTTTATAACTATCCAAGTCTGGTCTGGTCTGAACTGGTCTGGTTTGGTCTGGTCTGGTCTGGTCTGGTCTGGGGCAAATTACAGTCCAAGTAAAAACATCCTTAGTCTCAAATCATACCCACTTAAATACATATAATTTGTAAACTCTATTAGCTAACCATCAAAATCGGTGGGGTATATATGATGGGTATATAAGAGTATGCCTTCTACGAATGTAAGGCATACTCATATAGTCTGTAATTAAAGCTTTCTTAATTAAATAAGGAACCTTATTAATGCTAAAATAAGAAATATCAAATAAATTGTTGTAACTTGTAAGTAAATAAGTGTCTGTCCAGTTGGCTTCACAAATACATACTAGTATAATATAAAATCATGTGAGGCCACATAAGAACAATTAAGAGATCAATAAAGTATATATAATCAGATCATATTTAAATAAATCAAACGAGAGCAAATAAATTGAGATCAAATGACCAACCATGAAAATTTTCAAACTAAATGAAAACATTCTTTGTTTCACTTCTTGTCTATTTTTTTTTACCCACACATATATACAAATATATGTATTTTTTCGTTAGAGTATATGCATGTATATTTAAATTTATTATGAAGGAGTATTTAATTTTATATTCATAGTTTTGTAGATATTTGTTTTCTTTTGTTGAAATTTTATTTTCTAGATTTTATTTAAATCTCGATATGGCCATTCTTACCTCAATAATCAATATACATTTTGCGTGTATATTTGTCAGAAAATCTTGAAATCATCATAAAAGGAAGGAGTAAAATATTAAGTGGTAAGAACTATTTGATATTGTGACGTTAAATGCTGATATCTATATATATATTAAGTCACTTAAGTTTTTTCCCGCTCATGTATCTGGGGGCATTTGCGTAACTTCTGGCTTTATACTATTCCGAATACATTCTGGCGTATTCTAACGTTTCTACACCTCTTCGTTTCTATCTCTCCCCTGTAGAACCTGGAATGGACTCTCTTCTCTTAATTTCCAATGGGCTCTCTTCTCTTAATTTCCAAACGATCTTCTCTTAATTAACTGGACGATTTCAGATTTATTTCAAATCAACTCAGAGAGCTCATCTCTACGAGCACACTCGCAGAGTTCATTACCGCCAAACTTCTCAATATTGGTTAGTACGTAGTATTATCTCTACTTTCTGTTCCCGTCTAAATTCTGTATATCAAATCTTTGAGGGGTGAAAATAATAGAGCCTTATATGCGAATAGAGGGGTGCAAATTTTCTGAGATGAGGAAGAGACCCACTCTTCAAATTTGAAATCTTGCCCGACTAAGGTTTCTTCAAAAAATGAATAGCTTTATTCATAAGTTCGGTACAAATTCATATTACTGGCTGCTGTTTTTTTTGTTAAATTTTGATTTTACTTAACCAAAAAACACTAATCTATCTATCTTCAATGTTTCGTATTTACTTCTACACTTAATTAGTCCTATTTTCCAGGTTTCTTTTCTGATTGATCAATTTCTTTGTTAGTTTCTCTTTTATGACATACTATAAAGTTGATGGAGGGTGGTTCCACTTATCTGGACTACATTTTACAATCTACAAGTGAATGAATAACTCAATTTTTTATTTTGTATTTTACATTTCTTTGACCTGTATTAGTCTTTTGTTTTACTGTTCTTGGTTCCTATTATATTCTGTTATCAGGTTAAGCAATAGAGTTATGTATCTTTTTCTATTCTATGGCTGCTTGGAAGAAAAGTATTGTAGAATGATAGTCTTTCCTTCACTAAAAATTTAATAAAAGGTAGCAGATTTGTTTTTCATTTTCCTGAGCTAATGTATTATTAGTCCTTTATGAATATGAATATACATACATTCATGATTCATGAGATTTTTGCGATTGAATTACTGTTAAAATTCATTTTAGATCTTTACAGCACTATAAAGTTGGAATGTTGTTATATACTCATAGATGTTCTCATGTTCACATAAAAAGATCAGATGACGCTCAAGGGACTGGGGTCATCAAGGTGTGTATTGAATGAGATGTATTTTGTGGTATTAGGTACAACAGAGTGAAAAACACCCATCCGGGCCAAGAGAGAAGCTTATTGAAAAGAAGTTCTACCAGACATACCCATCTGAAGGATCATAGGTATGATATGATTATGATTACCTCAGTTGGCATTCACTTGCATTTAGTGGCTACCTCACTGTTGTGATTTGATTGTGAGTTCTTCCATCACAATTTTTATACACCACCCAACAAATATCTTAAGCCTTCCATATACCATTTTCTCCATTTTCTAAAACATTGTTTCACCAATGGGCACATATCTATGTCTCTTGAATCCTCAGGGGTTTATCTTCATATAGTTATAAAGTTCAATCACATGTATAGTCTGTTGATTTTTATAGTCAAACTGATTTGTCTAAATTGCGACTCCATATATCTTTGCTAGCTTTTTCTCTTCAACTCTAAGTCTTATCAATTATGGAGTACATGTTAAATTTAACTCTTAGCTCAGGATCGGACGGGTTTTAACTTGACCTAGAAATAACACGTAGTAGATTGGGTGATAAAAACTTTAAGGTAGTCCTTTAATGATGATAAACAGCGAGAACTAGAGGTTTAATTTGAAGAGTGAAAATCATGCTTATACAATTTAGTTTAGTTTATATATATCTTTAGTTAAAAATGGACTTTTTTCTTTTATAAAATCCAGTTTTTTTATGTAACATTTTAATTATTGTTAACTAAATGCAATTTTTTCTTTCACTTTCGACCTTGATTAAAAAACTTTAAGATTAGAAGAAGTGAAAATGCAGTTTTTATACTTTAATCCAATTGCATATCTTTCTTTTAGGTATAGTTCTTTTTCCTTGATATCTTCTCCTTGGGATAGGATTTTAAACCATAATTGTCGCGGGAGTGTTCATTGAGAAGAGAAAAACCAATAAATTCATTGAAAGGAAATCCGAATTGTGTATTTCTTAGTTTCTTTCATACAACATCTCGAGGGTAGTTTGTATACTCAATAGGTTTTTTTGTTGGTTACTTCTATATTTCATGTCGATAAAAATATATTCTAGAAGAAACTAGAAGACTTCTATATCAGTTCCGAGGAGAAGTTGTTTTGATCATATTACTTGACAATTTTGAGCAAAGTTTTATTGTTAATTGTTATTGCATTGATCTTAAATAAGCAGTAACTACAAAGCTAGAGATAACATTAAAAAGGGAAAAGAATGTCAGAGAAGGTTACTAAGAAATTTATGTTACTCCTATCTACTATGTTACTCTTAAGCTCCCTGAAAAAATAGGTGCAAGTGTGGAAGTGATATAAGAGGAGTGAGTTTGAGAATCGATCCATTCATGGACAAAAGAAGGATTTCTTTTGTTTCAAGAGGAGTGAGTTTAAGAAGTAATAGGGCCTGCTGCTTGCTTTTTTTTGACAAACTTTGGTAAATAATAAGGTCTGCTGCTTTGTTGTTTTTGACAAACATTGGACCAAAAACAAGCTTAACCAATTTTATGTTCTAAAACACACAATGAATGATTTAATGAATATATGAAGACTTTGGTTGATATTTTCTTCAAGTATGAAAGTCCCCTAACTAATATACCAACCTGCTGCTTTCCTTTTTTTAATATACCAACCTGCTGCTTTCTTTTTTTTTTGACAAACTTTGGGGAATAACAGGATCTGCTGCTTGGGCATTTCATGTTCATTGCAATTATTTGTTAAGTTTAATTTAAATGAGTTGGGGTCAATACCAAATGAGGACCAAATTTTGTTTGGTTTGGATTTGTCACATTAACTTTTTCAGTTTTGTTTTATTCGGTTGTAATTTTTCAATCTTAATTTCAGCCACAAAAAAGAAATTTGGCGGACCTTCAATGAAAGATTGGAGGGCGAGGCGTGGTGCTGGGCAAAACACAATGCCCAACAGTGCCAACACGAATGCCGCTGCAAAGGTATAACTTATTGTCCAATGTAATGAATTGTGTGTTCTTTATACAGTCGCATTTTCTTCCTCCACGTCTGTTATAGATCATATAACTATTCCTCTTTAATCATTTCATCATTTTTTCTGATTTTACATGCTTAGTCCAAACTCCTGCTTTGTTTCTAATGTTTGCAAGTTGTAACATTTTTCTCATTTTGTCGTTGAATTTGCCATACTTTTTGTACCTTAATCACTTTTGAAGCCACATTGATATTTTTTCCCAAAAAACTGAGATAGATAGAGATCATGAAAGTGTTTTTTGAGAGAATATTTATCATTAGCATCTGATATTTTGTCATGGCCTTTTTTTACTTGAATTCTTCTCATGTAGTATGTTTAGTATGCCTTATTCTCACTACTCAATATTAAATTATTTAAAACAAAGGACTAATTACAATCTAGAACTTGCTATCTGCTTAATTTACTTGCGTAGTAAAATTTGCTGCTTCATTTCTAATGTTTGATTTTTGGAACACATTGCCTCAATTTACTTGCATAGTTCAATCTGGAATTC
This sequence comes from Cuscuta epithymum, assembly GCA_945859915.1. NCBI lineage: Eukaryota > Viridiplantae > Streptophyta > Magnoliopsida > Solanales > Convolvulaceae > Cuscuta > Cuscuta epithymum. The sequence goes on along the minus strand of CAMAPF010000089.1, from coordinate 502,523 downwards.
GCTATTTGCTTAATTTATTTGCGTAGTTCAATCTGGAATTTATTTTTGCCTCAATCACTTTTGAAGCAACATCACTACTTTCCCCCAAAACATAAACTAGAATACTGTTTTTGAGGGAGCCATTATGGCTGCGGTGAGAAAGTTAAAAAAAGACTTATCAGAATATGGTATTTCACTTTGCCTAATGTACTTGCTTTCTTATCATATATGTATGTTAAATCTAACTTATTCACGTTTAAAATAAATGACTAACATGAATTAGAATTAAAAAAAATCTCTTTGCCAGTTTTACTCGCTCAGTTCATGTTTCTTGAAAAATTAAAATAGCCATTTTCATTTGATAGATTGGTTTCCAATGATGTGCTCAACCTGGTGGGTCCTCAGGTCAGGCTTCTCTATGTTAGCAAAACTGCCGGTTACCACAACAGAACACAAATTAGCTCTATGAACGGGTTTTGTTGTTCTTCTTGATTGAATATAATGAATTTTAGAATCGGGTGGAACAGATATATATGCAAACAAGAGCGGTCACAGTAAGCAGTAGGCCATGAGTCAACATTTGAGGTTTTGAAGGCAGAAATTCATGAGTTGCTTCTTAGTTTTGCTGAAGTTGGGGCCACTGTTGAGATCCCTTGGTGAGAATTTTTTTCTTTTGGGCATTTACAGTAGTTTATACCTTCATTTATTCCAACTGGAGTCAGTTTTGATACCGGTTACATACATTTTGGTGAATAGGTGTTTGGGCAGGGTGGGGAAGAGTTGGACTTTCTACGACGAGGAATTGAAGTGAAACTGTGAAAGTCATACCTGGTATGAAACATTTACATTGTGAAGACAAACCCACTTTCTTTTTGTTTTTCAATTTTCTGGATCTTTTTTTCCAAAACTACTTGAGGTTCAGTTCATGTTTCATTGTTATATATATATATATATATATATATATATATATATATATATATATATATATATATATATATATATATATATAGGGAACTCTTCCGGTAAGGTATACCTTACCGGAGCCACCGTGCGGCCTCCACGTTTTGAGGGCCTTCCCGGTGGAATTTTTCGATGAAATTTTTTGAGCATGTTCTTCATCTAGTCTAGTACATACATACCAAATTTCAGCAAAATATTCAATCGGGAAGGCAGTAAAATGATTTTGGAAGATAACTGCACCCTTTATATACATTTATAACACAGTTATCTTCCAAAAATCGTTTGACTGCCTTCCCGATTGAATTTTTTGCTGAAATTTGGTATGGATGTACTAGACTTGATGAATAACATGCTCAAAAAAATTCATCGAAACATTCCACCGGGAAGACCCTCAAAACGTGGAGGCCGCACGGTGGCTCCGGTAAGGTATACCTTACCGGAAAGATTTCCTATATATATATATATATATATATATATATATATATATATTGTTTCATTTGCAGGGGGAGATGATATGAGGGAGATGATGAGATCTACTCGAAATATGATTATGTTTTACTCTTTTTTTTTTAAATTCTTGGTTACCATATTATGCGGGCGGGGGTATGCACTTTATTTTGTCTACTACTTTGAGTAGTAATAAGTACCACATATGTTTGTTTTTTGAGATCTATACTGGAATTACTGCTACCCCATCCTTTTTAGTTTTTCTTATCAGCCTCATGGCCATGCTTTTTATGTTCAAATCAAATCATACTAGATTAGAGTTTGACGGTTCTAAAATACAAAAAGACGACATTTATCGGACCAAATTAGATTAGACCAAATTAAACTATAAAATTTTAGTTCAATTAAAACATCCAACGTAAGGAAAACATGAGGCTTTTTCATGATGCTACCAAAACTTAACTTTGTATCCGTTACCATAATCCATTAATCCATGTAAGTTATAAATGTCATTTCATATGACACCAGTATCACATATATAATGTTTTAAAAAAATTGAAGTTACAATTGTAGGAGGTTTTGAGATCGACAAGAGTAGAAATTCATATATGCAAAGAGCCTTGGAAATAAAGTTAACAACATAAATAATTTATGTACACATCAATAAGCCTTGGAACTATTGGTCAATTCTTAGACAATTTGTTATTTCGTCACCCCGTGCAACGCACGGGTAAAAGACTAGTATAAACATTATGAGACTAAACATGATTAAATCCCTCTACATGGCTCTATAAATGAGTTGAATACACAAAGCATCAAAATCTCAAAACCATCCAAGGCAAGCAACAACATATCAAAGATGGATAAAATGGGTCGTTATATATGTAAGAGCTTAAATTTGAAGTCTTTATGTAAGACTGTAAGAGTTAAACAACAGAGTTTTCAACCCTTAACACGTTTTAATTTTATGTCGGTCTCAAATATGTTCTATTATATACTCCGTATAATGGACTTATTGTCTCTCACAGATATGATCATGGTCCATATCCAAAGGAACATGATAGTATCATCCAAATCACGACCTCACGATAGACGACATTGTACCAAACCAAACAAATGAAACAATTTATTATTTGGTATTTAAATTGAATATATTACATAAGCTAATCAAATTTAGAAGCTCTTTTTGTTCTTGTTTATTAACTAGCAAAGCTAAATTGAATTTATTAGTAGAGACAATAAATTTGCAAATTTTAGCATCTCATTAAATCTTTCCGGATGAGCGGTAAAAGATTAAGAATTTTCTCAATCCAAAACCTGAAAGATAAATAAATTATTAATCCGAGACAAAATGTCTGAGTATAGGACAAGAATGATTGCAAACCATCAATCTAAGACCTAAAATTCCACATATTTTTATTTTTTATTTTTTATTTATTTTTATTAATTCCATTGCTAATTTTTGATAATATTTTCTTCACATAAATTTATTAGTTTAATAAATTTATATCTTATTTAAAATTTTTAATATTAGAAAATAATAAAATTCATGACAAATTAGGTTCTAGATAAGTAGTTTTCAATCATTCGAGCTCTGTTCCAACACATTTCATATTTTAGGTCTCTGATTGATAGTTCATCTATCTTCCGAGTTCTGGATTGAGAAAATTTCAAAAAATTAATGAGAATTATATAAAGATACGCCAACAAGGTATTTCTTTTTTATTATCTTGTTTTATGTATTTCTAACATGTATTGTGTTTGTATACATATACAAATATGATATTTCTTTTCTATGACCTTGTTTATGTAACGCCTTTTTTAATCCAACTAGTATAGTACTCGTGCGATGCACATGAATATTTTATGAGATATTTTATTGCGATAAAAAGATAAGTACATTGAAAGTCATTGAAAAGTACATGCAAATGTGAAAGACGGTAATTAAACTGGATAAATTGATTCATTACTTAATTTGATAATGTTCTGGTTGAATTATTGAATTATGACAATAACAAACAATAAGTTAATTGAACCAAAAAATGACTTCAATTTTACTTATTTTGATTAATACACAATTCAACGCGCAAAAAGATACAATTACTTGTTTGATCAAAAACTTTTGTAATAAATCAGAAAGTTTTGTGATAAATCAGGAATCAATGAGAATGAAAAAATATTATGAACCATTTATTTATAGTATAACAGCTTATTAATCTCAATTCAGTACCAAGGATTGGGATATACTAAATAAATAAATTTTGATCATCCCCTTTCATAAAAATCTGATACACCAGAAATTATTGTGAATCATTTATTTATAGTATAGCAGCTTATTAACCCAAATTCAGTACAAAGGATTGGGTTCTTTACCTGCGAAAATCCATTGTTTTATGCTTGCACAAATCCACTTTATTAAACCCAAAATGAGATACACTCATATACTCCGTAATGCATCATGCGATTCTAAAAAATTGGCCGACTCTCCCAAAACTTCTCGAAACCGACTACAAACCCCCTCTTCTTCATTGACCTTATCCAAAATTTTAGCAGCTCATTAAATCTTTCCGGATGAGCGGTAAAAGATTAAGAATTTTACCATAACTTGAAAGATAAATAAATTCGAGTCTCAGTATAAGACTCGAATGATTGCAAACCATTAATCTAAGACCTAAACTTTCACATGTTTTGATTTTTTTTATTAATTCCATTACTAATTTTCGATAATATTTTCTTCACATAAATTTATTAGTTTAATAAAATTATATCTTATTTAAAGTTTTTAAAATTAGAAAATAATAAAATTCATGACAACTTAGGTTCTAGATAAGTAGTTTTCAATCATTCGAGCTCTGTTCCAACACATTTTATATATCAGGTCTCTAATTGATAGTTCATCTAAAAAATCTGATATTTTAAACTAAAGATACTCCAACAAGATATTTCTTTTTTATTATCTTGTGGAATGTATTTCTAACATGTATTGTGTTTATAAACATATTTTTTTCTATTACCTTGTTTATGTAACGCCTTTTTTAATCCAATTAATGATTTTATTATATGAATGGAAAAAAAGTATTACCTTTTTTTGAACGAAAAAAAGAGTATCATCTTGAAAATAATGCCATAATACTTTTTTCTTGGAATATTATAGTCATAAGTCATATTACCTCCGTCCCGGTGAACTTTGCCAAGTGCAAAGTAGGTGCGAAATAAGAATAGCAAAAACTGTGTGGTTGAGATTTGTGCAGAGGGGAGATAAATGTGCAGAACCACAAAATACTTGCTTTAATATGAAAGTGGCAAAGTTTTTCGGGAAACTGTCAAATAGGTCCTCGAACTTTCATAAAAAGGTCAAATAAGTCCTTATATAGGAGGCTCTGTCCGGCCGTCGCGATTTGAGGTGATTCCCGGTGGAATTTTTTGATGAAATTTTTTTGCATCTTATTCATCAAGTCTAGTTTACTCATACCAAAGTTCAGCTAAAACTTCAATCGGGAACACATTCAAATTAATCCTTGAAGATAACTGCGCATTTAACCGCCCCAAATCGTGACGGCCGGACAGAGCCTCCTATTTAAGGATTTATTTGACCTTTTTATGAAAGTTTGAGTACCTATTTGACAGTTTCCCAAAAAGCAGTTACTCCGTATGTTTTAGACTTTTTAGTCCTAAAAATACAGTCTTAGAAGTTGTTCTCTTCATCTTATTCTAATTATTTATTGCTTATTCTTATTTTATTCAGATCAGATCAGAAACATTCAGATCAGATCAGAAAGATTCAGATCAGATAAGACCGGATCAGAAAGATTTAGATCAGATCAGAAAGATTCAGATCATATTAGAAACATTCAGATCAGATAAAAAAAGTTCAAACATGATTTATCACTTTTATAATAATAATAATAATAATAAAATAATAATAAAATAATAACAATAATAACAATAATAATATGGCTATTTGTGTTACAATTATTATATTTTTATTGATAATAATAACAATAATATGATTATTACTTTTATTATTTATTTATTACAATTATTATTTCTATTATATTATTATTATTATTATTATTATTATTATTAGTATTCATAATAATAATAGTAACAGTAATAATATATTAATAATTATTTATATTATTATTATTAATATTAATATTTCTATTATATTTCATTATTATTATATGAATTAATTATAATTATAATTATAATTATAATTATAATTAGGGATATAAATATTATAATTACAATTACAATTATAATTATAGAAATAATTATAATAAAAAATATGATTACAATTAGTAATATAGCTATACTTATAATTAGTGATTATTAATATAATAATTAAAATTATTATTGCAATTATAATAATTTCAATTTCAATTACAATTATTATTGAAATTATAATATATATTTTTATTATATTAGATTTAATATTAATATAATTATAAATATTATGATTATAATTGTAATAATAATTGTATAATAATAAATATAATTTTAATACTAATTTGAATGTTAATTACAATTATTATTAAAATTATAAATATAATTTTTATAATTAGGATTATAATTATAATTATATTAATTAATATTTATAATAATTATAATCATAATTATAATTATAGAAACATTCAAATCAGATCAGATCAGGATGATTCAGATCAGATCATAGAGATTCAGATCAGATTAGAAGTATTCAGATTAGATCAGAAAGATTCAGATCAGATTAGACCAGATCAAAAAGATTCAGATCAGATAAAAAAAATTCAGATCAGATTAGATCAGAACTTTAAAAATTCAGATCAGAAACATTCAGGTGAAGAGAATAACTTCTTATATGGTATAATTCTACGTACATACTCAGGCCCAATACATGAAAGTGTGACCCATTACATGGATGTCCAAAACGGTCCGTCCATACCAGCGAAACATCCAGCAACAACACCAGAAGACGCTGCTAGCCGGAATTTCATGCTGGATTTCGCCGTCGCCTGGGGCCGAACTGATGAGGAAGGAGACGACTCTGACATGTTCTGCAGCGCTTCCCTCCCTTCATCATCCGCAGTTTCGCCAGCTTTTGTTCAAAAGTAAACTAAATCAGGGAAGATGAAATCATTACAGGACGTTGTAGCTTTGGACTCTTCGGAATCAGCTGGCGGACGGTATCAGGTTCAGGAAACGGCTTTTTTTGATGAATATGCTGCCGATTTTCCGATTCCATGTTTTCTTCACTTTCTATCAGGGTTTCGAGCTATTTATAACCGCTGGTGGCACTTGCTCCGTTCATATCTTCTCGCCATTCAAGGTGCATTTCTTCTTCTTCCTCTCCTTCATCTTCCTCCTCTTCTTTTCAATCAAAGAGCTTTACTGGATACGCCATTTTCTTATTCAATTAGCTTCCTTCTAATATGTTTTTGCATTCAGCTCTTAATCTCAACTCTTCTACCATAATTTTACTTTCCCCTGGACTTAACAGCTTGCTTCCGTACACAGTAGGCCTTCATTACTAATTGAAGAGCCCTGGCCTAATTCAATCAGTTCTTCTTAATTTTTTTACCTCTGCAACCTTCTTAGGTGTGTTAATTATCAGCTGAATTGCTTGCAAATGCATGGTGAAACTATGCATAGCTTTTTTATTTTTTGGAAAGCATCCTTCTTTGAGATTTGTACTAGTGGTTTCTTTTTTCATAATTATACACTTTTGATCCTATGTTTACTCTTTTCTTTTTATTATTGTGGAATGAATGAAGGGTGTCGTTTCATTCTGAAATCTTTCATATGCTGTTTGCACTACAATATAGGATTCACTCTTCTTCAGAGAATAGGGAATTTGTCTTTCAAATAAAAGCTCACAGAAGAGGATCTGCAGTTGTTTATAGTTAACTTATCCGAGTTAATGCTAGTGATAACAAAAATGATAATATTTTGAAGTCTAAGAAAGGTTAGTTAGCAGTTACAAGATTGTAGAACTCTATACAAAATAAAAATTTATGGTAGCTATTTGATAAATATTCTAAGTTCTATTTCTGTAGTATTGTTTGCAGAGAGTTCCATCTAAATCTGATAAAAAATCTAACAGCATGATCAAAAGCATCCAAATCATTATATGTGAGGGGGAAACCGATTTATTTTATCCATTTAAACTTGAAGATCAAAACCAGAAGTTTTACCATTAATGTTTTAGTTTTTGGAAAGTGAAAGTTAGTGATGATAGGATCTTTCATTAAACGTTTCCTAATTTTTCATGAATTCTAGTTGACTTATATGTATATGTACTGGTTAGTAGATTGATTTTTGTTAAGCTTACTTTCTACTTCTTACAATTACTTGAACAGGAGGGGGAGGGTGATAGTGGATTGCTTAAAGTGTTCGGGGTAAGGAAATTTTGACTTGGTGTCACATAATGGCTCATTTGCTTTTTACAGATATTTGTAACATCTTAGTTTCAAAAGTAAAAATTTAACAAATACACATATGATAGCATATTCGGTGGCTTGCGCATGATCACCACGTATAGCTGAACTAGATATGCATTTGTCAATTGAAATTAACGGTGTAGAAACGTGTCTGTTTATTAATCTGCATGAACTGATTAAAAGATTTAATAATGGTGGGCACAATTTTCTATAAATGTGTGCTTCCTTCTGCGGATAAGTAAATGCCTTGAGGAGGAAAAGGAAATATTAAACTTCCTTGGGAGTTTTGTGTAAGATGATCATCAATTAATTCTTAGTGTGTTGATTTGTTCTGTTAAATTCAACACTTCGCTTGTCTAAAGTTAGTTCTTCACTGTTATTATAGTGAAGTCAATGTAGCATTATTTACATTTTATATATGTAAATACTAGTGAATCATGCTTTGATTTCTTAACTAAATTAGTTTACACACGCATTTATTAGTCTTGTTGCAGGATAACATCATACTTTTTTTTTCAGGCTATTCTTCCATTTAGATAAAGATTCCCCTTTTGACAACTCTTGGTACTTGGCTAGTCCCTCTACTCTCTTCAAGATGAACAATCCTCAGCATGGTCAAAATGAAGTAAGCAATAGTATAATTAGCTTGGTGCATTGAAAGCTTAAGTAAAGGTTATGTCAATGTGTAAGTGTTTTATAAAACTACTTTTCAAGCGAGATTATGTGAGCTATCCTCACAAAATTTTCCTTAACCCATTCCTGAACCTGGATAATAAAGGAAATTTGTTTTTGTCTATTGCTGTTGCCTTGGAAAATACAAACAAAATTTGAATATAATTAAGTGTATGTTTGGATCTCAGAAAATGGTAAGGAGGATATGGAAAGACAGTTCTTTCCTTTCAAATTTCAACTTTATTTTTCTTGTTTTCTACCCTTGAATTTCCTGGGCTCCAAACAGACCCTCGTGACTTTCTCTGCCCGTAGCCTTACTCCCTGCTTCAGTAGCAAGTGTACAGTGGTTGCCTCCTCTAGCCGTTACATAACCCCCCACTTAAATGTATAATTTTCTTGCAGGAGCATGAACCTATTATCCCAGGATTCGAAACCCCGCCATCACCTTTGTCCAGTTATGACAATGTCTATAACATAAAAGAAGACGAAGCGCGGGGACACCCGCCTGAGGCTCCTCCATATCTTTTGGAACCTATGACCGTCAGGAGATTAACCACTGGTCAAGAGACGCCTGACCATACACCCAATCGTGTGGTCTTGAACCATCTCTGCACCAATGTGTATGACAGGAAGTTTTCATGGGAATGGGTAGGAGTGGCAACAACTCGCCGTGTTGGCTCAAAATACGTGACTGATGTTCTTTACAAACCGCCTCCTCAGAAGGGAAACGGGAGCCCCAGCTGCTCAAGAGATGCTTAAGTGTAATAGTTTTTTATATTTAAATATACTTATAACAAAACTTGCAGTGAAATGTTTGTAGTGTTAACTTAATTTCATAGCGTGCATTAGGGAATGCTCTGGTTTGCATCTTCCTCGTCATAAGACTCATAACCGTATGGAATCTGTAATGTTCAAAACTCTAAATAAATGAACGATAATAGTTACTGTATTTGATAGAGTTGATTGTCATAACCGATGTGCTTTTCAAACAAAGCTTATTCTCAACAGATCTTTTGCCCTAGTCTTACATGATACCGTTAGGGGTAAATCTGTAAATAGCTCTTGTGTAAAGTTATTCCTCTAACTACCTAATGTTATCTTTAGTCTTCAGGTCGAGTCAAAGTTCAAATAATAATGCATACAGAAGAATGGGAATTTTGTTTAAGATGAACTTCACACATGTCGGATCAGGGATGGACCCGGTCCGGTTCCAGTTCCGGGCCGGGCCCGGGCGGGCTTTTTTTCCAGTCACATGGGCCCGGAACCGGCCTGGGTTGATACCGGGTCCGGGCCTAACCGGGCCGGGCCGGGTTCAATTTTTTTTTTTTTGGCTTTCTTGTTATCCCCCGACCCCCCCTCACCCTTACCCCCCAAACCTCCCCAAAACACCCAGCCCTGCCCTAGGAAAAGAAAAAAAAAATGAAAAACCAAAAAAAAAAAAAAATGAACCGGGCCCGGCCTGAACCGCCCAGGCCGGTTCAACAAAAAGAGGGCCCGAGCCCGGCCCGCCCGACCCGCCCACACGGGCTAAAAGCCCGGAACCGGCCAACCGGGCCCGGTCCGGTCCGGGCCCGCACAGTAGCGGGCCGGTCCGGTTCGTTTTTTTTGGACATCCAAAAAAGAAAATGAAAATGAAAATGAAAAATCTTTTTGGGACATCCAAAAAAGAAATTTGGCTAACCTTTTCTAGACGGAGGGAGTAAAAGAATTTTACACGATGTGCCATTTATTGACTCAATTACCACCCTTCTAATGTGTAGTATGTTTTTGTACTCGGTTTTCTATTCTAGTTCCTCATTATTGATTGATGAGCCATGAGCTAATTTAATTAGTTCATTTTTACATGTTAAGAATGGTTAGGTGTCAAAAATAATAGGAGTAGCGAGTAGTTGAATTGCTTGCGCGTGTGTGTAGCTTTTTTACTATGATTGGAAATCTTGTGTACCGATAATTTATTTATTTCGTAATAATCTACTTTAGGTAATAATGTAACATCGTTAATTTTTTATTGTTGTTCATGGGATGAAGGGTATCATTTCATTCTGAAGTTTTTAAAATGTATTGTTTGTAATGATCTACTACTACAATATAGGACTCATTCTTCTTTAAAGAATAATGAACTTGTCGTTTAAATAAAGTAACACACGAAGTCTGTTCAAGTCCAATAGGCTAGGGTTTGTTTGCAATTGATTCTCCTTAAAAAATACTTTTTAGAAAAAGTGATTAGTAGTAAAAGTTGATTGTCTTTGGTAAAATAAGTGTTTTTTTGTGTAATAGAAAGAGTAAAAGCACTTTTCACACGAAAGCCGAGAAAAGTAAAAGTTGGTAGTGTTTGGTAAAATAAGTGATCTTTTAAGCCAAAAGTTGGGAAGTGCTTTTTTCTAGAGTTTGCAATCAAAGCCTAACTACCAGTTACAAGATGGTAAAACCCTTTTATCGGGCACTAAAATTTAAAAAAATATAAATAACTTTTCACTTAGGGATAACTGTCAAATAGGTCCTCGAACTTTCATAAAAAGGTCAATTAAGTCCTTCTATAAGAGGTTCTGTCCGGCCGTCGCGATTTGGGGCAATTCCTGGTGGAATTTTTTGATGAAATTTTTTGAGCATCTTATTCACCAAGTCTAGTTTACTCATACCAAATTTCAGCTAAAACTTCAATCGGGAACACATTGAAATTAATTCTTGAAAATAACTGCGCATTTTTGCGTTCTCGAATTAATTTGAATGCGCTCCCGATTAAATTTTTAACTGAAATTTGGTATGAGTAAACTAGACTTGATGAATAAGATGCTCAAAAAATTTCATCAAAAAATTCCACCAGGAACCGCCCCAAATCGCGACGACCGGACAAAGTCTCCTATAGAAGGACTTAATTGACTTTTTTATGAAAGTTCGAGGACCTATTTCACTTATTACCGTTCAGTTATACATTTTTTGCAATTTCCATTATATCACTTAAACTTAAAATATAAATACTTTATCATTAAAAATAGACAAAACCTATATATACTGTAATTCACTAGAATTTAACGATAACTATATCATATAACTTATAGATATAATAGTATAAAATTAAGAAAACAGAAAGAATTTAAAAACATTAAAATGGAAAAAAATAGAAAATTTAGATTTTTAGAATTAAGATAGCCTACAAGATTAAATAAAATGTATTTTCATGAAAAAATCTAGAATAAAGTTCCAAATCGTAAAAAATTTAATCATAGTTTATTTTTGAAAAACAGAAAATGTAAATTTAAATAAAGAAAAATAATAAATTGATAACAAAACTAGGAAAAACAAATTGGAAAAAGGAAAAAGATAGGATTTTTTACAAGAATATTACTAAAATAAAACTTATTTACAAGAATATTACTAAAATAAAACTTATTTACAAGAATATGAAATCTTAGTGAAAATAAATAAAAAATGACCAAAAAAGTTTATTTTTCTTCAGTACATTTATAGAATTTTCGTAAATATTTTTACATGTTTAAAAATATTAGTTTTGAAATTTATAAAAATATTTCTATATCTTTTGAAAATTGAGAGTTGATAGTTGGGATTAATAAAAAACGATTGACTATAGTTGAAATTATTTATAGCTGATGCATAGTTCACATTTAAAATTGATCTACTATACCGGGTTGTAATCGGTCGGGGAATATTTTTGGAAAATGGTCTTATAGTGGGGATCACTTAGAAATATCAATAATTAAGATTATTTTCAATTTACCCTTTTAATTCCATATCTACAGTTTAGGAGAGACAAGGAAAGTTCACTTAGTGAGTTGGGATGACGTTTGTCAACCGAAAGACTGGGGAGGACTAGGTATGCGGAGAGCCAGGGATAATAATCTGGCATTGGTTGCAAAACTTGGATGGGAAGTGAATATGGACAGCCAAAAGCTTTGGGTGAAAGTTATGAAAGCCAAGTACATAAAAAACTCTTCATTTTGGGAAGTCTCAATAAAAAATGGTTCATCCCATGTTTGGCAGGACATTCTGAAGAGTCGAGAGCTCCTAAAAAGAGGGCTTGGTTGGCAGGTAGGCACTGGAGAAAAAATCTCCTTTTGGTTTGATCACTGGGTAGGGGGGAAACCCTTATATGAAGAAATTGGATCTCCACTTCCTGCTACGGCAACGGGGGTCAAAGTGGCTGAGTTTATCACTCATAATAGAAGCTGGAATATTGATAAATTAGAAAATTTACTCGCGGAAGAAGCAGTTGACATCATCCGGGCGATCCCGTTGTCAATGGAGGAAGGGTTACAAGACCAATTCTCATGGAAGCTTTCTGATTCAGGTGAGTTTACTGTAAAATCAGCATATGAGGCAGAAATATGGAAGCAACACAATATGGATATGGGTTGGATTTGGAAAATTAAAGCGTCAGAAAGGGTTCGATGTTTTTTATGGTTAGTAGTAAAGAATAAGATCCTTACCAACTCGGAAAGAGTGAAGCGTAAACTAACGGAGGATGGGCGATGCCCTATCTGCAATATGGAAGAGGAGACAGTGGTGCATCTTTTGCGGGACTGCAGCTTCGCGGCAACTTGCTGGGGAAGCCTACCAGGAGGTTGGGTCACAACACAGGAGCAAACTTGGTGTAGTCTTGACTGGGTGAGGCAACAAAGCATAAAGGAGCAGCCTAGAGTGGAGGGGATTCCGTGTGCTACCCAGTTTGCATATATGGCCTGGAATATTTGGAAAGCGCGAAATGCATGGGTTTTTGAAAATATTTCACCGAACGCGGATCGAGTGCGTAGCCTAGCCAACTATCAAGCAGCGGATTATGTTAGTACGGGCTTGACAAGAGATCTTTGGAAAACTAAAGAAGCAAGAGTGGTGAAATGGGAGCCACCCCCGGAGGGATATCTCAAACTCAATTGTGATGGGTCGTGCAGGGCTGGAGGGGATGCCGGGGCAGGTGGGATAATAAGAGACCATAAAGGAGAATGGATTATCGGGTTTACATTAAACATCGGCAAAACTAACAGCTTTAATGCAGAGCTATGGGGACTACGACAAGGTCTTCTTGTGGCAAGAGAGACTGGGCATTGTAGAATCATAGTGGAGGTGGATTCGGAAAGTATGATTAATGCAGTAAATAAGACACATGAAGAGCGTAGAACATCTGTCGGAAACCTTACTCGGGATTGCCGGATATTACTCAAGGAGGAGAGATTTATTTGCCTTCAACATACTCTGCGTGAAGGGAATAAATGTGCAGATAAACTAGCAAACGCGAGTTATGAATCTAACAACGGTCTTACAATTCTGAACGTGGCTCCGGACTGGATCAAACAAACTCTATGGGAGGATGCAAATGGCTTAGAGAATATTAGATATTAACTATGTTTGTTTTTCTTTCCGTTGTATAAAAAAAAACAACAGAATATTACTAGGAAATTTAAATACTGAACTTTTTATATTTGAATGAAGTTTTTATCATGTTATGCGATTATTCGGAAAAGGGGGCAACGTATTATTTTAACGTTTGTTTAATCTTCAAAACGGTTGACTTAAATTGGTATCAAAACATTCAGATAGGGGATGAAACGACAAAATGACCACATGCAACTGTCAGCCCTCGAACCAGACATAGAGCCAATAACCTCCAAAAAAGTAATATAACTCGCTGATCCTATGATGAGCATAATTGAGCCATTGACGGTTAAAACAGACCTCACATCACCCAATCCTAATGCAAAGAGTCTTACAACAATAAAAATAACCAACAAAAAATAAACAGTCTGCTAATGAAAATAAATAGGAAGAAAACAGTAAAATTAAAATACTGCCTCTCAGACCTTAAACTAACCTACACTCCATGACCGCGGTTCAGGAGGGGGACAATCCAATAGCATGCTATAGTACTGTAGCTTTTTCCGCTCCTTGCCTCCGGTCTAAATCTATCCCAGCCCCACGCTTCGTCCACGACCTTCTGATCTCAACCATGAATGACATATAGGCGTTGACATCGGCCGAAGAAGAGAATCTCACGAAAGGGGATAAAAGTCGCACAAGAAAGCCATCTTGATACAAGAAGACGAAAGCAGAGAAATACAACCCGTAAACATAGGAGAGACGGCCGCCTAGAGAGAGAAGCTCTCCGTAGTTGAAGTTAACTTTTTTTGGGTTAGAATATTTTAATATACGCAATTTTTGCACAATTAATATCAAGAGAAGTGATCCTGTCCAGCAAATTTCTGTCCGAACAGTGTCCGAACATGGTCATTTGGGGTACTTACCGGTGGAATTTTTTGATGAAATTTTTTGAGCAAGTTTCTCACCAAGTCTAGTTTGTCCATACCAAATTTCAGCTCAAAATTCGATCGGGAAGGCAGTAAAATCATTTTTTAAAGTTGACTGCGCCAAAATATACATATAAAAACGCAGTCAACTTCAAAAAATGATTTGAATGACTTCCCGATCGAATTTTGAGCTGAAATTTGGTATGGACAAACTAGACTTAGTGAGGAACATGCTCAAAAAATTTCATCAAAAAATTCCACCAGGAAGGTCCCCAAATGGCCATGTTCGGACGGAGGCTCCTGTCCGAACTTGGGGACCTGAACATTTCCGTTAATATCAATATGTACTAAATTGCAATTTAGGCTATTTGATCCTATGTAGTGATATGGAAGACACGGGTAATAAAGTACCGCCAGGTGTGAAACGTACCAATACCTCTCCTAAGATTGATGCACCATAAAAATTGTTGGAATTAGTCCAAACTATTATTCCTAAAATTATGGGCATAACCCATGATCCTATTTTGTGGCTTAGTTGGTTAGTTTCTTTCCTGATTTTTAGAATAGAGGAGTAGTGCTCTGTTAGCTAGCTATTTCTTGCTTTATTTAAATCGCAGCAGACTTTGTTTTCCATGTGTTAGGTCCCTGTTTTCTAGTCTATAGAATGTATGTATGGAAGATAGATCTGGGAATGAAGCTTTCCATTGAATGATGAAGAAGTTTACAGAATGATGAACAATTTAGCGTAAAACTTCTATCACGAGAATGGCACTGCGGCACAGAGAATAATCGAAAAGCTTAACCTAGCCTTTCCCTTAAGGCATATTTATAGCCTGACGGGAAAGGTAGGTTTTACAATCATTTGGGCTCCTTTTTCTAGGAGGCCCATACCTAAAAAGGTATAAAACCTTTATTACAAAATTGCCTTAACAGGCCTATTCATTATTCTAGCTAACTATAAACTAGCAAAGTAACATTGATCACAATTACAATAAAAATATCTCTAACAATCTCCCCCTTTGTGATCAGATGTTCTTGCTTCTTCTTTTCTTCACTTCTGAGCTTTAAAATAATGCTTTCTGAGATTGAGTGCATGCTCGTAATTTCTGAGAGACCTTCTTCTGTCTAGTTGTTTCTCGATGGCTTTCAGGATTTTATTGACTCTTTCCAATTCTTTGATTTCTTCCTTCGAGGCTTCATTCTGTCTTTTATCTAGCTCTTCTTTCCTTGGCTGGAGCTGTTCTCGGATGATTTGCAGGGTCCCATCACAGTATTTTTGAATGTCTTCAACAATCATCAGACGCTTCTCTTCTTTGTGATTCAGATAAATGACTGAGATGGGCTTGTCAAATGTATCATATGCTGCAAAGGTTTCAAGCCCAGGTCTATCCAAGTCCGGTCGTGTAAGATTTGCCTTTGAATAATTGTGCTCAAGAGTCATCTGGAGATCATGGGAGGCGTAGAACCGAACTTGTCTTGTCATGAATCTCTTAATGGCCTCAAAACCTTCTCTAGCAAGTCTGTCTTTGTGCACTGGGAGCTCCCTGCATCTCATGAACATTTGATAAATATCATCCATGTGCAGTAGGAAGAAGTCATTCTCTTGACAGGTGAACTCCGAGCCATCGGTACGTCGTAGACGAAAGATCAGGAACTTAATCGTTTCCAAGTAGTCTTCTGTGATATCCAGGATTTTCGATATAGGACATCCACTAGTTGCGAGATTATGATTTAGCACTTGTCTTCTTTCCCCTGTGGATCTGTGTCCTAGCATATACAGGTTACCTCCTCGGTATTTTCCTTTCAAGTGATTGATTCCTCGCATCTTTAATTCACTGAACTTCTTGATTTTTTCAGGTTGTCGCCAGATTTTCTCTCGGATTTCTTCTAGGAAGGGGGCTTTGATTCTAACAATTTCCCATTTTTCTTTGACTGGTTCTGGTGCCTTGGGATTTTCTTTATGATTCTCCCCTTCCTTGAGTTCATCTTCATCGAGTCCAATCATTTGTGCATGATATTTGTTGAGGAATTCTCTGAGTTGCCAGCTTCGACACATTTCGTACTGCTCCGCTTCCACTCTAAGATCATCCCACTCTGTCCACTCGCGAGGCCACTGATCATGAACTAGAAGGTCTTCCAGTTCATCTTGCATTTGATTACCAGAGGGCTTAGAGTGAGCTTGTTGTTGTGTCGAAGGCGACCTGTCATGTGAAACACCGGGATCCTCAGGATTGCCCGTTATCATCAGATTAGAACTAGGTTCTTTCTGATGGCCTGAATAGAATGGTGTACTCGAAGTAGCAGCCTCAGGACTTCCACTCCATCCTTGGTCTACATCTATGAAAGATGAGCCTAGGAGTGTTGTTTCTAGCTCGACCGGGCTAGATGTGGGTTGATTGGCTGAATGGCTTTTATGTTGAGTGGATGATGGGGGCTGATTGTTCGAGGATTCAGGTTGGTTGGATTGCGTAGAGGGTTGGCTTGTTGACGCATCACGCTCAAGTGTCCTTTGTCTCTTGTTCTCCCCCTCATGAGGATCCGAGTCATCGGGGTCCTCATGCGAACGTTTGTGACCGAGGAGACTATCACGGCATGAGTTGTCAGGCTTAAGGATCCGAAGAAGGTCTTTTTGTTTCTGGGTTAGGTTGCCTTCTTCGGTAGCTAGTAGTTGATCTAGCATTAGGGTTTCGAGTACCTCGAACGGTAAAGTTTTAGGGTCAGGAAAAGGTGTGGTCGAAGTAGGGGAGGACACTAGTTCTGTATCCTGGGTTCCCCTTGAAGCAGTAGGTGAGTGGGGTAGGGTTGTGGATGGTTCAGAGGTTTGTTGGGTAGGTATGATAGGGAGTGGTTGGGTTTCTTGGGTATGTGAGGATGTTGGTTGGGGTTGGATGATGTCATTATGCAGTGCCGGGGTGTTCCTGAATTCCTGTGCCCGAGCGGTTATTGCTTCGTGCACCCATGGTTTAATGGTGGAATCCAAGAAACGCTGCAAAATGACAGAAAGGTCGGTGGGGTCAGGGTGTCCGGTTACAGGGGTAGTAACCGTTGTCACAGCATCAGTAAAGATTACCGATGTGTGGCCTGCAGATAATGATGGAGATATCTGTTGAGTAGCAGGACTTCCGATCATCATTGACGTATCTCCGATCGTTGAGGACAAGTAAAGTGCACCTGTCGTGTGCGGTGGTGTGAGCAGTGTATGTGTCCTAGAAAATGTTGAAAATGTTGGGATGGTGGAAACTAGACTCAATGTGCTAGAAGGAGGGGTAGTGGTCTGGGGCGGAAGACCACAAAGTAAATCCTCAGCTGCTTCGTAAGGAGGCAGCGAGATGGGTAAAAGATCCCCTATTTGTGAAACTACTACCTGTTGGGAGGCAGCAGAGTGGCTAGGTGAGGCTTGTGCATGCGCAGTTGGGCTAGATGCTGCGTCTTCTACTCGGAGACTGAAAATATCAGCCTCTGCACCTATGGGGTTAGCCCGGTTTATTGTGTCAAGGTCAGAGCAGCTGTCATACAAAGCTAACTCTTCCGCCAGGTTGCTCGCGGTTTGCACTCTTTGCACAGGAGTAGATGATGAGGCATTGTCATGACGCACCTTGGAGCGAGTCTCACTAATGATATTTCCTTGAGTGTCCTTGATTTGGTGAGACTGCTCTTGTGTTGTAGCCCGAGAAAGCCTGATAACGAGTCGTCCTTTCTTAGCACGGGCTTTCTCGACTTTCTTGCCCTTTGCATTGGCATTGTCGTCGTCCTCATCATCATCATCGTCGTCGTTCCTAGCCTTGCTCCCAGAGCCCTCATCGGCAGCGTCTTGTGTTGTGGCTACGCTTGGCGAATCATGGGTAAACTCTTCAGCACGGGTGTGGCCCTCAGCAGACATAGTCTGATCATCATGGGGCCGGCTTGCCACTGGTCTCTGTGGCCGGGTTGAACTCTCAGGACCCTCACTTACTCTCGGCTGACTCCCCGGGGTAGGCTCAGGGGGGTTTATCTGAGCCATAGGGAGTATGATACCGTTCTCCTCGCTGTAGCGTATAACATGTGGATCATTGCGACCGGCTAACAGGAGGAGAGGGACTGGAATGGGTAACGGTACCAGTGAGCGTACCTCTGGCATTCTCTTCAAGTATTGGAGGGCTGGAGTGCTGACATTCTCAGATGATTTGCGCCGTTGAATCGTAGGAATTGTTCTGCAGAAGTGTCGCACCAGCAGTGAAAACCATCTCATGTATGGTAGGTGTTTGATCAGATCAGTTTCAAATTTTCTTCTTCGCATTTCCAGAATGTCACCCCAGATCAGCGAGGTGAAGTCGTAGTTCTTCATGAAAGCGATGCCGTGAAAGATGTAGACGAGGTAGCCACTGCATTTGTCGAAGCCGCTGTGCTTAGATGTGCAGCACTTGTTTAGTGTGGCCATTAGTGTCCTCCATGGTCGTGGAAATCTTGCTGTCTTGATCGCGGACATCAACCGGAGGGGCTCAGCGTGGCCTAGAGTGATCATGTCTTCAAATATTTGTGCTTCTGAGGCCAACGCGTCATAGTGTTCCTCCTCCGGGATCTGTAGCACTTGTTGGACGAGCTCCTTCGTGATTGTGACTCTTGTGTTGCAGATCGTGGCAGCTAGGACGTCATCAATTTGTCTGCCATTGTCGTCAACGTCCTTGTCAAGTGTACCCCAGAATTGTTGGAGATACACCTGAGGGACTTCAGCGTTTGCGTTCAGTGCCTTCCACAGCTTGTGGCCTTTCAGAATAGAGACGACCACGTCATCTTGACAGGAGAAAACTTCTGGGTCCAGTTGTGAGTTATTCTCTTTGATTGGGATCCAGTGTTCCCTAGCGTAGATCATGTTGATTGGAGTGTTGGCAGCCATTTCAGTCTGAAAATGTTAAACAGATTAGATTATATGATCAAAATGGCCAAGTCCACAGTTTATTCCTCACTTGGGCCCTTTATTGTTTTTGTTTTTTTTTTTTTTTTGAAAGTGGGGCCCAATTTAAGAATGGTTATTGGTCTTGGTCGAAGTTGGGCCTGTACTTGGTTTATTTTGGCCCACATAATGAATTTCCACTATGGGTGAGGTTTGGGCTGGGCTTGGTTAATTTCGCGCAGCCCAAAAGAAATGGGCAAGGGTAATCGCGCAGGCCCCCTTTATCGCGCAAGGAGTAGCAGATCGCGCAATGCAATGTATATCGCGCAAGGTTCACAGATCGCGCAACCCAGGCCGATCGCGCAAGAGGAATCGCGCATCAGTGGGGATCGCGCACCTCCCCTAGATCGCGCAACGAGTAAAAAAAAATCGCACACGCCTATTATTTCGCACCGCCCACCCAAATCACGCAGGGGCTTGGATCGCGCAACACACATATCGCGCAATCAGTAGAAAACGCGCAAGGGGTGTGGTTAGCGCAGCCCTAGTCTTCGGGCAAGTAGGGAATCGCGCACACGAGATCGCGCAGATCTCGCAATCGCGCAAAAAGGGAGGTTTTGCGCATCTGTTAAATCGCGCAGCCCCCTTAATCGCTTATGAGGAGTTTCGCGCAAGTCCTGTATCGCGCAAGTCAGGCCAGATTGCGCGATGGGTATGTGCGCAAGGGTTGGATCGCGCAACCCCTTAGATCGCGCAAGCCTCATTTTCGCCCAACCTGTTCAATCGCTCAAGGTATTCAGATCGCGCACCCCCTTGCTTTCTCTTATCCCTGGATTTCGCGCAACTGTTAAGTTTCGCAAGGGGTGTTCACGCAAGATCTGTTCATCGTTTTTCTTCGTGGAACACCTGTGAGTGGATCAGAAACATAGCAAAAATACATGGAGACTTTACCCTTAGAAGCTCGAAGGAGAGGAGATGGAGAACTCACTTTGTTTGCTCTGAGGGAGTTCAATCGTTTCGCGCAGAAGGAAATGTGGAGGGGAGAGTTGCGCGTTTTAAGACTTTAAATAGGCCCGGGGGGAATTTTGAACTCAACGGGCCCAAACCAGTCTGATTTTAGTTTCAAAAATTGAAAAAATTGCTCCCCCTCAACACTTGCTTTTCTTTAACAATGAAAATTTTATCAAACTCCCCCTCAAATTATGCACAATTTAGAAAAGCTCCCCCTCAATTTATGAACAGATTTGTAAAAAGCTCCCCCTCAATTTATGCATTGATTTAAATGATGCTAACAGAATAATAAAAAAATATGAGATGCATGCATGAAAATAAAGATGCAAATTTTGAAAAATGTTTTAGAATGAATGAAAATTATGAAAGCACACGCACACACACAGTTCAGAGTTACTCATTAGTCCAGGTTCAACATCCCCAGCTTAGAGATCAGGAAATTGAATCTCTTTTCATCCAGGGCCTTTGTGAAAATGTCAGCCAGTTGCAATTCCGTAGACACAAAGTACATGTCCACGGTGCCTTTCTCAACGTGATCCTTTATGAAATGATATCTGAGATCAATATGCTTCGTCCGGGAATGATGGACAGGATTGCACGTGATGGCTATTGCACTTTGAGAGTCACTGTAGATCGGGATGTGTGAGAATGTGAACCCGTAGTCTTTCAGCTGGGTCCTCATCCATAATATCTGTGAGCAACAGCTAGCAGCCGCGACATATTCTGCCTCAGCTGTAGAAGTGGACACACAATTCTGCTTTTTGGAGGACCAGCATACCAACTTATCACCAAGAAATTGAGCACCTCCAGATGTACTCTTTCTGTCCAGTTTGCAACCCGCGAAATCAGCATCTGAGTATCCAACAAGGTCAAAACCTGATTCCTTGGGATACCAAAGGCCCAGATTGACTGTTCCTTTGAGATATCTCAGTATTCTTCTAACAGCATTCAGATGTGATTCCTTCGGATTTGCTTGAAAGCGGGCGCATAGGCAGGTTGCAAAGACAATGTCTGGTCGGCTAGATGTAAGGTACAGCAAGGAACCGATGATAGCCCGATAATTGGTAGCATCGACTGGTTTCCCGGAAGGGTCAGAGTCGAGCTTCTGTGAGGGAGACATGGGGGTTTTCATCGTTGACTTGCTGTCCATTTTGAAGCGCTTGAGCATATCATGGATGTACTTGGACTGATTTATGAATATTCCGTCTGGCATTTGCTTGATCTGTAGCCCCAGAAAGAAGTTCAACTCTCCCATCATACTCATCTCGAACTTGGTGCGCATCAGATTGCTGAACTTTTTGCAGAAATTTGGATTCGACGAGGCAAAGATGATGTCGTCCACATAAATTTGTATCAGCATGATGTCACCCTTGTGTCTTTTGATGAAGAGAGTTGGATCTATCTTTCCCTTCGAGAAGCCTGATTCCACAAGAAAATCTGATAGAGCTTCGTACCAGGCTCTCGGTGCTTGTTTCAAACCATACAAGGCTTTCCTCAGCTTGTATACATGATTGGGGCGTTCAGGATCAACAAAGCCGTCAGGTTGTGCAACGTAGACTTCTTCTTTCAAATCTCCATTCAGAAATGCCGTCTTTACGTCCATTTGATACACTGTGAAGCTCTTGTGTGCAGCATATGCGAGAAATAGTCTGATGGCCTCAATTCTTGCCACTGGTGCAAAGGTTTCATCGTAGTCGATTCCTTCTTGTTGATTGTAACCTTTTGCAACCAGGCGGGCCTTGTTTCTCACGATCACACCATCTTCGTCTTTCTTATTTTTGAAGACCCATTTGGTGCCGATGATGGTTTTCTTGTAAGGTCTTGGCACCAGGGTCCACACTTTCAATCTTTCAAACTGGTTCATTTCTTCTTGCATCGCAATCACCCAGTCCGGATCAGCCAATGCGTCAGTCATCTTTGTTGGTTCTTTCTGACTCAGAAAACATGAGTATAAGCATTCATTGACTGATGCCGTTCTGGTTCTGACTCCTTGAGATGGATCTCCAATTATCAGCTCTGGCGGATGTGCCCTAGTCCACTTTCTCTCATGTTGTAGAGGCTGTGGAGTTATGATTGGATGATCAGGGTCAGAATATTCTTGTTCTGGTTGTACTTCTGGGGTTTCTTGCGTTGCAGCTTCTTCAGGTTGATCATTAACAGGAGAGGTTGGTTCATGTTCAGCTTCATTATCTGTATGCTCATCATCATTCTGAGTAGGAGTGTTGGTTTCTTCAGTAGTTGGAGCAGGTAACAGGGGGTTCTGAGTGATTGTAGCATTTGTAGTTGGTGGTGCACGTGGTTGACTGTAGAAGTGTTCAAATAGAGAATCCAGAACCACGTGCTCATCAGATCTTGTCTCACCTCCCTGCCCTCCTACTCCAGAAGATGATGGAGTTTCATTGTTTGCAGAGGTTGATGGTTCAGAATGAAAATGTTCAGAAGCCAAGTCCGCCATTTCATAGAAGCTCACATTGATGCTCTCCATGACGGTTCTTCTGTCTTTCAAGTATACTCTGTACGCCTTGGAATTGGTAGAATACCCAATGAATATCCCTTCGTTTGCTTTTGGATCAAGCTTCCCCCTAGCATCCCTGTCGTTCATAATGTAGCATTTACAGCCGAAGACGCGGAAGAAGGCAATGTTAGGGATCCGCTTGAACACAATCTCATAGGGTGTCTTGTCAAATCTTTTGTGGATCACAGTTCTGTTCTGTGTGAAGCAAGCCGTGTTGATAGCTTCCGCCCACATGAAGTGAGGAAGCTTTGACTGTATCAGCATGGTTCTGGCTGCTTCCACCAAGGTTCTGTTCCGTCGTTCTACAACACCGTTCTGCTGTGGTGTCTTAGCTGCAGAGAACTGTTGAGTAATTCCCCGAGCTTCATAGAATTCGGTCAGTTCATTGTTCTTGAACTCCGTCCCGTTGTCAGTTCTGATGATCTTCACATTCTGCTGTAGATAGTTCTGTATGGTCCTGATGAACGTCATGATTAAGTTTGCAGTTTCGTCCTTGGAGCGCAAAAACTTGGTCCATGTGTAGCGTGAGTAGTCATCCACAATTACCAAAGTATATTTGCGTCCACTGATGCTATGCACGCACATCGGACCACACAGATCCATATGTAATAGCTCCAGGGGACGAGATGAGGAGGGAAATTGTTTTGACTTGTGTGATGCTCTCCTCATCTTTCCCAAATGACAAGCAGAACAGTGATGGTTGGGGGAGTTCTTCAGAACAGGCAGTCCTTTCACCAACTTCTTCGAGGAGAGGGAACTGATGGCTGGCAGATTCAAGTGTGAGAGACGTCTGTGTCATAGGCTGCTTTGCTCTTCTGATGCTTTGGACAGGAGACAGATGGATATGGGGGATCGTACCGATTTCAGATCAATGGTGTAGAGATTGGTTTTCCTCTGACACCTTAATAATGGTGTCCCACCCATATCCATCACACAGCATTGCCTAGCATGGAATCTCACTTCCATTCCATTGTCACAAAATTGGCCGATGCTAAGCAAGTTGTGCTTCAGTCCCTGCACATACGACACATTTCTGATAGTGACGCTCTCACAAATGACATCTCCTATCCCGAGTATGGGCGATGAAGCATTGTTCCCAAACCTCACATTTCCTCCAAACCTTTCAGAATAGTTGCTCAGTAGTTCAATCTGTCCAGTCATGTGTGACGAGCAACCCGAATCAAGATGCCACACATGACTGACCTGCAAAACAGATTAGTTTCGCTTAGGTACCCATCGCCAGATGGGTCCTTCCTTATCAACAGTGAGCAATTGTTTCAACTTCTTTTTTATTTGGGATCCTAGGCTGGCTGATTGAGAAGAGTTTTTCATTTTTAATTGTTCTGCTTCAGCCTTAGGAACCCATTTTTGTTTGATTTGATTTATTTTTGGAGCGAGGGAACTTTCATTCGTCCTAAGTGATTGTTCAGATAAGTGGTCTTTCAAGATTGGTTCACGTGATAGCCTTCTCAGATGTTTGACTGAGTGAATCTTGAGAGGATACCTTAAAAATGGCAATTTGACCTCACTCTCAACATTCACCCTATCAATCTTGGGCTTATTCACGACATTATCAACAATCACAGGATCATTTGGTTTGCGAGAAGAAACCGACTCAAAACAACAACATTTCATTGATTTAATGCAGTTCAGAGAAACACATTTAGTACAACGATTCGAGACAGAAATCTTAGAACTAGAAGACTTAGGAGCCACTCTCTTAGCATAACTAGTAGATGGCTCACTAATGCTAGAACTAGACTTATTCTTAACATAAAATATGGCGCTCGACCGCTGACTCTTATTGCTTAATCTTGACTCTTCTTCTCTCTTCTTCCTTCTTATTTTGTCTTCAATCCACTCTCCTTTCCTCTCGACTCTCTTCTTCACATCTTTCCCTGTCGGAGAATGAGACTTGGGGTGAGAAGGAGAAGTCTTAAAACTATCGCTTGAATTTTCAGAAGTGTTTTCCGAAGTAGAAGGGGAAGAGGGTTGAGAAGCTGTGTCAGACTGAGAGGCGGTTTTCAAAGAGGTTATTTCTTTTAAAAGTTCATCCTTTTCCTTTTCTAAAACCTGCTTTTCCTTTTCAAAAGAATCTTTTAACTCAGCAAACTTTCTCACCAATGGTGGAATGTAAGCTGGTTTCTCAATTGGTTCAGATGTGGAAGCCTCCTCTCCGTCTTTCTCAGCTTCCTTTTCAGGAGGATAGGTCAAGATTTCTTCAGCAGGGGTCAAAGGGAGTGCTTTGGTTTTGTAGCTCTTGTTTAACTCTGTGTAGTCAAAAGGAACCTCTACACCAGCCTTTGTCTTTCTCTTTTCATCCTCAAGGGCATTCGTTTCTTCAGCACCAGTGAAGGCCATGAGTTTGGTCAATCCTATTTTCATGTATCTAACATCATAGAGTTGTCTACAGTTGACCTTTTTCAGGTTCTGAGGATTGGTCAAACCCAAGCCTTCTTTGGCGTTATAGAAACGAGTGTCCTTAGGCTGGTTAAGGAAAATAGTCTGATCTGTTTGGTCCCTTTTGGCTAACAGATCCTCAAGTTCTTTGATCTTAGTATATAGAGCACCCCTTCTTTCCATTAGCAAATTATTGACACCAAAAACCCTAATTCTTTCTTTTTCAGTTGTTCTAAGCTTTTCTGTCAACTCTTTCTCACTAGCACTAAGTCGCTTATTCTCAGTTGTGAGTTTAGTGATTGTTTTCTCTGAATTGACTATCTTAATGTTTGAGCATGTCTGTTTTTCACGCAGTTGATTATATACCTCATACAACCGTTTGTAATTCACCTCAAGCTCCTTAAATTTATCATGCATATCTGTTCTAGAGCAGTTATGAATAGATGGATTAGAGGTACTTACTTCGTTGTCAGCATTTCTGTTCTCAGCAGTAAGGGCAGTTGCTGCATCAGCATTGGTTGCAGTAGGCAAGTTCTTCTTTTCCTCAGCTTTGTTTTCTTTCTTCTTTTCTTCAGCAGCAGGGGTTGACTTCATCTTTCCTTCCTTTTCAGCATCCTTCTCTTTCTCTTCTTCTTCAACAATTGCCATCAAGGCCAGATTCTCTTCCTCATCAGAATCATCCATCCAGTGATCCTTTTCAGCCATGAGGGCACTCTTCTCCTTGTTTTCTTCCATAGCCAGCAACATCTTCTTCTTGTTCAGGTACATCTTTTGCTTATAGTATTCAGCATCCTTCCTCCTCTTTGGCATCCTGCAATCCTTCATCAGATGTCCAGTCTTCCCACAATTGAAGCACTTTGGAGCATCCTCAGCATTTCCGTTCTCAGAAGAATCAAAAGATCGTTCTTTTCTTTTGTTGTAGCTGGTAGAGGACTTGCGGAGCTTGTTGTTAGAGGGGTTCTTCTTCTTCTGCATTTGGTTGTTGAACCTGGAGGTAAGAAGGGCTATCTGCTTCTGGAAGTCACGAAGCTCATCATCATCAGAATCTTCCCAGAATCCGATGTCGCTGTCTGCGCTCTCACTCTCTTCTGCAATCATCTTGTCTTTCTTGGAACCAGACTTTGAAGGCTTGTCAAGCATCAGGGCAAGGGTGTCAGCTAGCTTGTCCACAGCTCCCTTCCCTTTGTCAGCTGTCACAGTAGCTACCGCAAAGTCTTCAAAATCTTCAGTGTATTGGCTCAGCGTGTTATACACAGCATGAATATCCATCTCATCCAGATCCTTTGTGTGCCTGATCTGCGAAGTCAGCTTTCTCCAATCAGCTCCAAGGGCAGATAGGAATCTCACATTCAACTCCATGTTCGACTTATGCACATTAATCTTTCTCATCTCATTTATCAATTGCAGGAATCTCAGGTACGTGTCTTCAAGTGACTCTCCCAGCTTGGCTTTGAATGAGTCATAAGCAGTGAATGTGCTAGCTTTCTTCGCCTTTACTCCGATCTCCGTGCCTTGCATGATCTTAAAGATCTCATCCCACATCTCTTTTGCAGTTGACATGCTGTCAATCTGCATGTAGATGTCGTTCGGGATGGCTTGCAACAGATAGGTCTTGGCAATGAGATCTGCCCGGAGTCTTGCTCTATCCTCATCATCATATTCGTCAACAGTCTTCGGTCTCCATTCTATCTCAACCGGTGGATTGTTCCCATTGTCTCTTTCAACAGCAATCATGAGTTGTGCAGGTCCATTGGTGATAGAGTCAAGAAGACCTGAGGATTGGTCCTTGCTCTCAAGAAAGTTCAGAAATCGGTTCTTCCATACATTGTACTCCCCTCTTCGAAGAATCGGGGGTCTTGTATCGTTTCCAATCGATAGTGCATCCATAATGGAATGATCGGGCTGATCAGTTGATTGATTTGATTTTGTCTTGTTGTTTGGTAATTCCGGCAGAAGGTTCTTGTTCAGAAAAGTTGTAAGTGTGAGATCGCGCAGGTGTTGGAAGATCGATCAACTTCACGAAAGATTGCTCAACTTTAGAAAGGATCGCTCAACTTTATAAGAAGATCGCTCAAGTCTTAACAAACAATCTCTCAACTTCTAAAAAGGATCGCTCAACACTTAAAAACAATCTCTCAACTTTACAAACAATCTCTCCACAATACAAAAAGATCTCTCAACTCATAAAAAGATCGCTCAACTTCAAGGATCGCTCAACTTGTCAAAAGATCGCTCAACTTAAACAATCGCTCAATCTTAAAACAATCTCTCAACTTAAAAAAAATCTCTCAAGAGTACAATCGCTCAAGGAGAATCGCTCAACAAAAAAATGCTCAAGTGTGCGAGATTGCTCAAGTC
Source organism: Cuscuta epithymum (assembly GCA_945859915.1). Classification (NCBI taxonomy): domain Eukaryota; kingdom Viridiplantae; phylum Streptophyta; class Magnoliopsida; order Solanales; family Convolvulaceae; genus Cuscuta; species Cuscuta epithymum. Next base: position 474,635 of record CAMAPF010000089.1, on the reverse strand, counting down.
CTGGATCGCGCAAAAGCTATTGTGGTATGAAGTCCGAAATCGCGCAAGTCCAAATATCGCGCAGGGGGTGTTTTGCGCGAAACTGGGATCGCTCAATTGAGGCAATGATCGCGCAAATGTGGAATGTTGCGCAATCCTCGAGATCGCGCAGGACGCCCTTTAGCGTGAACCTGTTCTTCTCTCTGGCGAGTTGCGCGAACCTGTAGAATCGCTCAAATCGAGCTTAACCTGTACGCCAACTCTCAGATCGAGATTTTTCACAGAGATGATCCCAGCAAGCCTAGAAACACATTCCTTCAACCATTTTCCTGCAAAAACAACAATAAAAATAGAACAGAAGATCGCTCAAGTGCGAAACTTCAACGGTGAAGAATCGCGCAGGAGTATTTTCAGCCTTCAATCGATCGATCAGCTCCGGCTCTGATACCAGATGTTAGGTCCCTGTTTTCTAGTCTATAGAATGTATGTATGGAAGATAGATCTGGGAATGAAGCTTTCCATTGAATGATGAAGAAGTTTACAGAATGATGAACAATTTAGCGTAAAACTTCTATCACGAGAATGGCACTGCGGCACAGAGAATAATCGAAAAGCTTAACCTAGCCTTTCCCTTAAGGCATATTTATAGCCTGACGGGAAAGGTAGGTTTTACAATCATTTGGGCTCCTTTTTCTAGGAGGCCCATACCTAAAAAGGTATAAAACCTTTATTACAAAATTGCCTTAACAGGCCTATTCATTATTCTAGCTAACTATAAACTAGCAAAGTAACATTGATCACAATTACAATAAAAATATCTCTAACACCATGCATGTATTTTGTAGTATTCACTTTAATTGAAAGTGTGGTTCTTCACTTTTGTTAGCACCAGGCAGTTTAATTCTTGCCCCCAAAGTGTTTGTTATATTGCCTCAATAAGATTATTGCTCTTGTCTACATTTTTTCAGAAATCCTGGGCAGTGAACTACACTTGGTATCAGAGCCTCGTTGGTGAAGTGAATGCCCAAATACATGCCTCGGAATTCAACCATGGACGGTTCTAAAAACAAAGAAGGAGCAGTCAGTCTCCAGTACCCGATGCTTGCCAAAAACAACTACACTCCATGGGCTATCAAGATGAAAGTGTTCATGCAAGCCCAAGGAGTTTGGAATGCTATTGAACCGGCTGCAAACCTATTATCCCAGAATTCGAAACCCCGCCATCACCTTTGTCCAGTTATGACAATGTCTATAACATAGAAGAAGATGAAGCGCGGGGACACCCGCCTGAGGCTCCTCCATATCTTTTGGAGCCTATGACCGTCAGGAGATTAACCACTGGTCAAGAGACGCCTGACCATACACCCAATCGTGTGGTCTTGAACCATCTCTGCACCAATGTGTATGACAGGAAGTTTTCATGGGAATCGGTAGGAGTGGCAACAACTCGCCGCGTTGGCTCAAAATACGTGACCGATGTTCTTTACAAACCGCCTCCTCAGAAGGGAAACGGGAACCCCAGCTGCACCAGAGATGCTCAAGTGTAATAGTTTTTTATATTTAAATATTTACTTATAATAAAACTTGCAGTGAAATGTTTGTAGTGTTAACTTAATTTCATAGCGTGCATTAGGGAATGCTCTGGTTTGCATCTTCCTCGTCATAACCGTATGGAATCTGTAATGTTCAAAACTCTAAATAAATGAACGATAATAGTTATTTGATAGAGTTGGTTGTCATAACCGATGTGCTTTTCAAACAAAGCCTTATTTCTCAACAGATATTTTGCCCTAGTCTTACATGATACCATTAGGGGTAAATCTGTAAACAGCTTTTATATAAAGTTATTCCTCATTCCTCTAATTACCTAATGTTATCTTTAGTCTTCAGGTCGAGTCAAAGTTCAAATAACAATGCATAAAGAAAAATGGGAATTTTGTTTAAGATGAACTTTTGACATGTCGGAATGGGGGATAGAAGGCAGAGTTAGCATTTTTATGTTTGTTATTATTGATAAATCCATTTTTGTTACGTAAACAATACATCTTTAAATGTATTTTTCATTTATTTAATCTTGTGGCTGATCCCTTTACCTGAAATAAAAGAAACATACTCCATATAACATGAGTACTAATATATACAAAAAAAATTGTATGGTAATAATAATTTATCTAGTCCTGAAATAAATGTCATATTTAAGAGTTCAACTGTCCTTGATATCTCAAAGGAAGTACCTCATTTGAATGATCATAAGTAGGGATGGACCTAGCTAGCTCGGTTCAGTCCCAATTCAAGGCCGAGATTGCCTGGTCCAAAAAAAAAATTGGTTGGGCCCGGGTCCGAACTCCCAAACCGCCTTTTTCTGAGTCTGGGCCGGTTTCGAACACCCAGTCGTTCCGGTTCCGGTTCCGGATCGGTTCTTGTTATTTGTTTTTTTCCTTTTTTGGCCGGAGTGAAGCTTTAAAAAACCTGGGTCAGGACCAGAACTGCCCGATTTGGTCCCGAAAACTGTGGACCAGGATCGTGACCGCCTGGTACCCGGTCGGGTACTCGGTCCTGCATCAAGTCGGTTCTCTGGACCCGGTCCGGTCCGGGACTGCCGATTGTGATTGTGATTGTTATTGCGATTGTTAGAACTTCAATGGGTGAAGAAGGGCGAAAGTTCCTCCTCTTCGCTCTGCCTCCTCCTACTAATATGTAATACTTCCTCCGTTCTTAAATAAATGCAACGGTCAACATTTCACACTTGCCGAGACACAACTTTGACCATTAATATAAATGATTTTGTATTAGTAAAAAATTTTAAAAAATTAGATTATGAAAATTTACAATGAGATAAGTTTAACAATATTTTTTCATAAAATAATATTATTACATTAATAAATAAAACGTAGTCAAAGTAGAACATGTGAATAGTGTAAAAGTCAAAGTGTTGCATTTATTTAAGAACGGAGGTAGTATGTTTTATACTCAGTTTTGTAGTCTAGTTCCCCATTATTGATTGATGAGCTATAAGCTATTTTAATTAGTTCATTTGTACATGTTAAGAAGTGTTAGGTGTCAAAAATTATACTCCGTAGTTGAATTGCTAGTGCATGTGTAGCTTTTTTACTATTGTTGGAAAGCATGTGTACTAATAGTTGATTTTTTCCCACAATTATCTACTCTTGTTTTTTTAAATACTTCAGGGGGGCTGGGGGAGCCTGGAGTAATCAGGGTTGAAACTCACTCTATTGAGTTTCGAACCCTTATGTGCCTAACAAGGTTGAACTCGAGACCTTCCACTAAGCAAAATAATCTCACTGACCTCACAGCTGGGCTGGAATAAACAATAACACGGGATCTACTACTACAATATAGGACTCATTCTTCTTCGAAGAACAATGAACTTTTGGTTTAAATAGAATAACACACGAAGTCTGTTTAAGTCTAAGAGGCTAACTATCGGTTACAATATAGTAAAACCCTTTTATTTTTTTTAGTTTTGTTTGAGCTAGACAATGAAAAAATGATGTGTTATTTAGCATTATGATTTGCAAGGAGTTCATCTAAATCTGATTAAAAATCTAACAACAGGATTAAACACATCCAAATAGTTACGTAGTATAATTAAGGAATTGATTAACTTTGACCATTCTAAAGTTGTAGATCAAAACCGAGAGTTAACCTTAAGCTCGCTTACTAGGTCTTACCGCCGTTGTTTAAAATATTTAAACATTTTAATCATAATAGTAGTTTAAAATAAAACACGTACCGTTATCATTGTATTGTCGATGGCATAATCTAATACTCCGTAGTAGATTAGATGGTTTAAAATGTTTGGATAATAATGGAATAATAGATTGGGAAAACTGTCAAATAGTAGATTAAGGTCCATCAACTTTTAACAAAAAGTTAATCAAGTCCACATACTCTTTAGTAAGTCAATTAAGTCCTGGAAGTATGAAAAAATCACCAAATTGGCATTTTTATAGGTCATCTACCAGTTAGCCGGTTGATTGCTGACATGGACATCCATGGTAGCTTTTTTTACTGTTTCATAATTTTTTTGGTGACAACTCCGGTACTCATTTAAAAAATGAGGTACCGTACCTACCATGCATTTGATTGGTCCAAAGCATTAAATCCCTTTTAATTTAGATTTAAATAATTCAACTGCATGATTCTGATTGGTCCATGTGAAGTAAGGTACGGTACCTTATGGGTACCACAGAATCTACCATTTTTTATTCTTTTCCATTTTCTCTTTCCTTTTTCTCTTTTTTTTTTTTTTCTCTTTTCCACTCTTGGTTTCTTCTTTCTGCGTGCAGGTCGGCTACTTTTCCAGGCCTCCATATCCACGCATATGTAATCCGCTCCAGCGTCCACCATCCCGACCTCCACCATACCCACTGACTCTGTGGTCTCCGCCTCCAGCTCATCTACTGCAGAGACCTCTGCATGCCTCCCCGACCTCCATAGCCACCGCCTCTAGGGTCTCTCCTCCGCCACCCAGCCCACGGCCCACCCCTACATCCATAGACCATAGTCACTAACTTCAAGTCTCCATCTCTTGCACCTACCTCCATAGCCAGGCCCCCACACCTGTCCTAATACCTGCACCTTTTCCGCCCTTGCTACATAACCACGGAGCCACCCAGGGCCGGTCCCGAGAAAATGAGGGCCCTGTGCAACAACAAAAATCAGGCCTTTCTTTTATATCGTTAATAGAAATGCTATTTCAATTGAAATGGTAAATTGTTAATACGGAGTAGTCGTAATTTATTAAAAAATTATTTCAAAATAGAAGTTGCTAGTATTAACTAACAGTAATAAATCCAAGAAAAAAATTATTTATGTATAAAGTTATATAGTGAAACAAAAACAAATTTAACAGCCTAAGAACCTATTAATATCATTTTGTTGAACTCAAATTACAAAATTAATTCATAAAGAACCATTACTCTCTATTAGTTATGAATTTATATACCTAGAATAGTGGAGTCCTTCCGTCCTAGATGTGTCCGAATCGCCGCAGCAACTTAGAAATCAGGATGGCTTGAGGCTGGAGCAGAGCCTGGAGACGGAGAGTCGTCCGCACGTCGCTCGTCTCGCTCAGTCACTCGTTATGCCCTTTGGCCTATACACTTCCTCTTTCGCAGATTGCTATGCTCGTCCCGCTCCTTTTTGTTCGCTATTGGGCTGACTAGCTTATACGGAGTAGTAGACTAGTAGTAATACTACTACTAATTTATTTTTTTGGGCCTTCCATATTTTTGGGCCATGTGCGGTCGGACACCCTACACACCCCCTGGGCCGGCCCTGGAGCCACCTATCCCTTTAGTTTCATCGTGATTGCCATCAGTTTAGGCAAGAAAGAAAAAGAAAATTGAGATTAGGACAGGTTGATGAGAAGCGGAAGAGGCGTGGACTTGGATTGATGAAGAAAAAGGAATTGCCATTAATAGAGTTAAGCTGGGCTGAGGGCTTAAACAGATGGGAGAATAACGAAAGAAAGAGAAAGAGAAAGGAGGGAGAAAGAAAAGAGAGAGAAAGAAATAGGAAAAGAAAAGATCAAAAGAAACATTATAAAAAAAATTAGAAAACCTTAAAAAACACCCGCTGGGCATACAATGCTGGCAAGTTACTGGGTAACCGTTTGGTTACCTGTAAAATGGCTGATTTGGTTAATTTTTGACACTTTCGTTGATTTAATTGACTCGTTATAAAGTATATGGACTCAATAGACTTTTCATTAAAAGTATGTGGATTTATTTGATAGTTTTCCCCTGTTAAATAGTGTTTAAATTATTTAATTGTAATAGTTTTGTGAAGTCAAAGTTATAACTAAAGAGCCCTTATGAGGACGTGGTACCAAAAAATTAAAAAATGGATATTAGTTAAATTAGATGCCTAATCATTGTGTTGTTATATGGAGTATTTTATAATTTTCAATGGTAATATGACATCATCTTAGGCGTGTATTGAATATGGATTGTGGTGGACTTTTTTTAATCCATGGACTTCTAAAGAAGTTTATGGACTTTTAAATCCATAGATTTTTTATGAATGAATTCTATTGCCTTTTAAATCTATGAATAAGTTTATAGACATTTAAAAAGTCCATAGACTTTTAAATTCGACTGCCACTGCCGGTCGTCGGAATTTCACCTAGATCGCCGCTACAGATTTGCCTGTGCCTCCGTCACTTGAGTTCGTTGCCAACAAAATGACTTTGGTTATGCAAGGGGAATATGAGAAATTAATTAATTATATTAGGAGTAGAAATGTAATATTTAGTTATATTTAAAGAAAATCAAACATATGGTCATACTTTGGTAAAATGCTACAACGTATGTTTTAGTCCTACAATGAGTAATTTCCTATGTGTAATATGTTAAAAAACAATTAAATAAATAAGTAAACAAATGAAACAAATGTAATTCATCCAGCAACGTTAAAAAGAAACTCAAAGTTTCGAGAATGCTCAACAATCTCGATCTATTTATGATTAATTGTTATACTCTGTGTTAGAGATATTTTTTATGAATTGTGATCAATGTTTTAAATAGCCTTTTTGTACGTAGTAGTTTATTTATTTATAGATTATGCCTTATTTGGTAAAGACATGCTTGCCTAAATAGGAATGGGCCTCCTAAAGTTGGAGCCTCAATCATTTGTTAACCTACCATTCTCCAAGGCTATAAATATGTCTTTTTGGAGAATGAGTAGGTTAAGATTTCCCAGATATTCTCATACCCTAGAGCCGCAGTGCTATTTGTCTGAGAGAAGTTTTTACGCTACCTTTCATATCATTCTAAAACTTCATCTCCTTCAATGGAAAGCTTCTTCTATTCATATTGATCAAATCTCATAAATTGTAGAATAGAAAACAGGGATTTAACATCTGGTATCAGAGCCGGAGCTGATCGATCGATTGAAGGCTGGAAAAGGCTTTTGCGCGATTCTTCATCGGCGAAGTTTTGCACTTGAGCGATCTTCTGTTCTGTTTTTTTTTGTTTTGTTATTTTTGCAGGAAAATGTTTACAGGAAAGTGTTTCTAGGCTTGCAAGGTTTCATTTTGTGAAAAATCGCACCCAGAAATTTGGCGTACAGGTTAAGCTGGAGTTGAGTGATACTGCATTTTCGCGCAACTCCTTGGAAAGAAGAACAGGTTTAGCGCAAAAGGCCTTCTGCCTGATTTCAACTTCGCGCAAAACACCTTGCGCGATTATGGACTTGAGCGATTTGGATTTAGCGCAAAAGGCCTTTTGCCTGATTTCAACATCGCGCAACACTCCTTGCGCGATTTCGGACTTGCGCTATTTTCCCCACTTGAGCGATCTTTGAAGTTTCCCCATTTCAACTTGAGCGATCTTTTTACACTTGAGCGATCCTACTCTAGTTGCCCCATTTCAAAGAGTTGCCCCATTTAGGACTAGCCCCATTTTGGAGTTGAGCGATCTTTTGAAGTTGAGCGATCCTACGTACCAAAGCTGCCCGATTCCAAACTTGAGACTTTAACAGTGCATGAACCTACTGCTTGAAGTACTGAACAAACAAAAACAGGACTTTATCAATCAACTGATCAACCCGGTCAATTATAAAATGACCGCTTTGTCAATTGGAAACGATACAAGACCCCCTATTCTACGAAGAGGAGAATACAACGTTTGGAAGAACAGATTCCTTAACTTCCTTGAAAGTAAGGATCAATCATCGAGATTGCTGGACTCTATCACCAATGGCCCTGCTCAGCTGCTCATTATCGTGAACAACCCACCTGTTGAAGTTGAATGGAGACCCAATATAGTCGAAGAGTATGATGATGAGGACCGAGCTAGACTCCGAGCTGACCTACTTGCCAAGACTTATCTGCCGCAGGCCACCTCGAATGACATTTACATGCATATTGATAGCATGTCAACTGCAAAGGAAATATGGCACAAAATTTTCAAGATCATGCAAGGCACAAAAATTGGAGTCAAAGCAAAGAAAGCAAGCACCTTCATAGCCTATGACTCTTTCAGAGCTAAACTTGGAGAATTTCTTGCAGACACTTATCTCAGGTTTCTGCAGCTAATCAATGAGATGAGAAAGATTGGCGTGCACAAATCTAATATGGAGCTGAATGTGAGATTTCTGTCTGCACTTGGACCTGACTGAAGGAAGCTGTGTTCACAGATAAGGCACACTAAAGATCTAGACGAGATGGATATCCATGATGTGTACAACACACTCAACCATTATGCTGAGGATTTTTCTGACTTTTTTCACACTACTGTGATGACTGAAAAAGGGATGGCGGTTGTGGACAAACTAGATGGCACCCTAGCACTGATGCTTAACAAACCTTCAAAATTTGGCTCCAAGAAGGACAAGATGAAAGCTGATGAAAGTGAGAGTGCTGACAGTGACATAGGTTTCTGGGATGAAACTGATGACGATGATGAACTGTATGACTTCCAAAAGCAGATAGCTCTTCTTACCTCAAGGTTCAACAATCAGATGCAGAAAAAGAAGAACTCCTCAAACAACAGGCTCCGCAAAACCTCAACCTGCAACAACAAAAGGAAAGAACGATCATTTGAATCTTCTGAGAATGGAATGCTGAGGATGCTCCCAAATGCTTCAACTGTGGGAAGCCTGGACATCTTATAAGGATTGCAGGATGCCAAAGAGGAGGAAGGATGTTGATTACTACAAGCAAAAGATAAATCTGAACAAGAAGAGAATGCTGCTGGGCAGTGCTGGCTATGGAAGAGAACAGTGACAAAAGTGCTCTCATGGCAGAGAAAGATCATTGGATGGATGATTCTGACGATGAGGAAAATCTGGCCTTAATGGCAGTTGTTGAAGATGAGGAGAAAGAGATTGTCTCTGATAATGAAGGTGAGAAGAAATCAACCCCCACTGCTGATGAAGAGAAAAAGATGGTTGCTGATGAAGGAAACGAGAAAGACACCACTCCAACTGCTGAGGAGAAGAAGAGCCTGACTACCTCAAACATGTGACAATACACAGTGACAATACTCATAGAAAGGTCGATTACCCCGTTGTGGTGGCCACGAGGAATTTAGCTTTGGTTTGTGAGTCACCAAGGCTGAGATTTCTGATGCGGAGTTTATTGGATTATGACCCAGCATTACTGCACGCCTGCTTTCTTCACGGCGGACCTCTGCAAAGACATCTCTTGTGTTTGGTAATGGGATGACGGCCTAGCAATCTGCATCTAACTTCATCTAATTCCTTGTTTAAACCTGCAAGGAAATCAAATACTCGCTCCTTCTCCACCATTTTTTAAAACATAGATTTGTCAGCCGAACAACTCTATTTATAATCACTATAGAGATCAGATTCCTACCATAAAGCTCTGTGTAAAATTGAGTGACAGATTTCTCACCTTGTTTGGCTGTTCTGAGACGATCTTTTAACTCAAATAATTAACTGGCATTACCTACATCAGAATAGGTTTAATTTCCTTTACAGCTGTCCAAATGTCACAAGCAGTTGGAAGAAAGAGATAAGTACGGTCGACATCAGGTTCCATAGAGTTGATCAGCCATGACATCACCATTGAATTTTCTGCCTCCCATTTATCATGGAGTTTAATTTCCTTTACAGCTGTCCAAATGTCACAAGCAGTTGGAAGAAAGAGATAAGTACGGTCGACATCAGGTTCCATAGAGTTGATCAGCCATGACATCACCATTGAATTTTCTGCCTCCCATTTATCATGGAGTTTATCCGAAGTTGAGGGTTGGGAGACATCGCCGGAGAGATAACTGAATTTACCCTTCCCTTGAATGAAGAGTTTGACAGACTGAGACCATTGAAGAAAGTTTCTGCCATTGAGTTTATGGGAAGTTATCGACAAGCCTTGAATAGGCTCAAAATTGGAGAAGGAAGAGGACCCAATCGAGTGAGAGGAATCACTCGTTGAACTTGAGTGTTCAGAGGTGGTGTAACGCCCCTCTCAGGGTTAAAGGAATCGTTACACTAACTTACCACAGTTAAAATTAGCCACAAAGAGTTTTACAGAAAGTTTATGAGATCTCTTTCAGAAAGTTCTACAGAAGTTGTTTTTTTTAGGTTAGCGGCTCTGATACCATAAAGATTAAAATGATTAGCCGATCTTACAAAGAAGGGATAAGATTTACAATAATTAATTACAACTTAATCCTAATCTATAGTAACAATCTTATAACTGTTTGACCTATTCTATAGATATTCGACACAATCACTTACACTAATCATTCGATGTCTACAGTGAACTGCATCTATTCCAAACATATCCTGACCAACACGGTCCCATATAAGCACCGGAGCAATTTCAGTAGAGTCAACGATCCAAGCAATGACCTTATACCTATGCATATTATACATAGCGTATAAAAAACTGTGGAGAAAATGAAATCAATAGCCGACTAGTTGGCGTAAAGGAATTTATTACACATTAATTTTTTAATGAGTTGGCTTGGCTGGAATATATGTCCAATGAGATTAAGTCATGTGTACAATAATAAAGAGGAAAATTGATTTACCTTTTCTTGAGTCAATCCTCAGCGGCTTCACCGCAATGGGAGGAGATGAAGCAACCGAAGACGGCAAAGCAATGGGAATCAGGAACTCCGTTAGCGCCATTCGCTTCTAGTTCGGACAGGGAGGCCCAAGAACGACAACATCCACGATTCTATACTCGGAAAATAGACTTGTGAGGGATTCCCTGGTATGATCCCCTTGGGATACATTCCAGCACAGTCGAAATAGTGTTGTATATTGATTTCCTGGTATGATCTCATCTTCTCGCCCTTCATTTGATTCTTCCTCGGCCTCTCCTTCCGCTACCGTTTCCTCATTAGGTTCTTCCCGGTTTATTGGTTCTTCCTCTACCGCTACCGTTTCCTCACCAAGTTCTTCCTCTACGGCTATCTCTGGGTTCTTTTCTTTCTGCTGTTCTCTAAATAAAAAGAAAAAATACTTTTAATAAGTATATAAATTACTCCGTAATATAAATTTAAGAATAAGTATTTAATAAGATATTAAATGAAGCATTAAAATATTACTAGTATACATCTTCATTATTTGATACGAAATGTTTCATGCTATTACAACATAGTTACGTGGGCAACATCCCATGCATGGCTCATGCAATAGTTCCATCTTTGTTTACTAGTTGTACGCACTACTCATTGTAATATGTATATTAAGGACTCTAATGCTTCGCATAAAATAAGAGAAGATCACCTCTTCAGTTTGAGAGGTTTTTCGAGTATCATTCTTTAAGTATTTTATATTAGTTTCAATTTTATCATGGTATCAGAGTCGAAATCCTGGAAACATAAATTCTAGTTTTTCAGTCTTCCACGTTTATTTTATGGCGATTAGTGAAGTCAATATTACGAATAGCTATGAAGCTATGATTTACTCTTCTTCTACTGCCCATGTAAATATGGCACACCTATTGCCAAATATTCATCCTTGGATAATTGATTTTGGAGCTATTGAACATATCACTTGTGATGATATTAACCTTTTTAATTTTATCAGTCCCGCATCAGAACCATCAAACAGAATTCCTAATGGTGAATCCATTCCAGTTCATGCTGTGGAAAGTTATACTTACCCAATGGGCTCCGTCTTGAACGTGTTCTTTACATTCCAAAATTTCAATGCAACCTACTTTCAGTTAGTCGCTTAACGAGCGATCTAAATTGTACACTGACATTTTTTCTTCTTCAGACTTTTGTATTTTAAAGGACGTACCCTCGAGAAAGCTGATTGGAGTGGGTAAATTTTGTGATGGTCTCTATGACTTGGAGTCTCCAAAAAGTGAACAGGTGGCAATGTCAGTCTCTCTCACCTCTGATGTATGGCATCAACGTTTGGGACATGCATCTGATGGAAAATTACACCACATTAGTTCTCTCAAGGCCACCGCAACCTTTGGACCCTGATGCTGACCCATCAGTAATTAAGGTCCACCAATCTTCTTCTTCACAACGCCTTTCTTCAGCCACGTCCCGGGCAGTACATTCAACTAGGAAGTCTGCCAAGGCTTGACCTTTGATTGATGTTCTAGGTTGGAAACTTACTTGGAATTGGCTGATCAGCAGAGACCATTTTACAACTTTTGCCATCTTGGCTGTCCTGAATAAGGTGCCGACTCCCAGGTCGGACAACACCTTGATTGGATGAGCTTGGAAATAATGTGCCAATTTCTTAGACGCTATGTAAATTGCAAGTGCGGTCTTCTCTGGATATCTTAGCTCAGCCCCATGGAGGACCTTGCTTGTGTAGTAGATCGGCCTCTGCATGGCTCCCTCCTCACGTACTAGTACGAAACTGACTGCACTCTGGGTGACTCCCAAATAGAGGATGAGGGTTTCGTCGGCCTAAGGCTTGCTGAGCAGCAGGTCTAATTGTAAATATTTCTTGAGGTCTTCAAATGCAGCTTGGCACTCTGGGGTCCATTGGAACCCATTGCTCTTTTTCAGGACCTGGAAAAATGGTAGGGATTTGTCCGCAGACCTAGATAGGAATCTTCCCAAGGTTTCCTGCCCTTCAGTCAAAATCTTAACTTCTTTGACGTTTCTGGGGGATTCCATGTCCAGGATAGCCTTCACTTTCTCTGGGTTTGGGCTCAATACCCCTATGTGTAACCATAAACCCCAGAAACTTCCCTCATTGAACCTCAAAAGTGCATTTTTTAGGGTTTAGCCTCAGGTTTACCTTCTCCATGATGTTGCGCTTTTGGGCTTTTCACAATCATATCATCAACATATGCCTCCATATTCTTCCCAAGGACTGTTCGGAAGACGTTAGACACCATTCGGGTATAGGTAGCCCCCGAATTTCTTAATTCAAAGGCCATCACCAAATAGCAAAAAACTCCTTCGGGGGTAATAAATGAAGTCTTCTCAGCATCGTCCGGGTGCATGGAGATCTGATGGTACCCCCCTGAATGCGTCCATGAAGGAAAGGAGCTCACATCCAGCGGTTTGATCCACCAACTGATCTATGCTTGGCAAAGGGAATGGGTCCATTGAACACTTTGTAATTTTACACCCTGTAACAAAAATGGACAACCATATTTTTTGTTCCTGTCCTCTTTGAACATGATGCTTCTTTACTTGCTACTTTCTTAGGATGTCTATAAGTTCCACTACGCTCACAACCAAGACGCAGTCTGGCCTTTCTTCCACTATTTTTATTTGAAGAAGAAATAATCACAATAACATAGCCTAGATCCTTTCCAGTTTCTCTGGCCCAAGTGAGTAATTCATCTTTACTGTGAAAGACCTGCAATATAGTTACTTTAATTTCCTTATGTATACATATTTCTCACTTGGTTACAAACTATTGCATTTTTAATTACTTTATCTGTATGAAATGCTCCATAGGAATTGAGCGAATCTGGCTGATCTTCACAATTTAACTTCTGTATACCACGCAACAGAACCTAGTTAGAACGATTATCAAATTAACATGAATTTCAAAATTAAATAGTTTACCTCTGATTCATCGATTTCTTGTGTATCACTATCCTTTCCTTGTTCATGGCAAACCATTTGCTCCCCATTCTCCATTTTTATATTTAGAGAAGAGTTCATTTAGGAACACGATAAAACCTATAAAATTCATTACCACAACATTGTTGTAACTTGTAAGTTTAATAAATGGATATATTCTATTTTTGCATTAACCTGATGAACAAGATGTAAGATATTGTAATAATATTTGATTATACAATTAACAAATTTGGGCTTGAATTAAGCTACAAATAATTTTAATATTGGTATTTCTTTAATAGTGGAATATAATGAGTTAAATAAAGAAAAAATGGGCTGTTTGAAATGATATTGTAATTTTTCTCTTGGCCTAAAATATGCTACTTGATATGTGCTTTGAAAAGTGACTCATAAATCAACACACTACTTTCTGTTTTCCTTATTCATTATACATGTGTGTTCATATTTTAATGGGATGGCATGAGTTTTCATATTTTAATGTGTTCCTAATTGAGTCAAACCGCATGGTCTCAAGTGTAGCCTAATTAAACATAATACAAATTATAAATACACTGTAATATGTATATCTATATCATATCAGTCTTGGCGGTTTTTTCCCCTATTACCACAGTTTTACGTTTTATTCAATATATATTTGTTTTTTTTTAGCAGTTACAACACAAGTTGGTGCGTAATTCAATATATATTTGTTTCTTTTCAATGTTTCATGCAGAATGATCTACCAGAAGTGTTCTTAAGATAGCACAGTTTTGGCATATGCACATCATTGCACGATTGTTCTCCGATTTCTATGCAATAATCTAAATGAAGATGTTGAATACCTATTGAATTGATCTCACGTGTAACAGAAGAAGGGTATAAATTACTGGATTTCTTTCTGTTGTTACCTTCCGTTTTTCGTGCTTGAGCTTCCCAGTTTGCACGTTGGGCGCCCTGCGCCTTCCTAGGGGTTTTCCTGCGTTTTCGCCGATCTGTGGTAGTGACGAACATGAGTTTTCCTGCGTGTTTAGTTTAAACGATCGTTAACTAGTAGTAAGGGTAATTTAGATATTCAATAATTATTATTTAATTCTATTTAATTGAGTGGTCGTGTTTAGTAATTTGGGGGCTGTATATAGAAATCCCCGCCCGAAAAAATAGAGGGGAAAAATAGGCCCAAAAATTTGTCTTTATATATAGTGTGAGTAGGCTTCTTTTTTTAATTTAAACTCAAGTAATTAGGCCTAAAGTTTAATTTTTTCGGAAATTTAAAATTTTTAAAACAAAGGTTAAAAGGCATGTGGCACACCTCTTTGAGTAGTTAAGTCTCTTCACATCTCTAAGCCTTATATTTCTTTTAATTGCAAAATTATCAAAATATTTATTCGCTCTAACTCTTTGAACAACCCATGTGTCTCCTAAACTCCCGATTCATAAACCACCTCATCCCACTAACCTAATTAATTTCCTGGACGGTGATTTCCAAGTTCCAATTAAACTCAATTATCTAATGACCTAAAGGACTAAGGTTTAATAAGGTCTTGGTCGTCTTGCACAAGAGTAGACATTAGAGAGCGCCGCAAGCCTGCAAATCGTCATTAGCCAAAGCGGTCAGCGGTGAGGAGCCCAAATAGCGGCCGGCGACTAGAACACGTACTTCTGTCAAGGCTTCAAACAATCCGACAACGGCCAGTAAATTATTCCTAATCTATTAGCTATAAATAATAAATCCACTAAATGTTCTTTTGATTTATGAATTGTGAATAATGATTTCTATATGATGCATTTTTGGTGTCTTGGTAAATTCATATTTGTTTGGTATTGTGCAATTCTGAATTGAAATCCTTTATTTCGTTTTACTATTGTGAAGGTGTTTGATAAAATGGGTGAATATGGTTGGGAAAAAGAGAAAAAGAGACAAAGATTAGAAAGTGCAGCCTTAAGTAAGACGGGGACAATGGAAAATTTTGTTTTTGTTAAGAAATTGAATCCTGAAAATTCTTCTCAAGTTGAATCGTCGCTAAATTCTTTTGTGAATGAAAACCATCACATGCTTGGAAATAGTGATATAGGTGCAAAAGCCGCAAATAGTGAAATTGAGCCAGATAATTGTGATTTAAGTGAAGAGAATAACTTTTGGTGGGTAATGTTTCGTTGATCGATTTTTAGAGATTAGTTTTTGTCTTGAACATAGGCCCAAATAATATCTCGCCCATAGGCCTGAAAATCGACAAGACTGGCCCTGGTTATTTGCTAGCGGTTAAGAGGGATATATAAGGGATAAGCTCTTATTGAGACATAATAATGAATGATATTTTCATACACAAAATACATGCCCCCAATGAATAGGGAAGCGTATACTGTACAATCGGCTGTACGGTGCCATCCGCATAGTCGGTGGCATTTTTGCATTTTTTATAAAAAAACGCGACTTCTTTTGAATGAGCATTAAGGCAATTTTGTTGAACATCAAATTTGTTCTTTTGAGCATTAGGAGGCTAAGAATGAGCATTGGTGTTTTCTGCTTCAATTCATATCTTCTGATTCGCTTTCTTTTTATTATTTTTTCATTTATAAAAACTCTTAAATTATGTCTATTCTAATGTAATATGATGTTTGAAATGTGCAATATTTTAAAATGAGCATAAAAAGGTACCAAGTAATAATAAATATACATAACTTATAAAATGAGTATAAAAAAAAGCAAAAGTTCATTTGTGTATACTCATTCATTTTGAGTTTTATACTCATTTAAAGTTAACATCATGTAGTATGATACGTTTGAAACGTACAATATTTTAAAATGAACATTGCACTAATATGAAATGAGCATACATTACTTATGAAATGCGCAATCAAAAATTCAAAAAGCTCATTCCAAATCTACAATACACTCAAGTTTTCATTTGTGTACCTCATTTGAATTGTCATGTATACTCAAATTTTCATTTGTGTATGCTCATTTAATTATTTTGACGTGCTGAAATATTCAATTATGAATGTTCAATTCTTTTAACCGTTATGCTCATTTATCATAAACACTATACTCATTTTCAATATAACATAAAACTTATGTTAGTAATTATGAGCATACATAAATTATGAAATGAGTACAAAACAATTTCAAATAACTCATTTAGAATCTTCAGTATGCTCAAATTTGCATTTATGTATGCTCATTTGAATTTTCTAATGTGCTTAAATATGCATTTATGTATGTTCATTTCTTTTAACCATTATGTACATTTATTATGAAAATATACCCATTTTCATTACAAGACAAAATTTATGTTCGTAATTAACAAGTTGAAAATATTATAATACAAAATCATAATACAAGTTAGTAAATTGTGATAGTGGTGTTACGTTTGAGAACTTCATATGAAGTTCTCCAACGTATGAAGTATTCGGTATTAATCTGCGCAGAGGCCACATTTACTCAATCGATGGGCTCCATCGATTCCCAGGAAATCAACGAGCACCATCTTCATCGACTCCCAGACCCTCCAAATTCAACGATTCAAGCCAACAAGGAAAACAGACAATATAACCTCACCATTGAATTTGTAATTAATTAAAAAAAGAACTGGGTGTACCATGACTTAGGTACAACCGATTTTACCGTGTAATTTACTGGATGGGGTGCTTCTACCGTACACAAAAAAAAAAGAGTGTTTCGGTACCTTCACTTCTAACCCAATCAAATACCTCCACATCAGATCAGCATCCTATTTTAAGTAATTCCACGTCAAAGTAGAAAGTAGTACTGTAGTTTCATTATTTGCAAAACTATCCCTCAATCTGCAGTGTTAAAGTCCGTGGACCAAACGGTTGCCGGCAATGCCGGCTTGTCGCAGAAACCGCAGAGAGAGGAAAAAGAAGACAACTAGCCTCACCGAAGGAAAACCCTGCGGCGCCAAGGAAGAACTTGCCGCACCCAAAACGGTTACACTCCGGCGAGGCGGCGAGAAGGCAAAGATGCAAGAAAAATACTAGAAATCCCTTTTTCTTTAATGATGTTTTGTTTTTATGTTCGTATTCCTATTGCAATAGAGGGGGCGTTTATACCATAAGAGACATTCACTAGTGGAAAAAACACTTTTTATGTCAGTTAAAATTGACTTTTTATGTCGGTTCTAGACCCGACATAGATCCCGCCGACATTGAAAGTGGGACGCTTTTTATATGGGGTTGAGGAACCGTTATGAAATGTTTTTAATGTCGGTTTGCTATATGAACCATTATAGAATGTAATACAATTCGCTACACATTTAACATGTGGTAGAAGTTAACCGTTATTAAATACCTACTTACAAGTTACAATGACCGTTCTCTATATACCGATTTGCTGATTTGTTAAACCAAAATGCTTTTTTTTCACTTTGCATCCATATTTTTTAATACAACAATTCAATATCAATAAATGAAAACATTTAAGAGAATCACATTAACTACATATGATAAAAACAACGAGTTTTACAAAAATACAATATTCCCACATATCATATTCTACTACCAACAATACTCATCCAAAATTCCATATAATTTGAAGGCATACAAATAGCATCAAATACAATTACTATAAACTTATAAGGTATCCGTAGTTTTCCTGAAAACCATGCCCAGTGCTCTCACAGCAACATCATGTTGATTGAATGATGGATTTGAATGCAGAATACCTACAAGTTGAATAAAAAAACAAACACAATTAAAATCTGTAAAGCAAGGCACATAGAAAAAGTAGAAGCATGAGTAAAAGTAAAAATATAGTGAAAACTTATCAACACCATGTATGAATATACAACCACATAGATAATAGCAACTATATGACTGATCTAATACTCATGATAAGTACAGTCAAATATATCTGCACTCAAAATAGCAACTATATCTGCACTCAAAACATTCCCTTAACTCATGATAAATAGAGTCAAATATACTTACCGTTGGGTTAACTCATATTAGTGTAGAAATGAGATTCCTTTTCGTTTCAGTCATTTGATGAATTTGCAGGAATCTAGTGTGCAAGAAGAATACAATTAGTGTGCCATAACAATAATTAAGCAATTCAAATACTGAATTTATATGCTATACATCCAAATCTGTAAATGAATGTCATATTGTGATCACTTAACCATAACTAATGTTCTGAACATGGAGGCTTAAAACTAATGAGCAGAAAAGAGAAAAAAGTATATATACTACTAGTGAACATTAATATATGTATATCTCAGTAGAGAGGGTTCTTACCAATTCAATGTCTTCTCTCATGTCATGTGTCTAAATGCTAGTAATCTCTAGGGATTAAAATCATCAGGAACCTGCTAGGATCATTAATGTAAGAAAATGTTAAGTGTAACAAAAACTGACCACTTTTAATGAAAATTGACAGGTTCAATTGAGTGAATATCATTTTCTCTCATCCACTTTTAATGTATATCTATAGAACAGTGTTAAAAATGATATTTATAACTTTTAATATCCAATATGTAGGTCAAGATAAATTTCATGGTAGCTCCTTGATAGGTGAACACCATGAAAAATAAACTACTTTATTTCCAATCTAAATATACAATGAATTAAGTTTTTTTAGATAACAATTGCCGAGCCTATTTATGGTGAAACTGACCAAAGTCGAGTTCAATAGCAACAGATAGAAACGAAAAACAAGGAAACAAAAACCAAATATAATACTCTTATTGTTTCTGGCTCTTCTTTCTCCAGAGATCGCCGAACATTTTGATGCCAGATTGCCAGGTCATCTTTAACCTGCTTTAAAATTCAAATAGAGAGTAATTTCTTATTCCTTTACCTTGACTGATGATGCCTCCAAAGACTTTTCGTTCATTTGTTACTTTAGGTTCTCATTTTCTCTGTAAACATTTGCAAGTTCTTTTTCCTTCTCTTCCAGTTTGGCCCTTGACAAGCTTACTTCATCATATTCTTTTTCATTGCCAAGGTATCTTGCTTGGGAAAAGCTGGTTTCATCGTTTTCTTCTTAATTTTCTCCTGCATCAAAAGATTAAAGAGTCCAACTCCACTCTTTTATTGCTTCAAATTAAAATATATAAATTTACTTAAAAGAAAATTAGGAAAAGAAGCACTAAAGAAAAGAAAATTATATAGTAAAAGAATTATAGTATCAATAGAGGCACCAAAACCACAGAAGTTCATCAAACTTCACACCAACAATAAATGCATCTTTCCTTGGAGTCTCTCCCAACTGTGACTCAATGCTAGAGATAATCATACGTTCCTTTACCGCTCTGGGTGACAAAACCACATCTCCAACTGCCAATTAGTCAACCCTAAAATCTCCTATAGCTCTACTCGAAATGCTTCAGTTCTAATGAACTAAAAATAAGAGTCTGATACATAGTAAGCTCACGAGCTCCTACATTTACACATAGTACACACGAAATTCAGTTTTCTACATAAAAGAGGTTGACTTACAATAGCAAATTTAGATGAGACATTTTAACGAACAGATTATAGACATTACCAAACAAAAAAATAAACCAAGAATAAATCATCTTATAACACATCTCAAATGAAAAGAAATTGAGCAAACTAATAACGAAAAATTAAACAAAAATCAAGCCTTGAGTATTAAATCAGTGGACATCGCCATTATAGAATGTTTTTTACCTGATAGCCCAAAAGAAAGAAGACGCGCCTAGACATCGGCGGTAGGCGGTGGAAAATCAATGACTAGTGACCCGGCGGGCTGGTTGATCGGCGGGAATAGTAGCTTCGCGAGTAGGCTGGCTGGTCGGCGGAATAAATAGCGAAGCTGGTACGCTGATTGATTGGCGGGAACAGTAGCAGCTCTAGTCTTCTCGTTCTCAGTTTCGTCCGAAAATGTCGAATATTTGAATTGCCTCTCTGCTCAGAACGTATGCGTTTTCTTAGTTCCGATTTATCATGACTAGAGGTTATGAAGCAGCGCAGGTTACTTTGCTGGAGAAGACGACGGCAGAGTCGCATACCACCTCTCTATCGGCAGATTAGTTCTTGGCTTCTGGCCTTCTGGGTTTTGATATTTCTAGGGTTGGATCAAAATATCTACTCCGTATTAAAAATGAAAGTTCCTTTAATAACGGTGATTGTCGAACAGATATGGAATGTCACTTGCCAATATTACACGAAATACCGCACACTCAACATAACTTTTCGGAAATAATAAAAAGGACCCCGTTTTTCATCTTCTATAGCGGCTTTATTTAGGACCGTTACAGATAAGTTCAATTATTTATAATCTCACCCCACGCAGGGACACAAAACTTTAAACATTTATAATATTTACCCCGCGTTCACATTTCATATTGGTTAGATATAACCCCATATTAAAAGTCTGTTATAAAATGCATTTTTTGTACTAGTGATTCTCCTGTTTCAATAATGATCATATTAGTATTTATTAAATAGTGATGCATTTATCTAGAATATTCTATGAAGTTAAAGCTATAAATGTTCTAGAGAGTTATGGCTAAAAAGGTTCTAGAGAGTCTAGATTAAATAGAAGTAGAATACTCTAGAATCCTAGCATTTAATAAGGATCTAGAATGATCCTATAACTCCTATAAATAGGACTCATTGTACTCATTTGCTAACCAAGCAACATCAATAAAATTACAAGTTTTCTAGAGACAAGAGCTCTACTCTAAAACACCTCCTCTACACTACACCTCACTAAAATCATTTAACATATTCATACACCAACAACCTCTTCTATTTTCTAACAAGTGGTATCAGAGCCTGTTCGATCACAAGCGGACGTTATGGCGACATCAAGCTTCTCGGTATCGACTCCGATGTTCAACGGAGAAAGCTACGACTATTGGAGTGTCCGTATGAAGACTTGCCTAGAATCACATGATCTTTGGGATATTGTTGAAGAAGGAATCATCACTCCGGAAAAAGGAAGCGACGACGCATCAACTTCCGAGGTATGTAAGAAACAAAAGCAGCAAAATGCTAGAGCTCTCTATCTTCTTCAACAATCCGTTAGTGATACCATTTTCCCGAGAATAATTCGTGCTACTACGGCAAAAGAAGCTTGGGATATTCTTAAGGAGGAATTTCAAGGAAATGAGAAAGTTAGAACTATTAAATTACAAAGTTTAAGAAGAGAGTTCGAAAATTTGAAAATGAGAGATTCTGAAATGGCAAAAGATTATTTCTCTCGGGTTATACATATAGTTAACGAAATGAGAACTCTTGGAGAAAACATAACCGACGAGAAAATAATCCAAAAGGTCTTAATCAGTCTCCCTGAAAAGTATGACCCAGTAGTTTCGGCTATTGAGGAGTCAAAAGATCTTTCAAAAATGTCCATCACTGAATTAATGGGGTCGCTAGAAGCACGTGAGCACAGGCTGAACAGAAGATATGAAAGTTCATTAGAAAGTGCCTTCCAATCTAAGCTCAACATTAAAAGGAATGACTCAAGAAATGGTGGAAACTTTAAATTTCATAAAGATGGTAATTCTAACAACAAGGAGAGGAAGACAAACTTTCCACCATGCAAAATATGCAAGAAGACTAACCACTTAGAGAAAGATTGCTACCATCGAGGAAAGCCACAATGCAAAAATTGCAAGAGGTTCGGGCATGAAGAAAAAGATTGCAGAGATAGAAGAAATCATTAGGCCAACTATTCTGAAGATTTCAAGGAGAAGGAGTACATGTTCTATGCATGTCACTCGGCAATCGAAGCGAAAGAAGAAGAGTGGTACATCGATAGCGGGTGCAGCAACCACATGACATCCAACGAGACCATCTTCCATGAGTTGGATACTTCTATCAAGACAAAGGTCAATATGGGCAATGGCGAATTGGTGGAGGCAAAAGGGAAAGGTACCATTGTCATAGATACAAAGAAAGGTACGCGCTATATTAGAAACGTTCTCCTAGTGCCACGCCTTGCACAAAATCTACTAAGTGTTGGCCAAATGATGGAAAGTGGATATGCCCTACATTTTGAGAAAAATTCTTGCCGAATTTATGACAAGAAAAATAACCAAGAAATTGCCGAAGTAAACATGGGAAATAATAGAAACTTTCCCATTCAATGGCAATATCCACAAAAGGCAATGGTGGCTCAACTAAGTGATACAAGTCTATGGCATCGAAGATTTGGGCACTTCAATCTCAATGCCTTGAGATTACTACGTCAAAAGAATATGATGAGAGACATGCCTCTACTTGATGAAAAAGAAGGAGTATGTGAAGGATGTATGGTTGGGAAGCAGCACAGGCAGCCATTTCCAACAGAGAAAACATGGAGAGCCAAACAAATACTAGAGCTTGTCCACACCGATGTGTGCGGACCAATGCGCACGCCTTCAGTTTCCAAGAACAGGTACTTCATACTCTTCATCGATGATTACTCAAGGATGACATGGGTGTATTTCTTCCAAGAAAAATCCGAAGTTTTTAGAATATTCAAGAGATTCAAGAACTTCGTGGAGAAACAGAGTGGTCATCAAATCAAGAAGTTGAGAAGCGATCGAGGTACCGAATACAACTCAAAAGAATTTGACCAGTTCTGTGAAGATGAAGGCATGGAGCATCAACTAACAGTAGCATACACTTCACAACAAAATGGGGTATCCGAAAGGAAGAACCGCACAGTCATGGAGATGGCAAGATCCATGCTAGCTGAGAAAGGAATGCCAAAAATGTTCTGGGCAGAAGCGGTATATACTTCAGTCTATCTTCTAAACCGGTGTCCAAATAAGGCGGTTTTAAACAAAACACATATTGAGGCATGTCGGGACAAAAGCCTTCAGCCAAACATTTGAAGGTCTTCGGAAGCATATGCTACATTCATGTTCCCTCTGTTAAAAGGCACAAATTAGAAGACAAGACAGAGAAGGGCATCTTCCTCGGTTACAACTCCAAATCCAAGGGATATCGAATCTATAATCTCGAGACTAAGAAACTAGTGACAAGTCGAGATGTGGAGTTTGATGAGCAAGCCTCTTGGAATTGGGAGACAGAAAGAGTTGAAAGAAAGACAACTACTACCCAACTAGAGGAAATCTCAGAAGAAGAATATCACGATCAACAGAGCCCCACATCTACTCCAAGATCCTCTTCCAAAGCGAATACATCTAGCGAACATGACTCCTCGCCAGAATCTCCACCCCTTCGGGTAAGAACTCTAGCAGACTTATATGAGTCTACTGACGTCTATGAAACATGCAACTTTTGTTCCTTGGAGCCACATAGTTACACTGAAGCCTCCAAAGAAAAAGTTTGGATTAAAGCAATGGAGGAGGAGATAAAAATGATAGAAAAGAATGATACTTGGGAAATGGTAGATCTTCCACATAACAAGGAGGTTATTGGAGTCAAATGGGTGTACAAAATGAAACTGAACCCTGATGGCTCAATTCAGAAGCATAAGGCAAGGCTGGTTGCAAAGGGGTATGCTCAAATACCGGGAGTTGACTACACAGAGACGTTTTCACCAGTTGCCCGGATGGACACAATAAGAACACTCATAGCTCTTGCGGCTCAAAAGAAATGGAAAATTTATCAGCTAGACGTTAAATCAGCCTTTCTAAATGGAGAACTAAGAGAAGAAGTTTATGTGGAGCAACCAGAAGGATTCATCAAAGAAGAAGGAAAAGTTCTTCGTCTAAAGAAAGCACTTTACGGGCTCAAACAAGCTCCACGAGCCTGGTATAGCAAGATTGATGGATACTTCACCCGTCAAGGGTTCAGGAGGAGCAAGAACGAGGCTACATTATACATCAAATCCCAAGGTAAATCTGACATTCTCATCGTCTCTCTGTATGTTGATGATTTAATTGTCACGGGAAATAATTCAAAATTAATTGAAGAATTTAAGAGAGACATGATGAACACCTTTGAGATGATTGACTTGGGATTAATGCATTACTTCCTTGGCATGGAGATAAGTCAAGAAGAAGAAGGCATCTTCTTATCTCAAGAAAAATATATTAAGGACATGCTAAAGAAGTTCAAAATGCAAGACTGCAAAGCCGTCGTTACTCCGTTGGTTCCTAATGAGAAATTAAAGAAAGAAGATGGGTCAAAGCCAACGGATGCTACCAATTACCGGAGTTTGATTGGGAGTCTACTCTACTTAACGGCTACGAGGCCGGACATAATGTATGCTACAAGCTTGCTCTCGAGGTTCATGGAAAGTCCAACTGAGACTCATTATGGAGCGGCAAAGAGACTCCTTAGGTACCTACAAGGAACCATCAATTATGGTATTTGGTACAAAACAAGTCCTGACTCACGACTAAGTGGATATAGCGACAGTGATTGGGCTGGATCTCAAGATGACATGAAAAGCACCTCCGGTTACGCATTTAAGCTGGGTTCGGGAATTTTCTCATGGGGATCAAAGAAACAAGATTCTGTTGCACTATCTTCAGCAGAAGCCGAGTATGTTGCAGCAGCCGGAGCAGCGTGCCAAGCTATATGGCTAAAAAGAATATTAGAAGATATGGGAGAATCACAAAGCTCAGTGACAGAGATCTTTTGCGACAATAAGCTAGCTATTGCAATGGCTAAGAATCCAGTTCAGCACAACCGCACTAAGCACATCGATATGAAGTATCACTTCTTGAGAGATGTCCAAGCAAAGGGACATATTGAGATAAGGTACTGCCCAACAGAAGAACAATTGGCAGATATTTTCACGAAGGCCCTGCCAAGAGACAGATTCCAGTTTCTGCGAAGAATGCTTGGAGTCACCGACAAATGCATCAAGGAGGAGTATTAAATAGTGATGTATTTATCTACAATATTCTATGAAGTTAAAGCTATAAATGTTCTAGAGAGTTATGGCTAAAAAGGTTCTAGAGAATTCTCTACTAGAGAATTCTTAAGGAGAGTCTAGATTAAATAGAAGTAGAATACTCTAGAATCCTAGCATTTAATAAGGATCTAGAATGATCCTATAACTCCTATAAATAGGACTCATTGTACTCATTTGCTAACCAAGCAAACCAAGCAACATCAATAAAATTACAAGTTTTCTAGATACAAGAGCTCTACTCTAAAACACCTCCTCTACACTACACCTCACTAAAATCATTTAACATATTCATACACCAACAACCTCTTCTATTTTCTAACAGTATTAGGCTTTTAGTAGATATGCAATCCAACTTGAGTTTACAAATAAGATGAGATGCTTGTAAAATCTTTGACATTTTAAATTTAACCTATTTCACCAGAGTAAAGTCACTCCAGTTGATGAGCTAGAATTTGTACTTCATTTTTGTAATATTTTATCACAACTCTATGCTTATTATTTGCCTAATTGAGAGGTTGAGAGTTATATTTTGTGTAAAAATGATTTTTTTACAGGTGGGAACTTTAATTGAAGGATTTGAGGATTTTTGGACTGATTTGTGGAGATTTTCCCTTCTCCAAGGGTTGTTGGAAAATTAAAAGAAGTGAGCCAAATACTTTTTGTTTTGAAGGACTGCTCAGCAAACTACAAAATGAAAAAGAGGATTACTCCTCTTGACTTGTACGAACCAGCAACCCAGGAAAAGAAGAGGATCTTTCGGCCCAAGAACAAAGAGCAAGCAGCGAGAGACTCCTGGGCTGTGGGGGCTGAATAAAAACGCAGAAGGAGGGTTTTGCGGCTCCAGCTCTCACGGCGGCGAAGAGCCAAGGCCGGACGGGAAGATAGCGACGCAACAGCCAAGAGAAGAGCAGAAGAGCAGAATAAGCCAGACAGGGAGAAGAAATCAGGGTCAGTTCGAAGCTCTCCAATTGGCGTTCTTCTGCGTGAGTCATCAAAGATTGAGCAACGACTAATACTCTTGCAAAATTCTGGTTTGATTCACCGAAGACTACTTGTTTTGCTCCTTATTTCCGATTTTTCATTGTTTTAATAAATAAGACTTTGTCAAGTTGAGGATGGAACACAATTACTTAGTGTTAACCGTGAACATGAATCAAGTGAACTTTCTTTTTCCTTCAGTTTCAATAATTTGCAATTGTGATATGAGTAGCTAAATTTGTAAGTCCTGGATTATGATGAAGTTGCTATGATTTAGTATACATTGTGATTTTAGTTAAGTCAATTGATTGAGTTTTATCCATTGTTCTTATTCGCTTAATTTCTTGTGTTAACTTCTGGCCAACTTTAGCATGATTAATTAAGTTGTTTGAGTGGATTAATAGAGTACATGCCATGCCTATTAATTCGAGCTCTTTTGGACAAAAGAATAGATAATTGAACTGTCTTGTTGAGTTATCTATTTGGTTCTTAAATCGGGTTTCCGTAGTTCTTTTGTGATTAATGGATTTTAACTATTGAATTAATAATTTCCTTTTAATTAATAGTTAAAGTACGTGACTTATTCTGGACGCCATACGGGATAGTCATATGTTTGTCTAGAACGAACCCTCAACTCTAATTGGCTAACTAAATCACAAATACTAAAAATTAGTGACTGATTCATAATCCTGGACTATCTTTTCTCTTGTTAAATTCTCAATCAATTTTACGTCAGTTGTTTGATCACTTTATTTTTAATCAATTGAATTCCTTGCATCCATTTTAATTCAAGCTTTACTTTTCAGTTTCAAATCTAAACATTCTCAAAACTCTCTTTTAGTGAAATTAGTTTTATTTTTATTTTTATTTTTTTATTAATAGTTTTCCAATTACTTAGTTGCATTTTCCCTGTGGATTCGACCCTTACTTGAGCACTGTACTATCGCGATTCGTGCACTTGCGAGGACTATTATTAAATTGTCTATCAATTTTTGGCGCCGTTGCCGGGGAATTTGTTTAACTAGTTTTTGGAAAATTGTTAATTTAGTTTTATTTTAGTTAGTTCTGCTTGTTTTTTTTTTGTTTTTGTTGTATGCTTGGTCGCAGGTCACTTAATCCAGATTTGATTCCGCTGAACGACCAAGTTGACTTTATTGGCAAAAGAACAAAAAGGAGGCTCAAATTTGCTCCTAATCCAACAATGGGTGACGCGCAGCTAATGAAAGAGTTTGGGAGACCAACTGTGGGTGTCTCCCCGTCTTGCATTGTACTGAGTGAGGTTGCCCGAAATTATGATCTGAAGACCGTTCACTTTAATCAATTGCCATCTTTCTATGGGCTTTCTTCTGAGGATGCGCTGATTTTCATTCGAGATTTCTATGGCATTATCCAAAATTTCCCTTTGCAAGGAGTGACTGAAGATGAGCTGAGGATGAGGTGTTTTCCGTATACTCTTAAAGATGCTGCTAAGACATGGTTTGTGTCTTTAACACCTGGTTCGTTGCGCACATGGGCTGAAGTTTACAACAAGTTTATTGGCAAGTATTATTCTCAGTCGAAAACTTCAGAATTAAGAAGAAAAATTGCCAATTTCACTCAAGCTGAAGGTGAACCATTTCATGAGACGTGGGAAAGATTCAAGATGCTGCTCACTCAATGCCCTCACCACGGCTACTCATTAGCGCTCCGGAATCAGACCTTTTATGACGGTTTAAACCAAGGATGCCAAGCTATTGTTGACAATGCAGCTGGAGGAGCAATGGGAGAGAAGACCGCAGAACAGACTTTAGAGCTTTTCGAGATGCTTGGAGCCAATTCGCAACAGAAGAGTGTGCAGGGCAGAACTCCAGGAATTTATGAAGTGGGCGTTGGGACAGAACTAGCCATCCAGATGTCTGAGTTGTCCAAACAGATGAAGAATATGTGCTCCGTGATGACAATGAGCATGTCTACTCCTGTTGTGCATGCAGTACCTGAAGCTGGTTTTGAGCAAGCTCATATGATGAACTCCTACAATCAAGGGCCAAGAAATGATCCATTCTCCAACTCTTACAATCCCGGTTGGAGGAACCATCCTAATTTCTCATGGAGTAACACACAACAAAGCAACCAGCCACCACCTGTCCAAAAGAAGCCTGCTTTGGAGGATACTTTGCAAACTTTCATGCAAATCTGCACCCAAAATCAGCAAGCAAATGAGCAGCGTTTTCAGCGCACCAAGGCCTCTTTGAGGAAGCTAGAAGTACAAGTTGGGCAGATTGCTGAATCTCTCCAAGGACACGTGCAAGGGAAGCTACTGAGCCACACTGAGGAGGCAAAAGCTGTCACGGTTCTTAGGAGTGGGAAGATAATTGAGAAAGATGAAAGGCAACCCATTCTTAAGCCACCGGAGAAGGTAGAAGTTGAAAATAAAGAAGAGGTTGAAGCTGATTCAGTGCATGAGAAAATCGGGTTGCACAAAGCTGAAGATCCATATGTGCCGCCTAAGCCATATGTTCCACCCGTTCCTTTCCCAAACAGGTTAAAAAGTTCTAAGCTTAACAATTCTTTTGATGAGATTTATAAGTTGCTGTCTAAGGTTAATGTGAATTTGCCTCTTCTTGACATGATAAAAAACATGCCTGCCTACGCTAAATTTTTGAAAGAATTGAGCACTAGAAAGCGTAGGTATGAACCGAATGAAAAAGTGTTTGTTTCTAAGGCTGTTAGTGATGTTTTGCAAAAAGATTTGCCCCCAAAATTAGAAGACCCTGGCAGTTTTATTATCAACATTAATTTGGGGAATTCTAAATCCGAAAAAGCTATGCTTGACTTGGGGGCAAGTATAAATTTGATGCCTTATTCTGTTTACTTGAAATTAGGGTTGAATGAGCTAAAATCCACTACTATGTCCCTACAGCTTGCTGACCGGTCTATTAGATATCCTAGGGGCATTGTAGAGGATGTTTTAGTTCAAGTGGATAAGTTGATTATTCCTGCTGATTTTGTGGTTTTAGATATGGATGATCGGTGTAAGTATGTGAAAGATATGCCGATTTTACTTGGTAGACCTTTTATGGCCACGACAAAAACAATGATTGATGTTCAAAATGGAAAATTGACTATGAATGTGCTTGATGAAACTGTTGAGTTTTCCATTTTAAAATTCATGAGTATGCCTGCTGGTTCTAGTTCTTGCTTTGCAATTGATATTCTTGATCCTATTGTTTCTTTGGACAAGTCGCAGGAAGATGGTCTTGAGAATCATGCTTTTGAGAAAGAGAAAGTTTGCAAGAAGTGCATTAATTGTTTGCATCAAAAGTCCATTTTGAGGAAGGATTTTAAACTTGGAAATAAAGTGTTATTGCTTGACTCTCATTTAAGATTTTTTCCAGGAAAAATAAAGTTTAAATGGACTGGACCGTTTGTGATTCGCCGAGTTTTTCCCGACGGTGCAATTGAGCTTATAAATCCAAAATCCGGGAATATTTTTAAAGTGAATGGTGAGAGAGTGAAGAGATATTCATGTACTGAAGATTCGGTAGAGCGAGTTAAAAGCCTTGATCTTTGGGAACAGTGTTGCTCTTGTTGTGTTTAATCGCAAAAAAATCAAAAAAAAAAAAAATCAAACAAAAAAAAAAACGATTTTCTTAATTCTGTTTCCCCCCTCCCCAATTTGTTTCTTTTCTTTCTTTGTTAGTTTTAGTTTTGCAGGTCAATTTTCAAGAGGTTTCAGTTTTCGTTTTCAAGTGCTTTCAGGGAGTTCTTCTTCACCTTTCTCTTTTTATTAATCTTTCATTGAGGACAATGTTTGAAATAAGTGTGGGGGAGGAGTAGCTCTCATTCGTTTAATTTTAATATAGTTGTGAAAATTGCAAAAAAAAAAAAAAATTAAAAAATCAGAAAAATGCCAAAAAAAAAAAACTGTTTTTCTTGCTTGGATTTGAGGGAAATGTAATTTCAGGATTACTTTTTGGTTTCAAGTTGTGAAAATTTTCCCTTTCATTGGTATGTGGTATGATTGGTGGTCCCCATGATAGATATTCTCTTGAATTTGATTGAGTCCTCGCATTGTTTTTATTTGGAGTCAATTTCTTAGCTTCTTGTGTCATTGATTTTGATGTATTTTTCAATTCTTTATGATCTTTTAGGATGCATCTTGAACGTTCTTGGAAAGAGTGTGAGTCCTTTGTCGTTTAGTTAACATGATAGAACTTGTCTTGTTGCTCTTTTAGAAGCTAAGTTATAGTGCAAATTGATTGAGAAGTGATCTAGGCCATTTTTCATAACCCGAGACTTTTAGCCTACCCTTTGCATTTTATTTCCACTTGCTACCCCCCTTGAGCCTACTTGGTCTTAAAGCATTCTATCGTGCTTCTGACTAATAATTTCTTTGTGATTACCCATCAATGTTGACCCCGAGTCCAGATAGCCAAAATTTTCCCACACCCTTGAGTTGACATTTTTTTTTTTACTAAATTGTGACTTGGAAGAGTTTTCATTTTTTTTTGGAGCATTTTTTTTTCCGGCTGTTTGTATATGTAATTTTGTTATGGCAGCTTGACATTTCCTTTTAGAAGTAGTGTTGATGTAGCATTAAAGAAAAAGAGCTGAAAAAATACAAAAAAAAAATAATAATACAAAAAAAAAACAGAAAAAAAAAAGTGGAAAAAGACAAAAAAAGATGAGTTCAGTTGAAGTTTGTATTCTTTTCACTTTATGTATGTACTCCGTTGTCTTAGAAGCCGGTTGATTGTTGTAATAGTTTTTTGTGCTCCTTTACCATATTTTTGAACTCTTCCTAGGATCAGTTTGGTATAAAAAAATGTCTTCTCCTTTGTTTTGAATTCCCATATCCTTTCTTTCATTAAACCATTACCCATAGCCACGTTACAACCCGAATAAAAGTCCTAAGTGATCTTGATTAGTTTGTGCTTTGATAAGGTGGAAGGAAGAGCATGAGATGATTATTGAGTGTTGACTGAATGACTTGGGACTTCGCATAATTTCTGTGAAAGTTACTTGAGTGTCTCACTAGATCGTTTAGAATTGTAAAATACATCTCTATTAATGACATGTGAGACTTGGTAATTGCCTTCTGAGTTGGGCTTTGTGGTAGATACTTGATTCGAATTTCTTGGGGTTATCTTGTAATGGAAGGGAATGTTGGTATGCTTGGTGAGTGGAAGGGAATTTTGATCACTTGTAGCTGATTTGGTTTCTTGATATTAATTTTCCTTGAGGACAAGCAAAATGCAAGTGTGGGGGAGTTTGATGAGCTAGAATTTGTACTTCATTTTTGTAATATTTTATCACAATTCTATGCTTATTATTTGCCTAATTGAGAGGTTGAGAGTTATATTTTGTGTAAAAATGATTTTTTTACACGTGGGAACTTTAATTGAAGGATTTGAGGATTTTTGGACTGATTTGTGGAGATTTTCCCTTCTCCAAGGGTTGTTGGAAAATTAAAAGAAGTGAGCCAAATACTTTTTGTTTTGAAGGACTGCTCAGCAAACTACAAAATGAAAAAGAGGATTAACTTGTACGAACCAGCAACCCAGGAAAAGAAGAGGATCTTTCGGCCCAAGAACAAAGAGCAAGCAGCGAGAGACTCCTGGGCTGTGGGGGCTGAATAAAAACGCAGGAGGGTTTTGCGGCTCCAGCTCTCACGGCGGCGAAGAGCCAAGGCCGGACGGGAAGATAGCGACGCAACAGCCAAGAGAAGAGCAGAAGAGCAGAATAAGCCAGACAGGGAGAAGAAATCAGGGTCAGTTCGAAGCTCTCCAATTGGCGTTCTTCTGCGTGAGTCATCAAAGATTGAGCAACGACTAATACTCTTGCAAAATTCTGGTTTGATTCACCGAAGACTACTTGTTTTGCTCCTTATTTTCGATTTTTCATTGTTTTAATAAATAAGACTTTGTCAAGTTGAGGATGGAACACAATTACTTAGTGTTAACCGTGAACATGAATCAAGTGAACTTTCTTTTTCCTTCAGTTTCAATAATTTGCAATTGTGATATGAGTAGCTAAATTTGTAAGTCCTGGATTATGATGAAGTTGCTATGATTTAGTATACATTGTGATTTTAGTTAAGTCAATTGATTGAGTTTTATCCATTGTTCTTATTCGCTTAATTTCGTGTGTTAACTTCTGGCCAACTTTAGCATGATTAATTAAGTTGTTTGAGTGGATTAATAGAGTACATGCCATGCCTATTAATTCGAGCTCTTTTGGACAAAAGAATAGATAATTGAACTGTCTTGTTGAGTTATCTATTTGGTTCTTAAATCGGGTTTCCGTAGTTCTTTTGTGATTAATGGATTTTAACTATTGAATTAATAATTTCCTTTTAATTAATAGTTAAAGTACGTGACTTATTCTGGACGCCATACGGGATAGTCATATGTTTGTCTAGAACGAACCCTCAACTCTAATTGGCTAACTAAATCACAAATACTAAAAATTAGTGACTGATTCATAATCCTGGACTATCTTTTCTCTTGTTAAATTCTCAATCAATTTTACGTCAGTTGTTTGATCACTTTATTTTTAATCAATTGAATTCCTTGCATCCATTTTAATTCAAGCTTTACTTTTCAGTTTCAAATCTAAACATTCTCAAAACTCTCTTTTAGTGAAATTAGTTTTATTTTTATTTTTATTTTTTTATTAATAGTTTTCCAATTACTTAGTTGCATTTTCCCTGTGGATTCGACCCTTACTTGAGCACTGTACTATCGCGATTCGTGCACTTGCGAGGACTATTATTAAATTGTCTATCACCAGTGAAATGCTTTTCCCAAACCTATTTCCCAAATCTATTTCACCTTGGCACTATATATTATTTTGTTTGAAAAGAATAATCATTAATAAAATGTAAGTATATATGTTGGAATTGGGGGAGTTAAAGGCTGCTGGTTGGCATGACAGTAATCTAAAAAACGGGGATCATTGGGGGAAATGTGCAGCAGGTTGGGTCTGGGATTCTGGGTGGACAGTAATCTGCAGCATTTAAACTCAATATTGATGCTGCAGATAAAGGAGAGTGTTGGGGGCTGGGCTGGGTGCTTCGTGATTCAGCTGTAGTTTTATAGCCGGCAATCGGCAGTTAATTTCTATCGTGACATGCCTACCCGCGGGAGGAAAATAATTGCTACTTTTGAAAGGACTAAAATGCAAAGATGTACAATTTTTATACAACGATGACTAGAATGTCAAGTTGTCAACATGTCATAATTTGATTGGATTAAAATGGGATGTACCGGACTACCGGTACCTTGTATTTTTAATGATGCACCGTAGAATATTCCTAAAATAATCTCCTGTTAGCTAGGGTTGTGAATGAAGTTTATAAATTACTCCCTCCGTTTCCAAAAATATTTCCCACTTTCCTTTATGGGTCGTTCCCAAAAATTCTTCCCACTTTCCCTTTTGGGACAATTTGTGTGGCTCACATTCATTTTACCTTTTTCTCACACAACCACAACCACACATTTCCACTTTATTCCACTTTGTTAATAGGCGTGCCAATTCAAACCGGGAAGAATTGTTAGGAACGGAGGGAGTAAATAGCTTAGGCCGCGTGGGAGGACAGGACATGCACAATAATCTACGCAAGTCCAGATCGAAGAAGTCAATTTAGTTGCTTATTAGGTTAGTGAATCGCGTACGTCAATTCGAGAGGAGCGACGGTCATCAGATGGGGAGGCCGCGGCCGCCGATCATTACTCTGTTCTGGGGTTACCCTCCGGCGAAGAAGGATCCAAACTGTCGCATACACTAATGAAGTTCCCTCTCAGCTCTTCAACTCAATTCACCTTTCTCCATAATTCATACGTAGCATATGTAATTGCATGAATATATTTTCCATCCCATCTCCCTTTTCCTTTCCGTTTTAATTATATTAATGTGTTTCTGTTTTTGGGGACCCCGGCCTGCTTGATCATTTGATGTAGCTTACATGTTTCCTCTTACATTTTATAGGTGTACTAGTATTTCACCTGTTTATTTGGACCTCACACTTTGAAGAATTCTCCTTCAACTACAGGCATGCAGAATAATATATGCAAATTTGAGATAAATATTTTTGTTTGGAATTGTATGCGAACTAACCCCTTACCTTCTTGAGTACATACATTTGATTGAATACCGGATATGTGTTGCTGACAATTTCACATCTTTCTATTATAACATCACTTTGCATTTGAAGAAATTGCTCCAAAATACTATCGTATATATATATGACTCATTTGATCCTATTAAAAGCATAAAACCTTCCCAATTGGGAGGGAATATAATGAGGCCTATTAAATTTTAAGAACAAAAGTGCAAAACAACATTATTAATTGTTTCTATCTATGCATTTTGTCTAAGTTTGAGTCCGATTTTAGGAATTTTCTCTTGCTTTTGATGGTTTCCTTACCTGCTATATACAAAAACGGAAAGAAAAATTTTAGGAAGAAATTGTTAATAGCTATAGTCTCTCGAAAGTTGCCCATTAATATATAATCTCTATTTATTAATGTAATAATTATATTTTATATTCTAATTAAGGTATTACTAAATTTGAGACACTTTAAATTTTTCAAATCTAACATTTTTAATTCTTAAATACGGAGTATTAGCAAATTAGGTGCTAAGGGTTAAAATTGTGAATACAAAACGTGAAAATGTTACGAGACTCGAATTTTCCAAAACACAAGAGCATCCCTCCATTGTTCAAACGTATGGTAACAATTAACGAAAATTGGGAGGCAGCTCATAATATTGAGCCCTAAAAATTGGACTTTTTGCTTGAACATTCTTAAATTAAAGCCAATTTCCAAAATTGTGACTATTTTATAAAAGGTCAAAAAAGTGATTAATAAGGTCCTATATTTGGAAAAACTTTGTTACTGTGAAATTTTTATGTCCCTGCAAGTTTTTTATGTCATTGTCATATATCACAATCAGATTTTTATGTCACTTTTGAATGTCTCTGACTCACTGTCACTATGATCGCCAAAAAATTTTCTGACGACTTTTTTCGGTGAAACTGTAATACGTCTTAGATTTCAACAGTTTCCGGCGCCCTGCAGCCGTCCCCCTCACCAGCCAGCCCAGGCCAAGCCACCACCTCCACCCCTGTTCACACTACTAGAATTTTGTTTATTTGTTGCTGCCCAATGATTGCTACGGTTCTTAGTTAAAGTGCACCATATAAGCAAATCAGGACGCGCAACAAAACACGGCTACTTCCATCAAACCAGATTAGTTCATCTCTTCCGATATCACACACATGCTTAAAAGTTTTGCAACTAATTCGTTTTCTAGTTTTTGTTTTGTGTGTCCATGCATCCAACAATTTTAATCATCTATATTAATTATCTTTCTATTGAATTTATGATTAAAATTTTCAAGGAGGGAGTTCTGTGAACCCGAGGCTAATCCACTTAGAAGCGTGGAAGGGGGATTCACTTCTCAAGATATGAAATTTGAAGCGTGACGGGATTAGGTTCTGCGGCTCTCATTTAACTTTGAGAGATAAACAAGAAATCATGGGCTTATTGACTTGTTCTAGGGATACAGACGATGATTTGATTAAAATTAAGTTAAAGATAGATGATGTTAAGATAGCTTATGATTTTGTTGTTTAGCAGCAAACTGGAATTACAACAGGTCAGGGCCACTTATGCTGCTAAACTAATTGCATCTCACAAAATGGTACTATGTATGATTTATGGTGTTATTTAATTGGTACAAATGTACAAAGATTTACATTTTAAAGACTTTTGTAAAATTTCTTTTGAAATTCTTTATTATAGGAAGTATACATTCATACTTCATCAACGGGTGAAAGATGTGTATGATATTCCAGATTTGAGAGGAGATTGTTGATGGTGCATCTTCAGTCACCATGATTTCCATTTAGAGTTGTAAACTCCATCTCCAGAAAATCAGTAGATTACTACAATTTATTTGTATTCACAATTATTTTACCGGTATTGTATTCACGCGTGTCACAATTATTATGTTGAATTTTGTTTGTAAACTGTTGTATTTCGTTGCTATGAAAATACTAGCTTGTATCTTTTATTGATGATTAAATAAAATTATGCACCAAATTATGCACCGTACACCATTTTTAGTTCTCCGTTTACATTACAGGCATAGCCTAAATATTTGGGTTCTCATCCTTGTTATCTTGCAATTGAGTCGGTTGTTGCACCTGTCTAGATCTGGCATGTTCCACCTATCAAAAATTAAAAAAGAAAAGGCTCAAAGATTTGGGAGGTCAGATTAGGAAGCGTATATCGTACAGCCAACTACGGTGCCAGCCGTACAGCCGGTGGCAAACTTGTAATTTTAGTGAAAATCACGGATTCTCTTAAATGAGCATTTGATCAATCCTGATAAACATCGAGTCTTTCTTTTGAGTATTAATTAGGAGTCTAACGGTGAAAATTAGTGATAACTGCTTCATTACTCATATATCACATTCCGTGTATTATTTTTTTGTTTATTAAATTCTTAAATTATGTCTAGAAATAATTACATGAATATGACCAAAATAAAGATGGTTTACAAAAATATGATTAGTTACTAGAGTAATAATGAAATCATAGTAATTCATGTTTAAGTTTTGAACTTAAGTTACTACAACACCACATTGTAGTAATTAATGAATAGTCATATTTATGTAAATAAATTTTATTTTAATAATATTCTTGTAAAAAACCCTTATGTCTATAATCAATTTCAATTTACTTCAATAGGTGAATCTAATGGATTATGAAATGTTTAACATGTGCAACCGTTTAAAATGAGCATAAAACATTACCAAATGAGCATACATAACTTACAAAATGAGTATCAAATATAATATTAAAAAACTCATTTGTAAGTGCTCATACATTTTGGGCATTATACTCATTTGAGTTTAACATAAAAACTCATTTTGAAATATGCATGAATATGACATTTTAAAATGAGTATTGCACTAATATAAAATGAGTATATATAAATTACGAAATGAGCATTCAAAACACTGATTTGAAATGTCTACTATTTAACTTTTATAACTTTTATTTCACTTATATTTTTGAAAAAATCTTTAATAAATTTTATTAGTAATGGAACATAACTTAACGTTTCACCAAATATCCACTCCGGGTCTTCTATGTTGAAAAAAAAACATTAATATTACTCTTTAGCATGTGATGCACAAAAATGTGACTTAGTAACTATTGATGACTACATGTAAGTTACTACATACAAGTACACACTTTGAACACATTTTGAATCACTATTAGTTACTAAGTTTTATTTTTGCGCGTAACTTTTTTAATAGTAATATTTAATGAAAAGCCCTATTTTTATAAAGTTTTACTTTCCAAATGTCACCTATCTTCCCTTGTTTATAGATAAGGTTAATCGTTTCACTATTGAATATTAAAATGTTAAGCATACAATGTGATATATGCAGGAAAATAACACCAGTCGCGGCCCAAGCAAGTAAAATGGTTTGAAACAGTTCACAAGGAGCACTAGGCGCATTAATCAAAGCTAAGTTGTCAGCAATAATTTTAAGGTGACAATTCCGATACCTTTTAAAAAAATGGGGGTACCGTACCTACCATTCATTTGATTGGACCACACCACTTTATCATTTTTAATTCAGATTTAAATAATTAAATAATTCAACTGCTACATTCTCATTGGTCCATGTGGACAAAGGTATGGTACCTTATGGGTACCATAGAATCTACCTAATTTTAATATCTATAAGATCGATAATGCTCCATAGACTCGTTAGGACCCATGCTAGAGTGTGTCAACTGGCGCTTTAATTCCTCGGACCGGGCAAGGTTGGCAGACGTAAAATGTGACTCTAACCGACTCCAAATAGCAGAAACATTCTGTAATCATGCACCTCAACTAAGACATCACGAGACAAAGTGACAAATAGAAGTTTTAGCCAATTACAATACTTAGGATTAATTGTCTCAAAGTGAAAAGCATAAAAAATATATATAGGGAAGAGCAGCAGCAATCGAACTATCAAAATTGAACATGTATTGGCAGCAGGAGTCCGCGGATCGGAGCTATCGGACCAGGAGAGGGTGTCGACGAAATTCCTAGGGCCCTAGCAAACGTTGGGCCAGCACTGGCTGCACTGGTGGACGGACAGCCGGAGGTGTCGGAGTCCAGGTAAAAACAGGTGGGTTCTAGGCAGGGACGGAGCCAGAACTTAGTCATAGGGGGGGCAAAGAAGCAACAAAAAGAACCAACCAGATTTTTTTGAAGAATTTTTTTGAGAATGTTATCCATGATGTGTAGATTATTTACATCAAATTTCAGTTTAAAATTCAATCAGGAAGTCAATTAAACAAATTATTAAAAAACATTGAGTCAAAATATATATAAAACAACACAATGTTTTTCTATAATTTTTTAATTGACTTCTTGGTTCAATTTTAAGCTAAAATTTGTTTGAAATAATCTACTCTTCATGACAAATATGCTCACAAAATTTGATAAAAAAGTTCTACACAAAAACATCTCAAATAGAGGCTTCTATCAGGTTATTTTGGTCCCAACTTTTCTGATTATTTTATATTGAATACTAATACTATTAAAAAGTATAAAAACTGGGAGGGGCAATGGCCCCCCTACCCCTCAATGTAGATCCGTCCCTGGTTCTAGGCGTTGAAATCCGTCATAGAAGGTGGCGGCATCCACGATTGAGAGAAGACAGGTGACGCCGAGAACAAAGGTCCACTGATTGAAGAAACCGCCTGCGACTGAGAAGAGAAGACGAAGGTCTGTGCTGCGGCAGAATCAACCGACGGAATCCTCGGCGTTGCTACGGAAGAATAGAGTACCAGCAACGTCATCTGAGCAGCGGCAAAGGAGCTTGTCGGCATAGAAGAAGCAGAAACGGCGGATGTGGTAGGCGCGGAAGACATCGCGGAAAAAAAATTAGGGATTTTATGAGAAAAAATGATTTAATTAGCATTAACTAAATCATTGTTAATTACCAATCAGAGCCGGCTATAAGGCCAGTTGCCCCAGGCAATTGCCTTGGGCCTCAAATTCTAATAGGGCCACAAAAAATAAAAAAGAGATCTTAGTAGTATGAATAACTAGTATTGGAAACGGCTCAAATTCTAATCGGCAATGCCTTATCGCCTCAAACACTCAAACCGGAATACAACTAGTCCTGGACTCGGGCCGGGCGGACCGAACCGGGCCCGACCCGGCCCGCTCACTGTAGCAACCGGCCCGACCCGGTCCACCGGGCCACAGGCGGTTCGGGCCTACCCGGCCCGGGTGTAGGGCGGTCCGGGCCCGGGCCTTTATTTTCTTGAACCGGCCCGGCCGGGCCGGGCCCGGTCCGGGCCTAACGGCTAATTTTTAAAAAAAAAAAAAAATCTTTTTTCAAATTTTTTTGGGGCTTGGTCTTGGTCTTTGTAGCCGTTGGGGCTGTTAGGGAGCCTCCAAACGGCTCTATAGCCGTTGGAGGGGGGTGGGGGGGTGGGGGGGGGGGGGGGGTTGGGGGGTGGGGGGAGAAAAAAAAAACCTATTTATACTCCTATTTTCTATACATTTTTTACACCTTCTCTACTCTCTAATTCTCTATTCTCTCAATCTCTAAAATCTTCATTCATCTTCATCTTCATCTTCTATTCTTCTCCAATTTATCTCTACATATATATTATTTATATAAATATTATTATATCTACTTATATATTAATTATCTACTTATATATACATATATTACATTACTAATATTTATTATCTACTTAATATATATTTATTATCTTATAATTAGCTAGTTTACATATATATATATATATATATATATATTATATAACTTATATTCCTTATCTACTTAATTTCTACTTATTATTAATATATTATATCTACTAATCTACTTATATATTTATTATCTACTTACATATACATATAGTACTTTACTAATATTTATTGTCTACTTAATAGTTAATATATACTTACTATCTTCTTAAAGTAGATAATTTGATATCTAATTATCTACTTTACATACATATATTATCTTCTCCGTATTCATCATCAACCAATCGGCCAATCCACCAAGCCTTGGTGACCAAGGTATTCTTCTCTTCTTTTATCCATTAATGGCGTTATATTGAAGTAGTAAATTTGGACATTTTAATTTAAGTATAAAACTAGTTAAGTTGTTGCATTATTCATTAAAGTGTACAAGTAGTAAATCTAGACATTTTAATTAAAGTATAAAACTAGTTAAGTTGTTGCATTATTCATTAAAGTGTACAAGTGGTAAATCTAGACATTTTAATTAAAGTATAAAACTAGTTAGTTTGTTGCATTTGTCATTAAAGTGTACACCTAGTAAATTTAGACATTTTAATTAAAGTATAAAACTAGTTAATTTGTTGCATTATTCATTAAAGTGTACAAGTGGTAAATTTAGACATTTTAATTAAAGTATAAAACTAGTTAAGTTGTTGCATTATTCATTAAAGTGTACACCTAGTAAATTTAGACATTTTAATTAAAGTATAAAACTAGTTAATTTGTTGCATTATTCATTAAAGTGTACAAGTGGTAAATTTAGACATTTTAATTAAAGTATAAAACTAGTTAGTTTGTTGCATTTGTCATTAAAGTGTACACCTAGTAAATTTAGACATTTTAATTAAAGTATAAAACTAGTTAATTTGTTGCATTATTCATTAAAGTGTACAAGTGGTAAATTTAGACATTTTAATTAAAGTATAAAACTAGTTAGTTTGTTGCATTTGTCATTAAAGTGTACACCTAGTAAATTTAGACATTTTAATTAAAGTATAAAACTAGTTAAGTTGTTGCATTATTCATTAAAGTGTACAAGTAGTAAAATTGGACATTTTAATTAAAGTATAAAACTATTTAGTTTGTTGCATTTGTCATTAAAGTGTACACCTAGTAAATTTATACATATTAAAATATTTGATATACTTTTATATTTGTTAAGATGGAGCGCGGTAGACATTCTTTGGATATCGGAAATCTCCAACGCAACCGAAAGAAGGAGATTGCGAGAACTCATCCTAGTTTGCGCAAAAAAAGCGGGCAGTCCGGATCTTCTTCTCAAAGTGGATGGGAGGACGAACCGGAATACCAACGGCGAGATGGCGAAAGAATGTCCGACGAGCAACTACAACAACTATTGGCTCAAAATCCTCAATTTTTCCATCAACGAGACATCCCGGTCCTCCCGGACGATATTCACACCATTGACGAAGAAGAGCTCGAGGATGACGATCCGGAGGAGGACGCGGGGGGCGCCGGGAGTCACGGCACCCCGGATGAGGAGCAAGCGGCGGACCACGAGGGTGACGAGGGTGGTTCATCCCAAATAGGTACGAAATCTAAATCTCCTATTATAGAAAATAATTTTAAAAAGTATAAAGATCCAAGCACCGAGAAATGGTACGCAAGTTGCAACCATTGCGATAAGGTGTACAGTTTGGGAACTTCGGGCGGATACGGGAGCCTCAAAAGGCATCTTATGGGCAAGCACAAGGTGGAGTACGCAAAAATTGAGAAAGGCAAGGGGAAGCAAACACAAATATCGAGGTTTGCAAATAACCAACCTTATGGTAATTTCTCATACAATGATCAACAAAATTTGACTGGTATGGCTAACTTTATAGTTGAAGAAAATTTACCTTATTTGTTTTCTGAAAGTGTTTCTTTTAAAGAGTATGCACAAACTTGTTTAAATCCTCAATTTCGAAGTTATAGTCGAAAAAACGGTTAAAAAAGAAATTATAAGGCTTTATAAGGCGGAAAAGTTGAACTTACAAAATTTTTTTGCAAACTATGATGGACGTGTTACTGTTTGTTCTGACATATGGGAGGACACCTATCATAATTTACATTATTTGGGTTTGACTGCACATTATGTCGATGATGATTGGAATATGCATAAACGTGTTCTTGCTTTTCGTGAATTTAATGATCGTCACACCGCCGAACATATTTATATTTTGATTGAGCGTATTTTAATTGAGTATAATTTGG
This sequence comes from Cuscuta epithymum, assembly GCA_945859915.1. NCBI lineage: Eukaryota > Viridiplantae > Streptophyta > Magnoliopsida > Solanales > Convolvulaceae > Cuscuta > Cuscuta epithymum. Next base: position 432,350 of record CAMAPF010000089.1, on the reverse strand, counting down.
TTCATAAGGTGTTTGCTATAGGTTTTGATAATGCTACTAATAATACTGCTGCTATACCTAGATTGCGTGAATTGTGTGGTGCTACTACTTTGATGGGTAGATTTTTTCATCAACGATGTGCATGCCATATAATAAATTTATGTGTGCAGGATGGTCTAAAAGCGTTGGGAGATGCTATGGAGGTAGCGAAGGGGGGGATTAGACGTATTTGGGCTAATGGTCAACTTAAATTAAAATGGAAAAATTATTTGAATGAAAGAAATGTGAAATATGTTGCTTTTCCTAAAGATTTGTCTATTCGGTGGAATAGTTCTTATAAATTAATTAGAGTTCTTATTAGATATAAAGAACATTTTCCTGCTTTTTTAAAAGAATATGATAACTACATTTTAAACTCTGCTCACATCGACACTTGCGAAAAAATTTGTAATGTTTTGATATTTTTTAATAATGCAACTGAAAGTTTTAGTCATGTTTATAAATCTACTTCAAACGAATTTATGCGTGAACTTGTTAATCTCGCCGGTGCTTTTAATGAATTTCAAAATGCCGATTATGTGAGCTATTTTTGTACTTTTATGAAGGAAAAGTTTTTAAAATATTATTCACATATTCCACATATTTATGGTATTGCTTTTATTCTCGATCCTCGTTATCGACTTGGTAATTTGGAACAATGTTACAAGTTCTATTATCAATCTTTTTATGGTGATTTTCCAATGTATGAAGATAACCCTATAGATCCGCAGTCTGAATACAACGAGGTTAGTAGTTTATTTTATTCTTTATTTAATGAGTTTCGTGCACAATATGGCAACATGCCCCCTCCCCCAACCCAAACATCTTCATCTAAAGGAAAAGGTTTTTTTAAATCTGCATTTGGCAATCTTATGAAAAAAGCTAAAACAACGCACACTACTGAACAAAGCACAATTAATGAGATTGCTTTGTATATTAACTATGAGGTTGAGTTTGTAGAAAATGAAGATTTTGACGTCCTAAAGTGGTGGAAGTCAAAAGAAAGAACGTTCCCGATTTTGGCACGGATGGCTAAGCAAGTACTATCAATGCCGGTTTCAACAGTTGCCGTAGAACAAGAATTTAGTTCGGCCGGCAACGTCCTAACTAAATCGAGAACGTGTTTGAGTGCCGAATCTCTTGAGACACTTATATGCTACCACGATTGGTTGAAGGCAAGACGTAGAACTCAAGAACTTAGCCTCATCCCCTCCCAAGACTTTATGGATGAATCAACCGATGGTGGTTCTACCTATGCCGGGGATTCCGATTGATTAGTATTTTACAATTTCTTATTTTATCCTCAATTCTCTATTGTAATTTGTGAACTTGTAGATTTGTAGTTCATATTTCAAAATTCAAATCAATAAAAGTTAAATTTTTTTATATGTCGCATTTTTTAATTATATTATATTATTATTACTTAATAGAAAATGTATTAGAATTAATTGTTCTCAATTCTCAAAATGTACTTATTACTTATTTCACATAAATGTACTTCAAGATTGTTTTTAAATAATTTTAATATTCAAGATTCCAAGTAGATGTATAAGAATATAAGATAAAAAAAAAAAAAAAAAAAAAAATTCTAGGCCCGATCCGACCCGCCGGTTCACCCGACCCGGGGCCCGGCCGGGTCACCCGGCCCGAACCGTCACCCGCTCACAGGCGGGCCGGGCCCGGGCCTTACATTACCGAACCGAGGCCCGGCCGGGCCCAGGCCCGAACCGGGCCCGAACCGGCCCGAGGCCAGGCCTAAATACAACCATCTGCCCACCGCGCCGCTTTCTAATATCAACGACTTCTCTTAGGATTAATGTGGCGATGCCACCCAGCAAGTGTAGATTTCCGTCCGCCGCCTTCTGATATTCACCATTTCATTTTGACTATTCTTTATTTCTCTCATTACTCTGTGAGTACGTCGGGGTGTTTGAAATTTCTTGTTGATTGCTTTCCCTTACAGGCTTACAGCTTGATATATTTCAAGTTTGGTTATAATTGAAAAACCTTTTTTATATTTTCAATTGCTTTTGCTTGTCTAAAAATAAATAAAGGAGTGAAGCGGTGAAGCCTTATGCTTATGCCGGTTTTTAAATGCCCCTTCTTATTTACTTCGTAGGTGTTTCCCTATGCTACTGTGAAAGAATATTGGAATGATGATTTGTACTAAACCCGTAAATATTAAACAATCTATAAATCATTGGGTTATATGAGCATATTCTTCTTGAGTGTTCTAGATTGGCCATTTAACTAATTTCGTATATTTGCATTATGATAAATACATGGAATATTTTGTGTTGTTCTTAGTAATGAAAACTTATTCATGATGTTCATATTATATTGTTTGCTTTACATATGAGTTGTTTCTGGTGTATTTTTATTCAATTTATCTCATTTTCATCATGTTTATGGCTTTTCTTATATACAAATCACATTAATATGAAATGTAAATATAAATATTTTTCGTCTAGGGCCTCCAAATTGCTCAAGCCGCCCCTGTTACCAATGAAAAAAAAGATGGGGATAAAAAAACCAAGAATGCATATGAGACAAAGAACATGTCGCCTTAGCCATAGCATAGTCGCCTTGTTGGTTGACCGTCTCGCATGGGCCGGGAAAAAGAGATACTAAAAAAGTTTTTCGTAAGATCTCTTATATCATCTGCCATCAAACCAAATGAAGTATTGCTAGAACCCTTCAGAATTTCTGAAATGACACGTGAAGCATCCGACTCAACTTCAATATCAGACCATTCTGAGTTTTCTAGCCAACTCAACGCCTCCCTTATTATCCCAATTAACTCCGATTCCAGTGCAGATAAGTATCCCTGCCACGGTCGTGCAGCTCCAGCCACGAACTTGCCCTAACACTTCGTCCCTCAAGCACTGACCCAGACCGCAGGAACCATCTCAGACAGCAGCATCCGTATTCAACTTCAACTTACCTGCAGCTGGACGAGTCCATGAAGAAGGCGCTTTTCCTCGATCCCCGATGAGCAGACTGAGCTTGGGTCCATCCATTAACGAAACCCTCAGCCCGGGCCATAAAGTGGCATGCTGAAGAAGAAGAATTCTGCCACACCCACCGATTACTCTCGCTTCAAATAGCCCAGCAACCCCAAATAAGCTTCATAAGATCAGTCTTCCTTGCTTTAAACTCCAATTGAACCTTCTCCATGAAATCATTTGTCACATTACCAGACCACTTCCACGACATTGATGCCCTGAGATATCATGTGAGAATAATACCAGGTTTAACCTTAATGGTAACCCTAATTGTCCCAAAATAGGAGTAAATAATTATGCAAATTTCAAAATAGGACCATTATTTTTTCTACCCAAAATAGGAGTCGTTACTGTCATGATCAAAAAATACTGTCATGATTGAAAAATACTGCAATGAATTATAATAAATATTGTCATGTTAAATGCATAGTACTGCAACTATTTGACCGTCACGACTAAAAGATGGCAGTAAATACTGTCATCTTAGTCCTATTTCGGGAAGAAAAACATAACAGTACTATTTTGAAATCGCAAACTCTATTTAGTCCTATTTTGGGAAATGTCCCAATATATTTATAGTTAAAAGAGTTCAAATCACAATAGAAGTCTCACAATAATAAATAATTATAATTCTACTCTATTAATATATAGCCGCCCTTGCTAAAGCACAAGCACTAACGTTAGCTTGCCGCCAAGTAAATGCAACATAAAAATTGTTGTGAGTATCAAGTAGTTCCTCACAAGTGATCCATGTTCGGTTCTGTACGCCTTATATGAAAGTATTTAGTTTGCTTCGAATTTAGTTTGCTAAAAGACTAAATTTGTGCGGCAAAATTTAGCTACTCATCATATTAGGAGCTTAAGACAGAGATTGAAAATTTAAGAAAAGGCATAGGTGTGTACCATGACCGTGATGTCAAAGTTAAGGTGTTGTGTGAGTGAGACGAAGAAAAGGATTGACCTTTAAATGCCTTTGTAATGGTCTCTCATAAAACAAATACTCCCTCCGTCCCGCTAAGATCTCCTGCTTTCCTTTTTAGCAGTCTAAAAAAAAGTTCTCCTTTTCCCTAAATGGAAAGTTATCATACATCAAAACAGTGTCAAACAGTGTAAAACAGCACCAAACAATGTCGAAACAATGTCAAAACAATAAATTTTACCTCTGGTAAGTTTATTTCCTTGATTAATATGTGTAGGTCAAATTAGGAAGATCTTAGCGGGACGACGGAGGTAGTACAAATGTTATACTTGAATTATACGAAGTATTTGAGAATTGAGATTTAGGATCGATTGGGGAACATATTTTTTCGGTTGGGAAAACTGTCAAATAGGTCCTCGAACTTTCATAAAAAAATCAATTAAGTCCTTCTATAGGAGATTCTGTCTGACTGTCGCGATTTGGGGCGGTTCCCGGTGAAATTTTTTGATGAAATTTTTTGAGTATCTTATTCATCAAGTCTAGTTTACTCATACCAAATTTCAGCTAAAAATTCAATTGGGAACGTATTCAAATTAATTCGATAACGCAAAAATGCGCAGTTATCTTCACGCATTAATTTGAATGTGTTCCCGATTGAATTTTTAGCTGACATTTGGTATGAGTAAACTAGACCTGATGAATAAGATGCTCAAAAACTTTCATCAAAAAATTCCACCGGGAACCGCCCCAAATCGCGACGTCCGGACAGAACCTCCTATAGAAGGACTTAATTGACCTTTTTATGAAAGTTCGAGGACCTATTTGACAGTTTTCCCTTTTCGGTTTATTAGTCTTATTAGTCATTTTTTAGCAAACGCATGACTTTAGATTAGGGGTGCAAACGAGCCGAGCCGAGCCCGAGTTTATGTAGGCTCGAGCTCGAATTATATTGTAATTGCTCGAGCTCGAGCTCGGCTCGAACGAGCTTAAAAAATCCAGGCTCGAGCTTGGCTCGCAAATATTGATTCGGCTCGATTTGGCTCGACTCGGCTCGGTTCAGCTAGATAATTTTGGTTCGTTCAAAAGTTACAAGTTCAATTAGCTCGAAAGTTCGTGTTCGAACTTGACCTCAAGTATGAAACAATCTTTAAATATATGTGCTTAACATTTGCAAATTGCAATTTACATGCCAATAACTAAACCTTACGGGAAAATAAACAAAATACAATTCTAACTTCAAGTCTCCACCCAATTATACTTCAAATATAAATCAAAAGTGATCAACCCATTAAGAAATAGTGGATGAAACTTTGATTATTTTTGTTAAATTACTTTATAATTAATAATATCTCCCCGGTTCTCATATACATTTATGAATCAGTATTATATATATATATATATATATAACTAATTTATATTATATATTACATATACTAATATATACTCCGTATTATATATTAATTTGTATTGTATATTAATATATTACATATATTAATTAAATATACACACATATAACTAGGCTCACGAGCCGGCTCGCGAGCTAGCGAGCCTAAAATCAGTAGGCTCGTTTCTGGCTCGACTGCTTAACGAGCCGACTCGAGCTCGGCTCGAGCTCGAGTTTGACCGATCTCGATCCGAGCTTTGACCGAGCGGCTCGGCTCATTTGCACCCCTACTTTAGATTTTGAGTACTGAGTTGTATGATGATTTTTCTAATTTTCTTCTATAGTTCTATTCCTATGCTGTAATGAGTTTGGACATTCAATTTGTTGATGTTTGGGCTTCTATTTCGTATTTCTATTTTTCGTTTTGTTAGTTTTTAAAATATTCCTATTACTCGTTTTTTGGAGGATGACATAAGATTTGACCAAGTTTCTGTCAGAAGTGTATTGAGATAAATTTGTTAAAAGGATTGTTCTATTAAAACTTTTGATTTTTAAAACATTTAATTGTTGACTTTGTATTTTATCAATAGTTTGGTGCACATCTGCCAATATAAATCTGCCAACTCGGTGACATATTTGAAAATTCATTTTCATGGCAGATTTGTAATAAATTCTTAAGGCTAAACCTATCAACTTAATGACATATTCATGGCGCCAGATTTGTGACGGCGATGACGGTGCTCAGAGGCAGTGGCGTATTCAAGAAATTTGGCGAGTAGGGGTAAACTTGACTACAATTTAGTCTCATATTTCACAAATAACAAATCACATTATTAATATTATTTGATTAAATTTAGTTTCAGGGGCGGAGCTAGGGGAGGGCCAACCCTGGCTCTGGCCCAGCCCAAATTTTAAAAATGTCTAAATTTTTAATGTAAAAAAATCCGTGTAAAATTTTTTCCAAATATATTCTTTGTATCGGCCCAGTCCGGCCCAGTGCCCAGGCTCCGCCCCTGTTTAGTTTATAATATCTATGTACAAGTATGAATAAAAAGAAGATTAATTTATATTACGGGTGTGTAAAGATGTAATTGCAGATATAATGTAATAAAATTACCTAAATATAAGTTAAACATAACAAAATTTAGTGAATTTTTTAGAGTCAATTCCCTAAATAGGACTAACAAGTGGCAAAATTGCACAAATAGGACTACATTTTTTAAATTCCCTTAATAGGACTATTTATGTGTGTTTGGACAAATATACCCTTGTAACTTGTAAAATGTTTTAATTAATAATAAAATCATAAAAAAATTTATAAAAATCGAAAAAATACTAAAAATCGTAAAAAAATAAAAGAAAATTAATAAAAAATATTTTAAAAAAAATAAAAAAAATATTTTTTAAAAAAAATAAAAAAAAATAAAAAAATCATAAAATTAAAAAAAAAAACATTACCACCCCTGCCACCCCTAGCACCACCAACTCCCATCACCGGAGAAAAATATGCCAACATTTTAAATAATGCCATAATGATGGCATATTCAATGAAAATGTTGGCATATTGAAGAGTAATTATGCCATCTTTTTGGCATTTTCAGAAAAATATGGCATTTTTTTACCAAAAGTGGAAGAAATTTCACCAATCGGAGGTGGTGGTGCTAGGAGGCGGCGGGAGGCGGTGAGAAAGGTATCCATATTTTTTTTTTCATTTTTTATGAGTTTTTACTATTTTTTATTATTTTTTTAAAAAAATTTAAAAAATAAAAAATTAATTTTTTTATTTTATAAATTTTTTATAAATTTTTTATAATTTTTTTACGTTTTTAAAATATTTTTTTACGTTTTTTATGATTTTATTATGAATTAAAGCATTTCATTATGAATTAATACTCTTAGGGGTATTTAGGGCAGAAAATCAATGTTTAGTCCTATTTAGGGAATTATAAAAGTAGTAGTCCTATTTGTGCTTTTTAGGAACTCATTAGTCCTATTTAGGACAATTTCCGAATTTTTTATCGTTTCATTCTTTTAATATTAAAGAAAACACTTTTAATCCTATTTTAGAATTTTTTTTCTACATTTAACTCTTATTTATGAGCATTTTGTTGTAAAAATTTGGACATATATATAGGGGTTGGGTTGGAGTTGAGTGGGGGCAGCTGCCCCCATAGTGGATACGCCACTGCTCAGAGGTGAGGTGGTGCCATGGTGGCCCCGAAGTTGACACTGGCGACAATTTTGATAAAAGGCAATGACAGTGACCAGAGTGGCATTGCTGATGCCGGTTGGGCGGCGACAGATGGCGATGTTGAAGGTGGTGGCAGGAACAGCAAGGAGACAAGCGGGCGGTGTGATGAGAGTGGCTGAAATGCTACGGTTGAAGTAGGTAGGGACTGGGGAGGGAGCTAGCGGCTGGGCAGGGGGTTTGGGGCTGAGGAGGTAGGGTTGGAGGTGTCGACAGCGACAGTAATGGTCAGATGGCGGCGGCCGGAGTTGGTGCCTAGGCGGCAGTAGGTGATGGGATGTATTGGTGTATCATTGCCGTCACTTTTAGTCATCCGGAGGGGAAACTATGGATGTTGTATAATATTTTGATCGAAAAAAGGTCTCAGAAAATTTTCGACGATTCCGGCGGTACAGTGAAATATTTAAAATCTGGCATTGACATAAAATTCTAGCAATGACATACGTGTTTCCCAAATACGGAGTATATGACATTCTTAATCACATTTTTGTTCTTTTGAAAAAATAATCATTTTTTTTTGGAAATCGGTATTAATTTAGTACCCAGTAATATTCTAGGAAACAACCATTCTTAAAATATTGACTGTTTCTGCTGATTCATGGAAAAAACATTTAATTTTTTTAAATAAAATAAAGAAAAACTTATATGGAAAAATATCTAAAATGATTCGCTATAGTAATTTCGGTCAATACAGCCATAAAATGATAAAATTAACTTCAACCTTAGTTTTCTTTTTATTAAATAATTTAATTTAACTAAACGAGCTTTTTTATGTTTCTTATACTCGGTTTTAAGTTTTATCTTACTTTTCCATCTTGTTTTTCCTACTTTTAGTATGCCTTCATCTCATATATTTGAGTTTTTCTACTTTTTTATATTTTCTACTACTTTTTTGAACATCCTCTTCTACTTTTATACATCACTTTGCATTTGAAGAAAATCAAGAAATTGTTCCAAATAAAACTAAAACAAAGACAAAGTGCACATTCTCTTGTACGTTTCTATAGAAAACCATTTACTATGTTCTATTCCCAAAATAGAACCTTATTGAAGGGAATGAACCTTATTTTAGGAACAAAAATAACAGTTATCCTATATGTGAATCTGTCTATATTTTAAGTGAGAGAAAATAAAGGAAAAGGAAAAAAGAAAAAAGAAAAGGTGACATGAGCTCCCATGTATCACCACAAATTACCTTCTAACAACCAAAAATTTCCATATTTCAAGACATAATTGATGAAAATGAAGATATAAGGACTTAATTTGACTTTCTGTACATAATATAAGAACTTGATTGAAACTTTTCTTTACAATTTTTACCTAGTCTGAAATGTTCGTGTCAGAGTAATACTCTATAATATTTGAATTTTATGATTGACTTTTGTTGTCTATGCCTAACTTTAGAGACAAAAATACCATTTATGAAAGATTTTGAAAATGTGTATAAAGAATTTATAACTTTTTGACCTTGTTTGAAGTTAGTGCCTTAATATTAGTTACAAATAACTAACGGTATTATTTTAAGAAAAAATAGCCCTATGTATAACTAAAACTAACTCACTTCCCCAATGTATAACGGCATTAGGGGTTTTTCAAAATATTTTTAAAATTCATATTAATTAATTAATTAAATTAATTAATTAATTAATTAATTAACAAGTAAATAAATGCATACTTTTTACGGAATAATATGTCCTTAGATTGTTGTTATCAAACCCTGTTGAAGCATTTGTCCCACACCGGAAAGCTATAAAAACAATTAAACACTATATAAGGTTTTGGGCTACTCTTCCTATCAGGTTGACCTTTTAGGATGGAATCCCGGGTCTTAACATGGTATCAGAGCCAATTCCGGTTGTGGTTTGACAGCTTATTTAGCACCCATGATTAAGGGTAGCTTGTTAAGGGTTTGTTTGGCCCGTTTATACACCCCGATATTGTCCAGTCCGGTTCGGGCTGAGGGGGCGTGTTGAAGCATTTGTCCCACACCGGAAAGCTATAAAAACAATTAAACACTATATAAGGTTTTGGGCTACTCTTCCTATCAGGTTGACCTTTTAGGATGGAATCCCGGGTCTTAACAAACCCTAACTTGCTACAAATTTTCTCAAACTCTAGCCACAAGTTGATCCCATCTAGTCTCCCGCCACCCAATTAGCACTCGCCTCCGTCGTCATCGTCGCCACCCAAGTGCACTTATCAAATGTAAAAAGAAAAAACAGCTATATTCCTAAAAAATTTATAACATTGTGTCATAACTCCGACATGAAGTGCAGTAACGCCGCCATAAAAGTTAATTATTATATGTAATTGAATGTAAAAGTTAAAGTTATCAATCAAGACCGAGATGCGGTAACGATAGGCCAACAATAGTTAGATTAGGTTAGGTTAATTTAGAAGCTGTTCTGTTCGTCTTAATCTTATTACTTATTGCTTATTCTTATTTTATTCAGATCAGATCAGAAAAATTCAAATCAGATCAGATCAGGAACATTCAGATCGGATCATGAACATTCAGATCAGATCAGGAACATTTAGATCAGATCAGAAAGATTCAAATCAAATCAGAAAGATTCAGATCAGATCAGAAAAATTCAGATCAGATCAGATCAGAACTTAAAAAATTCAGATCAGAAACATTCAGATCAGGTGAAGAAAACAGCTTCTTAGTCCATTTCGATTTTAATGAGTCACTTTTCTGTCCAGGTAAAAATGTTCATATTTTTGTCATTATTGAGTCATAAGTAATACTTTTGCCATTATTTCTTATTGTATAGCCAATGGGGGGGAAATAATTTAAATGTCCCAAACTTTAAGTACCTCAAACTTGCATATGTAATACAGAGTATATATACCACAAATGTTATGTAAAAAGTTATTTTCGCACCACGAATGTTTGTTTTTTTACAAATACAAATTTATTGGATTAACTACATAATTCAAATTTCAAAATACCCTAAGTTTTGTTAGGATATAGTTAATAACATTCTAAAATTTCATTTGTGAAATAAATAATATTGCATCCTCATAATTTTTTTGTTTATTTTAATTTATGTACTTCATACTATAAATTTATATTTTTGAAAAGATAAATGACAATTGTAAAAATATAACTTTTTATATAAAATTTGGATGCATATATTACATGTGCAAGTTTGGTGCACTTATCTCACACTCCTTCACAATGTGAGATATTCACATTATTTTTCGAAGCTAATAAACTAGTTCCTTTTATTATAAATAAATATTATATATTACATGTGCAAGTTTAGTGCACTTATCACACACTCCTTCACGAGAAATTTAAATTACTTTCCCTAGCTAATAAACTAATTTCTTTTATTGTAAATAAATTTTGTGTATGGGCTATGATCACACAAACACGGGCATGTTCAGGAGTAAGACGAAAGTCCAAGGCTAATATAAATTACAGCCCTATTGCGAAGCCCAACTCATGGCTGTCCAAAAGCCCATACCAGCGAAAAATGCACCATCAACACCGGTCACCGCTGCGGCGCTGCTAACCAGATTTTCCTGCTGCTTTTCGCGGAGGTTTAGGGCCGAACGAAGAAGATGAGTCAGATAGGCGATGAAACGCCCTTCTCCTTCCCTTAATCGTCCGTATCTTCGCCCCCTTTTGTTCAAAAGCAAAGTAAACCAAGGAAGAACGCCCTGTCAGCTTATTGCGAACTCTGTCAGGTTTAAAACGCCCTCTTTTTGATGGAAATCCTGCTTATATTCCGACTGCTTTATCTGGGTTCTTGCTATTTAAATTCAAGGATGGCACTTGCTCTGCTCATCTTACCACCATTGAAGGTGCATTTCTTTATCTTCTTCCTCTTCTTCGTTTAAATTAAAGGGTTTTACTGAATGCGCCATTTTCTGATACGAGTAGCTTCCTTCTAAGTTGTTTTTGTATTCAGTTCTTTATCTTAATTCTTCTTAAATAGTTTTACTTTCCCCTGAGCTTGGCCGCTTGCTTCCGTATAATGTAGTTCTTCATTACTATTTGAAGAGCCATGGCCTAATTCAATTAGTTTTTCTTATTTTTTTAACATCTGAATTCTTTTTGGGTGTCTGAATTACTTGCTGAATTGCTTCCAAAGGCATGGTGAAAAGCATTCTTTTTTTATATTTATACTTGTAATTTCATTTTTTCGTAATTGTACGCTTTTGATTTTATATTTTCTTTTTTCTTTTTATTAATGTACATTGAATGAATGAGGGGTGTCGTTTCCTTCTGAAATATTTGATGCACTGTTTTTACTATACTACAATATAGGATTCACACTTTTTCAAAGAATAGTGAACTTTTCATTTAAATAAAAGCTCACACAAGAGGATATGCAGTTATTTATAGTTAACTTATCTGAAGTAATGCTAGTGATAACAAAGACGATAATTTTTTAATGCCTAAGAGATGTTAGTTAGCAGTTACAAGATTCAAGAATTCTTTATATAAAAAAAATACTACCTCCGTCCAAAAATAATGGTCATGTATTTCCTATTTGAGGTTTTCTAAAATGATAGTCACATTTCCCTTTTTGGTAAAGAAATTAAAGTAGACTATCATTTATACCCCTCCTTTTTAAGAACAGTAAAAGTAAATGAGTGAACAATACAATAAAGTAAGGTTATATGGGCCTTCTACCGCCTTTTCTTAATATTTGAGCTCAAAAAGTATAAGACAACTAAAATTTGGGACGGAGGGAGTAAAATTTATCGTAGCTATTCAATAAAAATTCTATGTTTTACTTCAGTAGTTTGGTTTGCTAAGAGTGCCAACTAAATCTGATAATATCGAACAGCATGATCAAAAGAATCCAAATCATTATATTTGAGGAACTAACTAACTTTGTCCATTTAAAGTTGCAGATCAAAACTGGAAGTTTTGCCATTAATGTTTTAATTTTTGGAGTGAATTTAGAGACAGTAGGATCCTTCATTAAACCTTTCCTTATTTTTCATGAAATATAGTTGACTGTTATACATAAGTACTAGGTAATAGATTGATTTCTGTTAAGCTTACTTTCTACCTCTTATAATTACTGTAACAGGAGACGGAGGCTGATAGCGGATTGCTTAAAGTGTTCAGGTAAGGAAATATTGACATGGTGTCTCATAATGGTGCATTTTCTTTGTACGTATATTTGTAATATCTTAGTTTCGAAAATAAAAGATTAACAAATACACATATCATAGCATTTTCGGTGGCTTGCACATGACCACCACATATAGCTGACCTCTATATGCATTTGTCACTTGAGAGTAACGGTGTAGAAACATGTCTGTTTATTGTTCTGCATGAGGTGATTAAAAGATTCATTAGTCATGCACACATTTTTCTATAAATTCATGCTTGCTTCTTCCGATAAGTACATGCCTTAAGGAGGAGAAAAATTGAACTTCCTGAGGAGTTTTGTGTAAGACGATCTTCAATTAATTCTTAGTAAGTTCATTTGTTCTGTTAAATTCAACCTTTGCTTGTCTGAAGTTAGTTCTTCACTGTTATTATAGTAGATTAGTAGTAGCTCAGTTATGTGTAAGTGTCTTTTTATATATTAAATGACATTAAACATGTTTTATGAGGTCAATGTAGCACTATTTGCATTTTATATATGTAAATATTAGTGAATTATGCTTTAATTTCCTAACTAAATTCTTTCATATACACATTCATTAGTCACATGTACTCTTTTTTCAGGCTCTTCTTCCATTTGGATAAAGCTTCCCCTCTGCACAACTCACCATACTTGGCTAGTCTCTACTCTTCAAGATGAACAATCCTCAGCATGGTCAAGATGAAGTAAGCAGATAGTATAATTAACTAGGTGCAATGAAAGGCTTAACTAAAGGCTATGTCAATGTTTAAGTATTTTATAACACTACTCTTCAAGTAAGAGTGTGCGAGCTATCCTCATACAATTTTCTTGATGCCATTCCTGAACCTGGAAAGGAACGAAATTTGTTGTGTCTATTGCCCTTTCCTTGGAAAGTACAAACGAAATTTGTATATGTTTAAGGGTATGTTTTGGATCTCCGAAAATGGTAAGGAGGAGATATAAAGATGGTTCTTTCCTTCAAATTTTCAACTCTATTTCTTCTTGATTTCTACCCTAGCATTTTCTGGGCTCCAAACATACCTTTGAGGCTTTCTCTTCCCGTAGCCTTGCTGCCTGCTTCAGGAAGGAACTGTAGGGTGATTGTCTCCTGTAGCTGTTACTTAATCCCCCTCTGAAATGTATAATTTGCTTGCAGGAGTATGAACCAATTGTTCCGGGATTCGAAGCCCCGTCATCACCCAAGTCAAGTTATGACAATGTGTACGACATAAAAGAAGATGAAGGGCGGCATCCGCCTGAGGCTCCTCCACAACTTCTGGAACCCGTGACAATCCGGAGATTGACCACTGGTGAAGAGACACTTGGCAAGACGCCCAACCCAGTGGTCCTAAACCATCTCTTCACCAATGTGGACGACAGAAAATTTTCGTGGGAACCGGTGGCAGTGGCAACAACTCACCGCTGTCCATCAAAGTATGTGACTGTTGTGGTTTACAAACCTCCTCCTCAGTCTCGAAAGGACAGCCCCAGCAGTACCTGAAATGCTTATGTGTTGTAGTAAGTGGTAAATATATATAATTAGATACACACACACACTCCGTATTTATAAAGCAACTTTCCAGTGAAACATTATTTCAAACATTAACAAGGATAGTCTAGTCATACTATATCGAGTACGGTATTATACTCTATCAAATTGCTTCGGTATGATATAGTGAGTACCTTGAAAAATAGTCCAACCAAATAGTCTCTGTAAAGTTACAAAAAAAAAAATCAGAAACACAACACACGAACATGATAAATAAATTTATATCCTTATTTTTGTTCAAATTGTTTTTTCAAAGAATGAATTAATTTTTTAATATGTGGTCAGTTCAAAGTTAATACACAATTATTATAATTTTTGTTCAAAATTTAATAATGTAGGACATCAGTAGGTTAATATTAGTACTTTGTACATGTCTTTATTAATGGTCTCAGTATATCACCAAAAAACACCAATATTGTATGGAAATTTTATGACATAATATTTATATACTGTCCCATTAAATTCTTCCAACTTTCCTTTTTGAGCCGTCCCATAAAATTCTTCCAACTTCCACTTTTGGAAAAATTGTGTGGTTCATATTCATTCACCTTTCTATTACACAACTACAACCATACATTTCCACTTTATTCCGTCTTCCTTAATTTGCGAGCCAAGTCAAACTTGGAAGAATTTATTGGGATGGAGGGAGTACTATTTTTATCGAATTTATGTTAGATTGTTGGATACTTGGATGTAATGTTATTTTTGCTCTTCAGGTCCGTGTAAGAGTTCAAATACTAAGGTGTGCAGAGGAATGAGATTTTCAGATTGCGGGATAAAGAGAGAAGAGTGTTTGAAGGGAAAATCGCATATATGGTCCCTCAATTATCCACAAAATTAAAATCTCAGACCTGTATTTCTTTTGTTGAAAGAAATACAGGTCTGAATTATATGTTTGTTTTCTGATAAATTTATAATTGCGATGTAAACATTATATATATTTAAATCTGTTTTTCATTTATTTAGTTTTATGCTTGATCCACTTACCCTCTCAAAAGAAATATGGTACTAGCAAAGGTGAGAAAATGCAGTGATTGTTTTGTACAACAAAAGAGGAAAGATAGTAATAACAGCTAACATTACCTGCAAAGTAATAGAAGATAAATCAAACATGAGAAAATTAGCTGCATAACTCAAAGTACATTAACATCCATTGCATTATCTTGACAGTTTCTGTGATAGGTTCAGTTTGTTTATTCCTTGTGTATCGATCAAAATCCCAACTTTATATTGCAAAGGAACTTAATATGACAAATCTATTAGTCATCTGAAAATAGAAGATATTTAAATAAATGGATGAAACCATATCTGTGTTTTCAAATTGATTACTAATAAAAACAAAAAAATATCCAAAATATTAAACATATTGTTCTCTCATTCAAATTGCTCGAGAATATCAAATATCAAACCACCCATATATTACGGTGAGAAGGACTACATGTTGATCTTTTTGTAGGGTTGGTTTGCAACTGCTTTTAAAAAAGCACTTTTCAACTTTTGGCTTTAAAAAAGCACTTATTTTCCAAACACTACAACTTTTATTTTTCTCGGCTTCCGCGTCAAAAGTGCTTTTATTTTTCTATTACACAAAAAGCACTTATTTTACCAAACACTACCCACTTTTACTTTTCAAAATCATTTTTTTCTCAAACACTATCAACTTTTATTTAATCACTTCTCCCCATTTCATTAAAAAAGCACTTTTTTAAAAGCAGAAGCTGTTGCAAACAGACCCTAACACCATCACAAATATCCAGCATGCAATGAGAATAAAAGTTATAAGGCATTATTATAGTGATCTAAGACTACCTATAAGGCTATAAGCATAGGGGTCACTTATATGTCATTGAGAAGCTTTGGATGCTAATATAAAATTATAAATAAGTAAAAAGTTCTACTTCAACCATCAGACAGTTGGGTCGTAACTCAAAGTACATGCCACCCTTAACATCTATCCTCAGTTCCTAACATTGTTTGATTGATTTAGGGAGTGTTTGCTAAAGATTAAAATAAGTGTTTTTAGTTTTTGAAAGGTAAAAGGTAAAAGCTTAAAAGGTAAAAGCTTTTTGAAAGGTAAAGATTAACATGCCACCCTAAACTCAAATGAGTGTTTTCAAATGACAGTTTCTACTTAAATTAATTAATCACTTAAAAGGTAAAAGCTGGAAGCAGGTTGAAAGGTGTTTTAGATTGCTTTTCACTTTTTCTATGACACAAAAATCACTTATTCTATCAAACAATACCAACTTTTACTTTTTATAATCACTTTTTTTCCAAACACTATCAACTTTTACTACTCCGTATTAAACATTTTTTCCAAAATCACTTTAAGAAATCACTTTTTAAAGTAGAAGCATCACAAACACTTCCTTAGTTTGTTCATTCCTCGTGTATTGATCAAAATCAAATGAGGATAAAAGGATTATATATTTAGAAACCTAATGATAATGTGATACTAATAATATAACAATCTTAAACTTAACAGTTTCTTCCATGTGCTCAAGCAGCGATCAAGAAAGAAAGAGAATTGAGACCAGAAAACCCATCTAATATGATCATCCAAATAAACAAACACTAATTAGGCATTTGCACCATGTTCCAGTATTAGTACGCAGCTCAATATAGAAGAATATTTCAAAGATCATAGCAAAATTATAAGTTCAGAGAGCAAATAAACATACTTTTTTCACCGAAAATGTAACTTTTGATTTTGCGCGTTGAATTATGTAGTTATAAGAAAAATAAGGTTTAAATTACTTCTTTGACTTTACTAGTTGAAGTAATTGTAAATGATTATTTTAAATTCTTTTATTATATAATTTTTTCTTTATCTTATTAATAAAAAACATTTTAAATATATAATTTTTTCACAAATAACCAGAATCAACAATCTAGTCATTACAACTAGAATTTTATAAATTTCAACAAAATCTATAGTTTCAACCTTTCAATCATTTTCAATACCGGCTCAAAATGCAGTTCTACCTAGGGCAGCGCACGGGTCGGGTTCGGGCGGGTCGGGTTCAAAAATGGTTAACCAGTTCGGGTATCGGATTGATAATTTCAAACCCTACCCGATCAAAAAATTTATCGGGTTTTTCGGGTTGAAGAAGTTCGGGTTTCGGTCGGGTTTGTTCGGTTTTCGGGTCCATTCGGATTTTTAATTTATTTTTGTTGAAATTGTGATAAATAAAATGGTAATTGGTAAAAATATCATTCAAAGTTATACTAGTATAACATTCAAAGTAATAGTTGTATAAATACGGTAATCGACATATTTGAACATGTAAAATAATAATATACGGTGATTGATATATTTGATATTGTGATAAATAAAATAATAATTGGTCAAAATATCATTCAAAATCATAACAATACAACATTCAAAGTTATAGTTTTACAAATACGGCAATTGGAATATTTGAATATGCATAATATGGTAATCGGCATACAATAATTGAGATATTTGAACATGCATAATAATTCAAAGTAGTATATATACTACCCTAGTTCGGGTTTTCGGACAGGTCGGGTAGCATAATTGATAACCCTACCCGCTACCCGCTTAACTCTCGGGTTGCAAAAATCGGATCGGATTTGGGTCATTCGGGCCGGGTTATCCGACCCAAAAAATAAAATCGAACATATCCGATCGGGTCAATCCGGTAGGGTCGGGTTTGCTCTCCCTTGGTTCTATCTCTATCCGCTGAAAAACTTTAGTACTACACTACTACCTAATATTTTTGGCATATTTGGAAGAATAAAGCCATTTACTGCCATTATTACTTTATGGTTTACTACTAAACGACAAGGTCCATACCACCTGGTCGCCGCTACTGGCCATTTTACTCATGTTGGCTTTCACCCAGGAAGAAGATGTGGCGGGAAATCTCACAGAAAGCATACCAGGAACTGAAGGAACTTTCATCAATCCGACGGATGTATTTGTCCGATTGAAATTGATGAGTCAGATGTGATTCGTGTCCAAAGTGTGAAACGCTTCCTCCCCGGTTTCATCCCTTCGCAAGGACAGCAAAGCACGTGTCACCTCTTCTATTAGGGTAGGTTAGAAAAACGCCATTTTTGATGAAAATCCTGCTTGATTTCCGAATGTGTGTTTTCTTCTTTTTATCTCATGGTTTCTGCTATTTATATGCAAGGGTGACACTTTCTCTGTTTCTTCTATGAATCAATTAGCTTCCTTCTAATATGTTTCTGTATTCACTTGTTTATTTTAATTCTTCTTACACCATTTTATTTTCCCCTGGGATTGGCAGCTTGTTTTCGTATACAGTAGGTCTTCCTTACTGATTGAAGAGCCATGGCCTAATTCAACTAGTTCTTCTTAATTCTTTTACATCTGAAAATTTGTTAGGTGTCTGAATAACTAGCTGAATTGCTTGCAAATGCATGGTCAGATTATGCATTGCTTTTTTTTTTATTTTAGGGAAAGCATCCGTTGTTGACATTTGTACTCATAATTTCTTTTTTTTTCATGATTGTAAACTTTTGATCCTATGTTTAGTTTTGTCTTTTAAGCAAAAGCTCACACGAGCATCTGCAGTGGTTTATAGTTAACTTACGGGAAGTATTGCCAGTGATAACACAGATGATAATTTTTCAAGTCTAAGAATGGTTTGTTACCAGTTACAACTTACAAGATTGTATGAATTTCAAAGAAATCCTTCCATCTAAATCATATAAAAAATCTAACACCATGATCAGAAGCATCCAAGTCTAAGTACTGACTACTGACTAACTGTGTCTATTTATTAAGTTGAAGATCAAAACTGGAAGTTTATTAATGTTTTAATTTTTAGAAAGTGAAAATTAGAGATAGTAGTGACTAGTGATAGAGTATTAATCATAGAGAGAAGTGAGAACTAGAGAGAGAAAGTGAGCAATTGATATTTCTCAACCCCTATAACTACCCCTAGGGGCTATTTATAGGGGAAATGTGGATTTGGGCTGTCATGCCTTGGGCTTAGGAGGCCCATTACAATAATAAGGCCTCTAATGGGCTGAGTACTTGATTTATTTGACTAAGTGTAAAATCTGTGTTGTCGGAGTATTTCTGGCGACGGAGGACCAGGTCGAAGGAGCGCCTGGCCGACGGAGGACCCATTTTGTTCCTGGGCCTCTGGGCTGTATTCTGAGTTCTGGTCGATGGAGGACCATATGGCCGACAGAGTGCCATGTGGTGCCAGCAGTCTGTGTGTAATCCCTTGAGTATGTGGGCCATGGGGTCCGGGCCCATATACTCTATCAAGTAGGATCCTTCATTAAGCATTTCCTTATTGTTCATCGATTTTAGTTGGCTTTTATATATAAGTACTGGTTGATAGATGGATTTCATTAAGGTCATTTACTACCTCTTACAATTACTTTAACCAAAGACAGAGGCTGATAGTGGATGGCTTAAAGCCTTAAAGTAATTTGGGGTGAGGAAATATCGACTTGTTGTCTTCATACACTTATCATAGCATTATTAGTGGCTCGTGCATGATCACCACGTATAGCTGCCCTTGATATGCACTTGTCACTTGAGATTAACAGTGTGGAGATGTGTCTGTTTAGTACTCTGCATGAGACGATTAAAAGATTCATTAATGTTACGGGTATTTTTCTATAAATGTGTGCTTCTTCCGATAAGTAAATGCGGTTAGGAGGAAAAGGAAGAAATCAAAGTTATTGAGGATTTTGTGTAAGATGATCATCAATTAAGTCTTGGTGAGTTGATTTATTCTGTTGAGTTCAACACTGCTTGTTTGAAGATAGTTTCTTTGATGTTATAGTAGTAGCTGCAAGTGTCTTTCTACATATCACATGACATTAAACATGTTTTACGAGGTCAAAGTAGTGTTGTTTTTATCATATGTCAATATTAGTAAATTTGGATTTAAATTCTTAATTTAATTAGTTCATACACATTGCAGGATAACAATGTTCTTTTTTCAGGCTCTTCTTCCATTTCGATTAAGCTTACCCTTTTGACAACTTTACACTTGGCTAGGCTCTTTAAGATGAACAACTCCTCTCAGCATGGTCAAAATGAAGTAAGCACAAAGTATATTAAGTTTGGGGCAATGAAATGCTATGCAAAGGTTATGTCGATGTTGAATATTTTTTAAAACTACCCTTCAAGTGAGAGTGTGTGAGCTATGATCACACATTCTTCTTGATGCCATTACTGAACCTGGGAAATGCAGGAAATTTGTATTTTTGTTGAATTTTCCTTGGAAGATAAAGTGAAAATTAGATATGATTAAGAGTGTATTTGGATCCCAAAAAGTGGTAGGGAGAGGGGGAAAAGGTGATATTTTCCTTTCAGAACTATTTTTGTCATTTTATTTCTATTGCATTTTGGGGCTCCAGACTCCTGAGGTTCTCTGCTGAAGCTTGACTCCCTGCTTCAGGAAATAAGTCTAAAGTAATTGCCTTTTCTAGTTTTTCATAAACCCCCATGCCTATATATACATTTTGTGGTTACAGGAGTCTGAACCAATTGTGCCAGGATTTGAAGCCCCGCCATCGCCTGAGTCAAGTTATGACAATGTCTACAACCTCAATGAAGATGAAAAGCACCCCCCGCCTGAGCTTCCTCCACATCTAGAGAAACCCCCGCCTGAGCTTCCTATACATCTAGAGAAACCCCTGACCTTCCAGAGAATAACCGCGGGTGAAGTGACACTCGACCAGCCACCCAATTCTGTGGCCTTAAACCATCTGTACACCATTGTCGACGACAGGAAGTTTCCTTGGGAACCTGTGGGATTTGCAACAACTGAATGTTTTGGCTCAAAATATACGACGGTTGTGGTTTACCAACAACCTCCTCAGAGGTGAAATGGCAGCCGCAGCTGTTCCTGGATGCACAAGTGTAAGGGAAAATTCCCTAAATAGGAGTAAAAAAAATTGAAATTCCAAAACAGGACTGCAATGTTTTTATTCCTTAAATAGGATTAATTTCTGCCAAGTTTGGAATTACCCTGCTTTAAACATGACAATTTTATGGCAGAAATTACTCTTATTTAGCGAATAAAACCATGAAGGTCTTTACTCTTATTCAGGACAATTTCTATAACGGTAATGTAGTAAGTGGCAAATATTTATTTATTACAAGTGTCAAACAACTTTGGAGTTTTGGTTTGTTGGCATAAATTCATTGTGTGCATTTGAGAATGCAGAGAGATACTTCCTCAACATAAACTGATCGATTCTGCAATGTTCAAATTAATTATTTATAGTAGTTGTTTGATAAAGGCGTGTCAAAGTTAACTAATTGTATGTTATGTTCTACCACTTCTACAGTTCTACGGAGTATTTATTTTTGGTGTATTTGAAACTAAACAAATTTTAAAAATTCATATGCCATAGGCCCATAACTAAGGATGGTTGGGACAGGTCAACCCAACCCGGGATCCGGTCCGGCCCGGCATTGTGAAGGTCCGACCCGGCCCTGTGACCTGGGACCGGGACTGAGGCCTGAACCAGCGAATTCAACAAGCGGGCTACGAGTCTCGAAAATGGTGGACCGGTTTGGCCGGGTTGGGGGTGAGCCTTTTTTTCCCCATTGGAATTACTTTGAAAAGACAAAGAAAAAGAAAAGTATTTCCTGGCCCGATCCCGGCCTGGTCCCGGTACAAACCCGGGCCGGCTCTGGGCCTGAATATTTTGGACCCGGAGCCTGGCCCGACCTGGTCCCACTCCACCCCTACCCCTAACTGCTTTAAATTTTTGACCAATCTATTTTCGCAGATGTGACCAACTTTAGAGGTTCACTCAAATTAAACTTACTAAAATGATTCGTTCGTATAAAAGTAATGACCCGACCAAAGGTTGAAAATAAAAACATTTCAAACCATGCTTTAATGTCATCGGTTTTTCTTAACCAATTTTACATTATAACAGTTTTTCACAAATTACAAACAGCTGAATTACATCATTTAATGTAAATTATGTACTTTTCAGGCCCTTGTAGGAGTTTAAATAGTAAACCGGTGCGGTAGGAGAATTTCATTTCACATCAATTTCAACTATGTAAGGTTGTAGGGAGGAAAAGATGAGTGTTACCATTAAATGTTTCCTTTCCGAAATATTTATTGATTCAGATGTAACCATAAATGTTGAATGACTTTTTCATTTATTTAGAGGCCGTTTGGAGCATTGGGCTGATAAGCCTGAAAGTGTATAAAAATAGCCAAACACTATTCAATTGGGATGTTTTGGCTGATTTTTCTTGTCAGCTGAAAAAGCAAGCTAAAGGTTACTTTTTGAGTTGATATTTATTATTTGACTATTGGTGATTGCAAAGACTCCTTAACCCTTTTATTCCTCCAATATTATACGTATCTTAATACCTGGAAGGCTTGAATACATCTTCATGCGGCTTAGGAAACTCACTATTTGCGAAGACCAATCAATTATAAGAGTAGCAAGTACAATCGGTCTCCGTTATAATACTACAGTTTCATTTTAATATATGTAATCCTCTTTGTTTCATAGTTATTGTTAGCATGTAGAAAGCTTGTGAGTATGGAGTACTAGCGTATATAACAGCCTATTGCCCTTTAAGATAAGAGGCAAATTTCCAAAATTGTGTGATTAAGTAATCTTATAATCACCTAATTCTGCGAAAATAATGTGCTGGCAAAAATCACATTCATATATTTAACAAAAATAAATTAATACCATTTATAGTAATTTTACATTCAATAAAATCAGCATATTACTAATGTTATAAAATCAGCATATTACTAATTTTATAAAATCAGTTAACATATTACCAAACACTTTCACTTCAATAGATTCAACCTTTTCAGGCTTTTCAGGAATTCCAGTTGTTGCAGCCGTTACATAACATGCCTTTAGTGTTGTTATCGATCTATTTTAACCTCTTACAAGTCAAGAAATATTGAATACTAAGTACCAAGATATGCAAAACAAAATGAAAGCATCATAAATTATCCCATCATAGACGCAATCGATATGGTATCATCAACATATTTTTACATATGAGGAGAATATAATCTGATATGGAGCAAGATAAGACAGTGGGCCCGTAGGGGGTTGCGATCGAGGAAGAGCAGGGCCCGAGGCCCTGGATAGTCTACCAAAGGCGGGGACGGGCCTGAGCTCACCTACGTGGGCTGATTTAATTGGTTCTTTAATTAATTATTAGCTTTTATTATGTTTCCTAATTTAAGTTATTTCCTAATATGAGTGTTTCCTAATTTAAGTTATTTCTTAGTATGAGTTGTTTAGGAGTTTTACTTTAATTAGGATTTGTAGTCTATTTATAACCCTCAAGAGGGTCATTCGAACTATGCTTTTGGAGAAATAAAATTGGTGTTTAAGCTTTAAGCTTCAGGCAACGATTGCTATCGTTGATTATTATTTTCTGTTTTTATCAATTTGGTCCGACCTGCCGGATCCTGTCCCGCCACAATGACGAGATCTCAGAGTGATCGATTGACAGAGCTGGAAACTGAACAGAATCGTATGGGAGAAGAACAAGTGAGGTTGAGTGCTGAGCAAGCCAGGATGGCAATGGAACAAAATCGGATGAATCACACCTTGGAAGAACACGGTTCGAAGCTGGCGGAAATAGCCGCCTCGCTGGCCGCGCTGACGCAAGCCTTGGTGCCGCCGGGTTCGCCAGAGGTCACCGCGGCTGGAGTCGGGGCCATCGTTACACCCTCACCCGGAGACGGATTGATGCGCAGTCCAGTTTCCACCCTGTTGCCTGCGTTCGATGGGACTGATCCGATCGGATGGATAGCCCGTGCAGAACAACAATTCAAATTGCTCGGAACTTTACCGGAGAAAAAAGTAGCAGCGGCTGTACTGGCCATGGAAGGAGGGGCCCTCTACTGCGTAACTTGGTTGAAGGCACGCAGACCCGGTATGACCTGGGAAGCCTTCAAACAGGCCCTGGTGTCCCGTTTTGATTCTCGATTTCATGGAAACAAATTTGAACGATTGTTCGGAGTCAAACAAACGGGATCTATTGAGGATTACAATACCCTATTTGTTCAGTTAGCAAGCCAGGTTCCGGGCTTGACCGACGATCACTATTTGGGTTACTACATGAGCGGGATGAAGGAAGCCATTCGAAGTTCACTGCATTTACTACGGCCGGAGTGCCTGGAGACGGCTATGGAGTTAGCCGGTGAGGTCGAGCACAATCTGGCGATTCAGAATGGGGGAAGAGGGGTACCGTGTTATAATTCGTCCGGATCACGAACCACCAGTTATCCTCGACCCAATCCGGGATCCTTTTCGGTTACAAGTAGCAGCGGCACACGCAACCAGAGTGGCAGCTTGCCAAGGGCCACTGGACAGATCATGGGGTCCACTCCGCAGGCGGCAGGTACCACTTCCGGACTAGGCAGGCAGCCCACTGAACGTTCCAGATTTACTAGACTACCCCCAAGGGTGCTAGATGAGTTACGAGCTAAAGGTTTATGTTTTAAATGACGTAAACCTTTTACACTGGGGCACGAATGTCCATTTAAACAACTAAGGGTAATGCTTGCGGAGGAGGACGAAGAACTGGACTTGCAGCAGCACGACTACTGTGAAATAACAGGGCAGGAGGATCCTTCTCTATACGACGACAATCCCGAAGGCAGCTGTGGTGACTTTCCGGTTTATGCAATGGCCGGAATTTTTAGCCCACAAACCATGCGGCTCCGTGGAGTTATCGGAGGTTGTACGGTCACGGTATTAATTGATAGTGGTGCCAGTCATAATTTTGTATCCTCATCCTTGGTGTCTTTGCTACACTTAAAGCCCGACAAGACAGGACGATTTGGAGTACAACTGGGAGATGGACATAGGCAAGAGTCCGAAGGGGTGTGTCGTCAACTGCCCATAACCTTACCTGGATGTGCGGTGATGGCGGACTGTTTTGTCTTTCCGTTGGCCGGTGTGGACCTCATATTAGGGGTGGCATGGTTAGCTACATTGGGGGAAGTGCGAACCAATTGGAAAGACCTCACCATGTAGTTCAAACTTGACAACAAGAGGGTTGAATTAAAGGGTGATCCCTCCATGTGCAAGAATGCTGTCACCCTATGGACTCTACTCAAAACAGCCGATGATGGAGAATTTAGAGCCGTTGTTCTTGTGAGAGAGGCTGGCAAGGTAGTGGAGGCAGCAACTGATACTCTGGATGATGTTCTCGGCCAGCATACGGAGGTTTTCAAAGAACCGCAAGGGCTACCACCACCCCGCACTACGGATCACCGCATCGAGCTCGTTACCGGGGCAAAACCGGTTTCGGTTCGGCCATACCGGTACGGCCATTTACAGAAGGATGAAATCGAGAGATTAGTCGACGAGATGTTACAGGCCGACATCATTCAGCCTAGTTCTAGCCCATTCTCCAGTCTGGTTCTGTTAGTTAAGAAAAAGGATGGCAGCTAGCGATTCTGTGTAGATTATAGGGAGTTGAATAAATCAACTGTGGCAGATAAGTACCCGATTCCAGTAATACAGGAGATGCTAGATGAGCTGTCCGGGGCTGTGGTTTTTTCTAAAATTGACTTGCGTTCCGGGTATCATCAAATCAGGATGGCTGAACCAGACATACATAAAACCGCTTTTCGTATTCATAGCGGACATTATGAATTTTTGGTAATGCCATTCGGACTGACCAACGCACCGGCCACCTTTCAAGCCGTCATGAATGATTTGTTCCGTCCATATTTGCGGAAATTCGTGCTGGTATTTTTCGATGATATCCTGGTATACAGCAAGTCGTGGGCTGAACACCGAGAGCAGTTGGGTCGGGTACTGGACATCCTTGAAAAAAATCAGTTCAGGGCAAATAAAAAGAAGTGTGCTTTCGGTCGACTTCAGGTGGAGTACCTAGGGCATGTCATTTCTTAGAAGGGGTAGCTATGGATCCAGCAAAAGTTAGTGCAGTTGTGGAATGGCCGCGACCGAGGTATGTCCGAGAGGTTCGGGGATTTCTGGGGTTGACGGGATACTATAGAAGGTTTGTTAAAGAATATGGACTAATTGCGCGACCGCTAACGGGACTTCTTAAAAAAGAAGCTTTAACTCGTTTTCAGTGGACTGAAGAGGCCGAGAAGGCTTTCCGTCAACTCCAGAAGGCCTTGACTGAAGCCCCTGTTTTAGCCATGCCCCAATTTGACCGCTTATTTGTAGTAGAGTGTGATGCATCAGGAACTGGGATTGGAGCGGTACTTATGCAAGAACGAAGACCTATTGCTTATTTTAGCAAATCATTAGCAGATAGAACGTCGTCCAGATCAGCCTACGAGGGGGAGATGATGGGATTAGCATTAGTTGTGCAACATTGGCGGCCATACTTGATCGGACGAAAGTTCATAGTGTGCACCGATCATCGGAGTCTCAAACACCTACTTACACAACGCATAATGACTCCTTCTCAGCAAGTTTGGGTGGCAAAATTGTTGGGTTATGATTTCGAAATTGAGTACAAGACCGGCATCACTAACGCGGCGGCAGATGCTTTGTCTCGAAGAGGAGAAGAAACTGATTTGGCAGCAATCAGCATTCCCGAATGGATGGGCTTGGCCGACATAGAAGAGGAGCAACAAAAGGATAAGGCTTTGCAAGAAATTAGGGAAGCCTTGGCCACGGATCCAGCAAGTGTACCAGATTACAAAATGGAAGGACATCGACTGTTTTTTAAGGGTCGCTTGGTACTGCCTGCAGATTCCAAATGGATTCCGCGATTAATGGAGGAGTTTCATGCCACACCTTCGGGAGGACATGCAGGGGCCTACCGGACATACAGAAGACTCGCATTAAACGTATTTTGGAGGGGAATGTTTCGGCAGGTACGCAGTTATGTGGCACAGTGTTTGGTATGTCAAAAGGCCAAATATGAGACTTTGTCACCCGCAGGGTTACTGCAGCCTTTACCAATTCCCAATTTAATTTAGGAAGATATTTCCATGGATTTCATTACTTGTCTGCCCAAATCGAAAGGATACACATCTATTTTAGTGGTGGTGGATCGATTGCCTAAATACAGACATTTTATTCCCTTGAAAAGTCCTATCACAGCCCGCTCGGTGGTTGAAGTTTTTACCAAAGAGGTGGTAAGGTTGCATCGCATTCCACACTCAATTATTAGCGATCGGGGCTCACTTTTTGTTAGCACATTTTGGAAGGAGTTGTTTATTTTGTCGGGTACCCAACTGAAATTTAGCTCGGCATATCATCCAGAGACGGACGAACAGACGGAAGTGCTTAACCGTGTGTTAGAAACTTACCTGCGTTGTTTCACAAGTGAGCAGCCGAAGCAATGGGTACGTTGGATAAATTGGGCAGAGTACTAGTATAACACCGTGTTCCAGACAGCAGCCAGGGTCTCTCCATTCGAGGTGGTTTATGGCAGACCACCACCAACCATTCGGAGATTCCTGCCTGGAGAAAGTAGAGTAGCTGCTGTGGCAGAAACTTTGGGCAGCAGAGACGTTATGCTTAAGCGACTAAAGGAGAATCTACAAAAGGCACAAGGGAGCATGGCAACGCAAGCCAATAAACACCGCCGAGACATAGACTTTCAGGTAGGAGAAAAGGTGTTTTTAACAGTCAGACCCCATCGGCAATCAACTCTATTTCGCCATCCATATAACAAGCTGTCTGCAAAATTTTATGGGCCATTTGTAATTGAAGCAAGAATTGGGAAGGCAGCATACCGCCTGGCACTACCTGCTACTAGCCGTATCCATCCGGTATTCCACGCATCTCAGTTGAGAAAGGTAGTTGGTGATCACCCAGTGGAAATTGAGCTACCAGAAAGCCTAGAGTTACCCATGGGACCGGTGTTTGAGCCAGAAGAAATATTAGCCACAAGAAAAGGAAATGATAAAAAAGATGAGTTGTTGGTCAAATGGGTGGGGCAGTCTACAGACGAGGCAACTTGGATGAATAAAGCGAGTTTCTCAAGCCAATTCCCTGATTTCAACCTTGAGGACAAGGTTCTTCCAAAGGAGGGTGAAATTGATATGGAGCAAGATAAGACAGTGGGCCCGCAGGGGGTTGCGATCGAGGAAGAGCAAGGCCCGAGGCCCTGGATAGTCTACCAAAGGCGGGGACGGGCCTGAGCCCACCTACGTGGGCTGATTTAATTGGTTCTTTAATTAATTATTAGCTTTTATTATGTTTCCTAATTTAAGTTATTTCCTAATATGAGTGTTTCCTAATTTAAGTTATTTCCTAGTATGAGTTGTTTAGGAGTTTTACTTTAATTAGGATTTGTAGTCTATTTATAACCCTCAAGAGGGTCATTCGAACTATGCTTTTGGAGAAATAAAATTGGTGTTTAAGCTTTAAGCTTCGGGCAACGATTGCTATCGTTGATTATTATTTTCTGTTTTTATCATAATCATAATTCCATAGACAGTTTACATGGAACTGATGGAAGTGCATGAAACTATGAAAGTACTTTTTGCTAAAAGCAATTTATATTTTTTACTATAATATATTGATGGGTAATTACATAAATTTGAACTTTTGAAGCAAAAGCAATGCAATATCTTGAAATAGAGTACTATATTTTTTTCCCATTAATGTCATACTAAATCATATTTTCATTACCATGCATTAATTCCATGATTTACATTTGACAGTTGTTTCAGGCGTAATTAATCCTACTTTAAAAAAAAAAACATAGTACTCCTATCTTGGAGTATCAAATTAAAAAAAATGGCCAACAAAGCGGATAAGTTTGGAAAAGCTTAGTAGCATGAAATGAGTAAATACCAATTGGACAAATAGATACTCTACAGTCTACAAGACTAAACACGGTTTTTCCGCTATATATTGTAAAGACTTTATACATTTTGAATTTGATGATTGGTAAAAGACTAATAGTATGAATGACATCTACACATAGGCATCATAAGCTCAAACCAAAGAAATCAAGCCATGGCACATCAAAGATGGACAAAGTGAACCCGTCTAGCTTCACAAACATCCCACAGTACTGGAATTTTCCTTCGGATGACTCGTACCAAGACAACCAATCTGTCATTCATGCAACTTATTCATCCCTGCACCGCGTAAAAAAACATTACATAAAAGAAAAGTAATACGGAAATAATGGAATAATATGTAATAGCAACTCCATAATTTTTTATTCGCAACATATTACTTTGTTTGGACAATAGATTTTTATTTGCAATATTTCTATTTTGGTTAGTTCTACCGAGTATTTTATTTTTTCAGTTATGTTTCCTGCTTTTTAGTCTTCTTTCCCACATTTTTTAAATTTCAGCTTCTCTTTCCAACTTTTCGTCTCTATTCTGTCCAACTTCTTACATTTTTCTGTGTTACTCATCACCCCTACAATGTTTCCTAATATCTATGAAAACCCGTAGTTAAAAAATAATACTCCATACTACGTAATAAAAAGATGCATCCCATCCCTGATGGCCTCCAATGACCCAGTTTGTTGGGTATAGTTGGAAATAAAAAATACTGAGGCAGTCATGATAATAACAACAACAATAATACATTGAAATAATAATCAGATAAAATTCGAAATGTACTAGTCAAAATAACACATTACATTGTAGTAAACTAGTAATAATAAAAGGATAAAATTTGAAAAATATGAGTAAAAATAACACATTGTTCTCAAATAGAACTATCATTGTTTTTTGTAAATATGATTCATTCCTTCCAAAAATAAGAATTATTAACTTTTTAGAGCAAGAACACATTGTTCTTTTTTTACTATTGAATAGATCCTAACTTTAGAGCAAGACATAACAGTGATCGATACTCCTATTTATGTATAAGACTGTTGTTCTATAAGTCTCTTTAATAATACTACGTATAATATTAATACTCCGTAATTGTTATAAATTTATAATTTATAAATAAAGAAATCTGAAATGTTGATTAACCTCTGCCTACGATTATAGTGCAATTTTTTCCTTTTCGCATGAATTATTTATAATAAGTTTCTTATCTCCTCATTGAAATGAAAAGTTGAGGTCTCCATGCAATTTTGGCTGCGCCCACCAGGCATACCTAAAGATTAAGATCTAAAGCTGAAAATCCACTATAGATGCATTTTAACCCTTCCCAACTCAACTTGTTTTATGGACTCATTCTCGGATGAGGTAATAATAATCAGAAAGCAAGAACGACATCATAACAATAATTACTACATCATACAAAGTTTGGATCAGAATTTAATTCTTACTGCATTCTGTCGTTCCAATCTCACCAGCCTTTGTGTTGTTGAAGATGAACCAAGAAGTTTCCCATTGCCAGAGCATGAACTACAAGAACGGGCAGCATTGCATTTGGTGCAGTAGCTCCACTTTTTAGGAAGCCTGTTTAGAAGGTGTTAAGGATGCGTTTGGGGAAGTGTAACGTGATCGGTGATACAGCATCTACATAAATGAAAATATGATGAAATATACCCTGCTGTGTATCTGGTTGCCGCATTCTGTGCTGTTGCCCTTGCCTTTACAGCACTTTCCTCGGACATCTTTTTCACAACAAATCCTTCACCTTTGCACCCTGAACAAATACCAGTTCCCCCACAGTCTTCACACATCTTTGTTGGGACCTGATTATGAACAAATTAACCTAGGATTTTGAATGAAGAGGCCTAAAGATGTTTTTATGTTATGGTCTATAATTTCATTTTCTTAAAATTGATACTGCAAGTTCTTTCCTTTTTTTAAATCTTAGTCGAAATGACTGCTCGTTAGAGCATAATTAGATTTGACATTTCACACTTAAAGATCTATAAGATGAGTAGCTCAAGACAACGACTTACGTGGCTAACAGAAGCCCAGTTTGGCTTTGTGAGGTTTAATTTACAGCAGCCTAAAAACAATATATTTGATATAAAGAAACGATATGTAGGCCAAAAACTAATGAAATAATTACATAAATATGATCAAAATAAAGATGATTTACAAAAATATGATTAGTGACTAGAGTAGTAATGAAATCATAGTAATTCATGTTCAAGTTTTGAGCTTAAGTTAGCACAACACCACATTGTAGTAATGAATAGTCATATTTATGTAAATATGTTTTATTTTAGTAATATTATTGTAAAAAACCCAAAACTTATTTAGAAACATTAGTTAATCATTACATCCTATCAATATTTTATAGAGATTATGAGAACTGCCTCAATAATCAGAACACAATATTTTTACCGTTGCATGTCACTTTTCTTTTGTTTACAAGTAAAACTGTATCCTTTTTGTCGCATTAAAAAGAAAGAATGAGGAGGTTATTTACTTGGAGTTGAGGTATCCACCTCAACTGAATTAGAAGCTTTAGTTCTTCGTATAAGAAGAGTAGTGGCAGCCCCAACAACTGTGGCAGCAACTGCAATAGATGCTAGTGTTTCTGGTAATGCAGATGAAGAGAGTTCTTTCCGGGCATGAAAATTTGATCTCTTGTCATCTCGGGAACCAATGCTTCTATAAACTGAGTAAGAATAGCTATACTTGGATTCCCTAGCTGCATTGGAGTTTGAATTAAATCCGTTATGTAAAACTACTTCTAACTTCAGCAGCACTTTTTATGGTAAAATATTTACAATTCTCTAAGTGGTGATTTGATATTTTGATAAGCTGAATTAAACACATTTTAAAATCATCAGGCTTTAAGAAAGTGAAGTTGATGCACCATAAAGCCAAAACGTCAATCCCACATTTGCAGGGTAAATTAGTCAAATTTAATGGACCTGATCAAATATTGTATGCCGATAAAGTCTGGACATTTTAAGTGATAGTGATAATGTCTGAGTATAGAGATAAAAAAAAACACCACAACAGTGATGGTGGGTTGGATATCGGTTCATGTTAGCTGGCCCCAAAATCTTTTGAGACTAAAGCTTGGGTGTTGTTGTTGTTGCAATGGTGATGGTGGGTTGGGGATGTGTTTTGAACTTAGCGCCTGTTACCACTTGACTGACCTCACTATATTTTAATTTTAATAATTTATACTTATTTGCATTCCTCTTTTTTATAGTTGATATATTATCATTATTATGAGATACATATGAGTACATTTTTGTATACAATATCTCTATATTAGAGATTCTACTAATAACAGTTGATAATAATTATATTATTCTTTTAGTTGTTGTGTTTGCGATATTCATTTCGTCTTTAACCAAAACTTAGAAAGGAAATTGGCTTGTTATATTAAATTCTAACTTATTATATAAGTTCATTTTGTTTTTTGGATTAAAAAAATTATGTTTCTAATGAACTTGGAATTTGAGGAACTAGATTAAAAGGATAAAGAGAAGTAACAGAACTTTTTGAAAGTTCTTTTCTTGATGCTTTGCTTGCTTATTACTTGAAATCAAGACCACTTGTAAAGATGAGGTTACATAACCAAAGCTTCTTTGACAGGGAAAGGAATTCACATATCGATCACACCAAAAGCAAATACAATCAATCATCATCATATTCAGATGAAACTATTGAATTCTAGTTTGATACATATTCAATTTTATAAAGGCAGTTCAGCTGCAGCTAATAACTTTTCATTGTCATGCAGATCTGTGAAAATTACTATATTTCTGGCCTGAAGATAGCCAAACATGCCATTTCTAATCAACCTCCACTCCACTGAACCAGAAGGTTCAACCAAACTCATTACCTTTTTAGTATTTGAACTATTGGTCAGCAAGTACAAATCTTTATTCATCAATGGGTTTTGGTAAATTTAAGCTTTTCTGACCCAATCACATTAAACAACTCCCTACATATGCACATATCCTAAGACTTGTGGAGGAAAACTGGCACAATCCGTTAACTTGATTCTTAGTTCTTACTATTTTGAAAACCATATATTTCATGAATAAGGTTAAATGTTCAAAAAATAATCACTCAATGCAATACAGTAAACATAACTGTAATTTTGTCAATCCTAAGTACTCTCTAGGTCCCCAGTCAGTAATGCAGTAACTCTGAGAAACAGTAGAAACTAACCAAGAACAAAGAAGAGTAAGTGTACATCTTTTTAACTAAATACCAACCCAGTTTTTGACTGTAGAGTCTTAAATTATCATGAATTGTTGAACTACCTGGAAACTAATGTAATAGACATGGAAAAATTTAATTGCTAGACAATAAATTTTCACCAATACACACTGAAGACTACATGGAAAACTCGTTAAGTCACTTGGGCGATGAATAAAAATACATATTCTTAAACTACCCATTTAATGTATCAATATTAATGAACAGACTACTCAAGAACTATAGTTTTCCCTTTAATTATCTCTTGTATACTAAGAAATCGCAACCCGAGGGAAAAGATGCAAATTTTGGCGCAATTCTTGAACTCTCTATCTAACCGCTGGACATGAAAATGGAAGTTGGGGACTTTTGATGTATATATGAATTTAAGGGAATTGTAGATAGCAAATAGTCTTACTGGTACTGAAGAGGGCGAAGAGGGAAGATTGAGCGTGGGGCAATATAAGCTCCATTTCTTGCAAAGTGGAAAGCAACTCTGGAATCGCCTTAGCGTTTCAGATTTTCAGCATTTGGAAGCCACTGATTTTTGTTTTTTAAGCAAAAATCGATGGAAATGTTAATAGTGTTTGGATTTTGATTATGCATCTAATTCTTTTTCTAAAGCATAAGCAGAATTAATTTTTCTAAAAAAACTGATTCTGATTCTTTGGATTTGATTCTTGAAACTGCTTCTGCTCCTTCAGAGAGCAGGAGCAGAAGCTGGAGTGTTTGGATGAAAGTGCAGAAGTGATTCTGGTACTCAAATTTACTCCTAGAATCTGTTTTTTTAGAAGCTGAGGTGACTAGCTTCTGAAAATTGATTCTGATTCTGCTTCTGTTTTAAAAAAGAAGCAGAAGCAGAAGCAGAATCATTTCCAAACACCCCCATAATTTAGAGCATTCAAAAGTATTTCTGCGGTTTCATCCACACACTCCAATATTTGCTTCTGCTTGCTAAAAGAGCATAAGCTGTTTTCAGAAATAGATCCAAACATCCCTCAGAGCCCATTTGGTAACAAGCAGGGGCGGCCCTAGGGGGTGCAAGCCGGGCGGGTGCCCTAGGCCCAAAAAAATGGGTAAAAAAATAGATCCAAGTTTAGTTCTTTGTAAAATGTGTGAGCAGACTGATTTTTCAATCCTAAACTAGCATTTTTCGGGTGAAATTTGTTGAAGCTCTTCGGAATGGAATTTTTTTGGTGAAAACTTATGATCATACTCTCTATGAAGTGTGGACTATGTAAAAAAATCAGTTTAAAGTTCAATTTAGAAGTCAGTTAAAAAAATTATTGAAAACATTGCGTTTTTATGCATAATTTGGCGTATTATTTTCAGTAATTTATTTGACTGACTTCACGATTGAATTTTAAGATGAAATTTTATAGACATAATCTAAACTTGATGAAAAATATTATTTACAAATTTCATAAAAAAAATCCACACTAAAGCATATTAGTCTAATATGCTTATTTGATTAGTTTACTAATTGTTTTCATTCATAGTTGATTGTTTGATTTCTTAATTGTTGATTGTTTTCTATTGAGTGTTGGTGTACGTCTTAACTTGTTGATTTTGTTCGACAAACATTTTCAATTATGAAAAAATTTATAAATTTAATTAATTTTAAGGTGTAAGAAAAAGGATTGAATCGGAATAGGATAAATAAAAAGAGGAGAAGATTAGAGAAATTGGCGCTATATAAAAAAGTTTTATGACAAAGTTTGTTTGTGTGAAGAAGTCAAATTCTGAATGTCTTCTTCAAGATAAGAACTCATAGAAGAACAATAATTTAGCTACTGAAAATGAAATGATTCAGAATGAGTACATCATTGGAGTGGTGAATTTAAGAGGTGATAATAACCGAGTTAATTCCTTAAACATTGTTAAAGTGTACAAATAGAAACATCATTATATTGTTTCCTTCCTAAATATAGTTCACCAATGCTATAATATCGATTTAGACAGAATATGATTTTACAAATTTTTATAAGTGTCTTGAAATATTACTAGTAGTATTATGCATGTAAGTTTAGACAGAAAAGAGTCCTACAATTTTTTGTAATATTAGGCCCATTTTAATTTTTTGCCCCTAGGCCTTTGAACGTACAGGACCGCCCCATTTCCTTGTTACTAACAAGGAAATTGGTTGAATCAGTTGATTTGCTGAAATTTATGAAGTTGTTGCTGAAGTGAGTGATTCTGCTGATTTGAGAAAAAATTATACGGAGTATTTAAATTATTTTTTATTAATAAAATAAAGAAAAAGTTATATGAAAAATAGCTAAAGTGACCTTCTACAGTAATTTCAGTCAATATAGCCAGAAAAGTAATATTAACCTTACTTTTTCTTATTATTACACATTTAGCACGTGAAATGAAAAGTTACGTGTTTGATCAAAAAGTTTGTTGATAAGCTTGATAAACCGAAAAACCGACTCGCCCAAAGCCGTCTTGGAAAAGCAAGTAATGTTTGAAGAAAAAATATTTTTGAAAAAGTAAGAATTGACATCTAAGTACTATTTTGTCCTATTTTTGAACTATAATCAAAAGGATGGACTTTACTATTGCTTCAATACTTGGTTTGATCTGATATCGAATTGAAACCATTCAAATAAATCACATCGGAGTGCGCTTTGTTCATATTCTAAAAGGTGATCTTTATCCAACTTCTTTAATTGTTTCAATTGAAATCACTAATTCAACTAATTACTAATACTAAACAGCCTAAAAATCCATCCTGGGACGAATTTGATCCAAACTTATTCCAAAGCAATCTATATTTCATTGGATAGATGTGAGTTATTGAGCACGCTATAATATGTGGAATTCTTCCACGAATTCCATTTTTGTTTCTGAAACGTCCTTAATACTTTCCAAATTTTTTAGGATGTCAAATTTTTCATTATCTTTTAAAGATTATGTAATTTCTCAATGCGGCTCTAATTCCTACAAATAAAATAACTGACCCCCACAAGATAATACTCATAGTTTCATACATTTCATAGTCAGTTAAACTTGTTACTTCCCCCTCTCTTTAGAGATAATCTTAACTAGGGCGTAAAATTGTTACTTCCCTTGCAAATGTTTTCAATCGTTGTTCTTGTTCTTACCTATGATGCATTTGCTAACCCCTCTAACGATAATAAAAGACACTATTATAATGGGAATACACTATTTACTAGTCCACTAATACACTGGCTACTTAATAATATACTAATATTGCTTTTTGTTAAACTTGTAAAATTCTCTCATGTTAGTGTCTCCCCGGTCGCTTGTTATAAATAATGGGAAAAGATGTCAAATACACTCTTCTATAGTTACAAATTTGTCACCTAAACGCATGTTCTATAAAAAGCATCATACAAACTTACTCTCAAAAAAACATCTAAAGGGGATCGAACCCTTGACGTGAGGTAAGACCCAGACACACCTCACACACCCAATGGAATACCAAATCGTTGCAAATGTGAGTTATTCCACATTAGACGTGAGGTAAGACCCAGACACAAATGTTTTCAATCGTTGTTCTTGTTCTCACCTATGATGCATTTGCTAACCCCTCTAACGATAATAAAAGACACTATTACCAGTCCGCTAATACACTGGCTACTTAATAATATACTAATATTGTTTTTTGTTAAACTTGTAAAATTCCCTCCTGTTAGTGTCTCCCCGGTCGCTTGTTTTAAATAATGGGAAAAGATGTCAAATACACTCTTCTACAATTACAAATTTGTCACCTAAACGTATGTACTATAAAAAGCATCATATAAACCTACTCTCAATAAAGCATCTAAAGGGGATCAAACCCTTGACGTGAGGTAAGACCCAGACACACCCAATGGAATACCAAATCGACTGCTTGCTCTTTGAATTGAGTTAATATGTGCTACACGTTTTATCTACACTATACCGTCTACTATTGATAGATGTTTTGAATCTTTCACAAATACCCTGCATTTTGTTAGGATAATAAAATAACATCAATAAAAATACTTGTTATATTACGGAGTATTATATTTACAAATTTATTTATATGTAATAATACCAGTGTGGGACTATAAAGTACGTAGTATAAAAAAAACCTGTAGCACATATTTGTACACAAGGTGCAAGCAGGCGAGTTTGGTGTTATTTTTGGCTGTGCGTCAGTGCGTGTATCACAGCTCACGTAAGGGTTTGAACCCCACTAGAGTCGATTTTTTTTACATATTTGATCCTTTTTCCTAAATAATGTAATTTTAAATCTCTTGTATAGATTGCATTTTAGCCAAGTTTTAATTTAGAGGACCAAAAGGTCACAAAGAAACTGGCTATCAATCATCTAACTTATATACGTGCTTAATCAAATCGCTAAGACACTACAAAAAAGAACGGAATTGACACGAATTTAGCACAGATTGACACGAATATGTCGAATTCGTGACAATGTCACTTTGTCACCAGCTATTTGGCACAACGTTGTATCAAAAATACGTTATGATCTGTGCCAAATTTATCAATCTGTGTTAAGTCCATGTCAATATCAAAAATAGGTTGTTTTTTTTGTAGCGAGAATGCTAAATAAAAGCTAATGTCATACTAAACCCGGCCATTGATTTAATGTCACGCATGTACCCGACTACCCACTACGTTTTATTTTATACTCCGGGTATAACTCGTTGCTCTTTTTGCCAATTATTGGAAATTTACTTTTATAGTTGGGCAATGTCATGCTTAGTCAAACTAAATCTATCTCTCCATTTGTTCCAGCTCAATTCGTATAACGAGAAATACAAGTATAGAATACAAATACTAATACATAGAATGAAATGCCAACACTCATATCCACATATATACGGAGTATGAATTACTATGTAAGTATGTATCTATTTATTTTATTTCTCTTTCACTTGTAATAAGTTATACTTCGTTTTTATTAGTCGTGTTTTGTGGTAGAATTGTAATTTAACTTGTTATGTTATTATGGTAGGAGATTAGGGGAGAGTTAAAAAAAAGTGGTATTTTTGAGCAAAATGCAAAAAATTACACTTTTCGCTCAATGTGATGCACTATTTCGTGTTTCTATTGCACTTTTTAGCGGTGACAAACAACTTTGATTTACTAATGCATTGTTGGCTTATTTTCAGCCATTAGATAAATAAATCCGGAATTGAATGAACATATTACCCCTATTTATAGAATTATTCAATACTTTCATGATCTGTAGAGTACAAAAGATCGAATAACAAGTTTTATAAAATGTTACGGAGAGTTTGGTACTACAAACGCTGAACCCGTGTCCAGGGTAACATCCTTTTTCACATACCCCTAAGAGGGTTTTTAATTGGATTAATTTCATATATCGGATTTAGACGTAATAGATCATTTAAGATTTAGGTGGACCATAAATACACATATCATTAAGAATGTCCTAACTCCTGAAGAATTAACTGGAAACCGATACTTTTTTATGTCACTAAACGTTTCTATTGTCACCTATATCGGTAGCGTTTGGTTTTCGGACCATTTGGTGGATGCACACAAAGTGCAAACATTACAATGTTCTAATTATCGTATCATATATACAATATATGATATACTCCTATATCATATACTAGTATATTTATATAGCATATAAATGGATATTGCAAAGTGCTTGTTTTACAATACTTGTTTTGGTTTACTTTTAGCATATGTAGTGTTAATTTGTTGGTCCGACTCCGAGATTTTATTATATGATTGCATGAAGACATGGAGTTTTGTTGTGTCAGTTTATCTATGCAATATAAATAGAGCAACACATAATTTGAAAGAATTCAAGTGTTAGCATTTATATTGTTTTACGGAGAAATATTGTTGTATTTTATTTTTACTTAATATTCATATTTAATTTCTTAATTGAAGTGTTAAGTCTTTTAAGTCTTTCCCTTTGTTTCGTACACTATTAATAGATATCATTGTTTTCTACGTAGTATGTCTTTTAAGCTCGTACTATATTTATGGCAGATGGATTATCCCATAAAATAAAATAGGGAAAATGGAAACTAATAATCCAACCTTTTAGCGGTCTTCTTTCAATAATCCCACTTTTGATTATTCATGAATAATCCAACCTTTGCACCTCATCTTCATTCGTTGGTCCCTGACCGGTTGATGACCTGCTATTCCAAGCTATTTTCTTATCTTTGCAAATCATTATACCATAAAGCTCATCTTTCACAAAGATAATATTTTGCAAAGATAAGAAAATAACTTGGAATAGCAGGTCATCAACCGATCAGGGACCAACGAATGAAGATGAGGTGCAAAGGTTGTATTATTCATGAATAATCAAAAGGTGGGATTATTGAAAGAAGACCGTTAAAAGGTTGGATTATTAGTTTCCATTTTCCCAATAAAATATAAGGAATCAAATTTATAAAACATGGTTCGTTGATGATTTAGAGATGGTCATTTAAATCCCTTAAATTACCTTGCGCTTCTAAATATGGAGTACGGGAGTAGAAAACAAACAGACCAGACAACTTAGACAAGCAATTTGGTCTACTAGATTAATTAACTAGTATCTTTACCCGTGCCGTGCACGGGTTAAATGATTTTTCTTTTTAGCTTTAATAACGGAAAATCACTTTTTTAATCGATTATAATAATGTATATTCTAATTTATTGAGCATGTCTTATCTAAACATGTTTGCAGTTTATAATTTCCGATGAAAAGAACATTTTTTATAATTCTCAATTACATTCAAATGAAATTAATCTTTTCAACTGTATTTACCTAAACCAAAAAAGAAAAGGCTAAATGCCTATTTTTTCCTATTAAACTTCGTATGTGGCTTACTATTTTTTTCAAAACTAACTGCACATTTATGTAATTTATTTATCTAAAATGGCTACAGTCAATTTTTGTAAGGTATGAGCCTTTCTAGGATTTAGAAAATTCCAAATTTGTTATTGGATCTATTTCTTCAAGAAAAAAGTTTAGAATATATAGTTTTGTAACATTCATGTTTTAATGAAGGTGATGACGACGTCAACAGGCTGCATATTGTGATTGATAGTGATTGATTTGTTTTTCATTAGCTTAAGATATTGAGGTTAATATGATCTTATTAAGTAGAATAAGTATTATTGAACTTATGTTATGATCCATATGCTAATTTTTTGAAATTTGAGTTTTCAAGTATTGTGATATTACTAAAGTTGAATTGTATATATGCGTGTAGTTAAAAAAATGGGAAAATGAGTATCATAGGCTAGACAATTCTATTCTAGCTCAACAATCTCATTGAGAAGTTGGCGGCTGGAAACTAATAAGCATATCTTACCTTTATCTTGAGACATTGACTCATAGAGTTAAATGACATCATTGCATAAATTTACATGAATAAAATTCATATCCATAATAAGTTTTTTTAATCCAATTTTTACTCATGAATACTTTTAGGAGATTTATTGAATTCTAATATAATATGGTGATCTAAATTTTAGGGAGGACTCACTAAAATGTTTTTTATTAGACTAATTTTTTGTCTGATTTATCTATTCTACTTGAATCTAGTCTGATCTAATTTTGTCATATTATGTGTCCCTTTATTCAGTTCCTTTCGTCAAACGAATTTACCTCATTCAACTAATAGTTCATATGCAACATTTCGAAATTCACCTCTAGACAATATTTTTTAGTTCAGACAATAAGTCTTAATTAAGACATTAGCCTCCACTTACAGGTCGAAGTGCCAAACATAGCCCTAATTTATTAACATAATACCTTTCAAATATATTTTTTCAATAATTCAGCCATGAAGCCACGTACTTCAGTTTGAATTTCACAATTTCAACATATTTATCCAATTCATCCAATTCTAGTGTTACAAAATGGGCTCAACTTATCCAAATAAGGAATCGCTTTATGTGTCCCCTAGAATTACTAAACCTATCTCATGTAAGACAATTTTATCCTTTTTAAATTTCTTTTATTAAAAGTGCTTCTAATCACATTATAACAACCTCAAACTTTTTTAAATCTCTAACGTACGGAGGGAAAGTTGTACCTATGGAGTATTTTTTTAACTTCTTAATGTTCTTTGAATTTGGGGTTTTAAAAAACTTCTTTTTTTGTTCTTTTTTAATTTTGTTTACCCGATAAAATATTAAAAGTAAGATATTAAAACTGCAATTTGATAAAATTATTTTGACTAAAATAAGAATTTGACTTTCAAGATAAAATTATTAATATTAATATAAATTATATTAATATAAAACTATTTGGATTATTTTGACTTTCAAGATAAAATTATTAATATATTTTTCGAAAAATATATTAAATATAAGATTTTAAAACTACAATACTTGTTTTACATTTGGAATACATGTATCTTAAGTTTTTTTATAATAGCTTTTTATTACTCATAATATCACACCATATATGTATTACAAAGAATTCTCAAAATATTATTTTTCACTTTTCAAATGATAAAATAATAATAATTTTAATTAACTCTAAAAAGCATTCATATATGTTTACGTTAAAAAACCAGTCTAATTAAAAACATATTTATTACTCTTATTATTACATCAGGAAATTAGAATGTGTAGAATATTTCAGGAGATTTATTCTAATCTAATATGGACTTTAATTCCTTTTTTTTAAAATGAACTGAAAATTTGTGGTCTGATGTCATTTAATTTAATCTTATATGGTTAGGTCATATTATCTGGGTACTTTTCAGCTCTTTTTGTTAAACAGATTTACATCATTCAACTAATGGTTCAAAATTCTATTGAGACAATAGTCTTGAGTTCATACAATAGGCCTTAATTCAGACATTAATCTCCACATACAACTCTAAATGCCAAACATAGTCCTAATCTATGAGCCCGTTTGGCAACCCTTGTTTTCATCTTATTATATTGGTGAATGTTTTTACAAATTGCGTAATATTGACTTTGCATGTTGAATTGGGAAATGATCAAACTAATTCATGTTGAAGTAAATTTATGGCTGAATTGCTGAAGTTACTGTAAAACATCATTTCAGCTGATTTGTCCGATTCAATTAATTTCAGTGTTACCAAATAGGAAACAACTTTATGTGCCCCTAGAATTACTAAACCCAACCCATGCAAGATAAATTTACCCATTTTAATTTTCTTTTACTAAAATCCTTATCACATTCTAGAAATCTCAAACTTTTTTTAATTCTCTAACGTACGGATGAAAAGTTGTACATATTTTTTAATTTCTTAATGTTCTTAAAATTTTAGCTTTTAAAAGATTTTTTATGCTTTCCAAAAATAGTTCTTTTTGTAAAATTAATTTTAAATATTGTGTTCTTACTTAATTCTGCTTATACCATTTTGACTTTGAAGATAAAATTATTAATATTACTACCTTTGATTCTAAAAGAATTCCACCTTTCCTTTTCGGGCAGTACTAAAATTAAGTTCCACTTTCAAATATTTCCTTATTTGGCAAATTATCTACACAAAAAGTTCCAAATAGTGTCAAACAATGTTCATACAGTGTCCAAACAGTGTCAAACGGTGCACTCCATAGTAAAGTCAAATTTCTTTTCTTAATATGTGTGAAGTCAAAACTGGAACTTGTTTTAGAATCAGAGTGAGTAATATATTTTGAAATCAAAATAAATATATACTCTATATTAAGAGTAAAAATTGAAAAACTACAATATTTGTTTTATATTTGGAATACATGTACCTTAAGTTAATTC
This sequence comes from Cuscuta epithymum, assembly GCA_945859915.1. NCBI lineage: Eukaryota > Viridiplantae > Streptophyta > Magnoliopsida > Solanales > Convolvulaceae > Cuscuta > Cuscuta epithymum. Next base: position 389,394 of record CAMAPF010000089.1, on the reverse strand, counting down.
ATAATACTTTGTATTACTCATAATATATCACATATGTGCATCACTAAGAATACTCAAAATATTATTTCTCACTTTTCAAATGATAAAAAATAGTTTGAAATACCTCAAAAAGACATTCAGATATGTTTAATTAAGCTAAAAAATCAGTCCAATTAAAAATATATTTATTACTCTTATTTGTATTATATCAGGACATTAGAATGTGTAGAATGTTTCAGGAGATTTATTCTAATTTGACATAGAGTTCTAAATTTTAATTAGGGAGCTAGGACTCCTTTACAGATGTTTTTAATTGAACTGAAATTTTCTAGTTTGATCTAATTTGATCTTATATACTCTGGTCTGGTATGATAAATGTTTTTTTTTTGTTTTTTTTCATTTCTTTTTTTTGAAAGAAAATAACTTTATCTACATACATTGAGATAGATAATTTTACATATATAATTCCATAATTCATAGTTTTTTTTAAATATTTAATTTATATGTAAGTTAGAATTTATGTTTTAGGAAGTTTTTTGAATTATGTAGTATATATATAATTCCAGCGTAACTTTAGGTAGTTTATAGGATGTTTTAGAAAGGTTTTAGGATATTGGAATTACGTATAATTCTAATTAACATATTAGCGTAAGTCTAATGCATGTTGAATTACGTAGAATTCTAACATAATAAGTCCTAAACTAACGTAACATATAACTTGATGAATTCTTATCTAACTTGAAGTCTAATGCATGTAACGAAATGTAATTATTATTATAATTAATATACTAAATTGGAAACAGAAATTAAAGTATGATAATGAATGTTTTTTTTAGAATATGACATGTGGCAAAACTTTCCATAATTGTATCTTTGAAATGTATTATTTATAGATGATAGCAAATTAGCAAGTAAACAGATAAAGAGTTGTGTTTAATTGTTTCAAGATGTAAAGCCGTAAAGGAGTCGGTCAAATTAAAAAAGCTTGACCATCAAAGGAGTCCAGGAGTAATTAATTAAGGGTTTAAAAAGGTATAAAACAAGATGCGTCTGCCGGGAGTCGAACCCGGGTCTATTGCTTGGAAGGCAATTATCCTAACCGTTGGACTACAGACGCTGTGTGTACATCAAACACGTATGAGCGTACATAACGCTAACGACGAAATTAGAGTACATAGCAAGTAAAAACAAAATTATTCTCTCAATCGGCTAATCCAACGAAAACATTGCCACTGTAGACATAAGGGAAAAACATATATCAAATCCCCTGAAGCGAACAAAACTCTCGGTCAATAAAGAAATCAGACCAAAATCCTAATAACCTTTAAAGAGAGAAATCAAAGAAAAACAGAAGCATGTGAAAAAATGCTCTCCAAATTGTTGTCACCGTCCAAGTTTATCGCTGATCACGATGGCGAAGTCTTCCGCCCAAGATAAGAGTTCGCCGCCTAGGTTTTTCTTAGGGTTCATCCCTCTCCGTTTTTTCTTCTACATGACTACATCCATTCAAGTTCTTTTTAAAATCCATTTAAGATCCGAGTCTGCCACCTAGGTTTTCCCTAAGTTGGCTCTCTCCGTTCTTCTACATCCATTCAAGTTCTTTTTAAAATTGATGTAGAAGAACGGAGAGAGCTGACCCTAGGGAAAATCTAGCTAGGTGGCGAACTCTTATCTTGGGTGGAAGAGTTCGCCTCCCTGACCGGTGAGAACCTTGGGTGGCGACAATTGTCCAAGGTTTATTATGTATAATTTTGATTTCTTTTTTTACCGTGAGTTTTTTCCGCTTTAGGTGATCTTGTTGTATGTTTTTTTCTTGACGATGTCTACATGTAATATGTTTCTCGTTGGTTTAGCCGATTGAGAGGTGAATTTTATTTGCTCTTGATTCGCAAGACTTGTTCAACCTAGTTTTTGTAGGAAGTTTACTCCCTGTACTAATGGCACTTCAATCCAGGCCTCATTTATTCTCACTCCTCCTAAAACATATTCTTACTATGAGAGAAAAACAATACTCAGCTAGATCTTCTTTTCAGTGGCTAGTCAAACCAATTATTTAGACAATTTCTATTCGGTAGAGTTTCCCTTTGTTGATTGTTGGGTAAATCAATTCTTTCTTTTCAATTACCAGTGAAGATGGATCTTTTATTTGTGGTTTTTTATCGGGTTTAATGCACCAAACCCTCCTGTGATTTGGAAATTTTGGCGCATTAGCCCCCTGTGATTTAAAAAATGCGTCAAACCCCCCTGTGTTTTAATTTGGGTTATGTGCATGATTAATTAAAACACAGGGGGGTTTGACGCATTTTTTAAATCACAAGGGACTAATGCGCCGAATTTCCAAATCACAGGGGGGTTTGGTGCATTAAACCCGTTTTTTATCTTTTCAATGTAGTAGTAAGTGTAGCAAGATTGTTAGGCTAGACTGTCACTATAAGAATTGTGACAATTTGTGAATAAGAGTGTTATTGATCCTAAAATGGGAATAAAACATAGACACTACTATTGTACCGTTTTGCCTTCAATACGTACATATGTAGTCGTCCAACCTGCCTCATGCATGGATATGGATATGCATGCTAGCTATTTGGATCAATTAGATCAATCTGATCTCCATGCATATGTCGAGCTACCTTAACTTTAATTAATTTTGCTCGGATAGCAATGAGCTGTCTGCACGTATATATGCATGCCATGCACCAATATCTATATAAACACTACCCCAAACCCACCCCTTGCTCACGGGCCTATTTATACTGATCCTACTTTTAACTTTCCCACTCAATATAGTCTTTAACATCCGTCTTTCCCCTTTGCTTCTTCTTCCCATTCCAAATTCCAAATATAGACTAAGCTAAGCTAGCTAGCTTTACAAGAACAACAATATATACTATGTATGCTTCTCTTGGTAATTTACTAGTACGCCACAAATTCCTTATTGTGTGCATTTTGGTGGTTTCTATGACGTTGATGAATCGGGCTGGCGGGGAGCGGGCTAATCCCGATCGTCGGGTTCCTTTGAAGGCGATGACGACAACAAAGTCATCGGATTCCGCGACTGATGACATCGGTGCAAGTCATGAGGGAGTAAATGATGATAAAAAGGGAGAAGGAGAAGTTGAGTTGAAAGGGCCTTTGAAGCGCGGGAGGATGCCGGCTTTCCATGGGAAGGAAATTAAGGACTGTTTGCCTAAGGGGTTTAGGCATGCTTCTGCCCCTAGTCGTTACGTTAACTATCACATTCTTGGCTCTTTCCGTTGCTCCGATCCTCCTCATCTCCACCATCACCAGAAACCGTAATTAGCTTGCGTGCTAAGATTGTTGGTTGATCGATTTCAGTGTCATCAATTTCGTCGTTTTAATAAGTTTGGGAACGTAACACTTATAATTCAGGTTGATGTAATAATAGTCAATTAAGAAGGTAATTTTGTAAGTTATCTATGTGTTTCCCATTCGTGCTTTCTTTTTTTATTTGTCAATGTCTAATCTCCCTAGCTTCATAGCTAGCTATAGCCATTCTTGGTTTGTTATGTTCCTCGAAAAAATAAATGACGATGAAATGACAAGGTTTCAAAACTCTTAATAAAACTCTCACTTTGAATCGACACACTTATTAATAAAATAGAGATGCATTCCCAGGGGCGGAGCCAAGGGGGGTCAGGGGGTCAGTCGACCCCGCTGAAAGTTTGAGAGCATAGAGCTCTGAAATATCTTCGGTTTGATATATTATGGCCCCCGTAACTCATTACGAATAAAAAGTTATGACTTCTGCAAAATCAGCACTATCTAAACGTAAAATCAGCAAAATTTGATGAGTAATATTGATTTCTCTCCCAAATTTTAAAAATAGCGTATAATTAACTCATTACTTACGTGTCATGACTCAAAAATAGAGCAAAAACAGTCTCTTTTATTGTTACGAGTGCCTATTTATCTAAACTACATATAAAATATTCAACCCGGACGTTGTTTAGAAATGATCCACCGTTTTCATTTTGTATAAAGTTGATTCTTGACCCCCCGGACCGTATTTCTGGCTCCGCTACTGTGCATTCCTTAAAAGGAAATGGGAAGAAATTTTCGAGATATCCAAAAATGAGTGAAAAAGATCACGGAACAAAGGTAGGGGTGGACTCGAGATATTACAAAGGTAGCATGAAACTATTTTGGTTTTTCTCCACAAATAATGGCCATTTAGCCATTTAATTAGTTGATTCCCCCTGTAATTGTATTTTTTTGTCAAAATGTTAACAAACTTCATTGTTTGCCACGCAGGCGCAATATTTAATACATACTGTTTTACTTTAATGAAAACAAATATGTGCTACATATATACCCACCCTATAACAACTAGCTCATGGCTTTAAATGTTTGATCATCAAGTATCCTTTTCCAACTCCAACCCACTGGGGTTAAGTTGAGATCCGGCCACTATTTCTAAAGCTATTGCATCACCTATACCTACAGTGTTGTAATGGTCTGTTTGGTGCAGGAAGAACTTGAAGTAATGGTGTATCTGAATAAACTATACCGATACAACTTGCTCAGCAAGGTGAAATCATGCATTTACAGAAATGTTGTTCAGTTCGGACTTTGGAGAAACGTCGGATTGATATGAGTTTCACCTTTTCTCTTCAGGGGATGACACGACCACACACAAGTTGTAAGGGGAACTCATATGCATGTTGACAAATGTTGTTCAGTTCAGACTTCAGAGTATAACGTCAGTTGGAGATGAGTTTCACCTTTTCTGTTCAAGGGATGACACAACCTCAGGAGGACAGAAGGATGAGTGGAATGGAACAAATATACCCCGTAGAACTTAAGTTCTACATTACCTTGCTACTTTTTTGTCTTAAAAAGTTTGTTTAAGGCCGATTAGGGTTAATAAACATAAACATAATGTAAACCTTTAAGAACATAATTGCATCTTAAAAATATTTAGGATAAATTTACACCTACACAGCAGTTGCATCTTTTTCCCAAGACATTAGAAATAAACGCTTTAGTCAGGATAATCCATGCAAAACCAGGAATTACAATAATTGCAGTAATATACTCTAATAACTTGTATCCATGTCTTCAGAAATTGTTCACATGGAAGTGATTGAAAAGAGTCGCTTAAGTTTGACAGTAATAACAGAAAGACCACCATTGTTGCAAACTTGAAAAACAGTTGGGCCACCCCGCAAAATACAGATAAGAACATTTATATATTTAACTATACAGGTCGTCTTCATCAGGTGCAGAAGCAGAATTTGCAAAAGGATCAGATCCAGCGGTTGCCCCACCCGCAGCTGATTCTGTGAACCGGAACTCAGCCCCAAATCCCCTAGACTGCTGCAAAGTCTGAGCAAATGCTTGGTATTTGCGTATATCTGCATCACTGACACTCCGACGAGCATACTTCATCGACTCCTCAAAATGTGCAGCCTTTATCTCTGCAACTTCATCATCCACGTCCTCGTCCATGGAGTCTGGATTCTCCCCCTTCCTTCTTTCCCTCTCTATATCCTGCACCCACATAAGAACTTATTGATGAGTCATACTTCGTATTAATTAATGATAAAACGTTAGGTGCCCTTTTAGAGGCCGTCGTCTTTTTTTGGCTTATGAGCCCTTTCAGAGAGTATCAGCTATACAGTTTTCCTAAGACCGACTTTTTTGCATGCTGAACTGTTTAATAATGATTTTTTAGATAAATTAGCTGTTTCCCATATAGATAAGAAGTATGGAGTAATATATAAGCTTTTTCCCATATAACGTTTTTCTCGGTTTTTGTAGTCCAGTAAATTTTAAAATATATTCTTTATAATGCAGCCATTTATTGAGCCGATACAGTTAATTAGAGATAAAATATTCTACCGCTGTTCCACAAATATTAGGTCATTTTAATTCTCGGCCCTTGACTTTAATTTTTCCATTCTGGTACAAATCAGGAGGATTTCTCACAACTTCTGATATTTCCTCAAAAGTACTGAAAGTAACAGGCAATCCAAAACCATGCACAATGGGGGGAGGAAGTGAGGAACCGAAAGTGTAAAATTCAAATCAGAAATCAGTAAGAGATAAGACATACTTTCTCAATGTTCTCCCTGATGGCATATTTGCAGGCTCGCTGACAGATCTCTGTAATGTCAGCACCACTAAAACCTTGAGTGTATTTTGCAAGAGCCCGCAAATCAACATCCTTAGAAACAGGAGATTTTCTAAGGCAGGCCTTGAATATCTGATGCCTGGAATCTTCGTCAGGCAGAGGAATATAAATCAACTGATCAAGTCGACCAGGGCGAAGAAGTGCTGGATCAATTATATCTGGCCTGTTTGTAGCCCCAATTATGAAAACGGTCTTCTTTGCAGTCATGCCATCCATTTCTGTCAGGAGTTGGTTAAGAACCCGATCGGCTGCACCACCTGCATCTCCAACACTGCTTCCCCTCTACCAGAATTCCAGGGTGGATTATTTTATTATCAAAGAACAGAATTTTTAATAAGCAAATCTACTTTTAAAACTTATTGTGGCTTTCATCAAGGTTCTATTAAGAACACATAATATAAATGAAATTTGGAAGGAAATAAAATACAACATCCAAGCCTTGATCCCAAAAGGTTTTGGGGTCGGCCAAAAATGTGAGGAAAAAATACGATCTTAGTATAGGAGGAACTCTTCCGTATACGGCTTCAAAAGGGGACATGTAAAAGTATGGATTATTGGTGTCAATTTCGCCTATATTTTTATATTAATTCAAAATCAATTTTATTTATTTTTTTCTGTAGTATACAATGACTAAGAACTATTAAGAAAGTAAAAATGTATATATAGTATTAAAGTTTAAAACAACTTCAACATATTTCACTTTCCCTGAGGTCAAACTAAAAAAATAGCTTTCCCTGTTATTTTTTCTTTCACTAACATTTTACAACGTCAAAACATACCCAGATAAAAATAAGAACTGAAGATACCTGAGTGGCAATGGAGTCAAGCTCATCGAAGAAGAGAACGCAAGGTGCAGAACCTCTAGCCTTGTCAAAAATTTCACGGACATTGGCCTCACTCTCTCCAAACCACATGGTGAGCAGTTCAGGGCCTTTCACACTGATGAAATTGGCTTGACACTCATTTGCTATAGCCTTGGCCAGCAGAGTTTTTCCACACCCTGGTGGTCCATAGAAAAGAACACCCTTTGAAGGTGACATACCAAACTTCTCGAATTTCTCGGGGTGTTCCACAGGATATTGAACAGTCTACGTGCATCAGTGCATGATAGTAAAAAAGGTTAGACCATGAGCTAAAAGATTTTAAATAAGGCTATTAAGTTTTCAAAACAATGACAAAACATTCAAGCATTACCTCTTGAAGCTCTCTCTTAACATTTCCAAGACCTCCAATGTCATCCCAGCTGACATTGGGCACTTCCACAACCTGATGGGACATTGAGTACAAAAGCAGTAAAATTGTGTTCATAAAACTTTATCATGTCACCACAATATAAAAGTTTATTTGGGATACTTGTTTCCAAGGCATAATTGCTTTTAGTGGAAAAAGTACTACTTCAAAAAGAAGCACTTGATAGTAAAGCACTTTTAGTGCTTATTGAAGAATGCATCAGATTGTAGCTCTAAGAAAACCACTTAAACTCTTAAAGTGCTTGAATAAGAAAGCATTTGTACCATGAAGTAATCCAAATCAGCCTTTAAATGTTACCAAAGCAAGTATACTTACAGTCTCACGCAAAGCAGAAGGATTGCTTGTTCCAAGGGCAGTTTGGAAGTGTTCATTCGAAACAGCCATAGAGTTCAAAACCTCAGCATCAATGGTTTCATCCTCCAGATCAATGACATCCATCTTTTCTCTAATGCATTGAAGTGCAGCTTCAGTGCAAAGAGCAGCAAGATCAGCACCAACATAGCCATGAGTGTCTTTAGCGATTTTCTCCAGATCAACCTAACAAAAATAGAGAAACAACATCCAAAATGAATATGGAGTATTTGTTTTCTTTTTGCATGAACAGCAAAAACATAAAACAATGTGACAGCCTTACATCTTCAGCCAGCTTCATGTTCTTAGTATGAATCCGAAGAACTTCAAGGCGTCCAATTTCATCTGGAACACCAATGTCTATTTCCCTGTCAAACCGACCAAATCTCCTTAGAGCAGGATCAATACTGTTAGGACGATTTGTAGCTCCCATAACTATAACATGAGCACGTGATTTCAGTCCGTCCATCAGAGTTAAAAGTTGTGAGACAATTCTTCTCTCAACTTCACCGTGTGTTTTCTCCCTCTTTGGGGCGATTGAATCAATCTCATCAATGAATATGATGGAGGGAGCATTCTTTTCAGCCTCTTCAAATGCCTTCCTAAGATTGCTTTCACTCTCTCCAGCTAATTTGGACATGATTTCTGGACCATTGATGCAGAAGAAGAATGCACCAGTTTCATTAGCAACAGCTCTTGCTATAAGTGTCTTTCCAGAACCAGGAGGACCATAAAGCAAAATGCCCTTGGGTGGCTTAACCCCAATGGATTTGAAAAGTTGGGGATGCCTCAAAGGCAACTCAACCAATTCACGAATTTGAGCCATTTGTTTTCTCACACCACCAACATCATCATAGCCAACTTCATCGAGTCTGTTCTCATCCTCGCGCCTCACCGGCTCACCCTCACAGAAGATTTCAGTGTCTGGAGCAACAACACAATATTCACGGGGATCGGTTTCAATAATCTTGAATTCCACACTTCTCATCCCTCCTCTAACGAGGAAATGATCACCTATCCTCACTGGTCGATATGCCTCCAAAAAGTAAGCTGCAAAATGTAATCATTCGTGATTTCACTAGGATTGAAAATCAAAAATCAGTAATGTCAGTCACGCAGTTTAAAAAGAAAAAGAAACATGAAGCTTGGATAACTTTATGTAGCCGAATCTTAATAGTTTACAATGTTGAAAATTGCTCCATTTTGAAAATACACAACCAAATATTCAACTTTGCTGTTTTGAGAAAATAACATATATCAGAGTCTTATACTATCGTATTTATACACAAAAGGAAGAAGAGATGCTTCTACTTTCTACCTTCTTAACTGTAACTAAAATAGTAACTAGTGTGGAAAAGGTAGTTTATAAAAACTGTTTGGTGACATTTAAGCAGGTAACTAAATTGAAAATATAAATTTAGATATTGTATGCAGATATACCTTAAAGTCTGAGATAAAACAGCCCACCATCCTAATGACTTAATTCACCTAAACATATGAACCATAGAGAGTGATAAGTAAAAAAGGTCATTCAATGTGAAAACTTACGTTTCAAATAGGACTCAAAGAGATCTCCAGTGACCCCTTCAATTGTATCATCAATAGGAAGTATGTGCACGCGCTTCCCATACTTAACATCAGGACACTGGTGTACAGATACAACATCACCAAGCCGGACCCTCAAATTTGCACGTACAACTTTGTTCATCCTAATCTTTGGCTCTTCACAGGATTCTTCAGCAAGTGCAATAACCACAGTATCTTTCCTTTTCTTTCCCTAAAATAAGTTAAAGAAAACAAAACTAGGAGTAACTCAAAATGTCATACAACACACTAAAAACAAGCAAAAAACTAACTCAGTTTTGGATTGTATTTATATGATCTTTGTTATATGCCACAAGTCATATTAGAAAAAGAATTTGAACTTTTGTTGCATCCAATAGACACCAAGATAGAACAAAAGTGGATCATAATGAATATATGTAAATGTACAATAAAACCATATAAAACCACCAACTGAATTTGCACCATGTTAAATAGAAAAGAACATTATTTAGGCATTGGCATGGAACCAGAATACAATTCCAAAGATAAGTTGGTCATCAAGCCAGGGGGGACACTATCACATTATATAAAATCCCTCAGTATTTTTCAAAATAGGATATCTAAGTCACTGCTCATTATATCACAGTCGGTTTATATTGGCCTGTCACAGATCACGTATGTCCTCACTGAAACACTATAACTACTCGAGAATCAAGACTCAAGACATGCCTCTCGTGAGGTATCTGAAGGAATGGATTTATGCAGTTCTGCTCACCAACATAAAGTAGCAAAACTTAATATAGGTTTACTAAGTAGATATGGATTTTAGAAAAGTACAGCGCGATTAGCGCACTACACAATCTGGTAAATGGATACACAAATTCTAGCATTCTATTAAAACCCTAACAATCCATAGTTCATAGGAGATTTGGAATGAGTACAATTCAGGAAATAGTAGGTTACCTTAATCAGAATTGTGTCCCCGCGGAAGAGCTGGAGCTTCTCCATGGTGGCGGGGTGCAGAGCAACGACAGAGTTATCATCATTGACCGCCTCATCAACGACGAGCCTGTTTGGGGACTTCTTTCTCTCCAAGATCGCAGTAGAGAAATCCTTCTTGGTACTTTTACTGCAACAAGGGAAACAAGAGGAAACCACATAAGAAAATCGCAGCAGACCGACAGTCTTGCAAGAGAGTACCTTCGATTAATCAACTAATAAACAATGACGAATTGAGAGAGAAGAGACTCACGAGTCAGATGACTCGGCATGGCTACTCATCTTCGATCTAGATTCAGGAATCGGATAAAGAAGACGGAGATACTTTGCAGGAAAGAACACGAGAACAGAATGGGTAGGTCTCTCGGCTCGATACTTAATAGAGGAGGTTTTGGTGTTTCCCAGTGGGAATAAGAATGCGGGTCAGGGGTGAGCAGTACAAGGGCTGTAAGGCCCATGGACTACATACATGACTTCCGAGTCACGGTTTATTATAGTGGAAATTACCAGCACGGTCAACTTTCGGTGGTAGCATATCGTTTATGATCCAACCAATTTTTCTTTTCATTTTTAACTTATCTATTTTCAATTTCCGTTTTTTATTTCACATTTAGACTGCTTTGGTAATTCCTCTCCTCTCCGGACTCCGGCTTTTCTCTTCCAACCTCTCCCTTGGCCATCATTCTCATACATTCGACCTCCATCCTCTCTTTTCTTCAATCATTCGCCTCTAGCTATCCTGTATGAAATCCTTCGGCATCCCCTATGCGGCTATGTGAAGCACTCGAGAAGGAGATGCAGCTTGGAGACAAAATCTGCAGCCTCACCCTCGTTGATGCGAAAATTTTTGTTGAGTTGAAAAGTCCGCTACTCTGCTGCAATGATGCTTTTGGCAGGTTTTATCACCACTCTAACAATTGCAATTGGGAGGTCCGAGAGCTGCTGATGCTTTCCTTCGTCGTGGAAGAGAAGACATAATTTAATTTGCCGATAGATGGTGTGCCTAGCAATTCGAGAATCCCTGCTATTAAAATGGTGAGGTCATTGACTTGTTCTAAAATCATATCACATCTTACCTTTTCATATAATCCATGTATCGGGTTAGGGAACAGAGTAGCTCATAGGTGGAATTGCAGATTTCAAATCTAATTTTTATCATGGGTAAAATGGATCGACATTGCTTCAAACCTTTTTTTTGTTTTTGTAGTTACAGTTCACAATTTCCTTGTAATTCAAATATTGGAGGATGTTTTGTGGTTTGCTATTCACTTTTTCAGTGGCTAATTGCCTCATATCCCATAAACTGGATCTACATATTACTGTACTAGTATTCCTTCAACACTATCAAACCTAGCTATTGATCCAATTTAGTGTCTCTTTGTTGTATGGACATTGTAAGTCTATGTTTTGTCAATCTCATATTTTTCGGAGTGTGAGTGATGCTGCTGTAAAATTATCCGGAGATAAGTCAACTAATTAGATATGAACTCGGCCTGATGCCGCATATACTTAATTTATAGTAGATGGTATCTAAACTACTAATGTCTAATTAATCTTGTTACTTGTTAGGAAATGTGCACATGTAATTGGTCTTGTTAGGTGAAAATAACCATCTGTAGTATTCTGGCATGGATATTGAGTGTTTGTCCTGTGTAAATCCCTAAGCAGATTCCATGGACTTGGAGATGGATCCTTGGGGTGTCTCTTGTGCCAGGCTGTTCCGTGTGATGTTATTCATGCTCAATTCAATTTTAACAACTTTTTATTTTCTATTTTGTTATGTGTCAATTCTCTAGTAATACAGGAAAACCAAACTAAAGTACCAAATTCTTTTGGAGAATGATAAATCAGAACCTACAATTGTTCTTTCGAAAATCGATGATCCTTATCGCTTAGAGGAGGAAATTGATCAGCTGGCCTTAGAGGAAGAAAGCTTTAGAAAGAAATCTATGTGGTGTATGAATTGTACCAAACTCAGGGAAATTTGCACTGTGTTTCTTTGCAATTTTTAGATGACAGGGGGCTGGTACATAAACATAGAGGGCATAACGGATGGTTCGAAAGAGGTAACAGTGTTAACCTTTAAGAACATCAGCGGGTAAGCCTGCACTATAAATCAAAATAAAGAAGTAGTTTTGGTGTTTTAAACATAGGGCATAACACGTGCAATTCATATATCACATAGGACATTGTGAATGAGTTTGGTGCAATTTTCCCTCAGTAATAGTGAATAACTCAAAACTAGAAACCCAGTGCAATTTTCAGATCAAAAGAGCTTAGGCTTGCATTTTTCGCTAGAGCTGGACTACGGGTGCTTTATTAGACTCCTCATGTTAATATATTTCATGTTTTGAAATATACAAGTATTCGATGGTGGAATAGGCAATATGGATTTATTATAGGCACTACAACAGTTGATAGGCGTCAACACAGTCATGTACTAATGTACTATAGTCCAACAATAGTGTGAATGGATGGCTTCCGTTCAAACCAAATAGTGTTACTTATCTCACTTATTGTTGCACTAGTGAATGGCTTGGGCACAATCCTTGAAATTAACCTCATTGACCATATCAGTTGCAAAAAGTTAGTCCTGGCAAGTTTAAAAAGTAAATAATCTTGGTGGAAGTTTAGATGAACCCTTTTAATTTAGGGATTGTTTCAGTGTGAGTGCTTGTAGAAACTAAAAATGGATAACAAGAGTCAAGAATCAACTTCTTTGTTAAAGTGACTTCATTTTTATTGCAGGTGCCAAAATTAAAGAAGCCCAACAGGGTGATAATATGACTCATATGATAATGGAGGAAAACAACGACAAGAGAGTCAAATATGAAGAAATGGGTGTTAAGATGCATAAAGTGAAGAAGAAATGATAAGAAGCAAAGCCAAAGAATATTGTAAATGTACTGAATCAAAAGAATAGATGAAATTATATATCTATTGTGATATATCTATTTGTTGTTTTTTGTTGCATTTTGTTAAATGAAAGGTGTTGCTTTTTGTTGCAACGTGTTGCTTTTTGTTGCAACGTGTTGCTTTTTGTTGCAACGTGTTGCTTAAAAAAAAATTGATTTTAGTTGATTTCAATTTTTATTATTTATTTACATATCTACTCTTCTCTAATGCTTCTTTGCAAAAAAAATGTATTATAGAATTATATATAATCATATAAAATGATAAATTTAAATTTATTAATACAACATACAACAAGAAACATGAAGAAACAATAAGAAACAAAAAAATTCAAATTAAAAAAAAAAAACACAAAGAAACAATAGGAAACAAAAACTAATAAATATTAAACCTTGTAACCATTATAAAAAAAATGAGTTACAAAAGTCATTTTTTTTCCTTCTTCAAATTTTAGAGATATATTCTCTTACATTTATTCCATTTTTCACATATTTATTTCTGAGATCTTATATCTTTCATGTTTTATCATTTTTATTTTTTATTTTTATTTTTATTTTTATTTTAATTACTTTCGTTTTATTTTATAAATTTTTCTGAGTTTTTTAATGTTTCAAATTTATAAATTTAATAAATTTCTTAGCGTTTTTGTTTCTATACATTTAATTTTTTTAAAAAAAAATACCCTTTTCATAAAAATCATTAAATGCTTTTCATATGATTGATAGTTTCAGAACATTTTATCTTATTTTACAAACATTGTCTATAATTTTTAGGTTTTCATATTTATAATGCTTCACACGCTTTATAGCTTACATTAAGTTTTCTTATTTTTTTATGCATTACATATTCTTTTTTATTTTACCATAAAAATTAATGTGAATTTTTTGAATATTTCCAAAATTTACTTGAATTCTAAAGATTGTAACTTTGAACTAAGTTAATTTTCATAATTTTAATAATGTCAGAATACTTGATCTTATTTTCCATTTAGATATTAAAAAAATTAACTTATTGGTTGAATTTGCATTTTTATTACAACTTTTTTAAATATACGGAGTATATTTTTACTTTGCGTTTTTCTTTATTTTGTTATTACTTTTAAGACTTTAATTATCTTTCCATTTATTTACATCCTTTGATGCTTTAATAAATATTTACATTTGATTCTGTTTTAAAAAAACAAAAAATAAATATGGAGTAATTGTTAGAACTTGTACTACATACACTGTATTAGTTAGTGGTGTAATTAGTTAATGAACCAGGGAGTACATTAAAAAAAGAGAAACACACGTGCTCTTCAGGGGCTGAGATACAGAACCGAAATGCTTCAGAATGTGTGAAAGAGACACGCATGGTCTATTTGTGAAATAAAAAGTTAAACGGTATATTTTTGAAAATAGCATTAGAAACCTAAAAAAGTGATATTATTTTCACTTGTAAGCCCACTTCCGAAAATTTCCCTTTATTATAACTTTAACTAATTTAACTTTTCTCAAAAAACTTTAGGGCCTCTTTAAACAGAGATATTTTTCAGGGCTAAAAGATCAAATAGGTACATGAACTAACTTAAAGTGTTCAATTAGCCCCTTATATAGGAGGTTCTGCCCGGCCGTCGCCAATTGGGTCGGTTCCCGGTGGAATTTTTTGAAGAAATTTTTTGAGCATCTTCTTCATTAAGTCTAGTTTACTCATACCAAATTTCAGCTAAAAATTCAATCGGGAAGGCAGTCAGATGATTTTTTGAAGATATAATTGCGCAGTTAAACAGCGCAATACATTTCGGAAAATCATTTGACTATCTTCCCGGTTGAATTTTTAGCGGAAATTTGGTATGGGTAAACTAGACTTAATGAAGAAGATGCTCAAAAAATTTCATCAAAAAATTCAACGGGGAACCTCCCCAATTGGCGATGGCCGGGCTGAACCTCCTATATAAGGGACTAATTGAACACTTTAAGTTAGTTCATGTACCTATTTGACCCTTTAGCCTATTTTTCAATTTTCTACTTCTGTTTTCCGTTCTCCAATTTTCTGTTTTCATTTTCCATTTTTTCTATCTCCAATTTTCTGTTTTCCTTTTTTAGTTTTCCATTTTCAAATCTGAAAACATGTTCATCAAAATTTTCATTAGGTTCTGTGATCGTCCAGAAAGCCGAAAGTGCGGTCTCATTCTGAAATCAAACTTAGTACAACCCAAGTAGGGTATCAAGTCCCAAATATAGGAAAGTCGGGACCAAAACCGGCTGGTCTTGGTTGATCTCAACTGTTAGTTTGATGAATTCTTTTCTCATTTTCCTATTAGTTGACAACTCAACGCTCTTCTAAAACTCTTCACTTCTAAAAAATGATTTTCAAAAAACCGAGACTGGACAAGTCCCCTACTTTTTTTTTTCGTTTTTGCTCAAGTTGAATGTTTCCAAACATGTAAGCGTCGGAGCTTACATGAGTTGAGAAGTAGGGGTGGCGTGAGGGATACATGAGTCTTATCGAATGAAAGCTTTGTTGTTGAACCTTATGGACAGGGACGGACTTAGAAAATTATTGGGTCGATCTAGTAAAAGTGACAAATTCTAATAGTTATAAAATAACTTTAAAAGATGAAACAAAATCAATATTAGCATACTAGAAAATATATATTACAAATACTCCTTTTTCAACATAACAAATAATACAATCATTCAAAAAAACAATGATCGTCAATCCTATTGCGCAGGCTTTGGCTTCACGATTTTCATCACAGAAAAGCATTTTTCGACGGTGGCGGTTACAACTGGTAAAACCAATGACAATTTACGTAGGAGGTGTCCTCAATATGGATTTTAGAAGATTTTACAAATCCACCACAATCTAGGTGTTCTCAAATTCGAATTCAATGGATTCAATTAAAATGCGGGTGTCCTCGATCTTTCCATGGATTTCATTTCTTATTTGTTTTAATGGATTTTAAAGGATTTTGATGGAATTCTACACATAAAACATTCCATTCAAAGTATCATCAGCCCCCATCAGATTTCAAATCCATATCAAACCTTCGTGTGACACTTGAAACCTTGGGGTGTCTCGTAGATTGCTCTCTCCGTTTCCAGCCTTGGGGCCTCAAGACATCGTCCTGTGTTTACACATACTGACAACTTCTTGGCTGGATTTGAATTCTCTGTTTCGTCCAACTTCTTGGCCAGATTTCAAACCAGTGGACTCAATTGCTCATCTATGGAGCAACTGCTTCGAGAGCTTATCTTTACGTATCTCTTCATTGAAAACACTAATCATCCCCAATCAC
The DNA here is from genome assembly GCA_945859915.1 of Cuscuta epithymum. Lineage (NCBI taxonomy): Eukaryota > Viridiplantae > Streptophyta > Magnoliopsida > Solanales > Convolvulaceae > Cuscuta > Cuscuta epithymum. Next base: position 372,922 of record CAMAPF010000089.1, on the reverse strand, counting down.
ACACGGCCTTTCCTTACCAGTCCTAAACACACAAGCTTATGAACACTCTTCAAACAAGTGGAATCACGAGTTTATGACAACTTCTGCGATTCATCCTCATCAGATATAGTTGTCGATCTGTTCCTTCTTCGGCTATTAACGCTGGACTGCTGAGACCTGATTCCATGGACCGTTGAGAATTGAAGGGATTTCAAATTATATGGATTCTATTAGAATGTCACAAATTCTACCCAATTCCATAAAAATCCATTGAAATCTTAGTCCTTTAAAATCCATTAAAATCCATATATGGGACACACCCATAGTCTATATACTAAGTAATTGAAAAAATTCCACTTTTGGTCCCATGACTATTATGTCACTTCCACATTACTCCCTTGACTTTCAATTTAACCAAATCCAGTCCGTGACCTTTTCCCCTTCACCACCCGGCGTCCTTCCGACCACAACTCCGGCAAATTTTAACCGGAAACCAATTAATGAAGGTTAGTTGCGTCATTTAATAGCATTTATAGGTTTTCTTATCGAAAAAAAACCACTTTTGGTCTCATGACTATTATGTCACTTCCACATTACTCCCTTGACTTTCAATTTAACCAAATCTAGTCCATGACCTTTTCCCCTTCACCACCCGTCGTCCTTCCGACCACAACTCCGGCAAATTTTAACCGGAAACTCATTTGTGTAGAAATATTGGGACATTTTAGTAATTGTGTGTTGTTAAAACGGCTACCTACAAAATTAACTTCAATTAATGTTGAGTTAATACGCCGGCTTCCTTCATTCTCAAAACCGAAGTCTTCTCCAATTTCCCAAACTTCCGTCAGCCTGAAAATCCCCAACCATCGTTCGAACAATGAGGACCCGTCCGGACCGTCGGAGTGAAGGAGAAGGAACAAGTGCTGAACGACGTTCGCCAACAAATGCTGGTGATAACGGTAAGAGGCTGAACTTTTTTTTAAAAAGAGTGGAAGAAAGTAATGAATACAAGGCTGAAATGAGGTGTATATAATTGGTGTTTGCCCATGTTAGGGGTTTTATGTTGAGGCTGAAAAAGAGGGGTTTTTTTTTAAGAAGAGTGGAAGAACGTAACATGTGCAAACACCAATTATACACACCTCATTTCAGCCTTGTATTCATTACTTTCTTCCACTCTTTTTTTTAAGTTCAACCTCTTACCTTTATCACCAGCATTTGTTGGCGAACGTCGTTCAGCACTTGTTCCTTCTCCTTCACTCCGACGGTCCGAACGGGTCCTCATTGTTCGAACGATGGTTGGGGATTTTCAGGCTGACGGAAGTTTGGGAAATTGGAGAAGACTTCGGTTTTGAGAATGAAGGAAGCCGGCGTATTAACTCAACATTAATTGAAGTTAATTTTGTAGGTAGCCATTTTAACAACATACAATTACTAAAATGTCCCAATATTTCTACATAAATGAGTTTCCGGTTAAAATTTGCCGGAGTTGTGGTCGGAAGGACGACGGGTGGTGAAGGGGAAAAGGTCACGGACTAGATTTGGTTAAATTGAAAGTCAAGGGAGTAATGTGGAAATGACATAATAGTCATGGGACCAAAAGTGGAATTTTTTCGATAAGAAAACCTATAAATGCTATTAAATGACGCAACTAACATTCATTAATTGGTTTCCGGTTAAAATTTGCCGGAGTTGTGGTCGGAAGGACGACGGGTGGTGAAGGGGAAAAGGTCACGGACTAGATTTGGTTAAATTGAAAGTCAAGTGAGTAATGTGGAAGTGGCATCATAGTCATGGGACCAAAAGTGGAATTTTTTCCTAAGTAATTTCAAAGATGTTTTGTCACACCCCAAACTGCATCCGTGCCACGTAGACAACCGCCGTACAACCCAATAAGAACAACGTAGTTCATTCTTACTTAAATCATACAAGGCGTCTGATAGATTCTATCAACTTCATCCCCTCTCTTGCGGCCTCACAACCATGTTTTGCGGCTCCTCTTGTCAATTAAAGCTAATAATTTTGTGGGGTGGCCCCCACTCATGTGGGAGGTCATCCCATTAAGCGCTGAAGTGTATATTCGGTCCCGAAAGTTGTATTTTCAGACTGATTTAATTATATTGTGTTTTATTGGACCAAATAAAATATATATCATAAATCCTCCCAATTACTATGGGCCTCTAGGATGAATATAAATTCCCCAATTTTAATTTAGAAGTCCCTATAATTTATTATGGACGGTTATCTGTCAGATTACCAATACTGGTAATGGGGCATCTTTTGACCAACCGGCCACTATATGCCTTTTCTATGGCCCAACATGAATATACACCATCATATAAATATTAGCTAGATCAAGATGAATATAATATGTGGTTCCGGAAATATCTGGTGGTCCCCGCACCCGGTATGGCCCCCCACGTGCATTTTACTATTTACGCAAAAGTAATAACAAAAATTCACAAACTCATAAAATCATTAATCATTCCTCAAGGTTCAATACATAATTTACTAAAAAGTAAATATAGTTGGGGATGAGGTTACACTTCTCCTTTGTTTGGCGGAGTATATTGGAGGCACAAGGTCTGGTGGGAAAAAGTTTGCAGCGTAGGGTGGGTAATGAGAGAGAAATTGGGTTTGGATGAAAATTGGCTATCAGGACCGGGTTTAGGGGAAAATGAATATGTTTGACCATTGTGAATTAAAAATATGAACATGACAACAATGCTTGGTAAGAGTAGGAGGAGTGGAACTTGAGTAGGTTACATGAGTTATTCTCTTGTAGGGAGGTTAACTCAATATTGAGTATACCTCTGAGCATCAGGGACTATCCAAACACGTTTTGGTGGGCTGATGATATGAGGGAAGGTACATAGTTCATAATTGTTATAGGAGTCTTGTTGGGGAGTTCCAAAAATCAGGTTGTTTAGGGCGGATGGAAGTGTTGGATTCACATATTCCACCTAAGATTTAATATTTTTTCTCGCAGCTTATGCCGGAAGTATTACCAACGTTTGATGAGCGAGCTCTGGTTACATAGAGTAAAAAATTGCGGAAGTGTGCAAAATTTGTCAAAAGGAAGAGGAATGCGAGTGACATGTGTTTAAAACGTGTGATTAGGCGAATGAGGTGTGTAGTATGTTGGGTCTCGTTGTGTAAGAGCTTGCACATCACTCGTGAATTGGATTCGAGCTGCTTTTGAAGGTTTAGATGCTGAAAGTTGTTGTATATTAATAGTTATAATGCGGAGTATTTGGAAGCAACACAATAATATGAGATGGATATCTAACTTTTTTTTGTTTGACATCACCCATGTTAGACCCTTGTAAGCTTGAATGGTGGTAAGAATCACATCCAGTCAAATCTTTGGAATTATTTACGGCAATGGTCTTCTTATAAGTGTGTTGGTATTCCACTTCCTCTTATTCATCTGAAAGGAAACTTACATCCCATTGTAAATCATCTTCCTCATTATCTCATATAGATCTACCTTGCTCCTCATTTTGTATATAGTCTCCCCTTGCATTGTTAGTTTTCACTAGTATTTTACCTTTGCGATGCACGGATTATAAATTTCTTTACACTTTAGCTGTTTGTTTTACAGATAAAATGAAAATATAAGATATATTTACTCTTAAAGAAAATTGGAATGCGTGTATAATATGTTGACCATAAATAACATAAGGTGTTATACTAAATACAATTATAAGCTAAGATTAAAAATGTTACATAGTACATCACATGCAGAAGGAATATAATTATGCTCTTTAAAAAAAGGGAATATAATTATGTGAGTTTCTACTTAATATGAGAAACTTGAAATGATTCATGCCATATTTAGATGTGATATTAATCAAGAAAGTGAAAAAAAATCGATATGATGCAACATACAAAAGCATATTAAGTAAAATGAGGTTATAAATAATCAACTATAAAAAAAAATCAAAACATATTCCGTACTTTATAAGTAGTAACATAGTTTTGTATTCATATACGATAGTATCATACTACATTCATAAAAAACATTCATCTCATAATGTAAAATATGTTTGAGTTTGACACATATTAAATGATTAAGTGGTTGTTTTACAATTCTAACATCCAAACAATGAGTAAAAGTAACATTAGTCCACAAAAAATAGAAAATAAACTGATAAATAAAAGATATATAGCCCGTTTGGTAACACTTTTATTCGGCTTTTCAAAAGAACATCCACTTAAACTAGAACTTCATAAATTTCAGTAGGATCAGCCGATTACAGTGTTACCAAACGGGCTCATAGTGAGAAAGTAAAAAGTTACTAAAATTCAATTATTTTCATATTTTTAAGGCAATTCAAGAATGAAAGTGTACTCCATAAGATTGGTACACATATACTTTTGCATAAAAATGTCCAACGGTGATGCACTTATGTTAACTTACCTTCAATTGATGGCGTATTCGTTGGCTTGTGCAAGATATATCGATCACTCCGGTTTCTTTCTCAAAATCTCATATCAAAGGGCTATGTCTAGGACTCATTAATTGCATCGCCGTGTTTAAAATATTCGGTTGACTGCATTAAAAAAAAGAGTAAAATTGAAATGTAAACGCAACTTTGGGTGTTGAATGATATATCAAAATTTACCCAAACATCTAAAGAGAAAACATACAGCAAGTATTTCAATTTATGAACCAAGTGTTTAGCCTTTTTCATTACACAGGCTTAAATATAATGCTTAATGCACACAGTCAGCGATTGGAGTTGTAACCGCCTTTTTCATTACATAGGCTTAAATATAATGCTTAGTAATGCTTGAATGGCTGGAAGTTGTAACCGCCTACTGGAATAGTGGAGTTGATCTTTTTTATTAGCCGCTGCTTTACATGTTTCTTCTGGCTTTATTTATTTACACACAATCGACAATTCTTTGACCGGTCGTGACTCTTGAGGTGGGAACGGTTATTGCCCGTTTTCCCTTTTTATATTAGTATAGATTTCATGAACTTTGATCTTCACTTTCATGATCCTCCTCTCCCCTTTTGGCCTCCTATTCAATATACACAACATCTTCTCTATATTCTTGCTCGTCATTTTGAGTTAAATTTGTTGGACAACCACCACACACAACCTTATGTGTTTGGTCTTCTTCACTGTCACTATCTCGTGCTCCCTCTCATCATTAGCCCTCTTGGTATATTTTTTCATTCAAACCTCCAACGTCCTTCTCAATGTGCGTTTCTTCAAAAATTGGTAGATGTAAGGGGAAATTTCGATTAAGTCAACATTGTATAACCAATGTTTAATAAAGATGCCACATTGTTTAAAACTTGTCGCCATATAAATTAAATCTAAGGTTGATTCATCCTTGAAGAGCTTGTGTAAAGTCTCCATAGGGTCCTTGAATTTCTAACAACATTATATTGGTGAATGAAGGTTGGTAACCTTGATTTGTGTCAATACATTTATCACAAAAAATTGTACATTATGCTTAGAAAATGATACCTAAGTTTTCAAGTGACTTTAATAACCCTACTCCTTTAAACTTCCGCTAATTACTTCACTTTTTTGAGCACTTCCATGACCGTTACTTCATTTATGAAGAGAAGCAATGGTTATTATATCTGTTTCACATTTCATGGGTGAATTACTTATATTAACACATACTTATTTTTAAGATAAGAAATTCATGACATCCATTTAGATAAGAAAGGTGTGAACTCTAAATAATTTACTGTAGAGGATCATTTTAGAGCTATTTTTTCGTATAATTTTGTCTTTATTTTATTAATATGATATATATTAAATATTTTTCCATAAATTAGCATAATCAGCCGAATCAACATGAATTTCATAATTTTCAGAAGAATCAATTGATTCAGCCAATTTCATTATTATCAAACAGACTCGGAATTCATTTATATGTAAAATAATGCTGCACAAACAGTGTTCAAAACATCTTATGTCTTCCTTACACCAACAATTGTATATTTTGTATATCACGATGCATCACATGCAATTTTTTAAAAATGGGCCTATGTGTGAATTTAATCCTTATATTTATTTTTCTTTATCGATCACACACGTTTACTGTTTGGATAATAATATAGTAATGACCAAAAACTAAGAGAGCCATTTTCAACAGATTTGGATGAATATGATAAAGAGAACTATTAAATATGTTTTACATAATTATTTTCAAAAATTTATTAGTATAAAATATTTAAAAATACACATATTTTTCTATTAGGAAATACTCCCTCCGTCTCAGGGTTCCCGATTCACTTTACGATACTTAACTAATGATAAAGTAACTTGATCCATGTTCATACTCTGATCATTTTTAGTAAATAAGATTTACATATTCAGAAACTACATTAAAATCGCTACAAATAAAAGTCTGATAAAAAAATAAAAATCGATGAAAATTTGATGTATAAAGCAAAAAAGTAAAAATGATTTCAGTTGACTATGTGAATAGTAATTTGAAGCCTTTGAATGGAATGGAGGTAATACAATTTTGTTATAATTCAACAAATCCAATCAATTAATTAATTGGTTAAGATATAATTTCACACATATACATTTAATTCGACTCATAAAAAAAAATCGACTCATAAAATGTTGGGATAATGTTTTCAAGATAGATTTGATGGATTTTAAAAGAACTAAAGTGATACACGAAATTACGAATTTCTAATTTTTTCTATAAAAAAAGTATACTGATTTTTTTTATCATGAAGCAAATACATATTTACATGATAATATAAACCTTTTTACTATAATGAATATTTCTCCTCAAATATATATGAAAAATTCTTTGTACCAGTCAGACAAAAATCTCCCCTTGTCTACGCCTCCACTCATATATCACGGATGTTAAGATGCCCAACAATACTATTTTTGGAGTATTTATGAATTAACTTTTTTTTAGTTTGGAAATCATCAAACAACTATTGGCTCATGATCCACGTAAACAGAGGTGGTCAATAATACTACTTTTTATTTTATTTCATTTAAAAAAAAAGTGTGAATACAACTATTTCATAGAATTCTCTAATAATTTATGACTTCTCCGATTTGGGCATGAGTTATCGTGCCTTGCACGATCAATCGCTAGTCTTAAAATAGAGCCCATTGATATTCCCATAAGTAATACACTTCAAAACTTTGACATAAGTAGCAAATTAAACATGGACCATTGTGTATACAATCTACTACACTGTCCTTGTACACACACTTAGGGAGTGTAAACAAAATTTCCTCCATGATGAATTATAATTTCAACTCGTTCACGCATCCTGTTAGTAAATTACATGAGTATTTTAAGTCTGTGATACAAAGTATGAATGCTAAAACAAAATGAAGTAATAATAATTTAAATCACATGTGTACGACGACAAATGCAAGGCTAGTTGAAGTAATACCGTTAAAGTGCAGACGAAAATTCCACTTTCATATTCTCCGGGTCTCCGTTTGTTTTGCTCTTACACGCATCGTCTACCATCATTCTACAAGCTCTAGTCCTTGATCAATACAAATCACAATTTAGGGTTGAATTGGAATTGAGAAATAATAAATTGTTAATCTATTAGACTTGATAATCGTTAGTCAATGTTAATGATTATAACACCAATATTCAATTCAGCTGCTAATGAGTCATTAAACGCGCTTAAAAGAGGATTTGCGACTTTTAAATGTGTTGATGAGATTGATTGAGTGTCCTTTCAATTGGGGTTGATTGTTTTTTAAATAGTAAGACCTTTTTGCCACAAATAGATGAGGAGGTAGCACCACTTGAAATAAAGCACAAAGTAATTCCTTCGTTCTTGAATAAACTTTCAATTTTTTTGGGTGTTCCAAAATAATTAAGCGTTCACTCTCCTTTTTTGGTAAAGAATTTGTGATTCACAATAATTATTACACATTTCTTTCTCCTCTGCATAACTCTCAATCACACAATAGTCACTACTTGTGTTTCTTATTATGTAAGAAAAATTTGGGAGGGTGTAGTCGAACTAGGGATGGACAGGGATGGGTTGGCCCGACCCGGTCCTCTTTAAGCCCGGAGCCCGGCCTGATGTCTATAATGGCGGGCTTCAGGCTCGTTTTTAGCCAAACTCGGTTTCGGGCCCGATTATATATTTTTTAATTTATTGCCCATGCCCGTCCCGACCCGATCCAGACCCGATATTGTATAGGCCTGACCCGATCCAAGTAGAAACCTCGGCCGATACCAAGCTTGAACTTTTTTAGTCCCCGTCCCGCCAGGTCCCGGCCAAGCTCGATCCCGTCCATATCCGCCATCCTTGGTGGACGACGCCTCTGACCTAGAGCCGCTGTTGCTGGCGGAGGTGCGGTGGTTGTATTCCATGCTACCGATTGCTATTCTTTCATCAATTATAAATAGTTGACCTGATTTTTAGCATATCTGTACGCAATCTTCCTAATTTAATCTTGGAATCTTAGAGCATCTCCAATGCTATAATGTGCACGGTGCACATGTGGCATGATTGATAGCCACATAAATATTAGCAAATAAATTATCTCTCTCCTTATTTGAATGATTTTATACAATTTTGGTAAGTTTTTCCCTGCAATGTCAACAACAATGTCAACATCTAGACGGTCTCCTTGACATTGTGAATAAAAACTTATCAATACTGTATAAAATCATTTAAATAAGGAGAGAAAGAATTTATTTACTGATATTTATGTGGCTATCTCTGATGTCACGTGTGCACCGTGCACGTCGTATACTCTTAGGGTATGTTTGGTTCAAGGAATGTCAGATTATCATGAGAATGTTAGATTACTGGGTATGTTAGATAGATGAGAATGTGATTAATGTATAGCCCATTTGTGTTTGGTTACGCTTATGGGAATGTTACATTAAGTTGTTTGGTTGAATGATATCTTATATTACATATTTGGTGAATTACTTAAAATGCCCTTTAAATATTTGTTTCTTAACACATTAAACTTATCAATTATTTAATGAGTTTCATTCACAATATGCCAATATGGAAACGTAACTCCTCCTCAGACACGAACATCTTCGTTTAAAGAAAAATCATTTTTGAAATCCCAACAACAGGTATCTCTATTGTTGAACAAAGCTCGGTTAAGGAGCTTTCTATGTATCTAACATTTCTTGTTAATTATGAAAACAATAATGACTTTGACATTCTAAAGTGATGGAAGGATAAAAGAAAGAACGTTCCCGATTTTATCAAAGATGGCTAAGCAAGTGCTATCAATGTCAGTTTCAACAGTTGTTGCAGTACAAGAATTTAGTGCGGCCGACAACGAGCTAACGGATTATAGAACGAGATTGAATGCAAACTCTCTTAAGATGCTTGTTTGCTACCACGATTGGTTGAAGGCCTAACGTAGAACTCAAGAACTTAGCATCACCTCCACCCAACACTTTTATGGAGGAAACAACAACCGACGGTGGCGGAGATTCCGATTGATTATTATTTATTAGAAAATGATTTCATGTTTTAATTTTTTTCTCAATTCTCAATTGTAGACTATAGTTCATGTTTCAAATAAATATACTTTAATTGTTTTTATATGTAGCACTTCTTGAATTAATTTTTAAACATGAATTATAAAATGTACCCGACCCGGCCCCGGGTAGACCGGCCCGAATCCGTACCAGTCAATAGCCGGCCGATCCCGGGCTACATTCCCAAAAAGCCAAGCCCGGCCGGGCCCAACCCGGAACCAGAACAGGTTCGGGCCCGGTCCACCCCTAGATATGTCGATTAATGAAACATGAGTTTTTTCGGAAGAAAATTAATAAGCCACCAGGAATCTTACAAAACCTAAGGCATTGGTGGGTTTTACATGCCTGGTAATGTGATCACCTTTTCCACTTTTGGGAATGTAACATTCCCAAAAAAAAAATCAAACCCGCGAACCAAACACATATATCTCACATTCCGGGCATGAAATTCCCCCTCCATAGAAACCAAACACTGCCTTAGAATAAACTATCGATAGGTACTCAGATGTAGGGCCCTAGTCACTCAGATGTCATCCCGATTCCGGACCAATCAAAATGTAGGAAAAGCGCAAATTGACGTGGTGAGACTTTCAGAAGAGGAACGATGAAGCAGGCAAAGTCAGTCGTCTTGGAAGCCAAGTTGACATTAACTATGAAATCTCTGCGCGCGCCAAATCGCTATTCACACCAGAATTTTCTTGCACGTTACTCAATAATAATCCATCCATATTACGGAGTAAAAAAAGACGAATTCGTTTCAATTGTAAATCCAATCGCAGAGTTTCAACTTTAAACGGAAGAGCAGAGGTGTTATGGCTACGCCGTCGATGTTTACCGGCGAGAGAGCCGTGCTGGTGATCTTCGTGGCTCGGATCATCTATTTGGCCCCGCTTTCTATCCTCTACGAATCTATCTCTCTTGCTATCCTCTCTATCCTCGCCATCTCTGTCGAGATATCTGCCGACAACCACTCCAGTCTTCTATCCCAATTATTCAAAACCAGGTAAGAAAATGGAAAAAAGGGAACTGTCTCAAATGAAATTCTTCTCGAACAATTGCGATTTTGTTGTTGTTACCGACGGGTTTATTTTCCCTGGTTTTTGTTATGAAAACATGAATTTAGACAAACTGGGTAAGCATGCTGAATTGGTAATTTAGTTCACTGATATATAACAAAAAGATAGTTCTTTTTATCTTACTTCACAAATCAGAAGTCGAGCGAATCACTGAAATTTACTGTGTTGATAATGGTGGATAAAATCGAGCTAACTGAAATATATGGCGAAGTAGTACTTTTATCTTCTTGTGTGAAATTTAGACCTACTTTGTCTGTGTGTGTGTGTGTGTTAGTTGAATTGAAAAAAGAATTTTAACAAACCACGGTTTACCATTTCTGAAATTTCGGGCATTTTGTTGTGGTTAGGCCTGGAGCCTCATCAGGAATATTTCTGGGGGCAGTAACACTGCCTGGGCTTATGGTTTCAAAGTTGATTCAATTGTCAAGAGCTCTGCCATTAGGAGAAGTTGGAGTTGAAGGTAGTAATCTAACTGCATGCCTAGTTGGTTTTTACTGATAGTTAAGGGTCCTTAGTCCTTGGATGTCATGTCCATCTTATTCTCTCTTCACCAAGCTCTTACACATAACCAATAAAAGTGGTCACATATATACTGTAAACTTGTTAGAAATGGAGTGTGTGTAACTATGGTTACTTATAAAGTTATAATATTTCTCGTATATGTTTTTCACAGAGCTGGAATATCTTCAAGTACAGTACTGGGTCACCTCTGCTATTTGCTTCAGTGTGCTTGTTTTCCTCTTTCTTGTCCTTTTCCGTCAACCATGCTGCAGCCATTATATCAGTTCTTCATGGATCATAAGCTGCATATGTTTTTACATAGGAATATGCTGTTTCTGTTGTTATCAGCCATCCCATGGAGGTATTTTTCAATCACCAGAGTGGTTTTCCTCTGAACTAGCAGAGTTTTAAGACACTCTTTTTAACTGTTTTCCGTCATTCTATTCCTATAGCTCAACAAATTGAAAATCTGATACTCTCAGTTCTGATGTTTATGAATATTTATCTTATGTAGGGTGGAATGCTGCATTTTTGTTGTTATGGCTCTCTTTTCATGGTCTAGCAGCTGTAAAACTAATTATGCATATCCTCAAAACTTTTCCGGCATGCGCTTCCATTGGTAGATCTATGCTCTATATTACATTTTCCGCGTATCATCTCATGTTGGTGGCTCCTTTTAACCCATTTCATGTTATTTGGTTGTCATCAAATATTTCATGTAAATTTTGCAATGAGTATATATTTCATAACTCAAATGCACCAAGGGCCATATGTAGTTGCTTGATTTTTTTTTTTTGGCATTAACTTATCATAATACCAGTATTAGATAGGGATAGCTATAGATGGCGAGTGGGAGACGGGTCTGCTTTTAAGGTCTGGGATGACCCGTGGTTACCCGGGGATCACAATCCCAGAATCATTTCAGAGCGTGTTCATGGCTTGGAAAATATTTCAGTGGCTGGGTTATTAAATGATAATCTAGAAGACTGGGATGGAGACATACTTGGAGATCTCTTTCAACACAGGGACATGTCATTAATCAAAAGTATTCCGATAAGCAAAAGAAGGGTACCCGATAAGAAGATCTGGTGTTGGGAGCAGGATGGTCGGTTCTCTGTTCGTAGCTGTTACCAAAGGCTCGTTGGTGAGGTGGCTCAAGTCAAATGGTTGGGCTAGATGGTGATGTGGAATTATCATCTTCCTCCCAAAATTAAAACTCTTTTGTGGCAAGTTTGTACTGGTTGTCTGCCAAGCTCGGAAAATTTGAGGAGGAAGGTTGACTGTCCGGAGAAATGTGGTCTTTGTGGTGGAGAAGATGAATCGCTGTGTCAGAGACCTCCAGAGTATTCAGAACAATTACAGAAAATCTATCAAGAAACAAAGTAATCTTTATTGAAGAAGATGAACAGTAATCAGTACAAAGGCCGAAGCCCCCAAAGCCGAAGCCCCAAAAGATCGAGATGTTCAGTCTCGTATCCTTCCCAGTCCCAAGACCAAATGTCTAAAAGCCTCCCAATTACTCCCACTTTACATCTATTTATACTAGAGACCCTTATTACTAATATTATTATTATTATTATTATTATTACTTCTAATATTATTCTAATAGGTAGGTCCCTATCAATACTCCCCCCCTAAACATCCACCTTGCCCTCAAGGTGGGTGATAGGAAACCGCTATGATCTTCCACTTCCTCTTCTTTCTTGCGCCTCTTCCTTCCCAATACTTGATTGGTTGATGGCTTTGTAGCTTCAGTACTTGAACTTTCCAGCTCACATATGTTTCTGCAGACTTCAGATTTTCCATATCCATAGATGTTTTCATGCTTTCCTGAGCTATAACACTTACAACAGTAGCTGAATTGGTGTTCATGTCCTGAACCTCCACTTTAATTTGCTTATCAGAATTGTGATTGACCTTCATAATGCTTTTCAGCAATACAATGCCATCCATTGCTGTACTTTGAGTACACCTAACAGCATTCCACCAAACAGCTCCCAAAGGCATATTCCATCTAGATCTTTCTACCACTGCTTGTTCCTCAAAAGGAGAATCCATTTTTACCTGATTTCTTGAAACAAAGAGTGGAAAAACCCAAACTATCTTCAAAATTGCACCATCTTTGCAGGTATGAAACAACACAGAAACAAAGCAACACTTTGTGGATGAGAATACAAAATCAGTTTCTTCTTCACCAAGTACATCAGCCATAATTCTTTGGTTCCATCGTTGCCTGTCCGATGAAGGCAGTCCACTTTGTCTAAAAGAAATCCAATCTTTGCTGTTGTTATTCAGGTTGGAGAAATCATAGAGCCAAGAATCCCAATTGATGTAGCAGCATTCTTTGCGAGTTTTCCAAACAAAAGCTTCTATGAAGATAAAAGAGTAACCCTTCATTTTCCTTGGTATTCTTCTGACCATAGCTGTAAGGAACAGGACAATACTCCTATATTCTTTGCAAGGCTTTAGGTTCTGCTCCTCTAGATTATCACAACATCCTATGATAAAAGATAACTTTGCAGCAGTTAAAGCAGACACTCTCCGGTCATCATTTAGCTGCTGAAGGAAATAGTTTGACCAAAATGAGGTTATAGAAACTCTTTCCTCAGTTCCAACCATACTAGATTCATCATCTATGTCTGCTGAATTCCTAGAAAGTTCAGTTTTGAGTTGAGCTTTGACACCCTGGACTCTTATCCCCTTTTCACCCGTAATAACTTGATCCTGGCTGTCAGAATCAACAACATACTTCTCCATAGACACATAATTCACCAAGTCTTTTTGAATATTTTTCATAGAAATAACCCCTTCCCATCTAGGAATATCAAACATGTTTTATCCTTCCAATGTAATATCTAATGACTGACAATACATTCTTTCAGTCTTGAAGACATTTGGCCAGTTCATCTGCTGTACAATATGAGAAGAAATATCACCTTCCTGAAGAAGCTTGAACCTATCGATTTCAAGGTCTGACTGGTCCAGATCGTTCTTGGGAATTATCTTACGTCTGGGGAATCTGTTACAATCCAGGAATTCCCATAGAAATGGAGAAGAGAATTCGAGAATTGAACTCACACAAGAACTGAGAATTTAGAGGATAGAGATGAAAGGGATGCGGAAGTATTGTTTATTCGAGAAAAATGCCTGTCTTTACAATCTCCATTCAATGGCTATATATGCTGTAGCTAATTAACAACTTGTTCAACTAACTAAACAGATGTATAATATTGGCTAACTAACTCCTCAACCGAATACAACTGTATCAGAATCCAACAACTGCTCCATCTTCAGGTTGAAGATTAACGGATGGTTTATCATTGCGTTCCTCTTCTCCATCGGTGTGCTGCTGAATAGCCAACTCCTGCTGCGACTCTCGAAACTCATATAGAGATTTCAAACTAGGGTTTTCTACTCAAATTGAAGCCAGAGGACCGTAAGAAGTATCTTGTGACTGCGACGGACCTTTGTTTTTCGAATTCGTGCAGCGACGTACAGTCCTCGACCTTCCTCGCCGACGATGTTGCCGCAGCTTGGGCTTCTTCTCCAGGTTTGAAGGCTTTTCCTTCTCCACTTTTTCGCTCTTTTCTTTCTCCACTTTTTGGCGCTTCTCTTTCTTCACTTTTTTGCGTTTCTCTTTCTCCACTTTTTTGCGCTCATTCTTTTCTGTGAGCTTCACAATTTTTCCGCTGGAAGCCTTTCGCGACATCGAACCAGAGTGAACAGTTCGCGACTCCTTCTGCGGCTTGGTTAGCGGTGGTGACGCGCTCTGCTTGTCAGATAGACGATGGTGCCTGGTGTTGCTCGATCGATCTCCAGGTTCCTTGCGAAGCTTCAGTTCTTGATGCGACGTATCTGAAGTGTGCGACCTGTTCTCTTCCAACTTTGCAGAACTAACTGACTTTTGCGAATGACGCGAATGGTGAGAGTGCGAAGTATGATGCGATGAGGATGAGGCATGCGATCTATTTCGCGATCGATCTTGATTTCTCGCATCCAATCTGGCGATCATCGTTGTCAATATCTCCATAGTTCGTTGATGATTCCTCTTCAAGTTATCCCATCGTGCTTCCATATTTGCGCGCGTCAGGACATCCACAGTGAATCGATGGCTCTGATACCAATGTTAGAGACCTCCAGAGTATTCAGAACAATTACAGAAAATCTATCAAGAAACAAAGTAATCTTTATTGAAGAAGATGAACAGTAATCAGTACAAAGGCTGAAGCCCCCAAAGCCGAAGCCCCAAAAGATCGAGATGTTCAGTCTCGTATCCTTCCGAGTCCCAAGACCAAATGTCTAAAAGCCTCCCAATTACTCCCACTTTACATCTATTTATACTAGAGACCCTTATTACTAATATAATTATTATTACTTCTAATATTATTCTAATCTAATAGGTAGGTCCCTATCACGCTGTTACACAACTTTATCAGATGCCCAGTAGCTCAAATCATACTGAGTAATGGTCTCATTTGTTGCGATTGTTTGATCAGCATTACTAATTCTCTCTCTTCTTAGGAGAGGCACTGTTGGTAACATCTGGTCTTGTTGCCTACCTTGGAGACGCATTTGTGTATACTGCTTCTAAGGTAAGTCTCTTAGCTTTGTTCATGGAATATAGTCAGTGTTACTGTGTTACTTTTGTGTGATTGATTATTTAAAATCAGAAAATTTTCTTTTGGCAGACCCATAGATACCTTCCCTTATCAACTACGGTTGAAATACAGTATATATCAAGAAGTGAGACCAGCACCATTATTCAGGTATTTGGCTAGTATCATGATCACCAGTGTAACCTTTTCCTCCGATTCATTCAGAGCAAATGACTAATTGATCGATAATAAAATTATTCTCATTTTGTCCAGGGAATGACGATTGGTCTGCTTCTTCTTCCCATTTTTTCAAATTCTATTCTTCAAGTTTTGGAACACTTGACATTCTTTCTATATCCTGGAGTAAGAGCAGATAGTGGAACCCGGAGATCTTTTGTGTTCTATGTTGCATCGGCAGTATTTTTGGTTGGGGTTGTCCCATCATGGATGGATGTCGTTCAAAATTTTCAGATGCACCCCTTTTTATGGTAGTCCTACTAACTACTCATGTATAAAACTTATTCGGTAGAATGTTTTCATTTCTACAACAAGTAGCTTGACATGAAGTAGAACCGTTTATTACAACGTCTGTTTCTTCAGGGTGTTCAACTTTGTCTTCTCTGAACCGTCAAAGAGTCTCTCATTATGCATATATTGGCTGGTTCTTATATGTGCATCAGTTGTACGGTTTTACAAGATTTCTAAACACAGTAAGCTTGAAAGAATTCTTCTTCGGAAGTATTACCATCTGTTGGCAGTGTTGATGTTTATTCCAGCATTAATATTTCAGGTGATTAAAGTTGATAGTGATTACTTGAAGCTTATTATTCGATAATACTTGTTTTACAATTCACTACTTATTTTCTTTTTGCTGCCACTTCTGTTCAGCCAAGATTTCTTGATCTGGCATTTGGTGTAGCTTTTGCTGTTTTTATGTTGGTAGAAATTATTCGAGTAAGTGCCAAGTACACATATTTACTTTCTCTTTTGTAGAAATGTAGAGGTTAGAATGTTAGATGCATGGAATTGGTTCCCTCCATTTATTAGTGATCTCCAATGTTGTGCACTGCTTGATTTCATGAAGTTGAATACCTATTGGTTTTATGGGCAGGTTTGGAGAGTTTGGCCATTGGGGCAGCTTGTGCACCAATTTATGAATGCTTTTACTGATCACCGTGACTCTGATCTTCTTATTGTGAGGTATGGTGTCCTCTTTATCAAGTTTCCGTTTCTACCCTGGTCTTCTCAATAACTGGTGTTTTTCTTACTTTTTGTCACTATTCAGCCATTTTTCACTGTTACTGGGATGTGCGCTTCCAATCTGGTTGTCTTTTGGCTTCAATGATCGACCACTCGCCCCTTTTGCAGGGATCTTAAGTCTTGGAATTGGGGATACAATGGTAACAAAGCTAACTTTCTACACCCTTTGGTTTTAGTATTGACAGTCAATGTGCGGTGTGACATATTAACTGTCAATATATGGTGCAAAGTCTTCCTATATTGTCCATTCCAAATTTGACAGAGTTAATCAAATACAAGTCAAATGCAAAACTAGGGACAGTAAAAAACATAGAAAAAGGATCTGGCATGCAGAGAATAGAAACATCAAAAGAAAATAAAAAGGACTCAGGTAGTGGATAATATTTCTCCTGGTGATTGTTTAAACATTAATCTATCATGTACTGAAATTTTATTCATCCGGGACCTTGCTCTGGAGTGGTACATACCGAGTTTGTTTGGTCTTATTTAGATACTAATAACAATTTAAAAGGTGTACGCTCGGTGCATGAAGGCGGTCTTATTTAGATACTAATAACAATCTAAAAGGTGTAAGCTCGGTGCATGAAGGCATCCCCACAAGGCGAGGGTCCGGGGAAAGGTCCCACTACACAGGTGTATAAGGGGCAAGCCTTCCCCTGCCAATTTTTTGATAAGAGGCCGCTCCCGGGACTTGAAATCGTGACTCCTTGGTCACCCATCAACACTTTTCATTCCTTCGTTTTGTTTTGACTTTTCCTTTTTGGTTTTTCAAGTTAAGTTTCTTGGTCCTTTAGATTTGGACAAACGAGAATGTGAAAGGCTGACCCCAATATACATCGTATATTGGTGCATACATTGACTGGTTGACCGAAGTGTCAGTGTATCAGTGCCCCTCAAGGACAAGTGCGATGCTTCATCATCATCATCATCATCACCCCATTGCTGTAAAGGCTCCCACCAGCAGTGGGGTAATGGGGGTCGAATGTATGCAGTCTTACCCTTGCACTACAGCACAGAGAGACTGTTTCCGAATGACCCATGGTGAAAATTGCGTCGAAAATTGCTTGAATTGATTGTTACTTCATAACAAAGAAGTGCAGACAGTTTAGTGAGCCATTTTGCTTTATTCCATTGTACTTTTAAGCCAAAAAATAGTGAATCTTTGGCTCCATTGCAAATGATGGAAATGCTTGTGTGAGACAAATGCTTTAACAGTGGTTACTCCATATACAAAATGTTCAAGCATTTGCTGTCATGGCATTGGTATGGACTATGGACTCATCTCTGCACATCCTGTTTAAAGCCTTAAATAAAATTTCAAATAATGCTTGCTTTCAAGGTTTGTACTTTAGTTCACATATAAGCACTTGAGGTTTGTATCTTTAGCAAGTTAGATACTCTATTTATGATATGATGATATATACATCAAATACTCTTTTGAGTCTTCTATAACATACAAAACTTATACCAAGCCGGTGACATTCTAAATAGTAGTGAATCAATAGCTTGTCCCATCCCACATGTGGGGTCTGTATGTTAGGAAATAAACTCACGCACACGAAGAACAATAACGAAGAACACGCGAAATTTGGTAACCCAGTTCGCCACGAATGACTACGTCTGGGGGCGCTACCAAGCCAGGAATGTTATTAATATTTTCAGACCCCCAGATTACAAGGAGAGAGCTTGTATTTATAGAGAAGTAAAACCTAACCCCAAGGCAACTAGGACGCATTTCCAAAAAAAACGTACAACCCAAACTGTACGGAATCCGTATGGCCCAAACTGTACGGAACTGTACGGACTGTACAGAAAACTTGATCGTAAAAAATGGACCAAAAGTGAATTTTAAAAGATTTGAAAGTATGCTTGGTTATATAGTCTCTAACACCTTACACTGTATGGGCTATTCAATGGTCTGCCAGCATAGAATTAAATAGTGTATGCTAAACTTAAAAGTGAAAGTCTTGGAACTCAGATGAGTGTCATGTTTCTTATGCAATGCATATCTAGAATAGAGATAACAAGTTATATAGATTTGAATTAATTCCACTTCTAGTCCCATTGAAATTTTCTTCCTAGTACTACAAGGCTCTTTTTCTTACTAGTGCCAATTAAAGAGTCATTCTTTTACGTAAGGGTTTTTGCTGGCTATGAATGAAAGTGTATATGGTTGTTGAGTGCGCTTGAGAAAGAAATGGGGGTGTTTCACTCACTCAGTTCTGATTGTTCTTGTAGGCTTCATTGGTTGGCCACAAGTATGGAGTTCTACGTTGGAGTAAAACTGGCAGTAAGTCTTCTTCTCCATCATCAGTTGTCTTTGTATTGTACTCATTAATATGCATGCCATATTAATGAGAGCAGTTTATTTATTTATTTTTTAAATTTAGAGAAAACCATTGAAGGAACTGCTGCTGGCATAACTTCTGTTTTAGCTGCATGCTCAGTTCTACTTCCACTACTTGCGACTACGGGCTACCTCTTGTCTAAGGTATATTTTGTCCATTGCTTATGTGAGTTACTTCCATCTCTGACCTTAATGTGAGTGATTGTTTTTATGTGCAGAATTTGTTCTCCCTCATTTTGGCTGTCACGCTTAGTGGTCTATTAGAGGCCTACACAGCTCAACTTGACAATGCCTTCATACCCTTAATGTTCTACAGCCTCTTGTGTCTTTGAGTCCATCTTGAGTTTTAAAGGCATTCAGATCCATTCAACGCACCGAAGCCCTCTCGTTTGCAAATACATCTGACACCTAGATACTAGGACCTGTAACTTTATTTATTTTAGATGGCATTTTTTTGCAGGATTACGGTATAGAATTAGGGGACGTGATTGTAAATAGATATGCAAATGCTAATGCTAATTTGTTTAAAGAGGTATACGCAGGGTGAATTTTTACATTTACATAATCATGAAACATATATGTCTCTGGAGTAAAGTTGCCCGCAGGCTGAGAGAATCGTGAAAACCATGTGAAGTCTGGCAGAAAGAAAAGAGATGGAAAATTACTTCAATAGGAATTAAGTTTTTTTGAAACGTTAAAAATGAAAAGTTGATAACGTACTTTTAGTGGTAAAAAGTGAATGTGATTTCTATTAGGAAAATTCATTAAACATTTGTACATGGTGGATTGTCTGTGCTTGTGTGTGCACAAACAATTCATTAAAAAATGCAAAACAAAAAAGAG
The DNA here is from genome assembly GCA_945859915.1 of Cuscuta epithymum. Classification (NCBI taxonomy): domain Eukaryota; kingdom Viridiplantae; phylum Streptophyta; class Magnoliopsida; order Solanales; family Convolvulaceae; genus Cuscuta; species Cuscuta epithymum. The sequence goes on along the minus strand of CAMAPF010000089.1, from coordinate 352,829 downwards.
TTGTTTTTTCTAGGGGTGGGCGCGGTCCGGAATGGTCCGGTAAACTAGTAAAACCCGTAATGTATCCGCTAGATTTTAAATGGTCCGGTACGGTCCGGTTTCAAGGATGAAACCGTTCGGTACCATGCCGTTTCGGAACGGTACAAAACGGTATGGTACAATGCCAAACATGTGCTAAAAATTTTGAACAAATCTTGCAATTAGTAGATATCTTGACACCAACCAACTTACATGAAATGTTGAAATAAATACAAGAAATTGCATATGTAGTACTAAAGTTCACAAATACACAAATAGTGCAACACAATTAAGAAAAAGTATCACAAAATGATGACGCGCGAGATAGATATCATCTTTAATTTACTAAGTTCATGTGAAAATATAAAAAAGAATATCATCTAATTGCTGAATATAAATAGAAATCTTCAATGTTCTTCTTCTTCATTCTAGGTTAAATATTTCTGGGTAGTTCTGATTTAATTTATAGTTGAAACTTGAGAGCTAAAATTTAAACCATATTAATTAAGTTATAGAATTGCGCAAACATGATACTACAAAAAATCATGTACACTACATTACTGGAAATGAAGTCCTTAATAATTTCTAAAATTTTAATATTTTTTCAATACATATCAAAATATAACATAAATCATCTAAAAAGAAAAAATAACAATATATATATAATCTAATCACACACATTTAGGTAGTTTAGGAACGCATGAATACATACTTGGGCTATAAAATTGTTTATCTATAAAAGAGATCTATTGGTATAGAAAAATTATAAAAAATTCAAATGCATTATTTTCAAACGGTTCGGTCCGGTATTTTTCGGTTCTCAAAATCTAGGACCGGTCCTGTACCCGTTTCAAACGGTTCGGTTTCGGTACGGGACAAAAATCTATAGAACCGTTTAAATACCCGGTATTCAGTTCGGTACCATTACAGAACGGCTCGGTACCGATCCGGTTCGGGTTTTATGCCCACCCCTAGTTTTTTCAAAACCGTCTATATTTCGTGTAAAAAGCGGTGGGTACATGCCCCGATGTGTACAGTTGTACACATAGAATGATTTTTTCACTGAAGAGAATAGAATTAACAATCATGCTTGTTGTACCCACCATTTTGTACCCACCTTATACCCACCTCTGTGAAGGCTATTTTTTGTCTGTGAAGCCGGTTCACAGACAAAATATGTCTTTGAATTCCTTCATAGACATCTTTTGTCTGTGAAGGAATTCACAGACAAAAAAAATAACTTCACAAACATGGGTGGGTACAAAAATGGGTATAAAAGTGGGTACAAACATCATTGGGGTAGAATTAAGGAGTGTTTGCAGTTGATTAAAAAAAGCACTTTTCAGCTTTTGGCTTAAAAAAAGTTAAAAAGAGTGTTTTCAAATGACAGATTCTGCTTAAATTAATCACTTAAAAGCTAAAAGCTCGAAGCAGGTGGAAGGGTGCTTTAAACTGCTTTTCACTTTTTCTATTACACAAAAAGTACTTATTTTACCAAACACTACCAACTTTTACTTTTTCAGAATCACTTTTTCCTCAAACACTACCAACTTTTACTATTAATCACTTTTCCCCAAATCGCTTTAAAAAATTACTTTTTTTAAAGTTGAAGCAATTGCAAAGACTCCCTTAACTTACCATGCCACTGCCATTATAACAAAATTAACTGTCTAAGTGTCTATGACCGCATCGAGTGCTTATGAGTCATCGGGGTTGGTCAGCCAACGGGAGTCGATGTCTTATGAGCGACTGAACATAGGTCGTTTGTGGTTAGTGCATGAGCGAAGTTGTGGTAATTATTGGGTTGAGCATCGGGGTCAACTGTATATAAGAAAATATTGTACCCCTCTATCCATACTAAAAGTACTCCATAACACTTTGAATTACACACAATTTAAAAAAATGACACATGTTGGTATTTTTTTGACACCATTTTGACATTGTTTTTATTACATTTTTTTTTCAAAAAAGGAAATGGAACTTTTTTTAGGGACAAAGTAGTACTACCTCCATTCTTAAATAAGTGCGACATTGCAAATTTTACATTATTCACATGTTCTACTTTGACTACATTTTATTTAGGGAAATTTACCTAGGTATTACCAAAAGTAGGTAGAATTCCCAAACTATGACTTGAGTTGTTTTTATTCGGTCGTACGACCAAAATGAGGGGTAAAAAACGGTCAGGGAAATTCCGTATTATTAGTAAAGTACGAAAATACCCCATTAATTATTAAGAAATACATGTGCATTGACGAAACGAGAAATAAAAAAGGAAACACTCAATTACTGTAGTAGATTGCGGACAGGGGAAGACGGAGGAAATTTCGGCGGAGCGCATTTTTCCAGAATTTGAGAGGAGTTAATCGTTAAACCTACAATGCAATAATGAAAAGAGATGAAGCAAAATACTATCCTCCGTATCATAATAGTTGCAACATTAGAATTTACGCACTATTCGTGTACTCTACTTTGACTACATTTTATTTATTAATGTATGCGAATTATTTTTTAAAAAAACTTTTGTTGAATTCGTCTCATTACAAAGTTTCATAATCTGATTTTTAAAAGTTTTTTACTAATACAAAATTAAATATAATGACGGTCAAAGTTGTGCATTGGCAAACGTGAAAAGGGGAATGTTGCAACTAAAAAAGAACGGAGGAAGTAGTAAAGAACGAGCGGCGGCTGTTCGAATCGACACAGCAGACGAACGAAGCCGATACATGGTGAGGAAAAAGGCTAAATCGCGGGCAAACACGGGTTCATTGGAGTATGAAATCATCACAATCAATGGCGTGGTGAGTTTTTCCCCTTTTTTGTTGTTGGCGAAGTAATTTTGTCCTGAGAAATATGAAATAGGGGTTGTAATTGTAGAAATTGCAAGGCCGTAATTGTGATGATGTGTTGGGTATGCGTATTATCTGCGACAGCTAGCGGGATGGGGTTTGAGGGTTTGAACGAAGTGTTGGGAAAAATATGATTTTCACTGCACATTTTCAAAGCTTTGGTTCATGAAATTAGGAATTTGGCGAATTAAATGTGTGCATTGGACTGGTAGATTATTGCAAGTTTTATGCGTTTTAGTGTTGAATATTGCACGGAGTATGCATTTTTTAGGGGTTTAAGTCAGTGTTTGGAAAATAAGTCCTTGACTGCTCATATGCAAAGTCTAGTTCGTCAAAAATACTCTTTGAAAGCATTATATTAATGCATTGAACTGTGGTAGATTATTGCATGTATTATGCGTTACAGACTTATAGTGTGGTTGATTATTGCACATATTATGTGTTTTTGAGTGATTAATTTGCGATGTATGCAAAACAACATAACTATTTTTTGGGTAACCAAACTTAAGGTGTTGTTATAGAACCTAGTGTACGTTCATGTTCTATTAATTGGAACGTGCAATAAGAATAGATGCATCGCGTTGACTTAATATGCAGCTTTATTGATGTTAATTTATTTGAAGTACTTGCTGTAGTGACATTATTGGAAGTGGTTATCTATATTTATGTATTGTAACAGACATGTAAGTGCTTCTGTAATGCGGAAAATATGGAGGGAATGAAGAAACAAGAGCTAGCTTTGATAACTGGATTTGAGTTTGGCACGAAGGAACCTAGGGACATGTGACCTCATAGGAAGAAGATGGTCACTGAGATCTTGCATCACACTGGACTTGTTAATTTTTAAGGCATGGAATGAGTCTTTTAATTTAAAGAAATATGTAATGCAGTGACATTTGGTTTGGGGGTATGCTTTATTTTGATTAAACTTAAGTATGGATTTATTATGAATTAATTGGTGGATTAAACATAAGATTGATCTTGAAGTAATGACTGTTTTGCCTAGAAAAGTATAGTTAATATGCACGGCCTATTTTGTTTGTACAAAGTTTTGGGTATGAAAATGAAGCCATTGATGCTTCATTACAAGGGTTGATGACCTATTATTTACGGCAATGATATAATGCAATATAAGAGCATCTTCAATGGTACAATGTGCACGGTGCACACGTGGCATGAGAGATGACCACATAAATATTAGTAAATAAATTATTTCTCTCCTTATTTGAATGATTTTATACAGTTTTGGTAAGTTATTCTCCACAATGTCAAGGAGACCGTCTAATGTTGACATTGTTGTTGACATTGCAGGGGAAAACTTACTAAAATTATATAAAATCATTCAAATAAGGAGAGAAATAATTTATTTGCTAATAATTATGTGGCTATCACTCATGACACATGTGCACTGTGAACATTATAGCATTGAAGATGCTCTAATATGGTACGACAACAAATTAATGCACATATTTGCGGCATGTTCTACCAAATAATGTGAAGGAAAAAACAGACAAACATTAATTTAGTGAAAACAATTACTTTTTGTAATGCTAATAGCCTAATAGTGATCTTTCAATATTATGCATGTCTCAAAAACATTTTAAGGATCATCAATGGTTGAATGAATACGTAAACACGTAAGAGAGAGATGACGTTTATAATTATGGTCATCAATGTAGATGCATGCATACTGCGATTTGTAAAAAAACACGAGAAAAAATAATGGTCATCAATTCAAACACACAGATAATTACAAAAACATGTGTATGATTTGTTAAAGGAAGACAAATGTTAAGAGTGATTTTTGTTGACCCGGTAAAAAGTGTCTGAGACAATCTTAGCAGGACAGAGAGAGTAATTCTTTTTCTTATGTTTAATAGTTTTAGCATTTTACATCCAACTAAATTATGGCATTTAATTTCATGTTGGCGTTAGTGCTCTACATAACTACAATACCGCACTGCTAGTCATAATCAATGCACATCCAACCAATGTCGTGACATTATGTATTGCCCTTGATTCACAAAATCCTTTTCACTGCGACACTGCACAATATCCTTTCTAGCTCAATGCATTCATGAACTGGCCGTATTTGATTACAGTGGCGGATCTCTTCGTATCAAAAGTGTTCACGTGAACACCTAGAAGTAAAAAAAACAATAGAAATATATATCTAAATTATTAGAATAATAATTTATTTATTAGTATTTTAAAGAGAAAATGTGTATTTTGAACACCCAAATTGTAAATATTAGGTCCGCCACTGTTTGATTAGCATATTCAACAAATGTGTAGCAAATTAGTTGGTTGATGTATATATCTCCAGAGCACTAGTTTAGACTTTAGAGTAGAGCAATAGCATCAAATTTGAAAAAAGAAAATGCAATAGTAGTTTAGAGGATTGCAAAGGCCGCAGGGTTGGGAAAAATTGCAACAACAGCATCATACGAACGAAGCACTTTGAATCACACAATTCTATCAAAACTCTTCTACTACGTATATTTTCTAACTCATTCATTCACAACTTTGTAAAAAAACAAACTTAATTATATTAATCATTCACTATTCACTGCAAGAGTTCATTGCACAAGAAGAAGAAAGTGGTAATGTGCCTCCATTGCCCACCAAGTCCCACCCAACAAATCTGCCTCCATTGCTCACAATCGCTACCCACGAATCTACCTTCATCGGCTACCAAACTCGACGAATCTGCCTCCAGTGCCCATCAAGCCGCCGGCCATGAATCTCCTCCGTCGCCCATCAATCTAGCTCGACGAATCTGCTGCCGTCGCCCACCAACCATAGTCGCAGCATTTGAATCTGCCTCAATCGTCCGCCAACCTGGACGAATTCTCTGTTCTTACCAGTGGCCGCCCACCAATCGCGTGCCGCTTACAGATTTGAAGGGATGATGATCGATCGATTGAACTAGGGTCATAAAAATAGGTTAAGGGCAGATTAGTCCATGTAATTTATTTATTAAATCAATTATTAAATATATTATTTAAGTAGTCCGAATTAAATAGTATTTTAGGCAAAAAACTAACTTGGTCATAGATTGAGAAAGTGGGAGAGTTTTAGTCATACCTAGGATAATTTAACTTTTATTTATTGATGTATTAATATATATTTTTGAAAAAATATTAATAAATTTGTCTCATTGTAAATTTTCAAAATCTGAATTTATTAATTTTTTTTACTAATAGTGAGTTATATATATTAATGGTCAAAGTTGTGTCTCGGCAAATGTGAAATGTTGATTGTTGCACTTATTTAAGAACAGAGGTAATATAATACTCCGTATATTTTCAATTTCGTTTATACGAAGTATACTACGTATAAGGTTAAATAAGTTGTAGTTTACTGTGATAATAGATACCGAGTAGCATATCATGCGTTAAAGTCTGAAAAAGATTAATAACCTATACATATACGGAGTATGTACTTCGTATATACAGTATAGTGAAAGAGATGAAGTTAAAGAGTAAGCAAGATTCAACCACCATGTAAGTGACAAGTAGTAACTGGTTCCGCATGCGCTTCAATTCTAGCTACCTTTTTAGCTATCTATCATCTATATATCAGTACAATGCGCAGAGAGGAGATAATGAGCTGTCTGCATATATGATGCGTTTTACAACCTAAACTATGGGCCGGGCTGCCCGCTTCTTAATCTTTAACACTCGGTCCAAGGCCCTGACACTCCGCCACGCTGCACAACACGTGGTTTTCCACGTGGCCACTCGTGGTTAGCTGCGGCGCCGAATTCCCACGTGCATGTCCTCTCCAAATCACGTGGGCGCCTCGAATCCGCAGGGCCCATGGAATTTATCCGGCCGGCCACTCACAATCTTAGCTAACTCAGCTTGCTAGCTGATCCAGGATAAAGATCACTTCCTAGCTGCATGCTAGCTCCCCCAAGCTGAGTTATTGATTTTTGAGTTTGAATTGAAGCTCATGATCCAACCCAGGCCAGCTAGTTATACTCCGTATATCCTAGTTAGAAACGAAGAAATTAACAGGCAGTTACATCGTCCGAGGATGGAACTGAGGAAGAATCCGAGAAACCAAAATGTTGCATTTATCTGCATTTACACCTGCACCTACCTGTCCCCCAGCCGCCCACCTCGGTCCTTCTATATATGGATATAAAAATACTTTCTAGTAATGGATATATAGAGACGGGTGGCACATATTTAGGCACGGGTCCTGCATATATATGAAGCCATTCTATATTCATGTATATGGTATGGCCGAAAGGGATGATGCTTAGGGTGTAGGTAGGTGCGGGAGTAATTGCAGCTAAATGGGATTTTGCATATACATACATATATGGTCCGAATCAACTTTACTCAAGTAGCCCAGGTTTGGATATATTTATTCTTTCTTCCCCCTCATGTTCCAAGCAGTTTCATTGTGTGTGTGGTATACTGGTATGTCGTACATATTGAGTAAATATATTGGCAATCAAGCATCCCAATATATTTACCCAATATATTGAGTAAATATATTGGCAATCAAGCATGCCAATGTGCTCGCTACGTAGCGCGTTGGCTCGATAAACGACCGAGACTAGATCGGCCCATAAAAATGGAGACAACCCTGACTATTTATCATGCACGTCCACGGATCGTAGTGAGTATATTTGCGTGCTCCATATTCTTGCAATACACTACACAACTCTTGCTTGGCTGCTTTATTAATCCCTTTGCATGCCCTCTTTTCAGTCTTTTGGCTTTATGGTACGTTGATTTTCAAAGAACTGCATGGATCAGTTTTATCACCAACTTCCCATAAAGCTAGTGTCATTCAAGAGGTTTGATACATTCCCCACTTTTATCTCTTTTGGTTATCCAAGCATTTTGCTCCCGTGTTCAAGGAAAAAATGTGGGATTTTATTGTTACTTCTTTTTCTAAATAATTTTCAATTCAACCTCTCATCTTTAGTTAAGATGTTCTGATCCAAGTAAAAAAAAAGAAAGGAAGTTTCAAAATTTTAAGCATCCTGAACTTGCATATGTAATTTAAATACCCCAAACTTTATACTCCGTATAAAAAGTTATTTTAGTATCATGATCATTTATTATTTCTTTCAAAAATTTTAATTTTTGGTGTTAATTTCATAATTTAAAATATTTTAGCATTCATGAAGATACAATTAACATTCTAAACTTTCGTTGTAATATAAATAGTATTACCCCCTACTATACATTATTGCAACATTTTTGAATTTGTTATTTTAAATTATGCAATTAACACCATGATGTAAAAATAACTTTTTTATATAAAATTTGAGATATTTAAATAACATATGAAAATATAGGGTATTTATCTCACACTTATTCAAAATTTGGGATATTTTAATTATTTTTTCCTTTGTTATTTGATGGTCAAAGATTTGAAGGTTAGTGTTCAAAAAGTCAAAGAAGGAAGAAAGAGGGGACTATGTAGGGATTAATTCGTTTGTTTCATCGGATTTTGCACGACTTTGTCATATTCTTTCGGAAACATACGTATGCCGACAAAAGTTAAAAGAGAACATTTTTTTGCCAAATGTGTGTGAAACATACTCTCCCTCCATCCTTTGGCCAAATTTCTTTTTAGGACCGTTCCAAAAAGGTTTCTCATTTCAAGTAAGCAATACGTTGTTAAAGCTAGTTATCTCTTCTTTGCACAAATTTTAACCACACAGTTTATACTTTATTAATCCATGTGCAAATCAACATTGACCAATGATTTTGGGATGTAGAGAGTTATAGAATTTACATGACAGAATAATTGCAATAATATGAGTTTAAATTTAAATACCCAAAATAGGACTAACTATTTCTATTCTATCCATTATATTGTCCTTCATAATAGAACTTTTTAAATAATCATTAAAAACGCAAAAAAATTAAAATAAAAAAAAAAGATAAAAACCTAAAAAATAAATAAAAAATTTACAAACCTCAACCACCACCTCAGCCACCTTCCAACACCGTCACCTCCGGTCTGGTTGCAGGAACAGATTGTCAAGTTGGGGAAAAAATGTCATCATGATGACAATTTTGAAAAGAAAGGTGGACATTTCTCCAAGTGTAAAAATGTCATCTTCATGACATTTTAAGAGAAATGTGACATTTTTTTAAAACAAGATGTCATTTTTTTCAGCAATCAGTTGTGGTGGTGCTGGGAGGTGGAGAATGTGGAGGTAGTGGCCTACATATTTTTAAATATTTGTTAGGTATTTTATTTTTTAGATTTATTATTATTTTTTATTTTTTAATTTTATTTTGTTTTTATATTTTGTCAACTTTTTTTTATTAATTTATAAATATTTTTTTCGATTTTTATTAATTTAATAATTTATGTTTTTATTATAAATAAAACTATGAATTTTTTATAAATAAATAAATCTATTAGAATTTATAGAATAGGGGTAGAATAGGAGGAAGAGACATTTAGGACTAATACCCGATTCTATTATCGAATTCTTATTCAAATGACCACTCTTTCTAGCTAATTGATACAGAGTATTACTATAAACTTGAAATAAGTTAATACGAAGCAGGGGCGGAATCAGGACACTAAGTCGGATTGGGCCGCTACAAAGAATATATTTGGGAAAAAATTTACACGGATTTTTTTACATTAAAAATATAGAGATTTTTAAAATTTGAGCTGGGCCAGGGCCAGGCGTGGCCACCCCTGACACGAAGCACTCCATCCGTTCCGCTAAAATTGACTTATTTTATCTTTTCGGTCTGTTCTACTAAAATTGTTTTGATGTGAATCTAAATCATTATTACTTATTCTTATTTTATCAATTTAATATCAATCATATAAACTATCTTTAATTGTTTGCCTGCCACTCCTCTTTCCCATTTTTAATGGGACGGAGGGAGTACTACATATGTGTGCCTTATTTTTTTTTTTTTGTCTATCTCACTATAATTAGATTGTCACATATATAATTTTTGTTGTATAATTTGAAATCGTCCTAACTTTATTCTCAATTAATCAATTCATACAAACCAATAAAAATCACTTTTTTTTTTTATAATCACGCGAATTTTCTATACCAATATTAACGGATTGAGGTAGTATATGTTTTTAACTAATCATGCGAACCTCTATCTGCCGCGCTTCCTTCAGAAACCTATTGTCTTTGCAAATTTCAATAAGATCAAGGAAAAGAAAGCACTGTCAACTAACTACTTGATATATATCGTAAAAGTCAAAACCAGGATACAACAGGATGTCGTGGTGTAGTTGGTTATCACGTCAGTCTAACACACTGAAGGTCTCCGGTTCGAACCCGGGCGACGCCACTTCTTTATGATCTTTTTTGTTTCGAAATGTTTTTATAGGTTTACAAAATTGAGTTTGGACTCGCTTTCCTGGCTTCTGCTTCTTTGTTCTTACTCGGTATGACTTGTAAGTTATGAGCGCCCCCCCCCCCCACACCCATATCTTATGTCAGTTTTCCAGTTGATGATCATGGTTGTATATTCGTAATCATATACGGTGTATCATAGTAATGATAATGAAGTATTCGATCATTTAAAGAGTTTGTAGAGATTCTTTTTAGTTTTCAGAATTTTTTTGTAAGAATGTTTTTACTTGGATTTGTTTTCAATCCTAAACCAGATCAGACTAGACTTGGATAGTTATAAAATACACAGAGACCAGATATTTATCACACCAGATCAGACCAGTTCAAATGATACTAAACCAGACCAGGCCAACAAATTTCAATCCAAATAAAAGCATCATAATATTACTGAAGTCAATGTATCTTTTAAATTTTAATAATATGGTCAGTGCGTATTAAAGGTAAAGTTAAAAAATAAAATTCAGTATGTTTTATTGACATGTTAGTCCTGTTAAAAGAATAAATCATTAAAATTTATCCAATTATTAGTGTATGAATTGTATTTTAATAAGAAAAATAAGGTCACTTCTATTTGCAGAAATGTGCTACTCCGTATATTTTACTCCTATATACGATATCATCCCTTGTTTTTTTACGTATATTTTGCTAACACTCGCTCCTTTCTTAAAACTTTATCAAATTTACTGGGCAATCATGCTCAACTTAAAACAAAGTTTACTAATGTATATATGTGCTGTTTTATTACTACGTACGTAAGTGCATAACCCAATTTGTTACCACAAAATGTCAACTAATAGATAAATGATACGGAGTACTACCCACGTAAGTACAGTAAATTCTCATTTTCCCATTTTCCACTTTAAGTCTATATTATCACCTCGACATGTATAAATGAATTAAAAGATAATGGAGTATAAAAATTCACAAAATGGAATAGGATTTTGGAGCTGAGGTTTTAGCCTTTTAGGAATAGAATATGAGAAATTGAGCCTTTGGGTCCACTTCAAGGTTGCTATTATCGCTTTATAAGTGCTCTTGTATTTAATGTTTTCTGGTTTGATTTGCTTGGTCTATTCTTGTTCCACTCGAAAAGGAAATCTTGTGAATTCGTGTAGAAAACGTGATGCAAGCCTTTTTTGGATTGAGTTGAAGATCTCGTTTGAAAAGAGTTATCTGTTGAAGTTTTTAATTTATGGTTGCATATGCAAATTATAATCTGCAAATCGATTAAATTGTGTGTTAAAACTTTTATTGTGAGTCAAGTTTGTCTGTAATGTCTTGTTTAATAAAGTAGACTAGTTATACCATTTATGGTATTAGATTAGTAATCATTTTGTCATAAATGGGTTAAAGGGAATAAGACCCAAAAAGGCCTTGGCCCAAACCCCAAGGTTTACCTAATTCGGTAACCTGTACAGCGCCTATAAATATGCGCGTTCTGTACAAGTACCAATATCGATTAATACACTCTAGCCTTACGCTGCCGAAATTTTTCTCGATATAATAGAAAAAAGGTTTCTCCGTTCTCGATAATCTCTATATCATTCTGTGAAATCCTTATTCTATGTTTATCGATGATATCCATCTAGCTGTGTGTTAGTCTACAGAAATCTGGGACCAACAACTGGTATCAGAGCCTGCTCGAGTGTGATCGCCGAAGAAAAAGTTTTCGAAGTCCTCTGTTTTTCAACTTTTCGATATTTTGCTTATTAATTGCTGTAATCTCTCTTCTGTTTGAAAATTTGTAAAAGATATACTGTTAAAATCGCCACTCAAATTCGAGCAAGCAGTATATCTTAGATTTCAGATTCGATAAGTTTACAGATTTGAGGTTCTCGATAGTCTGATATCGAAAAGCAGGGTTCTCGAGATTTCTGCAGATTTTTCAATTTACAAACTGCTCAAAAAGGTTCTCGAGATCAAGGACTTCACAGAAAAACCGTTTAATCTGCCTAAAACTAAGTTTTTGATTTGCAGGATTTCGATACTAACTTCTCGGTACAGGTTCTCGAATTGAGTTCTCGAGCTTTAGTTCTCGACACTCAGTTTTCGATATTATATTGATCGATATCTTGTTTTTCGCAGTTGCAGGTTCTCGACATAGCTTCTCGACATTCAGTTCTCGATCTTAAGTTTTCGAACTTAAGTTCTCGATACTGATTTCTCGACATAGCTTTTCGAACCTAGCCTCTCGATAGCAAGGTTTTCGGTATTCAATATCAAAAACCGCTTTTCGATAGCTGTTCTCGAACCTACTTCTCGAACTTGTTCCTGAAACCTAGGTTTTCGATATTCTGCAGTTAAAAACTTAATTTTATCTGATCTAAACACTCGAACGGTCTTTTTCAAAATCAAACAGCAAAGATGGACGCTTTAGCACTTGGTAATGACAAGATGTGGAGAACAAGATTCTTAAATTTTCTGGAAAGTAAAGATAACTCTTCCGCTATGCTGGAATCCCTCACCCAAGGACCTGCTGAGATTTGGGCAAGTGTGAATGACATTGATGCAAACAACCCACCCGTTAATCACGAACGATGATTGAAGACAAAAGCTGAATACACTGAAGAGAGTAGACAGAGAATCAAAGCTGATCTTATGGCAAAGACATTCCTGCTACAATCAATCCCAAATGACATCTATATTCTGATTATTAGCATGGAGACTGCCAAGGAGATGTGGGATGAAGTGAAGAAGCTGATGATTGGAACTGATCTTGGACTAAAGAGTAAGAAAGTAAACATCTTGATAGCTTATGATGCGTTCAAGGCTGCACCAGGGGAGGCGCTCCATGAAACATATAACAGATTTGTGCAACTGATCAACGAAATGAGGAAGATCAAGGTTGTGAAATCAAACATGGAGATGAATATACGTTTCTTGTCGAGCTTGCACCCTGAGTGGAAGAGAACTGTAAAGAACCTCAGACAACACTTGGACTTGGATGAACTGGATCTTTGTACACTTCATGAGCATCTCCAACAGTTTGTGAATGACACAGCTGAGATGGAAGGAAGTTTTTCTGCTAACCCTTTAGCACTCATGATAGAAGCCAAACCAAAGAGTTCATCTAAGGTCCAGAAGAAGAAGAAGGCAGTCAAGGTGGAGTCTGAAGAAGAAGAAAGTGAAGAAGAAGTGGATGTTGAATCTGAGTTGGCTGATCTGCAGAAAAAGATGGCTTTGCTCACCAATCAGTTCAACAAGAAATTTTCTAAGAAGGGAAACTCATCCAACAAGCTGCGAACCTTCTCTGCCAATTACAAAACAAAGAACAATGACCAGATTTCTTCTAGTAGAGTTGTTGCAACTGAAGACCCTCCCAAATGCTTCAATTGTGGAAAGGCTGGACATGTCATCAAGGACTGTCGCCTACCAAGGAAGAGGGACTTCAACTATTACAAGCAAAAGATGCTGTGGAACAAGCAAAATATGTTCATGGCTAAACAAGATGATGATAGTGCTGCAACACTCACTGAGAATGATCCATGGCAGGAGGAGAGTTCAGATGAAGAAGAAGAGGAAAATCTGGCACTGATGGCGTTTGTAGAAGAAAAAGAAGAAGAAAAGGGTGATGCTGCGATCCCCGGAGAAAGTTCAAGCTCAAGCTCAAACACCACTGTAAGTATTTCTGAATCCTACTGTTCCTGTTCTTGCACAGTTCACTCTTCACAAGAGAAGGACAATCTCATTAAGGAGTTAAGAGACAAGGGAAGCATCAACCATAAATACCTTATTGACAGTCTAGACAAAGTCAGATCTCTGAGCATACAGTTAGAAAATGAAAAAGAAATTGTAAAGAAGCGAACTTTAGAATTAGATCAGCTTACTCAAAAGGTAGCTGAACTAACTAAGAAAGTTTGTGAGACTGAATTAGAACGAAACATTGCCAAAGCTGAAAATGAGTTTCTACATGAAAAAAGATGCAAGCTTTACACAAAAATCAATGAGTTAGAAGATTTACTAGCCAAGAGAGGACAGACAGAACAAACCATTTTTCTTAACCAGAACAAGGACACACGGTTTTATAACTCTAAGGAGGGTCTTGGTCTCACTAACCCCAATAATTTGAAAAAGGTGGATTGTATTCAACTTTATGACATAAATTATATGGGGTTAGGGTTGACTAAGTTGATGGCTTTTACCTATGGAAAGGAAACAACAGAAGAAGAAGAGGTAAAGCGATTAAACCCTTCTAGAGCAGAAAATCCTTTCAACTATGATTCTTTGAACAAAAGCTATGAAACTGCTGAACCTGTTTTCTCAACTGATGAGAGTGTGAGCCCTTATCCTTCTGAGAAGGAAGTTGTGTCTGATCCAGAGTCCCCTTCAACCTTAGGTTCTTGTGAAGAAGAACCTTATATCCCACCACTGATCAGAAAATTTGAAAACTTACACATTTCTTTAGAAAATCAAAGAAAAAGTTTTGAAGAAGAGAGGAAAAGCTTTGAAAGTGAAAGGGAGAGGTTGTTGAGAGAACTGACTCTTTTAAAAGAAAACTCTCAATCTGGCACAACTTCCCAATCATCTAGTGATACGGATTCTTCTTGAAAAATTCTGAACGAAACTAACGTTTTCAAAAGACAACCACTCACTCCACGACTCCTTTGAAAACAGGCAATGAAGTGAGTAGGAGACTGGAAAGGAGAAGAGAGTGGAGATTGAAGAGAGAAAAAATTGCTGAAGGGAAGAAGAAGATGTTTTCTGAAAATAAAAAATCTTGTTCTAGTGTTGTGCTTTACTCGAATAAGTGTAGATCTAGACTTCTATCACAATCATGTAGTTCCAATTTAGTCTTGTGTCCCAAGCTGAATCCATCTGAATTTTCTTCTAATCAATCTTATTTCAATAATAAGTTGTATGCTCCTAGATTTGAAAATGATTGTGTTGATGTTTCTAACTTTGAATGTGCTATGAATTCTGTTCGTAAGGAAAAACAGAAAGAACACAAACAAAAGAAACAATCTGAGAATAGATCTGTAGAGGATGTTTATAATTTTCCAAATTTAAAGTATCCTCTTAAGGTTCATTCAAAGAAACATTTACAACGTCTCTCTAAGGA
Source organism: Cuscuta epithymum (assembly GCA_945859915.1). Lineage (NCBI taxonomy): Eukaryota > Viridiplantae > Streptophyta > Magnoliopsida > Solanales > Convolvulaceae > Cuscuta > Cuscuta epithymum. The sequence continues at coordinate 337,525 of CAMAPF010000089.1, read as the reverse complement.
AGAAATTCTCAAACCTTATCTCACAAATCAGCCATTCACGCACAAAAACAATCATTCTGTCTCCTCTGCTCCCAAAATCAAACAAAAATGGATACCAAAAGCTGAACTTGAAAAACAAAGAACATTGTCTGAAAAGGCTGTTGACCTTGGATCACAGCTGAAAGAAAAATTCAAAAAGATATTCTCAATTGATAAGGAAGGACCCATCCTGTGGTGGGTACCTAAAAGTCCTTAATCTGTTTTGCAGGACGGTCATGTGTGGCACTTAGATTCTGGCTGCTCAACCCACATGACCGGAATAAAAGAGTTGTTGAGCAACTACACAAAGTGTTATGGAGGAAATGTAAGATTTGGAAACAACGCAGCGTCTCCAATCCTAGGATATGGGGATATTATCTATGCAAGCGTTACCATAAAGGTTGTTTCATTTGTGAAAGGACTGAAGCATAATCTGCTAAGCATTGGACAGTTCTGTGATAGTGGCATGGAAGTGAAGTTTATAGCCAGACAATGTTGTGTGCTGGACAGGTTTGGAAAGGTATTATTGACATGCACAAGAACTTCCAACCTATACACCATTGATCTGAAGAGTGTGCAATTATCTTCCTCCATCTGCCTGTTGTCCAAAGCTTCCTATGAACAAAACATTCTATGGCACAGACGCTTATCTCACTTGAACTTCAAATCTATCACAACTCTATCCTCCAAGAAACTTGTGAAAGGACTGCCTCCTTTGAAGATTTCCGCTGACAATCATTGTGATGCCTGTAGACTAGGCAAGATGAAGCGGAGCTCTCACAAGCTAAAACATGTTCCATCCTCCTCTGGATCCATGTGGACCGATGAGAGTCCAAAGCATCAATGGACGCAAATATACACTGGTCATTGTGGATGACTTCTCTCGGTACACATGGACCAAATTTCTGAGGACAAAGGATGAAACAGCTGCAACCATCATAACCTTCATCACAAAAATCCAAAATTTTCTGCAAAAGAGTGTGGAGATCATAAGAACAAACAATGGTACCGAGTTCAAGAATCAGTCTCTTGCTGATTTCTATGAAACTCAGGGTATCACACAACAATTCTCTGCAGCAAAAACACCACAACAGAACGGAGTCGTTGAAAGAAAGAACAGAACACTTGTTGAAGCAGCTCGCACCATGCTCATCCAATCAAAGCTTCCCCATTTCATGTGGGCTGAAGCAATCAACACTGCGTGCTTTACTCAGAACAGAACATCAATCCACAAGCACTTCAACAAGACACCATATGAAATTCTCTTCAACAGAACTCCTGACATCTCCTTCTTCGATTCAGAGTGTTTGGCTGCAAGTGCTTTGTTCTAAATGACAGAAATGAAAGAAGCAAGATGGATCCAAAAGCTATCGAAGGAGTATTTATTGAGTACTCTACACAATCAAAGGCTTATCGGGTCTACTTACGCGAACGCAGAACAGTCATTGAGAGTGTTAATGTAACATTCTATGAGATGGCTGACTTTGCCTCTGAACATTTCTTGATAGAACCCACACTCTCTGCTCAAAGAAAGCAATCTGATGGAGCTGAAGCAACAAAGCAAACAACGGCTGACAGTGCGATTCTCGACTCTTTGTTTGAACACTTCTATGACAATCCTCGCACAACCAATTTCCAATCACCAACAGAAGCTGCACAACCATCATTCATGCCTGACCTCAGTGAAGAAGAAGCTGATTCACCTTCTCCATCTGATCAAGAAGATATTGAGGATCATGGCACGGCAGCAACACAAGCAACTTCACCAGCACAAGTTCCAGAAATACTAGCTCAAGTGGATACAGAACCAGAATCAACCTCTGTGCACTCCACTCCTCAACCAACCACATCTGCTATCTTTGAGGATCCAGATCAAACCATCATAACTCCAATCCCTCTTACTCACAAGCGGAAATGGACGAAGGCACATCCAGTAGATCAAATAATTGGGGATCCGAGTCGTGGAGTGTGCACGAGAACAACCATAGCAAATGAATGTCTCTTCTCCTGCTTCATCAGCCAATCTGAGCCAACAAAAGTTTCTGAAACACTAGCAGATCCTGATTGGGTGATCGCAATGCAGGAAGAGATTAATCAATTTGAAAGATTAGATGTATGGACCCTGGTGCCAAGGCCCCCGAAGAAAATAATAATTGGCACCAAGTGGGTCTTCAAGAATAAGAAGGATGAAGACAGTGTGATCATAAGGAACAAAGTCCGACTGGTTGCAAAAGGATACAATCAACAAGAAGGAATTGACAATGATGAAACCTTTGCACCAGTGGCTAGAATTGAAGCAATAAGGTTGTTCATTGCATATGCTGCTCATAAGAGTTTCACCGTCTATCAAATGGATGTAAAGACTGCATTTCTGAATGGAGAGATGAAAGAAGAAGTTTATGTGGCACAACCTGAAGGGTTTGTTGATCCTGATCGCCCATTATGTCTACAAGCTGAAGAAAGCCATGTATGGACTGAAGCAGGCACCAAGAGCCTGGTATGATGCCCTATCTGATTTTCTTGTGCAATCAGGCTACTCAAAGGGAAAGATAGATCCAACTCTTTTCATCAAGTGAGAGAACAGTGACATCATGCTAATACAAATCTATGTGGATAACATCATTTTCGCATCATCAAATCTATGGAGTTAAGACCAAGTCTCTATGAGATATATCATGCCAGAGAAAGTGTTAATTAATCACCTCTCCCCAAAATAAACATACACCAATCCTACTCGCCAAGGGAAGCTTCGAATCAGTTAATCACTAAATCATTTTACTACACCAATTTTATCAACCAACTTTTTCACCAAACACATAACTTTTGGTTTCACGCACTGAATTGTGTAATAATAAGACAAAGTAAGGTTGAAGTTACTTTTCTGGCTGTATTGGCTGAAACTATTATAGAGGATCATTTTAGCTATATTTTGATATATATTTTTCTTTATTTTTTATTAATAAAATATATTTTTAATATTATTTTTTCATAAATCAGCAGAATCAACTAATCCATCCACTTCAGCCAGAACTTTATAAATTCAGTAGAATCATCCAATATAGCCGATTTGGGTATTACCAAACAGGCTCTAAAAAGGCAAGTGAGGAGCTTGATCTCACATGGAGGGAGTATTACATTTAAAACTTACATTAGCATAAATTTTTATATTGTAATAATAACTAAACATATGAGTAATGTAATTCAATTATGATACGGAGTATGATCCTGTAAATTTTCGTTTAATTAAAGTTTATGTTATATAAATAATATATCAAAGTATGAATTATTTTGGACATTTATTTATTTAATTAGTTAGTCAATTATGATATGATAAATAATGCATCCAAACTTTTTTAAAATAAACAAGGGAAATATTTAGTACACATTAGTCGTATATGAAACTCATACCCAACTTCATTGGTGTGGTGGACTTGATTAGCTTAGCATGTCACTAGTTAAGACTTGGTAGTCGACGACAGTTGGGAACAACACCCCCAGTATGCACGTTTGCCAACTTTTTAGAATTCCATTATCTAGCTTCTCGACCGATATCTGAAATATAGCATGTACATCCATCTACCTTCAACAATGGCAGGACATCGTAAGGGTAGGAAACTATGCAGCCTAAAAACAAAATAACGAAGCAAGGCCGCATGTATTCCAATCTCCGTTTCTGGAAATGGGTACCACTCAAGCAATGGGGATTTCTTCTGTAGAAGAGGTCAACAAGGCATATGTAGCCAAACACTACATTCGCTTGTAGAAATAATAGATATTTCTTCAAGGTAAAATTAATAATTAATTCCAGTTGCTAGTTTCTACATAAAAATGCTTATTCATTAATTATACTTTATTTTACCTTGTTGTTTTCTGGTTTTAATTAAACTCTAGTTGTCCCAAAAGCCCGATCAAGAATCTCTGCCCTGTCAAGAAACTCGAGGAAGATGAAGTGGATAGCCCCTCGCATGCATCAACACCAATTCAGTGTATCAATGAGTTCGAGGGCATTAAAGCTGCATTTAGTAACATGGTCAACATGATCATCACCTACAATCCCAACCTTTGTTTTGACATAATGGATCACTTATTGGCGTGGATCATGGATGGCGACGTTCGTTGCCCAGTACTCATGGGATGTGTTACTCCATCCCATGGGCTGGACGCCCGTAGGGCAATGCACTCTCATGGCCCAAGACGTTTGTCCGGTTTAAGGGTAATGGGCTGATCCCCTATTTGGGCCATTTACCCAACAATATCATATATTTTTAGGAGTGATGATGATAACAAACTTGGGTATGTCATTTGCTTTAAATTAATAGTTTATATAAAAGCAGTTTAATGTGAATTGTTGTGTTGTTGTAGGAGCGAAGAAAGGAAAACACCGAAGACCCTCATGCCAAAGGGTTGGGTAGACTAAGAGGTTAGGCACATATGTAACACCCCGGCCCCGCAGGACTCGAGGTAGTTACTCTAGACCAATAGTACTGTCCTCACAAACCACCACGAGCCTTTACCGCGCACTTTGTCCTCACTCATGTGCGCCCTGAGAAACTTCCCAAGGGGTCACCCATCCCAAGACTACTCCCGTGCAAGCACGCTTAACTTTGGAGTTCTTGGGTAATGAGCTCCCTTAAAAGGAGATGCACCTCTGTTGATATGAGTAGTACTATTAATCCATTTATATTAAATCTCAAGTGTTACAATCACCCTCACTTAGGATCGCAACGTCCTCGTTGCGCCCTTAAACTAATCTCAATCAAACTCCAGAATCTTTCCCCCTGCTAAGTGTCTGCCCGATATCCAACGGATCAGCACACTGTCGCAGGGTTGCTCTGATACCACCTGTAACACCCCGGCCCCACAGGCCCCGAGGTAGTTACTCCAGACCTCTAGTACTGTCCCCACAAACCGCCACTAGTCTTTTCCGCGCACTTTGTCCTCACTCGTGCGCGCCCTGAGAACAAGCACACTTAACTTTGGAGTTCTTAGCGGATGAGCTCCCTTAAAAGGAGATGCATCTTTGTTGGTATGAGTAGTACTATTAATCCGTTTATATTAAATCTCAAGTGTTACAATCACCCCCACTTAGGATCGCAACGTCCTCGTTGCGCCCTTAAACCAATCTCAATCAAACCCCATAATCTTTTCCCCTGCTAGGTGTCTGCCCGATATCCAACGGATCAGCACACTGTCGCAGGGTTGCTCTGATACCACCTGTAACACCCCGGCCCCGCAGGACCCGAGGTAGTTACTCTAGACCAATAGTACTGTCCTCACAAACCACCACGAGCCTTTACCGCGGACTTTGTCCTCACTCATGCGTGCCCTGAGAAACTTCCCAAGGGGTCACCCATCCCAAGACTACTCCCGTGCAAGCACGCTTAACTTTGGAGTTCTTGGGTAATGAGCTCCCTTAAAAGGAGATGCACCTCTGTTGGTATGAGTAGTACTATTAATCCATTTATATTAAATCTTTTTTTGGTCTTAAAAAGATGTGTGAAGATCAAACTTTGAGAATATTATTTATATATGAAAGCTAGGCATATCTATGTATATTATGTGGAGCTCAATGCCTCTGTTTTTGTATTGATTTTTAACTCTATTACACAGGTTCTTAATTTATTGGCTTGTAGACTCAAATACGAGGAGACTCACTTTGCACCGTATTCAACTATGTGGTTCATGCCAACCATGTTTTCTATATGTATAATTATATCTTATGTTTATACTCTGCATTTTAAATGAAACCGGATCTACAATTTGGTTCTATGGGTGGCTCGTTGCAGCAACTTGCATTGGACTGGGATTATGAAGCTGTGAAAGACTTTTATCAAAGTGAATTCATGGACAAAGTTGACTACTTAACTAAGGTTATTTTGTATAAGATTATGTTGTAAAATTTACACTTTTATCTACGCATTATCTTCAATTACATAAATCTTTACTCTACAATGGCTGCAGATAGGTATTCCAATGAATGACCTAAATGTTCATTGATATTTGTTGATTGTTGATGTTGACAAAATAAATTTGATATTGTTGGACTCAACCATCTCGAAAGAAAGAAATGAATATAGATGTTGCTCTGTTAGGAATCTGGCATGTAATTGAGTTTTACTCTCACAAACTTATTCCTTTTCTCATTTTTGACATATCACGTTTTTTTTAATGTTATAGGCTCTTTTTTAGAGGTTGTGTTTGTGGACAATTTAGTTGATGATCGATACACTTATGAAATACAAATATGATGTATCGGCATTCACTTTGGTTGTGCCAACATGAGTCCCTCATAAAAAATTGGGACGCATGTATTATTACGCTGTGTTAATTATATTTAACTAATTCATCAACCTGGACATATTCAACTAACAATATGAACTTTGTTGTTTATTTTATACAAGTAACGATTGTGGAGTGTGGGTTGCTCAATGGATGATTGAAAGCGCATTCAGTGATGATTATGAAAAAGTGTTTGTAAGCACTTTAGAGGGTTGCTCAATGGATGATTGAAAGCGCATTCAGTGATGATTATGAAAAAGTGTTTGTAAGCACTTTAGATTATCCTTTTGATTTTTAATGAAAAATTAATATAATGACTGATGTATACATGAGAGTGTTTGTATGTATATATCATTAATGTGGTTAATTATTATATAGGTTGGACCCAAATCAAGGATGCACATTGCTATTGATTTGATTAGCCGTTCTTTCAATGAATTGAAAGCAAGTGTTGAAGAAAAGGCAATTCAACATTGGATTGATCTTAAGAGGAAGAATGAGATTGTTGGTCTCTAATTCTTACTGTGGTGCACTTTAGCTTAAGAACTTTAGGTTTTGCAATGATTTCATGTTTTAATTTTAATACAACTTTGAATTTCTAGGAGTTTTTTCTAATTTGTGGCAGCGGAACACTTTCGAATTCATAGTCTGAGTATTTAATGATTTCATTTGTATGAAACTTATATTCATCTTTAATTGGTCTATGATATTGGCATACTTTAGTTTGATTGAAATTATTCCACATTTCAGGGGATAAGTACTTAGGATATGTTGTTAACTTTCCTCCCTTCTAGGTATTTGTGAGTTAATAGTAGTTGTTTTTTTTCAATTCCTCCCATAGCAAGCCCTATTATTTTCTGTCAAAGAGCTTTGGGTGGGCTACAAGTTTAACAAAAACGAACTGTGGACTTCCTCTTTTGAGTGGGTGTTTTTCTTAATGTTACCTTGAGTCTCTGTTACAGAGCTACAGTGCTGGTGTGGTATGTTATAAGGTGGTGTATCTCTCTTTTGTGTAACAAATGTGTTCCTACTTTTTTGTGCAACTTTTGCTGGGATAGAAACTATGGGCTGTTTTGTGTGTAGTTAATTAGTGTGTTGTGGGAAGACATTTGAGAAAAAGGTTGTTTTCTTAAGCCGTACTTGGATTTGCCACTTTGATATTGTACATATTTGTTTTGTAATTTATATAATTTACCTTTTATCAAAGAAAACTTTCTAACCATGGATGAAAGGTCCCGGGATGAAGATATTTTGAATGATCTTCTGGGGGAAAGGGATAGAGAGCTGCCTGGGAGGATTTTACTGAGCAAAAGGGAGGTCCCGAATAGTTTTATCCTGGAGGTGGGGGGAGGAGCGTTGCATCTGTTTTTCTATTGTCTGAGAGCAAAGGCAATTTCGATTGAGTCAAGTGGGTCGGTAGGTACCTGCAACTGGGAGTGAGAGTTTGTTGGCATGGTTAAAGCTAACTTATGATAGCTGGAGTAAGGAGGGTTGATGTATTGTTATTATGTTGTGTTGGAGCATTTGGTAGGAAAGAAACTCTAGGGTCTAGAAGGAAACTCAGGTGGAGAATGTTCAACTGGTAGCAAGGGTTTTGCCTTTCTGGATGCTTGGAGAAAAGCTTAGGTACATAGGGATGGGACTTTGGAACCAAGAACCGGAGAACCGAACTGGGCCGAATCGTTATGACCCGGTTCGGTTCCAAAATTTATTAGTTATTTGTTAATGTTTCGGTTCCTATTTTTTATTAACAGTTCGGTTCTCAGTTCATAAAAAAATATGTACCTGGAACAGTTAAGGAACCGTTATATATAATAGTTAACTATTTTAGTTTTGTTATTTAACTATTTAAATTTTTTACATTCACTATTTTAGTTTAGTTATTTAACTATTTATTTTTTTTTTCATTTTAACCGGTTCTCTTGGGCTTCTTTCGCGAATATATTGTTTTTGTTTTATTTACTAAAATTTGCGGTTTGTTATGCATTTATGTTTTAAACTCAACTTTTGAGGTTTGAAATGATGTTCAACATATTTGTATTGTAATTTCAAACGTTGAATGTCTTTTTGGCACAAATTTAACCGTGATTGTAAGATTTTTTTTTAAAAAGTAGGAACCGTTAAATGACAAGAACCGAACTGTTAAGAATGGTTCGGTTCCTAATCGGTTCTATAAAATAATTTATAAGAACCGAACCGTTAGTAAAATTTCATATTTTCAAACGGTTCCACAAATTTTGCCTAGGAACCGAACCGGTCCCAGGCCTACAAGTACATGAGGAGAGAATTGCTGGTGCAGCACGGGTGCAGGGCTGTCGCATGCAACAGGTTGGAGTACGGTCTGGGCAGATTCGTGGGAGGAAAGTGTGATGGTGCAGGCTAGCGGGAGGTCGCTTAAAGCTGAATGTTGATGCGGCCATTGAGAGGGACCACTGTGTCCTTGGCTGAGTTATTCGCAACTCGACGGGGGAGTTCGTTGCAACAACGGCAAAGCCATGGAAAGGTAGTCTGACAGCTAAGTAAGCGAAGATGTTGGGCGTCCGAGAAGCATTGGCATAGCTGTTATCTTACGGCTGGAGCGATTTGGAGGTGGAGTCTGATGCAGTCCAAGTGATTCATGATATCCAAGACGGAAATGATTGTTCGGGATTCGACTTGGTTGCTGAAGATATTAGAGTTATAATTGCTAATTTGAATAACATCAAAATTTTCTTGTGGGTCGATCACCGAAGCGAGTTGCTCTTTCATTAGATAGAGCAACTGTTTCTTTGTCTGATTTTTTGATTTGGTTAATATTCCCCCTAGTTTTGTAATCAAGGATTTGTAGTTTGATTTTTTAAATAATATAGTTTTCAGGATTACCTAAGCAGTGGACACAAATATATTGTTTCCATATATTCCAAATTATCACACTAGGCAGAATGGCCATGTAAATCCAATTAGGATATCAGATTTTTTCATAGTATGTCAGCATCATCCATCCTGCAACATCAATCCATTTTAATGTTGTAATACCTACTGAAAAGTCTAAAACTATAGCACAAAAAATCATTCACTAATTAACCTTTAGCAACAATAAAATCACCAAACATGAATACTACCAAACATGAATACTAGCAGCAATCATAATGTCTTGAGAATGAAAAAGATGAAATTGAGGGGCCACATGCAAAGAAACAATGTGTCAAGTCTTTTTTTATTGCCGAAATTGAAAATTTCTTTTATTCATCATAACATAAAAATCGGAACTCTCATACAACACACATCATTTCTAGTATGCACATATACTTCGTACTAACTCAGTATTGTGCCAAAACATAACTAAACATAAGATATTAATTGTTATAGGGTAATAATAATTACTTAAAGGAAAAGAAAGAAATGAAGGGGGATTACTGCTACCTTGGCCCTTCCCTTACAAGTATAACTAACGTGTGCTTCCGTTTCTCCTCTTTCTTAAGCGCTCAGCTATGATGAAGGCAAGCTCCAATGACTAGGAGGCATTCAGCCTTGGGTCACAATGTGTGTGGTAGCGAGAACTCAGACCATCAAATGTCACGGTTCGTGATCCATCACCATCGATGCACTCTGTCACGTTCTGTCCCGTCATCTCTAAGTGCAACCCACCCGGATTGCTTCCTTCCGTAAATATTAAGGATTCTTTTATCTTGCTGAGAGGAAGAACAAAATATAAGTTCACATTTCTAACATCCATTTTGAGATGACTTTTAGTCCATGGTTTAAGGATTTTCTCTTCTTTGTAGCCTCTAGAGAAAGATAGAAATGGGGCTTGCAATGAGAGGGCTGCGTAAGATTGAATTCTCTTGTCAATGGAATTTAGTTGGATCGTGGGATGTACTTGTATGATCAAGCTAAACATGTCTTCTAGAATGGCATTGTTGTATCTAGTTTCCAGCTCAGGTCTCCACAAGAATTCACCCACAAAGGGTGAAGAACACTACTTAGATCACAAAGGGAGGATTGGGCAACAACCTCAATGTTCAACTTCTGCCAATTAGCCTTAATTCGTCCACAAAGGAGAAGAAAACAGTGGAATAGGGTTCGGCCGACCTCAATGAAGGGGAAGGAGGAAGAATATATAGGCAAGGCTATAAACTCAGGATGGAAACTTACCTTACTTGTTCAGATACGCATTGAATCGGCCAAGGAAGAAAAATACTCTTGCCAGAAGGAAAGTAATCGAGAAGGAGGAAGCCATCAACCGAGAGTTCAACCAAAAGGAACGGGCCGGGTACAAAAGGACTAATTTCGGGCTTATGAAGTGAACCGGGCCAATACCAACAAATTCTCCACCTTATTGGACCCTAGTAGTGTAGAGCATTAGGCTCTAAAACAATTTGAGACTCATCATCGCTGGATTGCCCGAATAATCACAAAGACATATTCAGGCAAAAGGGGTAAGATCACCAGGCAACTTATCCGCAATCAATGTTTAACGTGCGTTTGCACGACAGCAACTTTTCGACAGAGAGACATTTAGTCCCCATGTCAGCAGGATTAAATTCCGATGGAATTTTAATCAACTTGATATGACCTGCACTAACAATATCACGTATAAAATGAAATCTAACATCAATATGCTTAGTTCTATCATGAAAAACAGGGTTTTTACACAATTGAATGGCAGATTGACTATCAGAAAACACACAAATGTCCTGCTTGAGACTACCAATCTCCGTTAGGAGACGTTTAAGCCAAATGGCTTCCTTAAACGCTTCGGTAGCGGCCACATACTCCGACTCAGTGGTGGATAGGGCAACAATGGGTTGAAGTTGAGATTTCCAACTAATGCACGACCCACAAAGAGTAAACACATAAGAGGTAGTGGATTTCCTATTGTCTCTATCATTAGCAAAATTAGAATCCACATACCCACTCAACTTAACCCCCTCAGAACACCTAGTGAAAACCAACCCATGATTAACAGAAGATTTCAAATACCTAAGCAACCACTTAAGAGCATTCCAATGATCTAAACCAGGATTAGACATATACCTACTCAAGCAACTAACAGCATAGGCAATGTCGGGTCTAGTACTCACCATGAGATACATCACGGACCCAATAGCATTGGAATAAGGCACAGATTTCATTTTAGCAATTTCAGGAGCAGTCTTAGGAGACTGATCCTTACTTAACACAAAGTGAGATGCCATCGGGATAGAAACGGGAGTAGCAGAATGCATGTTATATTTACTCAAAATCTTTTCAATGTATGAAATCTGATTGAGAACTAACACACGCTTACTCCTATCCCTAACAATGTTAATGCCTAGGATCCTTTTGGCATCACCTAGGTCTTTCATAGCAAAGTTCTCACTGAGACGCTTTTGCACACATTTAATGGCGTCACCCGAAGGACTAACAATCAACATGTCATCCACATATAGCAATAAAAATACAGGCACAGAAGAAGTATTTTTAAAGTATAGGCAATGGTCGCATTCGGACTTGTGAAATTTCAAAGATGACATGCACTGGTCAAATTTGATATTCCACTGCCTCGGGGACTGCTTCAGGCCGTACAAGGCCTTCCTAAGCAAACACACATAATCACTCTTCATGGGATCCACAAAGCCCTCAGGCTGCGACATATAGATTTTCTTATCTAAATCACCATGCAAGAATGCAGTGGTGACGTCCATTTGCTTCATTTCCCAATCATTATGAGCAACAAGAGCAAGCATCATTCTAATCGTAGTAAATTTAACTACAGGAGCAAAGATTTCAGCATAATCAACACCTTCCTTTTGAGTAAATCCCTTAGCTACTAACCTAGCCTTATATCTAATGTCGTTAGGCTCTTCCTTAACCTTAAATAGCCACTTACAGGCAACAACGGAACTATTGGGCGGTCTAGGAACTAACATCCAAGTCTTATTCGCTCTAAGTGACTCCATCTCACTTTCCATGGCGCAAAGCCATTTAGCGGACTCATTAGACTTAAGGGCCTCTCTATAGGTTCTAGGTTCGTTAAGCTCAAGGGTCTCAAACACAGAGAAAGCAAACATAGAAGTATCACACATATGGAAAGCATAATCAGGCATACTATCAGCAGTTCTCCTAATTATTCTCCTACTTCTATCTCTAGCAAGTTGATAATCATGCAAATCATTCTCACTAGCATCCGCACTCTCATCATGCGATTCATTGTCATTTGAATGCACATGAGAATGCTCCACCTCACTCGAAGTGGTGGTAGTATCATGCTCAGAAGAATCAGAATCATGCAATTCAGAAGAATTAGAATCATGCAAAACAACATTATCATGATTAGCAAACAAAGGGCTAGCAGCACGTGGTATGGACTCCACCTCAACGGGTGTATTACTAGGATCAGACTCAGAATCAGGAACTGACTTAACCAGACAAGGAAACTCGGATTCATTGAAAACAACGTTTCTACTCACCACAACTTTGAAACCTACCTGGTTTCTATCCCAAACCCTATACCCCTTCACACCCTCGGGATAACCTAGGAAGACTCCTTTCTTAGACCTAGGATCCAACTTGTCACCTTGTTGGTGCACATACGCTGCACACCCAAACACTCTAAGATTAGACAAATCAAGGGGTTTGTTTGAAAAAACAGATTCAGGGCACTTCCCACCCAAGGGAACAGAAGGAGACCGGTTAATCAAGTAGACAGCAGTGTTAACTGCTTCACCCCAAAACTTTTTAGACAAACCGGCGGTGGCAAGCATACTCCTAACCTTATCTAGAACAGTCCTATTCATCCTCTCGGCTATCCCATTTTGTTGGGGAGTATAGGGCACAGTTTTGTGCCTTCTAATCCCACAATCAACACACAGTTGGTCCATATCCTTATTGCAAAACTCTAGACCATTATCTGTCCTAAGGGTTTTGACCTTCTTACCAGTTTGATTTTCTACAAGGTTTTTCCACTCCCTAAACTTCACAAAGACATCGGACTTATGCTCAAGGAGACGGACCCACACCTTCCTAGAAAAATCATCAATGATGGACAGAAAATATCTCTTACCCCCGTGGGTAGAGACACTAGCAGGACCCCACACATCAGCATGAACATACTCTAACACAGAGGTACACTTAGTAGGATTAGGATATGGGGAGGAGGGGAATGTAACCTTATGCTGCTTGCCTAACACACAAGATTCACAAAAGGGGATGGGGGACACAGAATCCTTACCAAAACAACCAGATTTATGCAAAATCTCTAAACCCCTATTACTCATGTGTCCTAATCTATTATGCCACAAAGCAGATTTATCAGAACTAACAACATGAGCAGAATCACAGAAAGGCTGAGCATGGCACACATACAAGTTATTCACCTTTTTTGCCTTAAACAAAACAAGGGAATTTTTCAAAACTTTCATGCACCCATTACCCCATTTACCCTCTAATCCACTACCCTCAAAAGCAGCAACAGAAAACAAGTTATGACGCAAATCAGGAACATGCCTCACATTTTTCATAGTAAACACAGTCCCATTATCAAACTTCAAACATACATCACCCACCCCATGTATTTTGCATTTCTTATTATCAGCAAGAGACACAAAACCATCATTGCAAGAATCATAAGAAGCAAACAAGGATCTAAAAGGTGTCATATGATAAGTACAACCAGAGTCAATCAACCACTCATTTTCAGTCATGCTACTCAACACAGAATTGGCAGAATCACAAATCATAAAAACTTCTTCATGCAAGTTATTATCATCTACCACATTAGCATGTTCAGACTTCTTCGGATGGGGACAATCCTTAATGAAGTGACTAGAATTACCGCAATTATAGCACACTCTCTTCTTAGACTTACCTCTCTTCTTCCCCGGGTCATTGTTTTTGTTCTTATCGTTGTTGCCCTTCTTATGGTTTCTAGATCTACTCTTAGACCTACCCCTCACAAACAACGCTTCACCAGAGTCCCTAGACTGACTGTTACTACCCCTCGAGTGTCTAAGGTCTAACTCCTTACTCCTTAATCCATTAACGACTATATCTAACGAGATATCGTCTCTACCATACTTTATGGCAGATTTGACGTCATTGTATGAGTCAGGGATGGCATTAAGTAACACTATGGGCGTATAGTCATCTATGTGTTTATCACCGGCTTGCTTAATGTTCTGAATAAGCTTGTTAAACACATCTAGGTTCTCATCTATGTCCTTAGACAGGTCGAGCCTAAATCTAAAGAACTTCTCAAGCAAAAACAGTTTACCAGGCAAAGAAGTATCGGTATACAGCTTATCCAACTTGTCCCACAAATCCTTCGCGGAATCTATAATACCCACCTTCCTGAGCACTGAATCAGAAAGGTTCAGGTATATAGAGGAACAAGCAGTTTCATTCATCTCAACGCGCTTAGCAGCATCCTCAGAGTCTAAATAGAGACCAGTCACTGCTCTATAGACTTTCTGTTGGATCAACACGCATTTGATTTTCTGTTTCCAGATATCAAAATCTGTCTTTCCGTTAAATGGAAGCATGCCATATTGATTGACAGCCATATTAACCGGAAAGCAAGCACAACACGCAAGAGAGTAAATAAAAAAAAAAATATCAGGCTATTAACCGATACGAAGCAACTAGCACGAACAAGCCGAGAAGACCAATGAACACAAAGCTCGGGTACAATCTCCTTGTTCTTTCGTACCGTACGAAGCAACTAGCACGAACAAGCCGAGAAGACCAATGAACACAAGGCTCGGGTACAATCTCCTTGTTCTTTCGTACAAGCACAGATAAAATTTTTTATTTACTCAACAGACAGATAAATGATTAATTATAACCTATAGGGCTATCAATTGTACGAAGCAACTAGCACGAACAAGCCGAGAAGACCAATGAACACAAAGTTCGGGTACAATCTCCTTGTTCTTTCGTACAAGCGCAAATAGGCTAAAATTAAATCAACAAGCAAAGAAACTGGATTTAAAACTAATCCGGACAGAAATATTCCCAACTTCGGACAACAAGTATCCAAACAAATATTCTTAACCGGAGAGTTTATCCACGAATCAATCAACAGAAAAATCAAAATAAAAAATTCAGCACGTGATTAAATTTAAACCGGAAGAAATATTCACAACTTTGGACAACGAGTATCCAAACAAAATATTCTTCACCGGAAAATTAATTCACGATTCAACAAGTAATCACAATTCAACTAACAAGTAAATAGCAATTCAACTTGAAATTAAAACAAATGAACTACGAATAAAAATCACACAAAGGATTAGTAAACGTACCAGGGGCCGGACACAGCCGGCATCCAAGACCACGTAGGTCAGCAGCGGGGAGCGGGGGAAAAAATTAAATCCGGTGGCACTCCGGTACTCCAAGGGTGTTTATCGCCAATTTACCTGAGCGGGGCCCGAGGTTGGGTTACCCGACTTACCGTAGGCAGCGTGGGCTGCTGTAGAGTGAGGCGGCAGCGGAGTTGACTGGCGGCAGCGTAGTGGACCGTGGCAGAACCTCCTGGAAGCACTCTGGACCAGACTGGCAGCACCCTCCCTGAAGCTTCTGGACGGCTGGAACGCTCTGGACCAACGGCGGCTATTGCAGCAACTTCCAGGCGACGGTCAGCGGCGGCCGGCGGCGGCGAAGCGGCGGCGAGGTGGCGGCAGTCCCTCCCTGGCTCTGATACCACTGTTGTATCTAGTTTCCAGCTCAGGTCTCCACAAGAATTCACCCACAAAGGGTGAAGAACACTACTTAGATCACAAAGGGAGGATTGGGCAACAACCTCAATGTTCAACTTCTGCCAATTAGCCTTAATTCGTCCACAAAGGAGAAGAAAACAGTGGAATAGGGTTCGGCCGACCTCAATGAAGGGGAAGGAGGAAGAATATATAGGCAAGGCTATAAACTCAGGATGGAAACTTACCTTACTTGTTCAGATACGCATTGAATCGGCCAAGGAAGAAAAATACTCTTGCCAGAAGGAAAGTAATCGAGAAGGAGGAAGCCATCAACCGAGAGTTCAACCAAAAGGAACGGGCCGGGTACAAAAGGACTAATTTCGGGCTTATGAAGTGAACCGGGCCAATACCAACAGGCATATTAAACATAATATAATTAATCCAGAATTTAAATGAAAGTGTATGTTTGTAGTTAAAACAAAACTCAAACTCTATGACCTCATGAGCAGTTTAAATCATGGATTAGAAACTGCTGTATAATAAAAAAAAAAAACATTGCTACATGCGATCTTGTGAGAACAATGGCAATTTACTAGTTCTAAAGAATTTCTTATTCCCAAGGTTAGAACAATATCAATTCTAAAGAGTCTAACAATATCTTGACCGATCCTCTTCGCTTACTTTTGTTTATTTCGTTCTCAGTTTTAATTTCTGTTGGTTTCGGCTTCATTAACCAGAAAAGTAGGGTGGTTTTTGTTATGTCTGTGGTGTGGAACACTCGTTTGGTGGGTGTTCTGCGGGTCAATCGTTTCCTTTTGGTAAAAAAACTCTAGAACTTAGGATATGCATATGATGAGAAGCCTGATTTGCCTGTCAATGGCTTAGTTAAGCCCATTACAGGATCATCGAATCTAATTGCTTCTATGGAGGTGATAGATTCTAAGTCTGGTTCAATTACGACAATCGTTTTTTGTCGTTTGGTATCCAGCTTACGTTCTGTTATTTTAATATTAATATTAAGCCACTTCGGTTAAAAAAAAAAAGTAAACTAGCCGTATTATCAAAACAATGATACTCCGTACTTTTGTACTCCGTAGAAGAAAATTTTGACTTTGGTTTTTATGATGTCCCTTTCACTCTTTTGGATCTCGATCTACTCCACAACCACAAAGTTTCCAAGCATTAATTACTGATACGGAGTATTAATTAATGTAGTTAAAAATGAACATATGAGCTCGATCAAGCGTCATGTATTCTAATCCACGTACGTACACATGCATATGCTCTTAATTAAGTTCTATTTTTGTCGGGCACTTTTTTATTATAGTACTAAAAGTTTCACTACTTTTTTATAGCATGTTGCTCGCTTGTCCAACTTTTATTAGTTTATTAATCGTATTCAAAAAGACTGTCACCGCAATTGGCAAGACATTCAAATTCAAATGAATTCTTGATGATAACTGTATTTTTAACTGCGCAATTATCTTCAAGAATTCATTTAAATGCTTTTCCAATTGAATTTTTTGATGCAATTTGGTATAAGTAAACTAGACTTAATGAATAAGATGCTAAAAAAATTTCATCAAAAAAATCCACCGGGAACCATCCCAAATGGCGACGGCCGGACAGAACCTTCTATATATAAGGGCTTATTTGACCTTTTTATGTAAGTTTGAGGGCCTATTTGACCCTTTTCCCTTTTGTTTATTTATGGATTTAGCCTTTAACCAATACTGTTTTGTAATTTAAAGGCTTTCCCACCATAAAATACATTGAGAAATTATCCTAAATAGGACTAAAAGCACTTCTATATTCCAAAAATAGGACTGCCATGTTTTTATTCCCAAAATAGGACTAATTACTGCCATGTTTTGACAGTACCACGCTTTAAAGATGACAGTATTTTCCAAACTTGACAGTAATTACTCCTATTTTGGGAATAAAAACATGACAGTCATATTTTGGAATTTTTAAACTTATTTAGTCCTATTTCGGGATCTTTCCCAATACATTTCCCGATAAAAAATCAATATTGACGGCATCTTTTTCGACATCTTTTTAGTCGAAAGTGTACTTGTCGATATAAAGTTTTTTAAATTGCTAAGATTTATTAATTAAAAGAAAAATTGAAAATAATCTCAACTATTGATTATTTTTGTATAATCCCAATTATATGGACCGTCCGCCAATAATGGTCCACAACCAAATATTACCTCCTATAACAAGTGAATTTTAAATAGAAATTAAGAGTAAAAATTAAAAGTTGTGATTATTTATAGGGATTACTTGCTATATCTCTTCTCATCCTCTTTAGAAACCACATTAATTTATTTAATTTTGTGGTCACGTCGGACCATTATTGGCGCAAGGTCCCTAGGTCCCTAAGATTAGGATTATTCTGAAATAATCGATAGTTAGTATTATTATGAGCGGACCGCTAATAGTTGGGATTATTACAATCAATTTTTCCTTAATTAAATGATTAAACTTGTAAGCCACTAAAGTCACATGACTCTTAATGAACACACAAGGTGAAAGTTTCATGCTTAAATTCCAAATTTCCCTAGTGTTTTCAAAAACCAATTTGAATTGCTAAAGGTCTTTTCCATGAATATCACTAAATTAAATTAAAAAGACAAAAATATGACTTATTTTAAAATTTTCTAAAAAGTAACACATTCCGTTATTAGTTCTCACGGAATCATTATCTATCTATGACTTGTCATTGTGAAATACTCGTACATTATAATGACTCTTGTACAATTACTAGTACACATTGACTAGTCTGTTTTTGTCCGAGAAACTCCGTTGGTAATATAATTCGTTCATATCATTTTTTCATTGCTAAAGTCACCATAGTTCCAAAGTAGGTAGTGTACTAGCTACTCCGTATAACTTTTATGCTTTGAAAATTTCTAAATATTTTAATAAAGTAAATTGAGAAAATAGTAGTTTTTTTTTTTGGAAAAGAAATTTTTTATTTCAATAATTATTTGTGTGCTTGATAATGATATTAGTCCCGTTTCCTCCTATGTAAACTAGGGGTGTTTTGGATCTGATTCTTAAAATTGCTCCTGCTCCTTCAAAGAGTATAAGTAGAAACTGAAGTGTTTGGGTGAAAATGCAGAAGTGATTCTGATGCTCAAATATACTCCTAGAATCAATTTTTTTAGAAGCTGGGGTAACCAGTTTCAAAATTGATTCTGATTCTGTTTCTTCTTTAAAAAAGAAGAAGAAGCAGAATCAATTCCAAACACCTCACGTACTTTTCCCTTTTCCCTGGTGAGTACTATTTCAGGCGGAAACTTTAACGTCGCCTGCAACTTTTCCCATCCATCTTTATTTATTAGTCCATTTTCTTTTAGAGTTAGAAATTGTACTCTAACGGAGAAGTCTTGTAGATTAATCTGTTTGTTGCAAGAAATTGTACTCTACCAGGTTGAATCGGCAAATTTCTCTTACTTTTCAACATTAATGCCAATCCACACATTATAACTTTGATGACTTGGGCAAAACATTCCTCTCTAACGACTTGTATCATCATATCCTTTAAACTCTTCTCGTTCGTATTCCATCTAAACTATTATTGCTCAGGCTGCGATATACTCCGTATATAGTTAAGATCCCTATGCGAAGTCATTGTGAATTTGTGATGATCTATCATCTTTTATAAGTAAAGACAAGTTCCACCGTACCCTAGTTTATCTATATGATAATATGAATCATTTAAAATATTGTAATTGAACAATTCAAATAGGAGTATTAATAAATAATGAGATGATGACCTAAACTAATTAAGGGTGTGCTTTGGCAATCATCGGTTAGCGGTCAGCTGTAAGCGGGTTACTCTAGCGGATCGTAGATAGCATATGTTGTCAGTGGATTTGACTAGCAAGTTGAGTTGACAGGTTACAAAAAATATTTGATAATTTAGCGAAATAATGGCACAAACACTTCTTCTCATCTTTTATTAGACAAAAATATGGCTGGATTTACTTTTCACAAAAAAGTGACCCTGATTTCTTGACCCGACCCTTGCTGCGCACGAAGAACTTTCGTTACTTTCATCCTCCTTGCTGTGCACAAACCTAGGGACAAAGCAAGTCATCGATGCAACACTCAACTCCTTCGCGCACAGATCACTGCCTGTCTCCTCTCCGCGCACACAGCACCGCTCATCTCCTCCGCGCACAGAGCACCGCCCATCTCCTCCGCGCATAGAGCAGTCCGACCGCCGTTCCTCCGCTGCATTGGCCGTCTCTATCGCCCACCACTGCCTTGGTTGTCGTCTGTGCATGTCCATCAAGGCCTTACTGACGTCTTGACCTACATTTCAGATCTGCGGAGGCTGCTTTAAATTTCAGATCTGAGGCTAGAGTTCGGAGATAGAGGCAGCTAGGCAGGCGGGCAAAGGTTGGAGATGGAGAAGTGTAGGTGGACGTGGCAGGGCTGGCAGCCTAGAGCAAGGGAGAGGGAAATAGTGGAAGACGGTGATGGGAAGGTCTGGGAATGGTCTTGGGGAGGCTGTGGTGGGGGTGGGTGAGGGGTTGGGGGTTGGATCTTGGTGCTGAGGGTGAGTGGCTGGTGGCGGCGACCGGCGGTGGTCGAGTCACTGTGACGGTGGCAGGGGGATTGGGATGGGGAGGGGTTGGGGAAGTGGACGGTTTGACAGTTTAGGTGGTGTGGCGGTGCTGGCGGCTTGTCACTGGGCGGTGTCACTGTGGCGGTGCAACTATGGCAGCGTCACTGGGGTCATGACACCGTGCTCGGAGGAGGTGCCGCCGACCCGGGCGGTGACACGGGCGGTGGCTATAATGACACAGGCCACGACTTTAGTGACACGTGCGGCGACTACAGTGACACGTGCAGTGGCTACAGTGACACCTGCAGCAGCTACAGTGACATGATCGGCAGCTACAGTGACATGAGGGGCGGCTACAGTGACATAAAATTTAATAGTGACATACAAATCTGGCAGACACTATATTTTTCCAAATATATGATCTTCTTGATCACTTTTTTACCCTTTTTAAAAAGTGTTCACTTTTTTGATAATTGATTCAAAATTAGTAATATTCAAATAAAAACCGATAATTTAGCTATTGGCCGTAGCGGTTATTACATAATTCCCTATTTCAAAACGATAAACTTAAAACTTTGTTGTTTGCTGCGTTTCAATTCCAGTGATTCTACCCGACAACGCCAGAGCCGAATAACTATTTGCCAAACAATAAGGATCAACATTGTCAAACCACTGTTTTTAGACTAAAACACTAGCTATTTTCCAAATTCGCCTTAAATAATTCACCTACAAATAATTCATAAGTTTAGATGTAAAAAACTTTTTGTATTACTATTAAGACGCTCACAATGCTTGTAATTCTTTTGCACTTCAATCAGGTAGCTAGATGCATTATCAATTGTTTGATATGAGCTAATGAGCTCATATATGATATGATATATCCATTCAAGAGTCTCACGCAAATGATGATTTTACACCAGGCCAGCAACAAATGCGTGAACTTACCTCATCCGAATTATGAAAGAGCTTTTGACACATTCAACTTTAGCTATCGCATAGTTTGACGGGAACTTCTTTGTTTGACAAAACAAAGTTTTATACTTTTATTTAGTTACTCCATGGAATAAAAATACATAAAGTTCCCTAAATTGGAGTTGATTAAAGACATCACAATTTCTCAAACAGCATTTCATCACTTTTTAATTGCCATAATAGGATTCATTTATTCCCATTTTAGAGATTTTAATTTGACGATTTATTCTTTTTAAATGGAACCCAGTCAGCCTTACTTCGGGAATAACAATTTCTTAACTTTGTCCATATTTAGTTTATTGAGCCAATTTTTGTATAAGTGTAAATTTTGTGAATCCAAGCACCATACATGTGAAAATATTGACTTGTATTTATAATTCATAATTTCGAACATTTCAAATAAAATGCAATTGTGGTCAAAATAGTATTCACTTGTGAAGGAAGCCTCATATATCCACAACTCGATTACTTGTGAAGGAATCATCAATTTGTGCATCCTGTTTACCCTAAATTAAATTGAATTTGCACCATCATTACTTCACAATTTTTGGACAAATGGGATTCATTAGTTTGAAGAGTGGAGTGTAAAATCAAATTCATCCTTAATTATACTCCATTCTTCCAATAAGCACTTCTGATTAATTACCATGGTCAATCATAGTAAAGTTAAATCTTTCATGAAAATATTTAAATTATTATTAATAAATACTCCCTCCGTCCTATAAAATTGTTCCCACATTGACTTGGATCGGAGTTTAAGAAAGTGGGAATAAAGTGGAAATGTATGGATGTGGTTGAGTAAGAAAAAGGTAAATTAATGTGAGCCACACAAAACTTTCCAAAAGGGGAAACTGAAACTATTTTTTGGGACGGCCCAAAAAGGAAACCGGGAACTATTTTGCGGGACGGAGGGAGTAAAATTTATATATATTAGAATTTTTTTTATTAAAAATTTGATATAAATAATCAAGATTAAGAGAGTTTAATTGGCCTCATAAATAGTGAATGTGAACTCTAAATAGGGGCTAAGTAGCACGGAAACGCGAAACGGAAACGTGAAACGGGAAACGGGAAACGCGAGAAACGTAATTTCTAAAAAATATAGGACACGAAATGTGGGGGAAACGTGTAAATATTATAAAATATAATGATATATTTATAAATATTTTTTAATATATGTACACAAGTTTTTCCATATACACATGTTTTTTTCATATAATTTGTTTAGTAACCAAATAATAAAATCACTCTACATGTTTGAATTTAGATATTATTTCATATTAGTACATAATTAAACATAAAATATATAGATCAGTAATACATTTCTAGCAATACATTGCGTTACAAAATGTAACAAGTGTTGCTGCTGAGAAATACCACAAAAATTCAATATTAAAAAAATTATTTTCCACCACAAAATCTTTAAAAAAGAAAAAAAAATTGGAATCAGAGGTTTCCAAAACGTAGTGAAACGGGTTTCTAAATTTTTGTTAATTATGGAAACGGTCCCGAAACGGGAATTTGAAGTTTCCGAGTTTCCGAAACGCTTCCGAGTTTCCGAAATGTGAAAACGTGAGCCGTGGAGAGTTTCCGTGCTTCATAGAATAGGGGCATAGGTAGTATTAAGGAATACAAATCACACTTTCATTAATTGATTTGTGTAGTGTTCATTATGCACGTTCATATATTAAATTAACATTCATTTATCAATGAAAACCGATAAAACGTGTCCTCTATGTTTTCCATAACCAAGAGTAAAATAATAGTTATTGTTGGGAAAGGGGGAAATGTAGGATTATATTGCTTCTACGTACATAAACAAGGTCCAACTATAGCTGTCTTGTCTCACACACTTGTGGTACCACTTACCAGAAACCGTAAAGGACATATTTTTATTTTATTTGATTAGTAAATACTCGTATATAAATATAAAAGGACAACTATTGATCATGAAATTGTGTACAATATAATGACAATATAATATAGTAGCCCTTGATTTATTAGCACTACACATGCATTCAATTGCAGCCGAGAAGTGTGAAATTTGATATGCCATTTCTACATACATATCTTTCAGGAAACAGTCAATATACTTCGTATATACTTTGTACGTTTTTCCTATTGTGAATTTTTTTGATCTTTTTATATTTTACTTGCATTATATTGCTTGGTCAAAACTGTCAGGCCCAGAATGATATGATCAGATATCATAACTTAATTAAGAAGAGATAGATTAAATAAAAGATCGAAATGACAAAAAACATTGTAATCTATCGTAGAAGAGAAGAAACATTTGCATTCCAACAGCTAGACTGTATAGCTTACTACATAAAACAACATGATTTAAAAGCATCATAAAGTGGAACTCTCTAATATGATTACTTAACTAACAAAGTTCTTCTCCTCTAAAATGGGAACTAATAACGCTCAAATGTGCATTGATTAAATACATAAACACTACTTCTTAGCATAGCTACCCTCCATAAATTCCATGAAAAAAAAATGATGATTATCCATCTCTAATTCCAATCTTGCTTATGCTTCTACTACCCTACCCCGTCGGTGGGTACGTAGTAATCGCATGTATCTAGGACCATCAGATCTCACACATATCGTTTAATGTACATCTGATTGCCCTAGATACACGAGGGCGGTAGGGTAGAACATTCCATGCGATAAGTGCGTTGTTAACAAATCGTCATCGCCATCGTCGTCGTTGTCGTGATTAGTAGAAGTACATTCCCTTGTGACCATCTGGCTTGTTTTCATAGTGATCAAAGATCAAGAAGTTGTTGGTGTTGATGTTGGAATTGTGATCATGCACATTATTAGTGCTGCTGCTGCAACTAACAAGATCCCTAACAACATCAAGATCGTACTGCAGCTGCTGCTGATCATCATCAGTGTTGTTGTTATTCCCAAACTGCCCTCCATTGCTGCACATCCCAAGGTGGTGATGGTGATGGCTGTTTTCATGATCATCATGATGAGTATCAACACTAGCACCAGGGCTGCCAAAATCAAGGAAGAAGTTGTGACCACCACCCTGATGATGGTGACCATTTTCATCACCTTGGAAACTGAAGTTATTATTATTCCCATCCTCCATCACCAGTTTACTGCCAGTGTCAGGTTGTTGCTTGAGGTGATCAACTATTGAGGTGTCAGCAACATGGCTGATCTGGCTGCAACTCCCATCAGAGGAGGTCCCACTCACCTGATCATTATTACTCCCCACAAACACCTGATTCTGATGATGAGAATACTGAGGGATTATATTTATTATAGGATTCATCAAACCCTGATGATGTTCTTGAAATATATGAAAGTTGCTGTTATTTTCATACATGAAATAATCAGCTGAAGTAGGGTAGAAGTGGTGGAGGGAGAAGGGTTGCTGATCAAGCCCGTCGCCGCCGCCACCGCCTGCAGAAAAAGAAGTGAACGGGTTTTGCGGCGGTGGCAGGGCGGTTGGGATGAGAACAGTTGGAGCAGGAGGAGGAAGAGGAAGAGCAGATGGTATTATTGAAGATGATGATGATGACCTCATCATAACGTGCTGTTTGGAAGAAGATGAGGGAGGAGGTGGAGGTGGAGGAGGAAGGAGCATCATTGACATGAGCTTCTTCTTCAGCTTGGTGTTCCAGTAGTTCTTTATATCATTATCTGTTCTTCCTGGTAATTGACCTGCTATTATTGACCACCTGCCATGCCATGCCATTCATGGATCCATAATTAGTCTTTCAACTCATCTAAAAAATTATTATTATCCTTTCAACAACTAATTAGTACAGTTGACCTAACCTAGATATATTTTTACTTGTACTACATATTTTATTTGCTTTGTTAATTCAAACAGGAGTAGAACACGAGTAATGTGTATACAAATCAGAGCCATTTATCTATATATAACAAAAGAATAAAAAGTTTATAACTTCATTTTAGAGAGAATGAGTCAAAAGTAATGGTGGTCCTGTTTGAGAAAACGTGTTAGTCATAATAGTATATATACAATTTCTGTTATATATAATACGGAGTACATACATACATAGATATACTACCTTCTTCCTCAAATTAATCAAGTCCATGCTTTGATTGTTATAGTAAAATTTGATAAATTAAATCCTCAGTTTTTGAAAAACTATACTCCTTTATAGCATAAGTATATTTGAATTGACTAGTTTATTATAGAGTAGAAGTTTTTCAAGTGCACAATATTACATAGTTATGGTTAAACATAGATATTGAAAACCATGAAAATAAAACTGCAAATTGTATATATTTAGCTAGGAGCTTGATGAATGAAGATTGAGCTTTAAATTGTGGGAAAATAGTAAAGGGCAACTAGTGAATTAAGCTCTTTCTCTCTCAAATATGTATGGATTTGATAGAAAATATCTATATATATACCTGCTACCAATGGTAGCATACAAGCTGCAAATGATTCTGTCTTCATCATTTGTGAATTCACCATGCTTGATGTTTGGTCTGAGATAATTTAGCCATCTCAATCTGCAGCTCTTCCCACATCTCTTTAGCCCTAATCATCATCAACAACATGCCATACATGTAAACAAGTTCTTAGAATTTATTAAATAGAAATAAAATTTTCTCCCAATATATTGACTTCAAGATGATGGAGAAGGGAGAGATGGCAGCTAAGAAGAAAAAAAGTGCATAAAAAGGCAAGTACCAGCTTTTTGAGGGAGGGCAATCCAATTCCCACCAGTTCCATTTTTGTCAATGAAGTCTTTGAGCTTGGCATCTTCTTCAGGAGACCATGGACCTTTCTTCACCTTTGCTTTATCACAACATGGGGCTCTCCCCATCTCTCTCTCCCTTTGATATTTCTTTTGTGTGGTAGTTTAAAATGCATATATAAGCTCAAGCGTCATGCACTCTAGCTAGTGTGTGTATTATACGTACGTACACTATATGCTTTTAATTAACTTCTATTTTTATTGGGCATTATTTTATTTATAGTACTGAAGGATTCCATAGTTTTTTATGGCATGTTGCTTGCTTTGCTTGTCCAACTTATACTAATTAGTTTATTGTTACTCCGTATATATACTTTATGACTGTGATTGCAAACTTTTTAGTGCACCTCGAGGATATATGGGTTGTGCTATAATTAAAATTAAAATACTACGTAATAATTTTCTTCCCAGGCCACCACCTCCAATGTCAATTAATTAAGCCCTAATCCCACGTTCTAGCTAGGTTTTTTATTTGTTACATACATTATTGTTCACATCTTCAACGATCATATGGGTTGAATAATCGAAATAATAAATGAAAGTAATTAAAAAGCTACAGCACTTGGGAATTGTGCATGATTCACCTTCATGTATATATACACGAATATATGTTGGATGATTCCTTCTTGATGGGGGAGATAGTAGAAACTAGAGGTGGACAAACGGGTACAGGAATCGCGGGTCGGGCCGAGTAATATAGGTTCGAGGCGGGTTATAGGACCGGATCCTAAATTTAGAAAACCCAAACGGTTTGAGCCTTTGAGGTGGGGCGGGTCTTTAAAAACTTAGGATCCGAACGGTTCCTAAAATATGAAAAAAAAAGGTACCCGGACCGAACCGTTTATAATATTATTTTAATAAACTCTATTAACACACATAAGATCTTCATGCTTTTGTGTCTAGACGAAGACTCTCAATTAAATAAATTTGTCAATCTATTAAAAAAGAGTTTCAAAGTCCATATAAACTCTTCCTCAATTCTTTATTCCAAATGCATCATTTTTTTTTGTAAATAGAGACTCATACTCAATGAAGTGTGACATATTCATTTAATTATATTAGTTTTACTTATATTTTGAGATTAAATAAGATGTAAATTGTTTTCATAGACAAATATGTATAATAACTAGTTTAACTTCCTACGAGTATATAGTTCTATCTTTAATTTTTAGTTTATGGATGATGATGTCTAAAATCTCTACATTTCAAAATTTGGTATTATTTAATTTGGGTGGTTCTGTGCTATTTAATTTATAGATTTATCATTAAATATTTTGTTAACTAACTTAAAGTGTTGTTTTATATTTTATTTTGAATTTTTACTATATTATGGTCACATTGATACCGAATTAGTTTGAGAATTTTATAACCTACTAGATATTTTGCTAGCATAGATGTATTTTTGTTGTGCAAAAAATAACCAAGAACTCAGACCGAATCGGCCCGTTTCAAATGGGGCGGATAGGTCCGGTTCCTATTATGAGATTTGGTATACTCGGACTGAAACTACCCGTTTAATGGAACCGACGGTTCTAAAAAGTTATCAATTACCCGGACCAACTTGAAGAGTGCCCACTCCTAGTAGAAACTTGTACCATACGAATAACTTCTTGTAAAAATATAGAACTTTCCCAATGTTCTACAATTTTTTAAATGAAATGAAATAATTAATATTCCCGATTTTAGAGGGAGAAAATGAAAAATACACCTGACTCCTGAGTATGAAAGAAATTGCATGCAATGTAATAACATGATGATCTCATCTTAATTATAAAAAAAATCTACGTGAAAAAGAAAAAGAAGTTCAAAAGATAATTCATTTATAAAAGATAATTCATTCACAGCGACAGAGTCACATACTCGCATCACATATTTTTGATAGGATCAGAATCCCTGTGGAGAATTCTAATTATCTTGTAAATGATTCTTTTATGTGCAAAAAGTGTAGTTCATCACTTAGTTCAAAGGACATGAAATCGTAAAAAGAAGGAATTGATTTATGATGCCGAAAAAATCCATCCTTTTGAACAAGATAATAAACAAATTGAAAATATTGACATAGAAAATGACATCAACAAAACAAACATAACAAATAAAGATTCAACTTGCTTAAATGAGGTTGGTGTTCTAGATATACTAATAGAAATATTGATAATAATGAAGTCTCAATGAAATATGTTTCTTATGATGCCGTTTACACGAATGTCATGAATGAAAAAATTGATAATGAACCAACATCGATTGATGAGTGTCAACAAATACACGATTGACCAAAATAAAATCAAGCAATTTAAAGAAAATTGAAATCGCTTGAAAGATAATGCGATGTTTTTTAATCAATACACCCTACGCCAAAACGCGTAAAACCAGTGAAATTTAAATGGGTCTTTATGTGCAAATACAATGAGGAAATTGAAACTGTAAGATATAAATTAAAGCTTGATTAGTCGCCCAAGATTTCTCTCAAATGCTCGGAATTGGTAATGAAGAGTGTTGGGCCGCGGGTATGCGGTGCCAGCAACAGCCAGCCTGCCGGTGCAATCGAACCGCGTGGCGCTTCACATGTGCTATAAAGGGGGGGGGGAGCGTGCTACACTATCAGCGATTTCTTTTAGTGTAGCGGTAAGCGCAACGATCCACAAAGAGACTTATTCCCCGGTAGCCAGTGCACTCACATTAAAATTTGTAGTTGTGTTTTTGAAAGGCTAAAAATTAAATGCACCTAATAGATGTGGCGACTGCGTATCTATACAAACATTCATTTAAAAATTCTATGGGGACTTAAAATGTCTCATGCATATATAGAGCTCGAAACCTCGATATGTGTTTTCCATTAAATCACAAAAATTCAATGTATGACTAATATAATGTGCACTATTGTTGTATAATCGTCTCAATGAATATCTACTTAAAAAATTCTCCAAAATTATAGTATATGTTGATGCTTAAACATCACTAGAACTCCTCGATGAAATAGAAAATACTATAAAATATTTCATGAAAGAATTTGAGATGAAAGACTTGATCACACCAAATTTTGAAGATATTCTAATTTTGTGTGTGTGTGTGTGTGTGTCTATATATAGATATAGACACACACACACACATATGCATGAATAAAACTTATCCTTTGACGTATGTAACCAATGGTAGTTTGATCTCTTAAGATATCTGATGATCTATTCCTTCACCGTTAAGATAAAAAAGTTCCTCATACTGAATTACGGTAATCGATTGTAATTGAAGCTTAAGGTATTTAGTCAATAATACCAGATCAGATACTACACTTTCTATGAATTTATTGGTACATATATACAATTCATGTCTTATTGGAACAAAATCAAACACATATTATGTTATCTCTATGGTACAGCTGATCTCGGTGTATTCTATCACCAAAAGTGATATTCATCAGCTCACTCGAATATTTAAATGCTAGATATTTATTAGATCCACAAAAGGCGAAATCTTAAACATGATATGTGTTTATTTACTGCATGGAGATCTATGAACCAAACACTAATAGCTAGTAGCTACATCATCAAATCACTTTGAGTTCATTTATGAGGCTGGAAAATAATGTGTGTGATTGTAATCAATGGTTCAACACATAATGAGATCACTTCAAAGATGGCTACATCAAATCAGATAAAACAAAGCATATATTATCAATGTTTTCTCTATGTATGATATGAAAATAGAAGGAAATATCAACATTCAACAAATCAAGTCAGAATTAAAGTCCTGCTAATTCCTTCACCAAATCATTACCCTAGAAGAGATTTGTATAACTTGAAAAGAAAATCGGTATGTCCTCTAAGACACACTTTTTCAGTTCTTTTTAATAATTAGTTGCAATACTTCCATTTTAAGTTTGCCGGAACACAACTTTTAACCATTAATATATTTAGGTTATGTTTGGTAGGCATAAGTCTCTGCCTTCTAGCTTTTGTACTGTTCAAAAAGTCTTTAAAAGCTTTTAGTTATATGCTTGGCGTGACGATTTTTAAGAGCTTTTCAAAAATTTAAAGATCTTTTTTGAGATGCTACGGGGAGTAGCATCTGAGAAAAGCCCTTGACTTTTAGTACTAATTAGTCCTAACAGCTTGTATACCAAATCGAACTAAATCAAACAGTCAGCTTTTTACCAAACAACTACCACCTTTTCTTTTTAAGATCTTTCCAGTCACTAAAATTTAACAGTTATTAAAAAGCTCACAAAAGTATCTTTTCAACTAGTTGTGCCAAACACACCATTAATTCTTTGTTTGTAAAATTTAAAAAAAAATCACATTTCAAAAAATAAAAAATAAATTGTTATTTTTTAAATGATTTTTTAAAGCATTTTTGAATAAAATGGAATCAATGTAGAGCACATGAATAGTGTAAAATGTCTAATAGTTACAATTAATGTTGCAACTATTTAAGAGAGTGTTTGCTAACACTTTTTAAGCACTTTTCAGCTTTTAGATTAAAAAATGCTAAAAAAAAGTGTTTGGTAATAACAACTTCTAATTAAAAAAAGTACTTTCAAGTTAAAAGCTAGAAGCCGAGATATATCAACTTCAAAGTGCTTCTAGGTTATTTTGTAAATACCTTGAACTTTGAGGATAATTCTAACCTAGCTTTTTAATCCATATCCCAATTCTATCCTCTTTTGTATACTTCCTCCGTTCTTAAATAAATGGAACGGTAACATTTCACACTTGCCGAGACACAACTTTGACCATTAATATAAATGATTTTGTATTAGTAAAAAAAATAGATTATGAAAATTTACAATGAGACAAGTTTAACAATATTTTTTCATATAATAATAATATTACATTAATAAATAAAACGTAGTCAAAGTAGAACATGTGAATAGTGTAAAAGTCAAAGTGTTGCATTTATTTAAGAACGGAGATAGTATATGTTACGGTAAATAAATCACTTTTGAAAAGTATAATCAAACGCAAACATTCCCCAAGAGCGGGGTAGTATATACTCCCTCTGTAACATTCATATCTTCCCACTTTCCTTTTTTGGATGTAACATTTATATCTTCTCATTTCTAAATCTTCTCATCATACCCTCAATAATTTAAAAAATACTCCCTCCGTAACATTCATATCTTCCCACTTTCCCTTTTTGGACGTAACATTTATATCTTCCCGTTTCTAAATCTTCCCATCATACCCACAATAATTTAAAAAATAATACACTACCACACCTACTTTTTTTGGATTTATCCTTCATTCCATCACATTATTTCACCATCTTCCCATCATACCCTCAATAATTCATACCCCATTTCACTATTCTTAATCTCACCCACTTTGGAAGTGGGAAGATATATGTGATACGGAGGGAGTAATACACTACTACACCTACTTTTTTTGGGATTTATGCTTCATTCTATCACATTATTTCACCATATTCCCATCATACCCTTAATAATTCATACCTCATTTCACTATTCTTAATCTCACCCACTTTGAAAGTGGGAAGATATATGTGATACGGAGGGAGTACGCAGTATTAATTAAACTCAGGGAGCGTATTGTATACTCCGTACATTGCACCTTTTTTCCCTTGTCTTATTCCTAATCCATCAATGACTTCTGTATCTTTTGTGGAGGACTCCCATGGGATATGTTTTATGTAGACCTGTACAAAACCGGGCCGGCCCGCCCGGCCCGCCCAGCCCGCCCGCACAAATTAGCGGGCTTAGGCATATATATTTACCCACCGGCCCGGCCCGGGCCCGGCCCGCAACAACATATGGGCGGGCTTGGGTTAGGGTGTAGGCCCGTTCGGGCCGATAAGTCCGGCCCGCTACATTTAGTATATATACATATATATTTTTATATATACTAATTTATGTATTTAGTTACATGTACACATGTATATTTTTATATTTACTAATTTATCTATATACATATTTATAGTTTATTATGTTTAAATTTAAGTTTTTAGTTCTTAACAAATAGTCCAACCAATATAATATCTATTTTTGTACTTAACGATAATACTTTGTGCATGAATTTGAAATTTTAGATATAGTTTGTCATTATTATTTTTGTGTAAATATTTTTTGTGTATGTGATGAAAGACATATATACATTATAAGCGTATTAGCAATTTTTTAAATGTTGTAATATTATTTATAAAGTATTAGATAAATTATATAATTTTGAAAAATTTAAAGTCTTCCCGGGCCCGGCGGCCTGGTGGACTACCCGGCCCGCTCTTACGGGCGGGTACGGACATGGGGTTAGGCCCGTTTTTGCGGGCCGGGCCAGGCCCGCCCACACATGATGGGCAGAAAACATATGAAAAGCCCGGCCCGAGCCCGGCACGAACCCGCTTTTGTGCAGGTCTAGTTTTATGGCCATCAAACTTCTGGATGACCTTATTGGAAAATTGCATTCCAATTATCCTATAAACATATAAGGGACATAATTAAAGGGTTTTAATTTCCAACCATTATCATCCTTATCACGAGATGGTCTGCATAACCAATTGGAGGGTAACAAATGTAATTGTATAAAACTTTGGGGGATACAATTGAATTCTTGGTTTCTCGTAAATTTCGGAAGATCCTTCCAAGCAGGCATTAACAGTATGTCTGAGACCACCTCGAGAGCTAGGAATATATATGAGCATGAGTTATAAATTTCGGAAGATCCTTCCAAGCAGGCATTAACAGCATGCTAAGGATGTTTTCTTTGGACTATTTTCAATCCCAGACCAGACCCGACTTCCATAGTTATAAATTATAGACACCAGACATTTAGCAGACCAGTTTAGAACAAATCAGACCAGCAAATTTCAGTCCAAAAAAAACATCCTTAGATGGAGGAAATACAATATTGATGCACTAACACAACATTTTGAAGTCGCGCCTCCTTATGAACTTCAACAGCCACATAGTTTCTTAGAGCATATGAACCAAGAATACATGAATAATATGCAAAGGTTTCAACCGTTTCAAGGATGTTTTCTTTTGGACTGTTTTCAGTCCCAGACCAGACCAGACTTAAACAGACCAGACCAGACCAGACCAGACTTAAACAGACCAGACCAGACCAGACCAGACTTCCGTAGTTATAAAATACACAGAGACCAGACGTTTACCAGACCAGACCAGACCAAACCAGACTTAAACAGACCAGACCAGACCAGACTTAAACAGACCAGACCAGACCAGCAAATTTCAGTCCAAAAGAAAACATCCCAAGTGGTACAAGGTGAAATAGAAGAAAGATGAATCAATTGAAAACTCCCCAACCATTTTAATTGAGACACCATTAATATATACTCCCTCCGTCCCGCAAAATAGTTTCCGGTTTCTTTTTTGGGCCGTCCCAAAAAATAGTTCACATTTCTCCTTTTGGAAAGTTTTATGTGGCTCACATTCGTTTACCTTTTTCTTACTCAACCACAACCATACATTTTCACTCTGTTCTCACTTTGCTAAACTTCGATCCAAGTCTATGCGGGAACTATTTTATGGGAAAGAGAGAGTATCAATATCGCCACGGATAAGGAGTCATATTCTCGCACTTTTGGCAACAGTCTAGCTAGAGATATATCGCCACAAATCAGACTTGTTTTTTTTATTATCGAAGGACACAAATCAGACTTGTTATTGAAATTTTTGTGTTTTATGTCATGAGAGAGTAAAAGATTAGTATTAATATCGGTTGCCTTGCTCAACATATGATATGCTTATAATGCAATCAATGACTGATCTGTGTCCAAAAATTGTGCGCCGTGAAATCAATTTATACTCTTCTTTGCTTATAATTGCCTTTCATTTTAGAGGCCGTTTGGAACCACTGTTTTTCGGCTTATCAGGCTTAACAACCAGCTTTTTCACCAAACACGTAATTTTTGTTTTCGCGCGCTGAATTGTGTAATAAGCAGAAAAAGTAAGGTTGAAGTTACTTTTCTGGCTGTATTGGCTGAAGTTACTGTAGATGACCATTTTAGCCATTTTTACATATAATTTTTTCTTTATTTTATTAATAAAGTATATTTTAAAAATAATTTTTTCTTAAATCAGCAGAATCAGCCAATGCAGCCACTTCAGCCAGAACTTCATAAATTTCAGCAGAAACAGCCAAAGCAGCCGATTTTCGTGCTACCAAACGGACTCTTAATTTCGTTGCACTGTAGCTTTTGAACAGTCTCTCATCAACAACGGAAGAGTTTTTAAGCGACACAGTTGTATATAAATACTTTAGTGAATGTTAATTGACACATCCTCAAATGAATGAACACATTGGATGCTAACTTTGACTTATGGCAATAGATGATGCTAATGAAATTTAATTCACTTAAAAGTTAAGTTAAATATGGGGTCGAGTATCTTTGTTAGTCGCCGTCAATGTCCTCTTCAGCATTTAATTTGTTATCTTAAGGGAGCGGACTTCAAACTAGACCTATAAAAATTCAAAAATTCCTTTTGTACACCTTTTTATATACATCAGTACACCCCATTGTCTGTGAGAGTTTTTTTTTTGTGAATGCCAATTCACAGACAAAACCTGACTTGTTTTGTCTGTAGAATTTTCCACAGACAAAACAAGCCAGGTTTCGTCTGTGAACTGGCATTCACAGACAAAAAAACTCTCACAGACAATGGGGTGTACTAATGTGTATAAGAAGGTGTACACCAAGAATTTCCCATAAAAATTGGTTCGGACCACGCTTTTCAAATTGTTCTACCCTTAATATGGTCGGGCATAACAAATGGGATCCGGAACCCCTGCCATACTTCAAAGTGAGGCACGGTGCCCGGCCTCGGGATCCCGAGGCCGCTCTTCCCCCATCCGACGGTCCTTTGCGCGCAAGGTACTCTGACGTGCGACAGAGGATCCCAATCCTGACACATGGGCACAACAATGAACATGTTCACACCCGCCGTAATATGGTCTTAAAATAATATGGTCACAAAATAATTAAAAATACTCTTAAAATAATATTACAATAAGTTAAAATTGTTAGTGTATTAGTAATGTTCATATGGCTCTCACCACATACACCAAATATTATCATCAATATAATACGGAGTATTAAACTTTATACTGAGTTGAATAAATAATAAAGAACTAAAAACTCAAAAGTAAACAATTTTAACCATAAATAAGTACCAAAAATAGTGGGCCACATGCCCACAAACACTTATAGAGGGCCCCGCCCATTATAAATAAATGAATAATAAGTAAATACGGAGTATATATCATGTACAAGACCGGGCCAGCTTATCGGCCCGGACAGGCCAACACCATACCCCAAGCCTGTTTATAAGAATGAGCTGAGCGAAGCGGGGAATGGCCCGGCCGGTTTGGCCGGCCCTTTCTTGTACGAGTACCAATCTACTACAAATATACATCTACTTTTTAATTAATTGGGCTTAAATATATTTTTTTTTGAAAGACACCTGGATAAATACATTTTAGCCACTCCAATAGTAGACATAATTTTCAACCAGTGCTCTTCTACGTTAACCTGACACAAAAGTGGGAACTGGCCAATCAACTAAGATTCAAACCAACAAGTTCAAAATCAGGCCAGTCAAGTTAAACCAACAAGTTCTTTACGGCAGTATATATACTCTATTATATGAGCATCATATATGGCGCAGCATGTAATTTATGATAATTACGTAGTAGTTAGCAATGGCATTTATTTCTAGTATCTTGCTGTTGCTCTTTTAACTCGTACTTTGATCTAGTTATTTTTATGCAAATTAAGAGCTCGTTTGGTAGCACCAAAATCAACTGTTTTGGCTGATTCTGCTGAAATTTATGAAGTTTTGGTTGGACTGTCTGCATTGGCTGATTCTGCTGATATAAGAATAATTTTTTTTAAAATATATTTTATTAATAAAATAAAGAAAGAATTATATGTAAAAATAGCTAAAATGGTTAGTATAACTTGTGGATCACTTTCTATTTTAGTTTGACTTTTCTATATATCATATGAAAATATGTAAACAATCTTACTTTTTTTACTGGGTATTACGTTCAGTTTTTCATACTCTTTCCTTTTTAGCGTTTATGCACTACTCTTTACGGCAGTATATTTATTTACTCTCAATTTCATGAATGATGCACAGGAATTCGCTAGTCCTTCATGATTAAAAGTGAAGGTACAGAGAGCGGGATATTTGGAAAATGGCTAAATTGTTGTTCGACCATAGTGTGCCTTTATAGACGAAATCGTTGAAATAAAATTAGTTCGTATAGCATCATTTTGGATTAATGTTTGGAAATAGGGCATTGCCTACTAGTCGTTGTGGCCCGAAAACTAAATTGCCAAATATCCTTTTAAATCCGTCAATTTATTCTGCTAGTCTAACCTTTTTAAACTCATCAATTTATTCTGTTAGTCAAACCCGACGATTAAATTTATCATTAACAATTAGCTAACATATTCTACTTGTAAATGCTCAGAGTGTTACTTGAGCTTTCCATTTGAGCTTATAGTTTTACTTGGTATTAATTATGCAAACGCCGCATTAAATGATGCATTTGACATTTTGAAGATTTCAAATGAAGCGCACTTATGGTGACATTGAAGTTTTGTTTTATGGAAATTAATAATCGTACGACATATATTAATGGTTTTATGTAATCTTACGAAACAACAAAACGAAGCTAACTCATGTAGGGCCAATATATACAATGTTTAATGACCATTATTTCCATCCCTTCTAATTCTGTAACTTAATAATAAATGCGAGTCACAAAGTTATTCTTGATCTCAGCATTTACTTGGCTGTTTGTGGAATGCTGTGTTACTATAAACTGTGGGGATTAATTGCTTTTGGTGAAAGTATTAATTTTCATGTGATCAAAGTTTTAAAAGTCAAAGTATTCGTACTTTGACTTCCTAATTTAGGTCTCACTTTTTACTCAAATAGAGTGGAGTTAATTGTTTGCGTAGGTGTTGCTTACGGCATCGCAATTTATAACTGGGTACGGAAGGATGCACCACAATTTTTCTCGCGATGTGTGCGGGCAAGAACACCTTTATTCATTTATATTGAATAAATGAATTTATTTATTGATTTGAATTTATTTCATTTCTTTTTATTTGGATTAATCGAATTGATGTATTTCAGTGTTTTCAGTCGTCTGATGATCTGATCTATTGTATTTACTTTTTATCTCATCTAATCGAGTCTGAATCAGTTAATCTTAATCTTATTTGTTACGGAGTATGTATGTTTTATTATATACTATCCCCTCCCCCGTCATGTTTATTTTTTGGTCAATAATAAATTCTAAGAACGGTGGATGATGTTTGTCAACGATATTATATTGATTGATGAGACACGATGGAGTGTTAAAGCAAAGTTGGAAGTATGGTGACAACATCGGAGATCAAGAGTTTTAGACCGAGTATATGAAGTGCAAATTTGGTAGAGGTTAAAGTAGTAGCAATAATGGGATTATTTTTTATGGTAAGGGGATACCGGTGTTTGATAGGTTTCATTACTTGAGCTCCATAATTCAAAAGGATGGTGAATTAAATGGAGATATATCCCATAGAATCAGAGTTGAGTAGATCAAATGGAAGAGTGCATTAGGTTTCTATGCGATCGAGGTATGCCGATTAAACTGAAAGGTCGATTTTATCGAACAACAATTAGGCCTGCAAAAATGTATGACATAGAGTGCATTAGGTTTCTATGCGATCGAGGTATGCCGATTAAACTGAAAGGTCGATTTTATCAAACAACAATTAGGCCTGCAAAAATGTATGACATAGAGTGTTGGGTGGTGAAACAATGTCACATTCAAAAGATGAGTGTGCAGAAATGCGTATGTTGCGTTGGATATGTGGACATACCAGAAAAACCGCTTGAGGAATGAGATAATCAGAGAAAAGGTGGGAGTAGCACCTATAGAAGATAAGATGGAAGAGTCTTGTTTGCAGTGGTTTGGGCATGTGCGCAGAAGACCGACTGATGCACCTGTTAGATGATTTGAGATGTGAGGAGAAGAGACAAAGAGTAGAGCTAGGGAGAGGAAGACTCAAACAAACTTGGATTAGCAGAATCAGAACTGATATGCGTCTTCTTTGATTGGATGAGTATGACTTTGGAACGGGCGAAGTGGAAGACGCACATTTGGATGGATGATCGATCTCTTTTCTGTCTTTCCTCTCTCTTTTTCTTTAATTGTTTATCTTTTTTATCTTTTTATGTTCTTATGTTATTTTTATCTTCTAGTTTTTTATGCTCTTTTTATCTTTTATCTTTCTTATATTCTTATGTTACTCTTATATTATATTTATTTATCTTATCGTATTTGTTTTTTTCTTCTTCTTGTTTGTCTTCTCTTTTTGACTTCGATATCATGGATCGATACATGTTAGCCAACCCCAAAATCTTTTGGGATTAAGACTTGGATGTTGTTGTTTTTGTAGTCAATAATAACAAATTCGGATAATGATTTTAATTATTATATTTGTATATAATTTAAAAGGTTTATACTTTTATGAAAATGTTTTTAGCGAGTTTTTTAATATAATTAGTCAAATTTGAGTATCATTAATTAAGAAGAGTTGATTTGGAATATCTTTTAGAATGAAGAGTGTATATTTTTTATATTCTAAATGACTTAGAAGCTATTCTGTTCGTCTTATTCTTATTACTTATTGCTTATTCTTATTTTATTTAGATCAGATCAGAAAAATTCAGATCGGATCAGATCAGAAACATTCAGATCAGATCAGAAAAGTTCAAACATGATTTATCAATTTTATTATTATATTAATTATAATGATTAGTATAATTATCTCATTATAATTAATAATAATAATAATAATAATATTATAATAATAATAATAATATAATAATAATATTATTATTATTATAATACTACGTAATAATTAATTGTAATAATAATTAATATACTATTATGTTAATGTAATAATAATATAATAATAATATATTATAATTATTAGTATTATTATTTATAATCATTATATTATAATTATTATTATTATTATTATTATTATTATTATTATTATAGTAATAATAATAATAATAACAATAATTATTATTATTATTATTATTATTATTATTATTATAGTCCCATTTAGAAGTTCTACCTATGTTTTGGTCCCATTTTGAACAATTTCTTTAAGGAAAAGGTACGTGTGTTTAAGTTGAACCTATTTTTAGATATGGTCATGTGTTGCATTTCTTAACAAAGTATGTCATGTGTTTCAATTCCGTTGTCACATGAGAGTCTGTGGCCTAATGCCGTTAGAAATTGCCGGAGGCGGATGATGAACAGTAACTGCGATTTTCAAAAGGTGCTCGAAAAATTTAAGGAAAAAGACTGGAAGGTGCGCCTCGTGAGGTAGATGTCCACAGTATCTTCCTCATTTGATTTTTTGTATTTGTTTGGATTATTTTTTATAAATATATTTGCAATATCACTTTCCTAATGGGCTTTCCGGAGACAAAGGTGACTAGAAACAAAAAAGAAAGATGACTAGGAGGTCGCCTTGATGAGGCGCACCTCACAGTATTTTTCTTTGAATTTTACGAACAATTTTGAAAACTAGAGTTTCTGTTCATCGTCTTCCTCCAGCAATTGTTAACGGTGTTAGGCGCTAGACCCCTCCTGTGATCACAGAATTGAAACATATGACCAACTTTGTGAAGATATGAAACACATGTCCATATATGAAAACAAATCCAATCACATGTGTTTTTTCTAAATTTTCCCCTTTGTTTTTACTGTTGCATGTGATGTTTATTTCAAGAGCTTCTGCTAGAACACATAGATGATCGCTGATTAAGTAAATCGTTCTTTGTTTTTAAGATTTATAGTTGAATAATTCTTTATGGGAAATTGAGCTTTATGAAAATATTTGGTGGTGATTAGCATGTGCACTCAGTTACTTTTTTAATAATAAATTCATATCAGATGAGATAAATTCAGACAAGGTTATACCAAATCTTTAATAATTAGATCAGAGATATTCAGATCAGGCGAATAGAACAACTTCTGAATATCATACAAAGCCTTAATGTCATCAGGTTTTTTAACAACCTTTACATGATAACAGCTAGGAGTTAATAACTTTTTTATATTGAATTGTTAGGTAAGTTGTTTCACTAAATAGTCTAGTGTTGTATTTACTCTTGAGGTTAATGTAGACCTTTAGATCAATTTCAACCAATTTAGATATATTGTAGGAAAAAGTGAGGACATGCTCACATTTAAACATTCTTTTCAGGTAAATTGATAATTTCAGTGTAAAATAAAGGGTTTGAATGATGTTATCATTTAGTTAATCTCGTGATTGATCTGTTTTACACTCCAAAAAGGGCATTTTACGAAAATGCAGTAAGCAATCGGTAAATAGACAGAATTTTCATAAAAATAAAAAAAGAAGAAGGTGTTTTCTAACATGGCAGAGTCTACAAGTTGATTCAAATTGAAATGACTTCATCTTCCTTGAGTTAATTTTTCTCTTGAACAAAAAGCGGCGAAAATACATATGAAGAAGGGAAGGAGAGGGGCTTTTCAACGCCTATCTGACTCATCTTCTATGTTAGGCCCCAAGCCTCGGCGAAAGGCGGCATGAAAAACTGGTAAGCATCGCCACAGCGAAAATTAAACAATGTATCTTGTTTGTTGCTATTGCTCATTTCCTTAAATTGTGAAATACTATATATGCAGTATGTGCATATTTGGTGCATCTTCCGTGAATACCACGTGCTACAAGTAAAATGTCTATGCTCATTAAATTCCTGATTTTGAGCATTTTGGATTCGTCCGTATTAAGGCAGATCACCAGTAAATTTACAGTTTACCCATATATAATAGCAGATGAATGGCGAAAGTTTATTAGATTGAATGGTGATAAGAGATGAAAAGAGGAACACCACTCTGGGTTGTAAATAAGATGAAACCTTGAGCGAAAGTGAAGAAAACATGGATTCAGAAATTCAGCACGATATTCATCAGAAAATGGCATATTTTGAACCTGACACAGTCCCCGACACCTGATTCTGAAGATTCCAAAACTACACCAAGTTGCAACGATTTCATCCTCCCTGTTTTATTTAACTTTTGAATAAAAGCGGGCAAAGATACGGATGATTAAGGGAGGTAAGCGATTCAGGGAATATCTGGCTCGTCGTCTTCCTCCTCCTAGTTCGGCCCCACGCCTCGACAAAAACCCGCAAGAAAAACTGGCAAGCAGCGATGAGTCCGGCGAGTTTGTTGTTGGATGTTTCGCTGGTATATGGACTGTTTGGAAAGCCATTAGATGAGCTTTGTAATCCCGGTAAATAGGTTATCAACTTTCATTACC
The DNA here is from genome assembly GCA_945859915.1 of Cuscuta epithymum. Classification (NCBI taxonomy): domain Eukaryota; kingdom Viridiplantae; phylum Streptophyta; class Magnoliopsida; order Solanales; family Convolvulaceae; genus Cuscuta; species Cuscuta epithymum. Next base: position 295,922 of record CAMAPF010000089.1, on the reverse strand, counting down.
CCATGAGCCCCTTGAGATTAGGCCAAAATTATTAAGAGGAAAATGTGAGGATACGCTCACATTAAAATTTTCTTTTCTAGTAAATTGATAATTTCAGTGTAAAATAAATGTTTGAATAATTTTATCATTTATTTAGTCTTGTGATTGATCTGGTTTACCCTCTAAAAAGGGCGTTGTACGAAAGCAGAGTAAGCAGTCAGAAAATAAGCAGGATTTTCATGTAAAAAAAAAAAATAAGGCGTTTTTTAACATGGCAGAGTCTAGAAGCCGATTCAAATTTTAATGACTTCATCTTCCCTATGTTAGTTTTTCTTTTGAACAAAAAGCAGCGAAAATACGGATGAAAGAGGGAAGGAGAGGGGCATTTCAACGCCTATCTAACTTATCTTCTATGTCAGGCCCCAAGCCTCAGTGAAAGGCAACATGAAACACTGGTTAGCATCGCCACAGCGAAAACAATGTATCTTGTTTGTTGCTCTTGCTCATTTCCTTAAATTGTGAAAATACTATATATGTAGTCTATGCACATTTTGTGCATCTTCCGTGCATACCACGTGCTACAAGTAAAATGTCTATGCTCATTAAATTCCTGATTTCGAGCATTTTGGATTCGTCTGGATTAAGGCGGATCACTAGTAAATTTTGAGTTTACCCATATATAATAGCAGATGCAACCAGTGTCAAAACAAAAGTGTATTAGTTTGAATGATGGTAAGTGATGAACACAGAAACACCACCCGGGGTTATCCATAGGATGAAACCCTAAGCGAAAGTGAAGAAAATATGGATTCGGAAATCCAGCACAATATTCATAACAAAATGGCGTTTTCCAAACCTGACACCGTCCCCGACACCTGATTCTGAAGAGTCCAAAACTAAACCAAGTTGTAATGATTTCATCTTCCCCACTTTATTTAACTTATGAATAAAAGCGAGCGAAAATACGGATGATTAATGGAGGCAGGCGCTTCAGATCATGTTTGGCTCATCGTCTTCCTCCTCTCTGTTCAGCTCCACGCCTCGACGAAAACCTGCAAGAAAAACTACGAGCAACGGCGAGTTCGAGGAGTTTGTTGCTGGATGTTTCTCTGGTATATGGAGTGTTTGTAAAGCCATTAGATTGGCTTTGTAATTGGTAAATGGGTAATCAACTTTCATTAGCCCATGAGACCCTTGAGATTAGGCCAAAATTATTAAGAGGAAAAAGTGAGGATACACTCACATTAAATTTTTCTTTTCAAGTAAATTGATATCTGCAATGTAAGATTTGTGTTAAAATTGTTTTTATCATTTATTTAGTCTTGTGATTGATTTGTTTTACCCTCTAAAAAGGGACTTCATCTTCCCTGTGTTAAATTTTCTTTTGAACAAAAAGCGGTGAAAATACAGATGAAGAAGAGAAGGAGACGGGCATTTCAATGCCTATCTGACTCATCTTCTAGGTTAGGCCCCAAGCCTCGGCGAAAGGCAGCATGAAAAACTGGTTAGCATCACCACAGCGAAAACAATGTATCTAGTTTGTTGCTATTGATCATTTCTTTGATCACAACAAAAATCTCACCTTCATGTTCGCAACTACACGCCGTCTCGTATAGGGAACCAGTCCACCAGTCGAGCTTCGCATCAATCTTGCATCATCGTCCTACATACTTCCTATGTGCGCAAATCGCCTGAATAGATCTCTGTACGCCCAAGTCCAGCTCCTTGCCCAAATCTCAACTCTCAATCACGACCATGATATTATTATATTTTTATTATGTATAGTTGCATTTATAATTATTTTTATTGTTTGTTGTTGTAGAAATTACACACTTTTGGTGTAATTAATTTATTTTTCTAGATAGTTGTAATTTGTTTAGATTATGATTATTTAGAGTTTAAAACAGGTCACGATAATCAAAAGGATCAAGATTGGGCCCTAAAAGATCAAGGAAAGTGCAAAGGGACAAGACAAAAAGAAGATTGAAAAAATAGTTCATATACCCGTTCGGGTAAAGGCAATACCTGGTCGGGTATTGAGTTGATGATTCGCGTGTCAAAATCAGAATCTGGAAAGAAAAAAGAATGTGCACGATTTTGAAGATTTGGCTCATACCGGATCGTGTATGTCCAGAAACGTGCAGTATGAGGAGGAGGAGGAGGAGGAGGAGGAGGAGGAGAAGAAGAAGACATGGTGCTCCAGCTGGTCAAAGAAGAGGATGAGCCAAGCTTCAATGTCAAATTTTTATCCTTTTTCATCCTTTGAGGTATCCCACCGTTTCTTGAAGCTTTGAGGGAAACTGGTAAATTGAAAAGGACAATGACATCTTTGAAATCTTCAGCAAATGTGAGGGATCAAAACCATTTCAATTGACCATGTTAAATGGAAATTCAGATATTTGATCCTGCAAAAAAATTTCAAAGTGAAGGGTCGGAAACTTGAGCATTCCTGTGAAAACCCTAAGGGTAAAAATGGGAAGAAGATGGAGCATCACAATCCAAGCCTGAACGACTAAAATTAAAAAGATGGTGTCGTGTCACGACGTTAAACAAGGCATTTTTTGGGAGACAACCTAAGTGAGGTACGTCATTGTGTGTTTAAATCCCCCCCCCCCCCCCCAAACAACCTCCTTTTCACCTCTTGTCATCTTTAATCTTCCAACCCACCATTCAACTCCACCCCAAACCTCATAACCATAACTTTCTTTCTTCAAAATATATCCAAATCCTCCACCAACCCCCCCCCCCCCCACACACACACACACAAAATCATAATCTTGTTCTCATCACTTTACTCTTACTCCACATACCCTCTAATTCATAAACTCTTAGAATCACTCATCCCTCTCCCAAAGCACAACTTTATATCTTCGAAAAACAAAAAAAAAACGATGGTGATAATGAGCACTAGGGACAGTGCTCGCCCTCGGTTTAGCAAGGGGGAGAAGACACTTCATTATACCTACGGTATTTCTTCTAAAGTGTACTTTCATTTATATTCCTATTTCATATTAATATTTGAGCATTGCTAAAGGATCAACTAGTTTTGTTTCATATATTAATTGTTACTAGAATCGATTGATGAATACGCTTGTTAATCGTTTGTTCCTTTCACGGTAGTAAACTTGGATTATTTATGCATGCGTCTCATTGTTAATAATCTAAGGGGAATTAATTGTATTGGTTAAACCATAAACTGCTTGTGTTGAGGTTATCAATCTCAATCGATTTTATCTTAAGTTTTATTGCTACTATCGGGTCAATATACGGCGCGTGTTTAATGTTGACTTGATAGTAAATTTTATTAATGAACGTGTCTCGTTATTAATAACTACCCTCGATGAAATTGGAGATACTCCACGATTGAGTATCCGAGAGGAAGATAGTTAAAGATATAACTGGGATCGACGAACATTTCATTAAGTGGAAATAAGCAAAACCAAGTCTCAATCTCTATTTTAATTAAACCACATAAGTCGTTCATCATAGTGTTAAATTAATTAAATCAAATCAACCTCAAAATCCCCCTTGTTACTAGTTCTATATAAGAGAAGTATTCATTTTCCTATAGATACGTACCTTACTTCGCTATACTACGATAATAGTGCATATATTGAATTTATTTTGAGTCACACAACAATTTTAGTGCCGTTAGACGAGAAGAACTTTTAGTGTCAAAACGAATAAACCTTCTCCAATCTATCAAATCAGGCCACGAGTGAACATCTCTACAAACGAAAATAACAAACCGCGTAGCAAGGTGCCAGAAACAAACCTAGAGAGAGGCTCTAATTAGCCACAAAAACATCCATTATAATTTGATAAAGTTATATGCCTACATTATTTCGAAACATTTTGTGTTTAAATTCTGATATGGCAATCATTTATTGAGTGTGTGATAAAAATTTGTTTATTTTTCACCCTATCATAAATATTTGAGTTGTGACACCGCACCCGAACGTCCTTGAAAATTCAATTTAAATTTCAAGCTTATGTATTGAATTTCCAAGCAATTGTAAAACGATTAATGTTTACGTAGTGCATGATTGAATATCGTACTGTTCAAACTCGTATATTAGTGTCGGGTTATGCAAATACTTATTCGGGCCTTATTAATGAACATAAGAGCCCAAAATTCCTAAATAGTGTTACGTGATCTTTCAAGACAAGTCGAGGAAGGTCGGGCGGCCCAAACATTATTTTGGGCCCAACCTGCTAAAAATAGCAAGTATTCGAGAATGGCGTTCTAGACCCACTCGGGAGTGACCCACACGGCTAGTAGCCCCATAACATGTATGACAAATGTCAAATAAGTGATAGAATAATTAAAGAAGAATACAAATGCCTATAACCCCATCTTTGACATTATTGAGCTAACTAATGGGAGTAGGATTTTCCTGCTATGATATCCATCAAGTAAATTATTGTGATGAACCTACACATATGGGAGATCAATAATGTGATGACGGAAGTTGACTTGTTCTAAATAAATTAGGATGAGTACAAAAAGACATCTTTGACAAAAGATAAAACCATAGGACCCATCTTCCCATTTTTGGAAGTATTGATAGATATTTTGGACCCCAAAATGATTGGGATCAATTGGGAACCACTCCACATGATATTAGTACCTACAAAACAAAGAAAAATGGGTGAGACAACTATGTGGGGCGGACTTTTTGACTCATGAGCTACAACATTACAAAAAAAGAAATTAAAGAGGAGGTCCACACCATGTTTGATTGCAATCAAATACCCTACTCTTCTTTTTGTGAACCACATGCTCTCTTAGCATGATTGAGGCCTCCTAATACACTCCACCTACACCCCATTCGAACCCCCAAAGAGATAAGAGAGCAAAGGGAGTCCACACAACTCAAGAGAGAAGGAAGAGGGCTGTCCGCAGGTAGTTTTTCCAGTGCGTAAGGTTACTTGTTTGCTTCATATATCGAGTTATACACATCCAAATAAGGCATTCGAGATACCAGCAGAAAGCTCTCAAGACGAGGAATCCGTGAAGGTCTGGTTTGCATTAATCGGAGTAGTGGAAGGCTTCCAAATCGTCCGAGCAAAACACAACCTCGCGGAATACGTTTTTGTATTCAAAGTAAGTTTGAATCCAAAACCTTCCTCTCTATTGTCTAAATCATATAAATGATTGAAGAACTATTATACACTGATTGAAGTGTATAAAATGTTATTATAAAGTGACTTTAATTGTTGGAAAGGTTAGATACTAACCTAAACAAAACCTTGAAAGGTTAGGGAACGAATTCGTCGGGAAACACCCGTTCTAGGGACTGTTTTTGTGTCTTCGGTTAGGAGTTGAACTAGCACTTTGAGGGGGCTGTTTAACACTCAATTCCAAGCAAGGAATCAGTTCTCAAACCTTCTTGGCCGAGGCTTTGGTCGTTGGATCGAGAAGGAAGGTTTTAAAGCTCATTTGAGGTGAGGACCGACATCTAGTTGCTTACAACTTGTAGGTTATGCATGAGATTACCTAAATGCTTAAATCATGTTTTTGTGAATAAATATGCTTGAACATGATATGAATGATAAGTAATGGACTTGATCATGAACTGAAACCATATTGATGAATATGGAGTCATGTGAGATAGAAGTATGCTAATATGGTAAATTGACTTTTCCAACTCATGTATGAATGTTATGTGTATGTAAATGTATAATTGCATGATGATGCTTAACACATGGGAGGCTGACACATATCTATTGATATGGAGGGGCTACCATTAATGATAAATGAGTTGTAGGAATAATCTTAATAGTATTGTGATGCTAGTTAAGGATTGCCCTAAATGTGTTAGAATCAAACTCAAGGTTTGAGTTTGTTTGTGATGAACTTGAATGAGATTCAAGTGTCAATTGTGAAATCATGGAGTAGGAGATCTATGGTGTGATACTATGAAGTAGGAGATCTATGGGGTGATTTTATGAAGTAGGAGATCTATGGTGTGATTACATGAAGTAGGAGATCTATGATGCGAGTGCATGATGATGTACTCGAGCCGAACTCTAGAAATGAGAAGTTATATTAGGGTTGGACCCTATGTATGTCGTGACCATTTGTCACGGGGTTGGGAAATGTTTTGTGATAAACATGGGCCTTTGAGCCGACTACTTGACTTTATATAAAGTAAGTATATATTTTGAAGGGGAAATTTGGGATTATAGCCTAAACTATATTATCACCCTATTTGAGGGTCTTGTGTGTGAAATACTTGTTGTATATCTATTAGATGCCTGCCACACCAGTACTTTATAGCCGTATAGAGTACTGACCCCTTCGGGGGCGTCCCACCACCATTTCAGGTTGAGGCTAGAGCTTGCATCCTGTGCTCGTTGATCGAGTGATTCCTAGGAGAGAAGACTTGGTTCATACTTCCTCCATTCCATTTGAAACATTAATAAATTTGCTCATGGATATTTTACTATAGAGCCTGCGTGCTCATGAAATGCCTTGTGTGGCCTTCTTGTTTTAAACAATGTTTTCCGCTGCGTTATGAATTACTTATTATGTTTGTTTATGGATGTATACGTGTGAATGATATTCAAGACGCCTTGTATAATATGAATGTGTTGGACTGCGGTTGACTATTCGTATTGTACGGCGGATTGTCGACGTGTCCGTGGAGGTCTGGGGCGTGACATGAGTCTTTGACACAGAGGAATGTATGGAGCCCCGGAACCTAACTCTAATTAATTGGAATGGAGCGATCAGGAGAGTGAGTTGTTGCAAAAAGTTATGAATCAATTGTAAAAATCATCTAATCTATATCTTTATAATATAATAAAGCTAACCGTTTGGAGAGCTATTTGGAGAAATAATTGACATGTGGCACCATCTTTTGTAAAAAAAAAAGAAATTGACATGTGGCAAGACCACTAAACAAAAGCTATTAACTTCCAAACCCCCACTCATATGTATTCCAATAAAAATTTAGATAAAAATTTATGTGTACTATATATAAGTTAGGTGTATTATATATATATATATATATATATATATATATATACATGGAATAAAGATCAAATGAGAACAATGCTTAACGTGAGAACGTGAGAACACCACATTTACCCCAACGTGTTGCACAATGAAGCTTGTATATTGCACTTTTTCACGTTTTCACAATAATCACCAAAATGTCACCGTGTTTATTTGATATAGGCTTAAATCGAGCAAATTGAAAATGTGCAACAAAAGAGCTCCATTGTGCATCACATTGTTTTAAATGTGAGTGTTCTCACGTTCTCACGTTAAGCATTGTTCTCATTGGAACCGCACCCTATATACATGTATATTTATATTTATGTGTCACGCCCCAGACCGCAATCCAAGCGCGTGTACAACCGCCGTATAATCAAGTGACGTCACCCGCGAGTCAACCTCACTTAATAACACAAGGCATTCGAGAAAATAATCCATCCATACTCAGTAGTAAACATACATAACAACATCACATTTAAACCAATGAATAGCGAAAATATTCAACGGTAAGTCATAAGCCACAACCGGCCAACAACATGGGCACGCAAGCCCCAAAATTAGTTTATAGTAATTCAAATATCCATGAGCATGCGTTCGGTAGTTTGACAGAAAATAAGGAAACACGAACCACGTCTTCCTGAAGTTGATATCACCCGTGATACTTATATGAATAGTCTTTCCCCAAGTTATGAAATACCTTTTTAGTATATATATATATATATATATATATATATATATATATATATATATATACTTGGAAAATATCCGATCCGTAGATCACCATTTTATTTGGAAAATAGTAATAGTCAATATTCTTGACTAAAAACCCCAACCCACTCATATACCTATGAGTGTATAGGACTCCTCCTTGTCCCTATTTCAATATCATAATCTATGAGTTTTGAGGATCATAATCCTTGGGTACTCCACCAATTTATGTTTCAGTGTTAAGGACTTTTAGTCCTAGGGTCCTCCACCAAGTTTGAGTGTTAAGGACTTTTAAGTCCTAGGGTCCTCCACCAAGTTTGAGTGTTAAGGACTTTTAAGTCCTAGGGTCCTCCACCAAGTTTTGAGTGTTAAGTACTTTTAAGTACTAGGGTCCTCCACCAAGTTTTGAGTGTTAAGTACTTTTAAGTACTAGGGGTCCTCCACCAACATATGAGTGTTAAGGACTTTTAAGTCCTAGGGTCCTCCACCAAGTTTTGAGTGTTAAGTACTTTTAAGTACTAGGGTCCTCCACCAAAATATTCCCCTATGATCAACCTCCTGTCAACCTAGATAGAGTCTATATCATACTTAGTCATTCGTAACTAATTCAACACATGAAGCTTATGTATCACAATCCATGCAAAGCCATGCAATTATATAAATGTATAATTAACTATGATGGATGGTCTACCCGGGGGGTGTCTTATCTGAGGGGTTATTGCGGGAATAACTAGAGAGAAGTCAGAGCAAAATAGGAGGAGAGAGAGTCGATTTATTAAATGAACTCTGCGTGTGAGAGTTGGGATCCTTTACAAGGAGAAATGGGCTGCTATTTATAGCGGCAATAAATGCGGTGAGAATACACGTGTCAGTAATCTGACGTCTGAGGGATCACATCAATCGGGTGGCACCGGCAGTGGCATGTTCACCGCATTGAATGCAGTGGGTGGATGTGACGTTGCATTAAATGTGGTGGTTGGCTGTCTCCAAAGGGAATCTTCGATGATTGAGCATGTTTGGCCGAAGACCCCTATTGTAGCCGAGGGCTCCACGTGGCCGAGGACCTCCGTTTAGCCGAAGGCCCCACGTGGCCGAAGGCTTAGTTCGGCCGAAGGCTCCTCTGATGCCGAAGGCTTGACAGTGCCGAGGGCTCCTGTTTTTCCGCCGTTTTCTCCCAGTAGCTTCGTATGCCAAAGAAGGCTATCCTGTGAGTTTTGGAGCCTTCGGCCAAGGAGGCCGAAGGCACCCCCAGTGTGTATTCTGGGCTCAATGGACCTGTGTAGGAGAAGTAAGAGTTTATGGGCCGGGGGTACCTGGGCCATATACTCCATCAAACTAATATCAACTAATATTAATTAATCCATTATCCATCGGTCAACGTTGTCGTTAACTGTCATTTCAAGTCTTACACTTATCAACTTAATCATCATGTAATTAAGTTAAAAATATTCATTTGTGCTTCTAATACACTTCAAACAAATATGCATCTTATATAATTCTTCATATCATATTCCATGCATAAACAATTAATTTCTTTCATACAAACTTAACCCTATTGGCTAATCACATGTTTAAATATCTTTTAAACATCATTATGAACTCATATAACATTTATTTAGGTAATCTCATAATTAACTCAAAAGTTATAAGATATTAAGCCGTCCACTCACCTTGAACTAGCGTTATGAAGTTCTACCCTTCTTGGTTGAACTCCGGTGAAACTCTGGCGACTTTTGGTCAACTCCGGCGACAACTCCGGCGACTTTTCCAACTTTGTGAAGTCACTTGAAATACCCTTTACAAGTGCCTAACAAGGTTTTATAATCATAAAACCCATATTAATACAAATAACCTCAAAAAGGTTATTTTCCGGTGAACCGGTCGTTTTGGCTCCTAAGTCTGTTCTTGGACATAGAACCACCTTCCAACCCATAAATCCATACTCATAACATGTGGAACCATACCAAGGGTCCTTCACATGATATAAACTTCATATGGTAGAAGAAAAATAAAGGAAGAGTTATGATAAGGTCATTACCTTAATCTTTTCACACTTTTAGCACTTTAGCTCCTTTTCTTGGGATTCCTTCTTGTTGAGCTTTTTTCAACAATGGGGAAAGGGGCTGGATGTTTTTTTTCTCTTCCTGGGTGTCTCTTGGCCGAAAATGAGGGGGAGAGGGGTGAGGCTTACCCATTTGTCTCATTGAACAAATGAGTGTGGATGGGGGCCACTTCATTTTTGTTTGATGCCATAAAGATCATATCAAGGCCTCCTCCCATGTTTCTCTTCTCCTACCAGCCGGCCAACCCTCCAATTTGAGTGGCAAAAACGTGGGTTGGCCCCCACTCATGTGGGAGGTCAACCCTTTTTGTCCCGCAGTGTACAATCGGTCCCGAAAGTTGTATTTTTCGGACTGTTTTAAATATATTTTATTTTATCGGGTCCAATAAAATATATTACCCACTCTCAATTATAACGCCCCTCTGTTATAATATATATTCCAAAACTTTAATTTGGAAGTCTCCGAAATTCGTTTTCGGGCTGTTATCTGTTAAATTGTCGGTACCCGGTATTTGGGTCTCTTTTGCCCAATTTGTCAACTCTGCGCCTTTCCACGACCCAAATAAAATATCCACCACCATATAAATATTATCTTGACCAAGATGAATAAAATATGTGGTCTCGGGAATGTTGGGTGGTCCCCGCTCCCGATGTGGGTCCCACGTGCAATTTACTATTCACGCGAAAGAAATAATAAAAATTTACAACTTCGTAAATTCATTAATCCTTTAATAAGGTTCAAATACATTATTTACATAAAAGTAAATATATTTGGAGGACGGTGTCACATTATGCATCACAATGTTGTGTATGAATATAGATAAAAATTTGCACTTGACAATAACATAATAATTGCATATACTCAAAAGTAAAAATAAACAACAAATTTTAGCCTCTTAAAATAAAAAAAATCCACAAAAAAACTAGATGTTTATATACAAGTTGTATGTATAAAAAACTAGATGTTAAACTAGATGTTTATATTCTGACCAAATCACAAGTTGTATAGTCAATCCACAATCTCTACATGTTGATCCGCAAAACCAGTGAGTTAATAAGGTTATTAAAATGCAATCCCAATGGAACGAGCAAACCCAATAGAGTTCGAGTTATTTTGACATATGTATATATAGTCAATTGAGTTCTCTTTTAAACTTTGATTGATGAATTATATACAATTCACAGCCTCTATAAATTTAAGAAAAAATTTAAACACATATGTTACTGTGCGGTGCACGGGTACACACGAATTATTTCTAAAATTTTCTCCATTCCTCCAAACATAAATGCACCAAACTTTTAGACATTGAAAAAGGTCTAATATATCTTCCCTTTTTATATCCATGATACTGAAAAAGCAAGCAATGTTGGAGTAACAAACTATAGATCTAAGTATCTAACTAAGAGAAATATTAAAATATGACAAAAGTATTATAATTATTTTTTACCTAGACAATGTACAATTTGTGTATACATTTTGTCTGCACTTAGAATGACCCAGTTTTATACTCCCTCCGTCCCATAATTTTCTTCATTCTTTCCTTTTTGGTCCGTCCCAAATTTATCTCATTTTTCCCTTTTTAGCAAAGGATTTGTGGTTCACAACCATTCTTACACATTCCTCTCTCCTCTGCACAGCTCTCCACCACACATTTCCCACTTTCTTAATCTCCGTGCCCAGTCAAAACCGAAGTTAATTCTAGGACGGAGGGAGTAAAAGATTTTTAGTGTAAATGAGTTCTACACAAGATTACTCTAGTTATATACGAGTAACAATTTGTGTAGATCAAGAATAACACAACTTTTATTATGAGACTCATGATTCATGAAGTAAAGGATTCTCCACGTCAATAATTGACTTCGAGACCACCTAGGAAAATAAAATGAGTGAATCCCAAAAGCCAGGAGTTCCACCACGCACTGTAGCCGAGGATGACAGTCCCAAAACATCATTCGAACCTACCAAACAGAATCCTCTTCCTCATCCTCCTCCACCTACTCCCTCACTCCACACTCCCCTCCGCCGCGGAACACCCAAACCCACCACCACTCCCACTCCCGCCCCTCCCCACAGCACTGCAGCTCTCATGGCAGCTTTCGGAGATGGCCATGTTCTTCCACTTCGGACCCAACACTTTCACCGGGTCGGAATGGGGAACGGGTCACGCCGACCCGTCATTGTTCAACCCGGCTAGTCTGAATGCGACCCATTGGGTTTCTGTGGCCAAGGAGAATGGGTTTTCAAGGGTGGTCCTGACTGCTAAGCACCATGATGGGTTCTGCCTCTGGCCTTCAAAGTACACCAATTACTCAGTCAAGTCTAGCCCTTGGAGAAATGGGTCTGGAGATGTGGTGGGTGAGTTGGCTCAGGCTGCGAAGGCTTTTGGTGTGGAATTGGGTCTTTATCTTTCTCCTTGGGACAGACATGAGCCTACATTTGGGATGACTCTGGAGTATAATGAGTTCTACTTGGGGCAGATGACTGAATTGCTGACTAGGTAATTAGTTAAAACATCTCATATAAACAAATTGCTCGTATATTTTCTATAGAATAAAAGTTGATGATTCACATTGTCCTAATTATTTTTATATCTGATCGGATCTGATCTGAACTTTTATAATTTAATTTAATTTGAATTTTCTAATCTGATCTGATCTTAATCTTTCGCATATGATATAGTTACTCTTCGGCATATGATATATTGTCAATCTTTGTGATATGGTGTAACTCTTTCTAATTTAAGTCTCTCTTACCTAATTTGAGTCCATATTATAAAATTTAAATTTTTCTGATTTGATCTGTGTGTATCTCACTAATACTATTATTTGTATATCATAATGTTAATATGAAGTACATGTTATTATTTTATGATTTATGATTGTTATTGTTGTTTGTATATAGAAGAAATGTTTGTTATAGTCATAATATACTTCATACGGAGTAGTTGACTTAATTGAGTAATGTTTAAGTAACAAATACATGAAATTATTTTGCCAAAGGGACAACAACATCGATGTCGATAAATGTATCGATTTTGCTTAACTCAATTTGCATCTTTACTAAACCTTAGACTTCCATTCAAAAAAAAACCTTAAATACACATTTACTCCTATAATAATGAATAATAGTTCTAGTAAGCTCAGCTCATCAAGTAAAGGACTCCTATTTCATTTATATTGCAATAATACTTTGTATTTAAACATATCTGATTATGGATGTTTTTACTTGGACTGTAATTTGTCCCAGACCAGTCCAGACCAGATCAGACCAGACTTGGATTACTTGGATAGTTATAAAAATACAAAAAAAACAGACTTTACCAGACCAGACCAGTTCAGACCAGACCAGATCAGACTAGACCAGACCAGACCAGCAAATTACAGTCCAAGTAAAAACATCCTAGATCATACGATAGTATTTAAATAGATCAGGTCAACGAGACCAGATTTAAATATATAAGATCAGGCTAGACCAAATTTCGACAGTTATAAAGTATAAATAGATCACACATTTACCATATCAGACCCGTTCATACCTAATTAAATAAGACTTGAACAAACTAAAACATCCTAATGTATTGGGTTTATTGCGTCAAAACCTCTCATCATATATAAGTTTTGCACGTTACCCCTCGTAATTTAAAAAATATGAGAAACCCCTAGCTATATTGTGATTATTTATTATGCATGCACCTAATTAATACGGAGTACCATATAAGAATAAATTTAAAAATGTAGCTATTAATAAAAAATAGTGTTCAAAATGTTTAGGGAAAAGTATGGAAAAGATACTTGTGGTTGGTTCCATTTTCCGATAGGATCATGTGTTTCACTTTTTTATCAAAAGTGGTTCATGTGTTTGAATTCCGTTATCACAAGAGGGTCACGCCATTAAAAACGTCTAGGAAGACGGTTAATAGTAACTCTAGTTTCCAAAAGTGTCCGGAAAATTAAAAGAAAAATACCGGAAGGTGTGACTTGTCAAGATGACCTCCAAACTACCTTTGCCTTTGGATTTCTTGGATCTGTTTGATTATTTTTTTAAAATGAATTCGCTAATATCACTTTTCCGGCGGACTTTCCGGTGACAAGGGTGACTAGAAACAAAAAAGAAAGATAACCTAGCGAACGTCTTATTGAGGCGCAACTTCCAGTACTTTTGTTTTAATTTTCCAGACACTTTTAAAGGAATAAGGCGTCAGGACCGGCCCTGTTGTGATAACGGAATTCAAACACATGAATCCCTTTGATAAAAAATGAAACACATGACCCTATCTGAAAACGAGTTCAACCACAAATACTTTTTCCGTACTTTTCCCAAATGTTTATAATACTTCCATCCTCCTAACATCGAGACAAAAGGTGGTGATAATGACATATTGTACTACTTTTTAAAAAAAAAAGTAAAGTTGTGTGGTTAGATTATGAGCCCGTTTGGTAGCATGAAAATCGGCTGTTTTGGCTGATTCTGCTGAAATTTATGAAGTTTTGGGTGAAGTGGCTGCATTGGCTGATTCTGGTGATTTAAGAAAAAAAATATTTTTAAAAATATATGTTATTAATAAAATAAAGAAAAAATTATATGTAAAAATAGCTAAAATGGTCATCTACAGTAACTTCAGCCAATACAGCCAGAAAAGTAACTTCAACCTTACTTTTTCTGCTTATTACACAATTCAGTGCGCAAAAGTAAAAATTACGCGTTTGGTGAAAAAGTTGGCTGATAAGCCTGATAAGCCGAAAAACATTGTTACCAAACGGCCTCTATATTGATGTAGTGTAAATACGATAAATGACCATTGTAATCACCCAAATTTCACATATGAGACGAAATTAAGAGTTTTTTGCATAATAATGCTAAATAAAAAATATTTATGAAATTGGGGTTGAGTTAAAAGTATTTCCAAAATACTGTAGTGTGAATGGTAGTTAACAAAAATGCCACTTGAATTTGCAGTTTAACCAAAAAAAGAATGACCCAAGAAGGCTAGTGAAATAAAAAAAACTTGTTATTAAAAATTCTATAACTTTTTTATTTGTACTCCGATTATTACAAAAGATATATCAAAATTTATATTTTTTTTATTATATTTCATATGACACCAATATCTTTTTAAGTGCTAATTGTTATTATTATTATTAATACTATTATATACTCCGTACGTAACATGTTTAACAACATTCGAGTACAAATAAACAAATTATAATAGTTTATTAAAATTAGACTTTTTATTTCACCGGACCCACAATACTTTTCGTTTTCTGTAGTCCTAATTGAAGTGGCATTTTTTGCAAGCCTCTAATTGAAGTGGCATTTTTCTTAACTATAGTTTGCCCCTGTACTATTTTGAGGAGTACTTTTAACCCAATTCCAATTTTACAAATATTTTTGTCTTTAGCACTACTCAGGAAAAATCTCAAAACTTAATGGGATGGATCAAAAAGGTAAATGAGAGAAGAGAAAACTGCCAAATAGGTCCTCGAACTTTTATAAAAAGTCAATTAAGTCCTTCTATAGGAGATTATGTCCGGTCGTCGCGATTTGGGGCGGTTCCCGGTGGAATTTTTTGATGAACTTTTTTTAGCATCTTATTCATCAAGTCTAGTTTATTCATACCAAATTTCAGCTAAAAATTTAATCGGGGCGCATTCAAATTAATTCAAGAACGCAAAAATGCGTAGTTATCTTCAAGAATTAATTTGAATGTGTTCGCGATTGAATTTTTTGTTGCAATTTAGTATGAGTAAACTAGACTTGGTGAATAAGATGCTCAAAAAATTTCATCAAAAAATTCTACCGGGAACTGCCCCAAATCGCGACGGCCGGACAGAACCTCCTATAGAAGGACTTAATTGGCCTTTTTATGAAAGTTCGAGGACCTATTTGACAGTTTTCCCAGGAGAGAAAGATAGGGTACACAGGGAGTATAATCTACTCCGTAGTTGTTTTGACAGATTTCCGTGCATATAAGAAATTTGATGTTAGTTAGCATTAAAATTCATAAAAGTTTCTACTTGATTATGTATGATTGATTAGGTTCTGTGTTTTACTCGAGCTCTTACTCGTTGTTGAAGTTTTTTGAACTAGATTGTTTTTTAAAATGGGAGAAATCTCTAATGGTATTGAAAGTGCTTGATGAAATGACCATTAGAACTATGTATAATGTAGATATGGGGAGATCACACAAATATTCTTGGATGGTGCTAAAGGAGAGGGAGAGAAGGATATGGAGTATTACTTCGATCATTGGTTCAGCTTTATTCATCAGTACCAACCTGGGGCAGCAATTTTCTCGGAGGCTGGCCCTGATACCAGATGGGTAGGAAATGAAGCAGGCATTGCCCCTACTACTTGTTGGTCCCTTTTCAATTGTAGTGATGCAGTCATCGGTGGAACCGATATCCAGTGAGTTCACTCTGCTCATATCACTCCAATGGCATTATCACTTTATTCTAGAAATACTATAGCTCTTTCTTGATTGGAAGTAGGGAAATACTCAACAAGTAGAACATGCCAGAGAAGAACTAAAACTTAACCTCAATTAAAAACAACGAGGCCCATAAAGACTGAAATACTTCGTATTTACTTTTGCTGGGTTTTGGGTTAATTGCATAATCATTCCTCTGAGATTTTTGAGAATTACAAAGAAGTCATCCCTTAAAGAGTGAAGTTTTCCTCGAATAACCCATTTTCCTCATGTACATGTTTTTAATGCATATTATCAACTGAAATATTTCAAACTTTCTCAAGGAAAAACACTATGAGGCGTCTGGTAAAATCCAATGTATATTGTTTAGTCATCTTATACTGGCAATATATAAAGATATTAACTCGCATATACAGGTTGTAATCTATCTATTAGATTGACCTTTCAAAATGAATGTCAATAGTGCTTTATACATGTATTAGTATACCCTTACCCTTTAGCCTTTTAGTTCGTTATTAGACAAACTATATTCATTTTGTGATTTGATGATCCAATGTCAAGGATGGCAGATGGAATTAACTCTTGTTTTTCTTATGATCTCCCAACAGATATCTAGGACATGGTGACCCTGTAGGTCACGATTGGGTGCCTGCTGAATGTGATGTTTCAATACGAACTGGTTGGTTTTGGCATGCATCAGAAATTCCGAAGACCGCAATGGACCTTCTTGACATTTACTACAAATCAGTTGGCAGAAACTGCCTCCTATTGTTAAATGTACCACCAAACAATTCAGGTCTTATATCCGACGAAGATATTCAAGTCCTCAGAGAGTTCACTGAGATCAGGACGTCCATTTTCTCCCATAACCTGGCAAAACATGCTTATCCTTCTGCCAGCAGTACAAGAGGCGCAACCGATTCCCATTTTGCT
Source organism: Cuscuta epithymum (assembly GCA_945859915.1). Lineage (NCBI taxonomy): Eukaryota > Viridiplantae > Streptophyta > Magnoliopsida > Solanales > Convolvulaceae > Cuscuta > Cuscuta epithymum. Next base: position 278,806 of record CAMAPF010000089.1, on the reverse strand, counting down.
CCCGAAAACGTTCTCAAAGAAGGGATCTATACATATTGGGCCCCAGGACGGGATCAATCTGAACATGTATTGTATCTGGATTTCCAAGAACAATATACATTCAATGTGTTTGAAATTAAAGAACCAATTCATATGGGGCAGCGGGTCATTGCATTCCATATTGACATATTGAATGAAAGAATGGAATGGGAGGAAACGGCAAGTGGAAGTACGATTGGGTATCGGAGGTTTTTGTTGTTTCCTACGGTGAAAACGAATAGCATAAGACTTGTCATTGACAAGTGCAGAGAAGAACCTCTGATTTCTTATGTGGGATTGTATTTGGACCAGTTTTCTTTTGTGGAACAGCAGTATATTAATACATCGAATATGGTCTGGTTTGCTACATTCTAATAGCAACCGTGACTTTAGGAAGTCACTTATTGCTTCTGTTTAGGCCTTTCTGGATACATTTCAACCCAATGTGTGTAATCTTCCTCCTGTTTTAGTCGCTTTGGTATGCAGAATTGCAGAAAGCCCGAAATGTATTGTAACTTATTAATAATATAACTTGTATTTTCATGGCACCTCTTTTCTTATGGTGTGTTAGAAAGAATGTTAATGATTTTCTTTGTATGTTTGGCTTGAAAATGCCAAGGTTAGTAAAATACGAATAGTTTCTCAATGTAGCCTCGTTATTAGATTGGTTAGCAACAACACCCAACCTTTACGGCCTGTTTGGATGAGGTGTTCAGGAGTGTTAATAATGGAAGTGTTAAGGAGTGTTGACCTTAACACTTGTTTGGAAGAGAAAATGAAAAACAATTGGGGTGTTGGTAAAGGCTAGGAGGTGTTAACCATAACCTTCCTAACACCTTTAACTTATCACTTTTTTAACACCCCAATTTGGGGTGTATTGAAGTGTTGGACAAGTTTTACCCTTCAATATTTTCCTCCGTCTGCAATTCTACGGTCTACCTCTTCCCTCCTGTGTTTCACTGTTTTTGTTTCGTGGTTTCGTTCTCCTTTTCCAGTCATCTTCTTCCCTCAAATCTTCTTTTGTTTTGATAGCAACGACTCATAGGCTCTATTTTTTATGATATTGACTCTGGGTTTTGTACTAAAATAGTGCAATTTGATGTTTTTATATGCTGTAATTATTAGTTCATATACTCCGTATATTCGATTCAATAAATCGGGAGATGAATGCCACACATCTTCAATAATAGTGTCTCACATGCTCTTCTTTAATTCCTGTTTTTATTTATTTGTGAGAATTTTATTTATTTCAATATGAAGCCTGCGTAATTATCCTCTGCCTCACTTCCAACCAACGGAGTATAATTTTTTTTTTATCTTTCCACCACTATATTTGTTGGGTTGAAAGAATTTCAGAAAGATATTGTGTAAATTTTAAGTAGCGTATGGAACATTTAAAAAATATAAGGATATTTTTGTCAATTTAAGTGAGAACACTTCCTTTACTAACACTCAACCTTTTTAACTCTTCCAAAGAGGGTTAATTTATATTTAACACTTACACTACCATCCCTTTCGGGCTCCTGCTAACACTTACTAACACTTCCGTTACTAACAAATTTCAACACTTCTAATAGACCCAAAAGATTTATTTGGGTACTCTTCTCCCTCTCCTCTCCACCTCTTCTCCGCACCTCTCAACTCATCTAAATATGCATCACAAAGTCTTTTATGCACATGACCAAATCACCGTGATTGAGCACTAGAGATTTATAGAACAGTCTTTTGTAGTATCATTAGTATGTCTATACCTCAAGCACCGTTTGAAGTATTCCCACATTTTGTCTGATAGTCTCATTCCTAAAACGGTCTTTTATAATATGTCCATAGATCAACACAGCATGTGCATCTCTGCGCACTCATCTTTTGAATGTGACATTATTTCTCCGACCAACACTCTACTTTATATAGTAATGCATGCATAATCGCTTTCGGATATAATAGATGTCTAAACAAATATCTCATATAAATTTTATTGAGTGTGAATAAATATATAATCCTTTTGTAACATTTCCATGGCATTTTCTTGTGCAGTACATGCTGAGCTCCCCGGAGGCCGGAGATGGCTTTATACTCATTATGAAAGGTTAGATATTTGGATGCTGGTGATAGACATTAGCCTAGTCAGTATTTTGATAAGATAAATAAGATGAGAAATAAGAGGTCTGGGGGGTCCAATAGCTTATTAATTGGTCTGTTTGGTCCCTGCGTGGACTTTTACTATAAATAGAAGTTGGGCTAGCTGATTAAGAAGGCGGATATTTGGTTGGACTTAGACTTGGAGAGTGGGCTTCTCGAATAGTCCCATAGGCTATTGTATTCCTCTTACGGCGTTTTCCTATTTCAATAAACAAATACAGATCTGTTCATCCTAAATCTTTTATAGATTGCTGTCGTTTTCACTTAATTTCTGTCAGATCCTATCAGCTGGTAGTTACCACCAATATTTACAAGTTAATTGATTCTGAATTATAAACATTTTTCTTCAATATGGAGTATGTTAAGAGTTTGTCCACTCTTAGATAAATGTAAAATAAGAAACTAACATAGAGCTCGTTTTATAGTTTTTATTGGAGGTGGGCAAAATGGTTTGGTTTAACTGAACCGAACTGAACCAAACCGAAAATTGGTGGTTTGGTTTGGTTTAAGTTTACTTAAGTAAACCGTTTGGTAACAATTTGATCAAACCGAATGATTTGGTTTGGTTTGATTTAAAACCGAAAAACCGTAAACCGAACTGAACACCGAACAACTTACACACTGACACACACACTTTGTATTTATCTTCACTAGCTCTTCATTTTTGAGATATAAATAAATAATTTAGACATGAAAAATACATATTTAGCATATATCATTTTACCATTTACAGATTTCACACTTTCATAATGACAAAGTTAGCTAATACGACATATTTGTATTTGTTATGTTTAGCGATAAAATTAACAAATTGCCTATATATTTTTTACATGATTCATTTGAATAAAATTGTGAATATCAACATTTTTACCACCGATTACTATAGTTTTTTTTTAAATATTTTATGTGATATTATAAATGCTAATCAACTATAATCTTTTTTTTTGTGAGAAATGAATCTTTTTGTAGTGATCGAAAAGATGTTAGAAGTTTTAATTTATAATATTTCATTATTTCTTTTTCTAAGTTTTATTTCCTTTTACATTTTGTTTAAATAATCAATAAAAGAAGATGAGATGGACTACTACTTTCATTTTCTAATTCAAAAATACAGAACTTGATCAAATAAAATAATAAACATAAGAAAACGAATCAAATCGAAGTAAAGTAAACCTAATACTTTTCACTTTGGTAAACCGAACCGAACCGCAACCAAACCGAAACACAAATGGTTTTAGTTTGGTACAAATTCTCTCAGCCCGAATAAACTGAAACTAAACCGAAACCGAAGAAAACCGAACTGTAAACCGAATTGTCCACCCCTAATTTTTATTGAGTGTTATACAAGGCAATGCATGTATTAAACTTTTAATAGAAACTCAATGCTAAGTGAGGTTCCCAATAACTGTTCGGTCACTTATGGGAGTGACTCGTGGATGAGGTGTCATCTTTTTTTTTTCAATGTTAAGCGAGACAATAAATATACTTAACATTGATATGTCTTCAAGTTGTAAATGATAAACTACTCTAATTGCAAGTTTGGATGGAGTTTGACTAGTACTTTTTTTTTATAATCCAAGTGTTGGGGCTTACGTTTTCACAAATCTGGACTCTATGAACTATCCTCCAAAACCCCTAGACAGGTAAATTCGGATTTAATCACATGACTTACATCATCTGCCCCTTTCAGGCTGTTCTTCCCATCACACGAACTTGCTACCTTCATTACCATCCTTACGGAGTATTTAATTGCATATTGGGTGTACATTCTAAAGGTGTTGTGAATAGAAACACGTACTAAATGTAGAGTAATATCACTACAAGTAAGTGCAGAGTCTAAGATAGGTTAGTTGTAGATTGGGAACGGGGGAAGAACGTTAATTAGAAGGGAAATGCTTAGTGTACATGAGTTGTACACAAATTGTACACAAAACCCCCCTAATTGTCTGTGTACACAGGCAATTTGTTTAAAAAGGGGCAGCACTTGATCTCAAATTGTCTGTGTACACAGGCAATGTACACATTTTGTGTACAACTTGTGTACACCAAGAATGGGCATACCGCATATAAGTGATAGAGTATTGTCATACTCCGTATTTACAAGTAGAGGTACAATTTGATTTTGACGTGATTCCTCATACAATATAGTCCAATATTTAAGTTAAGTTGTGAAAAAAATCAACTTACATGTGAGATTATTAAAAAGAAATAAAGTGTTTTGTTTTAAATATTTTAATTACCAAATACTACGTAAGAAATACAATCCAAATTTTGGTTTTTGACATCTAAGTGTGATTCATTAAAGTATAAGTTAATAAGTACGTATCAACAAATTGAAAAAATCACAAAACCACAGTTAAGATTTTATGCATCATAAATAAAAAAGTATTGACATGTTAAATATGTTTACTCTGGGTCATTGTAGTAAAACGCTGAATTGATAGGCTGCGTACTTTATTTTCATGTCGACTTGGTGCGTATTTTGACAATCTGACTTACTGATCGAATGACAATGTGAGGTTATGTTCTTGGTGAATCGTCTTACCATTTTCCATCTTTGTCCCAACTTAAATTGCTCATATATGCATCATGTTGCTCAGTGGCGGAACCAGAGAATAATTTGAGCGGGTGTTCTTACATATATTTTTTTTTTGCGAAACATAGAAAAAAAATTCTCGTGAATAGGGTAAACGAGTGCACTTTTTACTCATTCTGATGCACAAGTAATTTTTTTTTTTTTTGCATTTTTCTGCGATGATGAAACTTTGATTGGTTTTGTAAATTGTGACCCGTTTCTCATAAAAATGTAGTGCATTATTGTCTAATTTTGAACCATTAGATCCCAAGTTTAATTCACAAGATTTATTCTTATTTTTCATGAGAATAACTCTTTTTTAAGGAACAGAATAACTCTTTTTATTTGATCCAAATCTTGTATATATGCGTATATAGTGTGTCCAAGGTAAAATGCTAAATGCGGACTGGGGAGTAATGGAGAAGCACAAGTGATGAAGTAATGAAGCCTTAAAAAAATAAGGCGTCACAGAGGGTTGAACCCGCGACATAATCGACACGGAATTCTTCTCTGAGCCCAGCTCCCAACCGGACTATCAACACCCTTGTTCATATTTTACTGCCGGTGCTTTAATATATACAATCTTTAGCAACCGGGGTTGAGATATATACATACATATATATAGGGGAAAGATCAAGTACAAATTGTACTTATTGTGCAAATATTTATACGATGCACCTTAACGTTCTTTGTATTGCATATTGAGGTTCAAAGTAGTGTATATTATTCAGCCATAAAATAGCAGTTGCACATTAGCGTTCAACGAGTTGCACCCTAAAAAAGTTGGGTTTTATTACAAAAATGCCACCGGCGAACGGGGGGGGGGGGGGGGGGGGGGGCACCGGCTCGCCTCCCCTAGTTCCGCCACTGATGTCGCTCTTAGTATGTGCGAATTTTGTTAAAGCATTCATTATGTTGGAATGGAGTGAGTGTGGCGGTTGTTAGAGATAGTTCTAACGCCTAGACTCTAGAGTTTAAGACTTGCCAAAATGTCTTAACTCTAAAAGTGATGTAGAATGACTTCATTTTAAAAGTTAAACAAACACGCACAAAAATGTCTAATCAAACACGCAAACCTATAAAAACGGATTTATATTCCTCCTAATCGCATTTCTCCATTTTTCACTCTATCTCTCCTATAAATCACAAATCATACTCGCCCTTTATTTCTCTACCTAAACATCCAATCATTTCTCTCCTAATAAGAAAATTAGTTAAAAGAGTGAAATGTATTAAAAAAACACTAAATTCATAATTTTATGCTGTCTTTAAATTTTACCAAATTCTAATGATGAATATAGAATGAAACCAGCCAATAGGGGTAACCGTAACCTTTATTATAGATTCACCTTTCAAGGCATTCAAGCAGATAAAAATGCTTAATGAAAATTCGTTAGAGGTTGTCTCAACCTTTTTACAAGTAAATGACTTTTACCTCAATTGGAAGATTTATCAAATAGGAGGAAGACTTATTCGAAGGTTTTCTATCATGAATAAAATACTATCTCGATTTCAGGAAAATAACAAAATTAAAAATTAAATGATAAAATGTTTTACATGATAAGGAAAACAAAAAGAAGCAAAAATTAATAATTTTCAAGGAAAATGACAAAATCGGAACATCTTTAAAAGTTTGAAGACCCAAAAAATAGTACCGAGTATCTCAAAGTGGTGAATTGGTCATTTTAATGGGGTGGGCAAACAGAATTTTACTTCGTTTTTTAAAGTTTAGTTCAAGCGTAATGTACGGTAGGCGAAGATGAAGGTGGCAAAACATTATCGGAACATCCAAAACAGAATCATCCTCCTCGTCCTTAGCCACCTACTCTCTCAGTCCACACATTCCTTCGCCGCCGCAAACCTAAAGCCACCCCCAGTCCCACTTCTACCCGTCCCTTCAGCACTGCAGCTTTCATGGCAGCTTTCGGAGATGGCCATGTTCTTCCACTTCGGACCCAACACTTTCACCGATTCGGAATGGGGAACGGGTCATGCCGACCCGTCAATATTCAACCCGATTAATCTCAATGCCACCCAGTGGGTAACTGTTGCCAAGGAGAATGGGTTTTCAAGAGTGATTCTCACTGCTAAGCATCATGATGGGTTTTGCCTCTGGCCTTCAGAATACACTAATTACTCTGTCAAGTCTAGTCCCTGGAGAAATGGGTCTGGAGATGTGGTGGGTGAGTTGGCTCAGGCTGCAAATGCTGTTGGTGTCCAATTGGGTCTTTATCTTTCTCCTTGGGACAGACATGAGCCTACATATGGGGTGACTCTTGATTATAATGAGTACTATTTGGGACAGATGGCTGAATTGCTTACCAGGTACAACTTTTTGTTGTTGAAATATCTCATATCAAAAAGTTACTCGCATTCCTCTATGTAGACTAAGACTCGCAGTCCAATGTATATGAATTTGTAAACTCATTTTGAGACTTGATGCTGGTATCTTGATAGAAATAATACTTTCTTGTTTGAAAGTTTGTATCTTTATATTTGGTTGACTTGAATTAGCTTTAAAATATGCATATATTGAGATTGAGTCTTTAATTTTAGCTCTGGTATGCCTTTGATTTTCTGGAATGCATCTAAAATAGTATTAGATCTTAATTATGGTACTCTTATATGTTGTCGGTTTTTTTTGTAGTAGTAGATTATCTAGATTAATTACAACTCCTGCATGTTGTCGGTTATTTTTAGATTAATGTGTAGCATTGAACCTATAAGATCACGGAATTGCTCATCTCCTAGCATACATAAAAGTTACTGCTTGAGTTCTATGTTTTTTGGTTTTTTGGAGTTAACTAAAATGATATTGGATCATTATGATTGATTACCTTTTTTGGAGTCCAGCCTTTTTTCATTGTTGGAGTTTTTTGAACATACTTAAGTTATTTTTTAATGAGAGAAATCTTAACTGGTTTGAGAAGTGCTTGATTTGATGGCCATAACAACTATATATAATGTAGATATGGGGAGATCAAAGAAATATTCTTGGATGGTGCAAAAGGAGAGAATGAGAAGGATATGGAGTATTACTTTGGTGATTGGTTCAGCTTTATTCATCAGTACCAATCCGGGGCTGCGATTTTCTCCGATGCTGGCCCTGATACCAGATGGGTAGGAGATGAAGCTGGCATTGCCCCCACTACTTGTTGGTCCCTTTTCAATTGTAGTAATGCAACCATAGGTGGAAACGATACCGAGTGAGTTTTCTTTTCCCATATCACTCCAATGACATTATCGCGTCTTTCTTTAAAGTACTACATTCGAATTTCTTGATTGAATGTAGGAAAATAGTCAAATATTCAGTGTGGCATGTAAAGACTGAAATTATTCTTTTTACTTCTTTTTTGGGCTAATTGCATAGACATCCCTGAATATTGTTGACAATTACAAATAAGCTCCTTAAACAATGACATTTCCCCCCAAATAACCCTTTTAGCACCAAAAGATTATAAAATGTAAGCATCTTCAGATCAAAATTTTTGTTTTTAATGCATTCTATCAGCTGAAGCATTTAATACTTTCTCTTGAAAAGACTATGAGACGTCAGGTAAAATCCAATTTACACTGTTAAGTCATCTCAGATTGGCCGAACATAAAGATGCAAACAAACAAATAAGGTCTTGGAGTAATCTTTTTATGTTTTGAATGCCTACTCCAACAATATTCCCCGAGTGCCGCAAAGGCTCCCCACCTACAGTGGAGTAAGGGGGTCAGATCTACGCAGCCTTACCCCTGTACTAAAGCTCACATAGACTGTTTCCGGAGTAATCTTAATGCATACTCCATATATCATTATACCCTTAGTGCTGTTTGAGGAATAATTACTCGTGAAATGAAATAATATGCTGAAACCTCGAGGGTTATTTTGTAATTGATGATCCAGTCTCAAGTGAGGCAGACGCAGTTAACTATTCTTTTTCTAATGATCTCCCGACAGATATCTAGGACAAGGTGACCCTGCAGGCCACGATTGGGTGCCTGCTGAATGTGATGTTTCAATACGACCCGGTTGGTTTTGGCACGCATCAGAGATTCCCAAGACCGCGATGGACCTTCTGGACTTATACTACAAATCAGTTGGCAGAAACTGCCTCCTATTGCTAAATGTACCACCAAACACTTCTGGCCTTATATCCGATGAAGACATACTAGTTCTCAGAGAGTTCTCTGAGATCAGGACATCCATTTTCTCCCACAACCTGGCAAAAAGTGCCTTTCCTTCTGCAAGCAGTACTAGAGGTGTAAGTGATGTCCGTTTTGCCCCTGAAAACGTTCTTAAAGAAGGGATCTTTACTTACTGGGCCCCAGAGCGGGATCAATCAGAATATATATTGTATCTGGATTTTCAAGAACAGTATACATTCAATGTGTTTGAAATTAAAGAGCCAATTCATATGGGGCAGCGGGTCATCACATTCCATATTGATGTGTTGAATGAAAGAGGGGAATGGGAGGACACTGTAAATGGAAGTACAATTGGGTATAGGAGGCTTCTGTTGTTTCAGATGGTGAAAACAAGTAGCATAAGACTTGTCATTGACAAGTGTAGAGAAGAACCTCTTATTTCTTATGTGGGATTGTATTTGGACCAGTTTTCTGTTGTGGAACATCATCATAGTAATAAGTTTAGTATTTGGTCTGGGTTGCTACATTCTATTAGCAACCATGTTCATAGGAAGTCACTTGTTGCTTCTGTTTAGGGCTTGCTGGATGCATTTCAACCAAATATGTGTAATTTTCCTTCTGTTTTACTCCCTCAGTATGCAAAAATGTATTGTATATTTGTAACTATATTAATAATATCACTTGCCTTTTCATGGCACCTCTTTTCTTAGGGTAGGATTGGAAATAATGTTAATGAATTCATTTTTGTATGTTTGGCTTGAAAATGCCGAAGTTAGTGAAATAGGAATGGTTTCTTAATTTTTCCCACATTGCTAGATTTCTTGGTGTTTATATAATGATAGAGTAAATATGAAATGGGTTTGAACAAATATCTTATACAGTGTAAATTTTAGGAAAATTAACCTAAATAGGACTAAATAGGATCATCATGTTTTTATTCCTAAAATATGACTAATTATTGACCTGTTTTGGCAATACCAAACTTTAAACATGGTAGTATTTTTCAAACTTGGTAGTAATCATTGTCATTTTCTACTTTTCCTCTCCCATTTTCTATCTTTAATACCAATAGAGATTTCATTCTTGAGTGGAGAAAATATAAGCCAAAGTTTTACCCCCATAAAGTGTGGAACTCATGTTCAAAACTTCTACATTTTGTTTTTTTTTTCATTAACATTTTTGTCCTTGAGAAAAAATTGCCCCCACGGCCAAATACAAGATGGTCCCTATTAATTTTGATCTTTTAAAATGGAATTTAGGTCTTAAAATTGTCTTAACCAAAGTATCATGGTACAGCTCCAAGATGGAAGGTACATAACTTTAGTTTGCAAATTGCAACAATTAAGTTCAGAACAGACACTGTTGGCTACTGAAAATTGGGAGAAGAAAAAAAGGCTCCCCAATGCTTCTGATGATAAGATAGCTCCACTAATTTATGTGATCTTGATATCACGTAGAAGCCGAGCAGCTACAGCACCATATCTGCGTGTTTCCCATTCACTGAGCTTTCTATTTTCCAGATCAGCGATTAGCTTTTCATCCCCTACGCTTTCATTGCCTTGCAAATCATCCACCTTGAAACTATTATTATCATCTTCTTCTTCATCTGATTCATGTTGGAGTTCTTTGTATCCAGCCAACTTCATCTTTTGAGCAGACAAATCATCTTGTGAAGTACATTCTGAGATCCCTCCAGATGGTTTTAAGCTCATTATGAACAGTTGGATACTTGGATGCTGGTAGTCACTATCCATCTACAAGGAAGGTAATTGATTCCAAATAATAAATAAAAACACATTGCATCATTATGGAGTATGTTAAAGAGTATGTTAAGTTGGCACATCCATCTACAAGCAAGGTGATTGCTTCATTTTTCAGATTCAACCCAAAATCCTAGTATGGTACCACAACCAACCATGCCCATAGCGATGATGTAGGTCTCGTATTTAAAAAAAACCAGCCTGAAGTGTCAGATTGTGAAGTGTATACGTCTATTGGGAAAAATGCTTCAAAACATATGCGGTGTCGGAACATTGGTAATTACCCTCATAAAAATGGTACTCCGTATAATTCAGACAATATGTCGATCCTTGAGAAGTGTACGCTTCTATGACAAAAACATGCACAGTTTACATGAGGTGCCGGGTTATGACAGAATGTTTCCTTGAGAAAATAACATACTACCTCCGTCCCAAAAAGAGTTGCAAATTTGACTTTTCTTAGTCAAACAGTCGCGTTTTATTCACTTAATTAGGAAGTCAATTTTTAATATTTTCTAATTTGGAGTTTACAACTTTGAAGAGATTTTAATGTAGTTTTTGAATATGTAAATTTTAATTATTAAAAATTGAATTAATTATCCATAGGGAGGGTTGACTTTTATTATTGGTTGACCAAAAAATGTTGACTTTGCAAAACAAATTGGGACGGAGGGAGTATAAAAATAAAATAGCAATGTCCGGATATGTGAGGTGCCTAGCCTTGAAGGAGTTCATGAATTTGTCCAACACTGACTAAATATAACATAAGAAACCATTTAGAACTTTAGATTTGTACCTATCATATTAGTATTTCACCATGAATCATTAAGTTCTAATAGGGTACTACAAAAAAGTTATAAGCATGGATATTGGGACTCATAAATGTTTGAGATTGTGAGCATAGTTAGGACGTATTTTCTTCACCTGAAAAAAACTGATCTGGTTCTTTCTAGTCACACCTCATCTCAGTGTTTGGGATCTTTCTGGTCACTTTGAGACTTTTGCTTTGGTCTACTTTTATCTAAATATTGTTGGTCTAGTCTATTAGAATAGGTAAAGTAATAAACAAGAGAAATAAGAACAAGAGCAATACCTTAGAGCCTTAGTTCACTAACGAGGTTATCATTTACCAATTTACACTCGTTATCGTTCACCAAAAGTGTTTCATTTCTTGGGCAGATAGCACAAATATTTAGAAACAACTAGCCACTACCTTTGCTTTTGGAACTGTCTTCACCTCAAAGTTTCTCTTCCATATTTCAAGCATCTTTTCATGGACATTAGTTGAACGAATTTCATATCCTAACTGCAATATCGAAAATAAGACATTAACTGACTTAAATGAAAAGAACATGATGTGCTTGATTCTAAGCATGTTTAACATTGCAATACCAAAATTGTTGTTTTGGGTCCCGACAGTGCAAGAATTGTCTGCAAAAGTGGTTCCAAGAGATGTTCTGTATAAACCTAGTTAGCACAAGGAAGAAGGTAGTGCGTGTATGTTAAAAGCGGCAGAGGAGGTGGAAAATGATAAATAGTAAAGCCATGGGCTACTGATTCCAAATAACAGAGATTAATTGGGATTTTTGTTAATCTAATTCTTGAGACTTTCACATCGGACACATGCAAAAATATAAACCCACATTTAACGCATTAGATGCTCCAACTTATAGGTCGCTAGCACACATCCTAATATGGTATTAAAGTCTCTTAAGCTTCAACAAGCAATTCAATCGAAGTCTCAACAGTTCTATTTGTTAGAGTGCTACAATGGAAGTTAAGAAGAAGAAATAATGATGTTCCGGAACTCACAACATCTGTTCCAATGATGTAGTCAAATGGTGGTTCAACAGCTTTTATGTGATTTTCATCACCCCAATTCAACTCCGCAACCTTTATGGAACCAAATGAATCTAAAAGCAAAACATGATTCTATGTCAGGCCAAAATGATAGGCACACTCACAGTTCAAATATACTCTCTCTGTCCCATAAACAGAACAAAAATCTGATTTGAAAAGTACACATTAAATTCATGTAAGCCAAGCAGCAAGGGACTTGAGCCGGTAACTCAAAAAAATGGAAATAAGTTCTAGAGATAAAATGTTGGACCATTCATGATTTGTAGAAGTTCTAACCTTGATTGAGTTGACAAACAATAAGACAATAAAAAGTTATGACTTTTCTTACCGGGGGGGGGGGGGGGGGGGGGGGGTGAAAGCACTAAATTATCTATTTGGTAAAAGGAGTCAGAGCAGTGCTTATATATTCAAAAGTAAAGATAAAGATTTTGTCAAAAGGAGCAACCTTAATTTTAATCCTAAGAACCATAAGATAACACTGGTTGTGGATGGATACCTGGATCAGATATCGTCTGCATTACTCTAGAAGTATTACGCTCAGAATTTCTCATCAATAATGGCAACACCTCTATTTGGTCTGTCGAAACAACATCACATCCAAGTAATGCCATGCCTAGAAAGGTGGGTCCACTTCAGTTTCATATTGACCATATGAATAGAGCATAAATGGAACCAATTGAGGAGAGAAGCAAAGAATTAGCTTTACCAAATCCAGCTACTCCACAGCCAGCTCCAAGCTCAATCACACGCTTTCCCTTCAATTTGGCTGGACAAAACCGTCCTTTCCGACAATTTTTCTCCTATATTTCATTTATGATAGTTATGTTCTTAAATTACTTATGTTTTATTGGAGATGAAAAAGGCTCTGAAGGACTTGAAACATTCTAAGCTCAAAAGTTAAACATTTCAACAAGGATGAAGAAATCTTACCAAAAATTTGACCAATACCATTGATGCGTCCCAAACTGTTGTCCCCAAGTGCTTGGAATTAGGATCCTGCCACAATAATGGGGAAAAGGCAGACACTTAAGAGTAGACCTCTCTATTTAAAGTGAACATTAGTAATTACATAATAACTAATAAAGAAAAAAGGGAAAAGTTATTAACTTCTGAATCACCAACTTGCCAACAAGAAGAAATTATAAAAATGAGGTTTGGGTAATTTTGACTGCACAAAATCAGTTTCCAATCAACCATCCGGTGCACACCAGAACTTCAATGTAAGAGTGAATATTAATACTATTACACAAAAGGAAAACTGGAAAAGATACGGAGTATTAACTTTAAATAGAATCAATTTAACTAAAATATAAAGAGCATATAAAATGATGATTACATAATAATACAAATCAATTGGTATGCAGCCAAAAGACTGATTACCTGAGAAAACTGAAGTTGGTATCCTAGAGCCTCAAACATGATTACAGATGTGTGTGGAGAATTCAATCTGGAAAACATTCAATTTTCAAGATATAGCTATGATTAATCCATGCACCCCAAAAAAGATGTTCAAATGTATTTTATTTCCCACAAAAGTCCAGTTCAATTAAAGAAGCTATTTTTCATATGATTTACCAAAACTTGCTAAATAAAAGAGTGCCAGACAAGTTTAGAACTTTAGATGCTGTACATTGTTCTTTGCTCTTTTTTGGCACTCAGGTAGTATTCTTACATTTTTATTAATACCGAGACTTGAGATAATCAAATCACAATACAGGGATAACAAAACGAAGCAATAATATAGCAGCCTGAAAATCCATACCTATATGGCTCCATCTGAAACTGTGTACTGGATAAAGCAGGTCAGTGTCACTCTGTATTGCTGCCAACTAGAACATACAAAACAATATCATCATCCGAAACTTTCATCTCTTTCGAATGCCAATTTCTCTATTTGTTCCAGATAATTTTAGCTACGCGTTAACCAGCTTAAATGAGATAAAAGTTTTCAACTTTTTCACTATTCGTATTTGAGGTATGCAGATTATCAAATATTGTGAATGAATAAAAGACTGCAGATAGAGTGAGCAGGAAAATAAATACTCACGTCAAAGAAGATTCAGTTTTTTAGAAAACTGAAAAGATACTTTGAACAAATGAGACTTCCATAAGTAATTGCTTAGCTGACCTGAATGGAGTGATTTCTTCGCTGATTTTTTTTTGGAAGAATTCTTCGCTGATTTTAGGATGTGGTTCCGCAGCTTACTGGTGAAAATGGTTATTAGGGATGGGTAAAAACAATTAAGTATTAGCCCCGAGGTTGTGTCATAATTTTAATGCAACATTGCATTTTTTAAAATCAATTAGTTACCCCTTAAGTTTTGATTATTTTCACTGTTTGTCCCCTCTAAGTCTCTATAAATCATAATATTTATTAAAATAAATTTAATATAACTCTTAAATTCAATAAAAATTAAATTTTAAAGTAAATCACAATTTATTATCATAATTATAAGTCATTGTTGTTTATTGTTATTTTTATATTTAGCTACTCAATCGTGGAATAATGAAAGTAGTTAAGGTAGAAGACTCACGGGTAAGATATAAAACATCATGAATTTTTTATATTTTTATTTTAAATATCATTTAATAAAAAATTCAACAAATCAAAATCTATGATGTATATTTTAGTTCTTAGATTAATTGATAGGTTTCATTTATTCAGGCCCTATATCGACAGATTTTTGTCTTTTAGGTCACTTATTAATACTAGATCAATCTTTTAGGTCATGGATTGATAAAATTCATTTTTTTCCTTGGTTCTTGCTACATACGAAAGAAGTGTCATTGAGATTAATTCAGCCGGATGAATTACAAATACGACTTTTATATTGATGATGAAGAGGTGTATAGAATTTTGATAACACATATTTCAAACAATATTTCTTTTATGTATCCCATGAATTTACTCAACTTGAGACTCTTCTGCATTAACTACTTTGATCAATATTTATTCCGCGATCGAGTAGCGCAACTAAGTAGAAAAATAACGATAAAAAATGACTCATAATTATGATAATAATTTTTTTTACTTTAAATATTAATTTCACAGACAATTTTCATTGAATTTAAGAATTATATTAAATTTAATTTAACAAATATTAACATGAAGGGAGCATATAGTGAAAATGATCAAAACTCAGGGGTAACTAATTGATTTTTGAAAATGCAAGGTTGCATTAATAATTATGGCATAACCACAGGGGGTTAATAATAATTTTCCCAAACAAAAAAATGCCTGATAATCATATAAATGGTGACATTTTTTCACATCCAACCGATCAATAGGTGGTTTATACTTTGGGTCCCAATTCCCAAACTAGAGCACACCAGATCAAAATAGAACCCATCAGATATAAAATATGATCAAACTTAAATGGACTGGACCGGGTTTGATTCCGGTAACAAGGAAACCAAACATCTAAAAAATCATAGTAAATCATATTTAAACAAATTTAATCAAATTAGATCAGACTTAAATGGACCGAATTAGGCTTGATTTACAACTGTACTATAAAAAAAAGTACAACCTTTTATTATGTAACTTTTATTATTACTTAACCTGTCATATTGAATATTTGTAGTTACTAAATAGGAGGGTTCTTGTGAAAACATATTTTAAAATGAGATTTTGGAATCACAACATTTCAAAAAGGGAAATTTTACTCTAATAATCCCACCTTTTACTCTTGTTTTCAAAATGGTCCCACTTACTAGTAATCTGAAATAAATCCCACCTTTTCGTGTCATCTGCTTTCTTTGGTACCAATGACTTATTACCGGTTAATTAAGTAAAAGTCAACAGTCATTTAAAAAAACTTGACTGTGTTCCTTTCAAAACAAATATTACCGCTTAAGGTTGAACAGTGATGTGAAATCCTTCAAAAACTACGAAGACGACGATGGAGTCTTCGACAATGATTTGAAAAATCCTTCCGAAAAACTGACCGCGTAATCCAAGCAAGAACAGAAGACGATGATGGAGGATGATGCTGGACAACAACAATGAGGTCTAACGAGGAGGACGGCGGCTACATAACTAGTAATAAAAATACGGAGTTCTTCAATCCCCTTTGTATTTACTGGTACGATACACACACACATATGAAATCCCTAATTGCTCATTACATAATTCTTATTTGAAACACAAATTTGATAAAGAGTCTCAATGTTTTGTGTGATAACAAATACATGTTGTGGTAATAAAATGGACACTCCAGTCAATTGAAAGACTACTTGTTTACGCTGCCCAGTATGTGTTTGTTAAAATGCTAGACTTTTTTAATGGGAAATTTGTAAAAAACATGGAATTATAAAGGCACAGATTTTATAATATTTGACATAGTAATTTAATCATACCTATATTTATTGTGTGCAAACTTTAAATCATTGTTTCTCTTTGTTAGGTTATTAGGGGAATGATGGATTGTGTATCATTGACATTCTGGCATGGTGGCCTTTTCAGAAAGGAAAATAATGACTTAGTTTATTTGGATGGGCATAGTAGGACCTTTGACGTAGACCCCGACGAACTTTGTTGGTTTTGGTTGGAGGAATTGGCAAAAAATGAGGAACTTACAATGTAATTGATGAATTAAATTATCTGGTTCCCGGACTTACTTTGGACAAGGGCTTGAGAAGAGTATACAATGATAAAGAGGTTTTAGAAATGACTAGTCTATTGATGAAGTTTAAGTCCCTAGATTTGTATGTTTTACATTATATTGATAAAGCCGATTTTGTGGTGTTGTTACCCTCCATCATAACCACAAAAAACCCTACACAACCAGCAACTACACTCCAAAATGCTCCACTTTTTTATGGTGACAGTGAGGGACAGCAAGGTTATGGAGTGAATGATGAAAATATAGTTGAAAATGATGATGAAGAGCATGATTCTGGAGAGGATGTTGAAGATTTTGAACAAGAACAAGAAGAACCAAGTAATTACTTCTTTGAGGGTGTTGATGATTACCTAACCAGTGATTAAACAGATATGAGCGATGATGAATATAGAGCAGCCAAGGAAAGGGTAAAAGACTGCAATACAAAGTTGTCTGAACTTGCAAAACAACGTCAAAAGGAGGTGGCTATGGGTAAGCTTAGCGGTCAAACTAAACCACCTAATTCCAGCACAGAAGCAAACACTCCAGATGGAGATGATGTATGTTTTAGCGACTATGAGGGTAGTGAGGAGGAAATCAACACCCCCAGATACTTCTGAAGAAGACTTAGCTGAAAATAGCAACGACAAAAAAAGAACTTGTGATCTAGTGCCCATGAATACTGATTTCTCGGTGTTTCAATGGAAGGTTGGATAGAGGTTTGCCACTCGGGAGGATTTTAAGAAGGCTGTAGCTAAATTTTCCATCTTGCAAGGTAGAAATCTCAGTTTTGTTGTGAGCAACAAAAATAGACAACAAAGGTTAGGGGTTAAGTGTGTACAAGGCTGCCCATTTAGGTTATATTCATCTTGTGATTCTAGGAGAGCAGCATTTGTATTGAAGACAGTTGAAAAGAAGCACACGTGTCATTGAAATATAAAAGGGAAAATGGAAACTAATAATCCAACCTTTTAGCGGTCTTCTTTCAATAATCCCACCTTTTGATTATTCATGAATAATCCAACCTTTGCACCTCATCTTCATTCGTTGGTCCCTGATCGGTTAATGACCTGCTATTCCAAGTTATTTTCTTATCTTTGCAAAATATTATCTTTGTGAAAGATGAGATTTATGGTATAATGATTTGCAAAGATAAGAAAATAGTTTGGAATAGCAGGTCATCAACCGGTCAGGGACCAGTGAATGAAGATGAGGTGCAAAGGTTGGATTATTCATGAATAATCAAAAAGTGGGATTATTGAAAGAAGACCGCTAAAAGGTTGGATTATTAGTTTCCATTTTCCCAATATAAAAAGAACAAACAGCTCAAGTTAACATGGGTTGCACAACAATTAGTTGATGCGTTCAAGGAAAGACCACACTGGCCAGCTAAGGAAGTCATTGAGACTGTAAAGGGGCTTACAAGGCTGTAATCAAAAGGAACTTTGCATATAAAGTGAAATACTATGCACATAAGTTACTTCATGGATCGATGGAGGAGCACTACAACAAAGTTGGAAGATATTTGGAGGCTTTGAAGATGTCAAGTCCTAGAATTGAATTGAACTTGATTACAGACCTAAGTAAGAGCAATCCATCCCCAATATTTCAAAGGTTGTTCATATGCTTCGAAGCTCTTCAAAGGGGATGGAAGGAAGGGTGTAGGAAGGTGATATGTGTTGATGCTTGTTTTTTAAAAACATTTCTTTGTAGACAATTATTGTGTGCTGTGGGTAGAGATGGTAATGAGCAAATGGATCCATAGCATGGGCGGTTGTTGAAGGAGAGAATAATTTGTCATGGGAGTGGTTTTTCATCCAACTTCAAAGATGCCTTGCCTTAGGGGATGGTGATGACATAGCTATAATTTCTGATGAGCATCAGGTTAGAATTCACTGTTATTTTATGTTTAGAAACACATTATTGTATTTGCCTAAAGTGTTGTTTTTGTTTTTCAGGCCATTTTAAATGTTGTTTCAAGTGTTCTTCCTCTAGCTTAACATAGACACTGTGCGAGGCACATATTTGCACTATGGCACAAGTCTTTCAAAGGAGATGAAATGAAGCTTTTGTTTTGGAAGATTGCCAAAACTTACAACATGGCAGATTACAATGACGCCTTCGATGAATTGGAAAGGGTGAATCCAGAGGCTGCCACTGCTTTCAAGACCTACAACCCGAAGCTCTTTTGTAGGTCATTTATAAAGGCAAGTATAAGAACAGATGTTATAACCAACAACATGGTTGAGATCTTCAACGGCTACATCATAAATGCTAGAACAAAGCATCTAATATATATGCCGGAGGACATACGAACTACATTGATGCAAAGATTGGTGTTAAAAAGAGAGGCAATGGAGAAGGAGGACTCAAAACTCTGCCCAAGAATCCAAACCAAACTTGAATCGGAGAAGGCTAAAGCTGCATATTGTGATGTTCTTCCTTCCAGCTTGCATACATTTCAAGTGAATCTCTACCTGGATAGTCTGAATGTGGACTTGGAAGCAAGAAGTTGTACATGTAGGAAGTGGGATATGTCTGGCATACCATGTTGTCACAGAATAGTTTGCATATCCTTCATTTCATAAAGAAGCTGAAGACTTTGTTGAAGACTGCTACAAGAGGGAAACTTATTTGAAGGCATATGCAGGGTCTATTCCCCCATGTGAAGGTGATAGACATTGGCCTAGGATAGAGTGTAAGTTGTATCCTCCTCCAATAAAAATGGGTCCTGGAAGACCTAGACGGAATAGGAGAAAAGACCCTTTTGAAAACCCCAAATCAAATGGAAAACTTCCTACACATGGTATTGAGATAACATGTAGTGTGTGCCAAATCAAGGGACATAACAAAAGAAGATGCCTTAATAGAGACAAAGTCGTGCTTATGGAACCTCAACCCAAGAGATCAAGGGGAAGACCAAAAATGAATTCTCATGTTATGGACTATACATCAACAGCTGCACCGGTAAACCATCATTCAATCACAGCAGAACCCAATAGATTGGGTAGATGAGGTAGAGTTATTAGAGGAGGAAGTGGATCCAGTGGAGGAAGAGGTTCAACAGGGAATAGGGCATCCTCTCAGCAGGGACGAGGAAGGGGCAGCAGAGAACATACTAATTAGCATAAATGCATGATGTATTGTTGGTGTTAGCTATTAAACAGTTTTATGGATTCTTATTAAACTTTTGGTTTGTTGACCACAATGTTAGTTGATGTTACTTTGCCTTTTTGATGATTCTGTCATATTGAACATATCGGTGATTTGGGTCAAATGAGTTGATCTGGTGTTTTATATTTGTGTATGTTTGTAGACTGGATGCAATTAAGAGTTCTGTTTCTTGTTTAGTTATATCAATGGTCATTGGGTCCCCTGATTTCCATTTGAGAATTTTACTGATTTGTATTAGTATTGTAGCCAGTTGTTCTAACTCGTGAAATAATCAAATTGTTTGCGTTGAGGTTCACCGATATTATTTGTACTTGGGGGAATATTAGCTCTTCCTAGGTGAATATTTTCTTGGAAATATATGGCTGTTTGTGCATTTGAGTTCTCTTGGTAGTTTTTTTTTCAGCAGTAGGTGAATTTTTTCTTGGAAATAATGGGATGCTTCTGGGGTTAATTTTGTTGGGGGAAGAATTTACTTTTTGAATATCTAATGCGTGTTTGGTATGGGCAGCTTCCATTGAATGAATAGTGCAAAAAAATTGCACTGTTATTTATATGTTTATCAGTTGAAAAGAAGTTAGAATGTTTATCAGTCTGCATTATCCTTCCTTAAAGTGGAGTGTAAAAGTTGAATAAGTTCAAATGTGAATTGCACAATCCTGAATAAGTAAGGATATCAATTAATCATTTGGTGCACTTTTTCTTAAAAATGACATGTATAAGCACCTGTAATGCTACACTTTGAACCTATAATATCAATTTATCAACCTGTACATTTGCAAACGTGCATTCCAAAAGCAGCAGCTTTAAGCTAACTTTAAGGCTAATCTTTAAGATTTTAAGCTTAACTGTCAAGCCAAAAAACTGCAATTTTAAACTAACTAAAGAACTATAATTCTGCACCTTTAAGCTAACTGTCAAAGTAAAAACTGCAATTTTAAACTAACTAAAACAGTATAAATCTGCACTTAATCGCAGCTGCATCTTTAAGCTAACTGTCAAAGTAAAAAACTGCAATTTTAAACTAATTAAACAAATAAATCTGCACTTAATAGCAGCCCACAACAATTTCTATTCCATTGTAGTCAAATACATATGATTCAATTCTAAGCTCAACTCCAAATGACAGCACACACCATTAAAAAGGAGCCATGAAAGAATTAAAAAAGGAGCCGTGAAACAAGTCTACACTCTACTGCAAATTTTATTAAACTTCTTGTTACAACCTACTTCAAACTCAAAAATACAATGGCAAATAGGAGCCATGAAACAATTAGAGCCGTTGCATACTTCTTCTCGTTCTTTGAAGACTACAAATTCGCAATGCACATTTGGAAGATGTCATTCTTCATATGCTCGACTTGTTCTTTCGGATTTTTCTTTTTTAGCTGTAACTTTTTTATCTTTTCCTCCATTTTCTTCATCTGTAAGTGTACATCAGATGCATTACAATTCTTCTTAACCAGGTTGGTGTCTTCACTTTCAGTAGCTAAACCTAACTCACTTGCATTTTCCCACCTGAAAAAATCACAGTTTGCATCCTAACCAACAAAAAATTATTTATTCCGCATTTCCTTGACAATATATATAAATTACATATACAATCAATAACCACATGCATGTGAATTTTTGAATTTTTGAATTAAAATTATCTTTATTTACAGTGACACTGAACTCTTGAATTCCATCTACTGGTAGATTTCGTCGAACAAAAAGTCAAGAACCACAGGCATGTGAATTTTTTCTTTTCTCAAAATGGTTCGACACAGACTGAATAGAAAGGGGAAAAAGCGAGGAAGAAGCGAAGAGAAGAAGATGAGAGAAGAACAGTAAGCTTTTACGATGAATAAAAATTAACGAATAGTACTCTGTAGGTTTTATCTGCGGTGGTTAATAAAATAAAGAAATAAAGATAAGTGTATCGGTTACTAACCTGGGACAATAAGTAAATAATTGTCTGGGACCAAAGAAAGCAGATGACACGAAAAGGTGGGATTTATTTCAGATTACTAGTAAGTGGGACCATTTTGAGAAGAAGAGTAAAAGGTGGGATTATTAGAGTCAAATTTTCCTTATACAAATGCAACCTAGTAAAGGAGTTGTAACTAAGGCTTATGGTCCGATGAATAAATGGTTGGTTCTAGAATGGACTTAATGATAAGAGAAAATAATAATGGTGTAACTAAAAATGACATTTTGACCTCTTTTAGTGTATTTAATAAATGAAAATGATGTTTGGTAAATAGTTATTCGGCCCTAGCATTTTTGGACGGAATCGCTGAAATGGAAACGCCGCAAATAGGTGAATGTTGGGTTAGAATTTGGAAATACGTCATTTTCTACTAATTGTTATGGCCAAAAAACTAAATTACCAAATATCTTTTGGCAATCCATCAACTTATTCTGCTAGTCAAAGTCGTCTTTTGAATTTGCTATTGACAACTTGCTAACATAATGCGCTATTTGTTAACTGTTAACCGCTAAATGTCAAATAAGCCCAACAATTATGAGGTGGTTAGGATGGGGTGAGCACAAAGGTGAACACAATTGGAGCAAAGTAATGCATGGCTAGGGAAGGGAAGTTCACAAAGTTTGACATTGTGTAATTAGAGTTGGTTTAAGTTATAATTATAATGTACAAGTATGTATAAAAGGAAGATCAACTAAT
Source organism: Cuscuta epithymum (assembly GCA_945859915.1). Lineage (NCBI taxonomy): Eukaryota > Viridiplantae > Streptophyta > Magnoliopsida > Solanales > Convolvulaceae > Cuscuta > Cuscuta epithymum. The sequence continues at coordinate 255,877 of CAMAPF010000089.1, read as the reverse complement.
ATTAGTGGATTCCCTAAATAGGAGTTAAAAATAACAAATTTTCTCAAATAGAGGTATCATTGTTTTATTAGCAAAACATGACTTGTATATTTGAGAAGGAAATATATTTATTCTTATTTTAGAATTTTCTCTATGTTTTATTCTTATTTGTAGTAATTTTTTTACAAAGTGTCAGATTATATATGTAGGGGTTAGGTTGAGGGGTATGACGGTCGACGGATATCTACCCCACTGTTCCGCCTTACCCTGGGTGTGAGAATAGAATGGTCAACCTACACGGGTAGCTCAATTGAAACTTGCAGTGATCGTGTAGAAGTTACAACTCATGTGCTGGTTTATTTGGACATCTGATACGCATGAGTATGAGATTTTTTTTCCAGTTGATCGGAGTATGAGATTTTTTATCATTGAACTAAGTCACCATAATTTATAATCTTCCAAATATCTGGTGGAGTTGGTGCTTTAGAAACCTTTGAGATCGAGAGTTTGGGACCTAATTTTTTGGAACACAGGGAATAAATTGATCATAGGACCGCTCCTATAAGGTTTAAATATGGTTTTAGTCCCTGCAAGTATGATACACTTTGTTTTAGGTCCCTGCAAAATATTTTCTTTGGTTTTCATCCCTGTAATATGTGCTATTTTGGTTTTAGTCCATCTCTAACTCTGAAACAACTCTACTTAGATTTTTTAATTGTCGGTTGCATAAATCTACTAGATACGTTTAAATTTAGGGATAATTTGAGTTTGCACCCCATTTTATTATCCGAATTAGACTTTGCACCCCGTTTTTGAAATCATTAGTATTTGCACCCCCAACCCCGTATGAAAAGACAAAAATGCCCCTTGATCAGGAATTTATTGAAGGACAACAAAATTGTTAATGGAGGGGCATTTTAGTCTTTTCATACGGGGTTGGGGTGCAAATACTAAAGATTTCAAAAATGGGGTGCAAAGTCTAATTTAGACGATAAAATATGGTGCAAACTCAAAATACCCCTTAAATTTATAATTTTATTTTTTGAGGCTAATATGAGAGTTAAAACAATATTAAAACTAATTTTTCGCATTTTTATAATATGTATTAAAAACCTTTTAGAAAATGAAATTAAATACTTTTTAAATGACACGACATAGAATTAAAGGATACATATTAGTCGGGATTGTTTCATTGTCAAACGGAGGTTGTTATCATTGGTCATGGACTAAAAAGGAAACCAACATAAATTTCAGGGATGAAAAACAAAGAAAATATTTTGCAGGGACCTAAAACAAAGTGAGCTATATTTGCAGGGACTAAAAACATATTAAACCCTCCTATAATATAAAAACTTTCTCCCTCTAGATCCGCCGCCTCGACCGGTCTAGGGTTTGTCCGGAGACGGCTCTCCGCCGTGACTCCGTGTTTTTTGTTTGTTGGATGTCTATTTGGATTGGTTGGAAGACACTGTCTATTGCCGATTTCCTGGCTCGAGATCTTGTACGATGGGTTTAGTACGGGTGAAGGGTTCGAAGGGTTGTCAAACTAAGGGGATTGGGATCGACGATCTCTGGTTCGAAGTTTTCCGACATAGATAGTGCAGCGGCCACGAGGTTTGCGGTGCGAGAGTTGTAGGGCATGACGGCGAAATCCATGGAGTTGTGCCACATCAATGGAGTTGCTCTTAGAGGCAGTCACTTTGTGCCTCTTTTAATATCATTTTTTTGTGCCACATCATTGCCACATATGAAATCATAAATGATATGAAATATTCCTAACTTTCTCTCAATCATGATTTTAGATTATTGTGATTTTTGTATAAAAAGTATTAAAAGAGTCTCTCTCATACAAACACATGTTTGACCGTCTAGAAATTAATGTACCAAGCCACCAAGGTTTTTTTTTTTTGAAAGAAAGCTACCAACACGTATAGTTACTTTGTTTTCTCCAATCTAATTTTTTTCTTTTATTCAAGTCATGAGTTGTACTATAAAAAATAATCCAACAAAAAATGTTACTGAAAATCATAACCATTCAATTTTATTAATCACATATATTAATATATATATGTATTTTTAATATGTATTTATAACCATTTCTTTTGTGGGTGCCTATTATTATTTAAAGTTAAAAAATGCTAATTCAATTATTGCAATCTTTTAAAATTAAAAGGTAATACATACCTTTTAAAATGATGATGCATGCTATTCAAAAAAATGGAGCTACGTGCTATTCAAAAAAATTGAAGATACGTGCTATTAAAAAAATGAAGCTGCATATCGCTTTTTTAATCAAATAATTTTTTTTAAATGAACATGTACTACGGGGTAGTATGGAGGAGCAAGACTTTGCTAATTGCTACTAACTACTTACCATGAAAAGAATTAGAGGTAAATAAGGAAACAATCACACGGTTATCCCAATTTTCCATATATGTTGGAGAAATCATTTAAAATAATCTGGTTTCAAAACTTGATGCTGGATTTTTTTTACAAATAATCTTTGCAAATAATTTCTTTATCTCAATCATAATCTCAAAAAAATCAGCCACCTCATCAAATTAATCTCTAAATAATCTAAACAATGGGTTGCTCTAAACAAATTTTGACGTCCAAAACACCGGCGACGGATTAGTTGACTAATGGAATTAATAATGACAAAGCATTTTTTCTTATACGGAGTTATTGATGATCGAAAGCACAAAAAGAAAATATCTTAAATAAACGCGCGAACCATCCTTTGTCATTTCAAACTGTTGATTATTATAAATATCGTGCTTAGGCTTAGATTTAGAAATCTACACTAGCAGACAACTTCCGATATTTGCGAAATTAGAGCTGGATAATCGTATAGAAGTAATAATTTTAGAAGCAAATAACGTTGATTCCAATTTAAGAACTCTTTGAGAATAATGCAACTGCTGAACTGCAGGATGTTTGCAAGTAAAAGCTTTACAAAACTGTCGGCAAAAAAAATCAATATGCACGTCCAAAAGAGAAATAAATGCACATACTAATTGTGTAGTATTATTTATTTATTTATTTACTTATTACTTTATGTATAGAGTTCTAAATTCCTTTTAGTTCTGAATTTTAGGTAAAATGAAGGATATATAAAGTATACATGAATACTTCGTAATATATATGTTCATTTGTCAAAAAAAGTAAACATAGGGGTGTTTGTAACTGATTCTTCTTCTGCTTCTTTTTAAAGAGCAGAAGCAGAATCAGAATCCGTTTTCAGAAGCTGGTACCTACCAGCTTCTAAAAAAACTGATTCTGAGAGTAAATTAGAGCACCAGAAATGCTTCTGGAATTTCACCCAAACACTCCAGCTTTTGCTTCTACTCCCTGAAGAAGCAGAATCAGTTTTGAGAATCAGATCCAAACACCCCCATAACCTTCAATTTTTAGGATAACACAAAAAGGCCAGGAAATATGTAAGTATATATGTATGTTGAGGTTTATTCCTCTCGGTCCAAGTGTTCAACATTTCCTTTGATCTTTAGTTAGATGTTGATGGATTGGTATGTTTAAATGATCTAGTTGATTACAGGTTTGTGAGCACAAGTACCTAATAGAAGGAATGAGTAGGAAATGTAAAGTGGGTCAAGTTCTATTAATGCCTTAGAACGATTACAACATACTCTTACAGAGCCAAGTGCTGAACCTCTATTCTAATTAAGTCACGAGTATACAAAAGAGTAGAGGGAGAGGCTAAAGCTATTGAATGTAAGTTGTCATTTACAAAAATGCCATTTTCAGTTTTCATTTTCTTCTCACATTTTGCATTTCCAATTTTAGTATGACGATTATGAATATGTAAATGCCTGAATTTGTATCTAAAAATTACGGATTACATGTGTTGAGATATTGGGTCCAGACCCAATATACCCGGCCCTAAGTATGACGGGGCCCCGAGGAAACATAGGGCTCAAAGCGGTCCGGAACACCTCGATCGGCATTCGGCACATTTCGTCTACTTGGAGTATTTCAGGAAACACCGGCATCTAAACACCCACGAAGGGGTCCCGCACGCCGAACGCACCACCCGGACGGATAGTCCACAAGTGGAGGCCGCATTTAATGCCAAAGCATGGCAATAGCAAGTGGGGGCTGTGAAATAATGGGAAAGGTTACCCCAGTAGGGTACCTGGCAGGTATATTTATAATAATAAGAGTTTCCAAGAATACAAATTATTCCTAAATTAACATTAGGCTATTACCTAATTTAATATTAGGCTATTACACCCCCTCAAACTGTGCGGGAGATACAACGCGCAGGTTGTCCTTTAAAAAATGAAATTGCTGACTAGAGAGACTCTTAGTAAATATATCAGCCAGTTGAAGACTAGTAGGCACATATTTAACGACAAGATCACCATGAGCCACGCGTTCACGAACAAAGTGATAATCAATCTGAATATGCTTGCTCCGAGCATGTTGAACAGGATTCGCTGTCAAGTAGGAAGCAGAGATGTTGTCGCAGAACAGACGAACTGGGGCCGTGACAGTAAATCCAAGCTCGAACAGAATGGACCGAATATGAAGTGTGTCCTGCACCGTGTAAGCAATAGCACGATACTCTGCTTCTGTAGAGGATTTGGAGACAGTAGGCTGCTTCTTGGATTTCCAAGACACGAGATTGGGTCCTAGAAAAACAGCATAACCCGTGGTGGACCGAGACGTGTCGGGACACCCAGCCCAATCTGCATCCGAGTATGCTATAATGCAAGTCGCCTTTGGTGTGGGCTGAAGCCACAGACCATGATCAATGGTACCCTGCAAATATCTAAAAATCCTTTTGACAGCAAAAAGGTGAGTAGTGCGTGGGGCATGCATAAACTGAGAGACTAAATGCACTGCATAAGTAATATCAGGTCTTGTCAAAGTTAAATACTGTAATGCACCTACCATACTGCGATACTCAGTCGCATCTGCAAGTAGCTCGCCATCAGTGAGAGATAAGGAAGTACGAGACGCAAGGGGAGTGCGAACTGACTTGACAGTGTGTAAATGAAAGCGAGATAAAAGGTCAGAGACATATTTCTGCTGGGAGAGAAACAAACCTTTAGGATTACGAATGGCCTGAATGCCAAGAAAATAATGAAGATCACCCAAGTCTTTCATGGAAAAATGGTGAGCAATAAGATGAATGAACTGAGTGACAACAGATGATGAATTGCCAGTAATAATAATGTCATCCACATATAGTAACAAATAAATAATCGAAGTGCCCTGGCGGTAAATGAATAGAGAGTTATCCGACTTACTACATAAAAAGTTATGAGAAAGTAGGAAACTACTGAACTTATGAAACCATGCCCGCGGGGCCTGCTTAAGACCATAAATAGCCTTGCGCAGACGACATAAATGATGAGGATACTGAGGATGAATAAAACCCCGCGGCTGACGCATATAAACTTCTTCAGTAAGATGACCATGAAGAAAAGCATTTTTAACATCAAGCTGACGCATAACCCACCCGAATGAAATAGCTAAAGTGAGAACAGTACGAACAGTGGTGGGTTTAATAACAGGACTAAACGTTTCAGAAAAATCTACACCAGCCTGCTGATTAAACCCCTGAGCAACTAACCGTGCCTTGTGGCGCTCAATAGACCCATCTGAAAGAAATTTTGTCTTATAAATCCACTTAGAGCCAACAATATTTTTAGAGTTATCAAAAGGTACCAAATCCCAAGTGTTGTTAGCAATAAGTGCATTAAATTCCTCAGCCATAGCCTTACGCCATATCAAGTGTTTATTTGCCTCAGAAAAACAAGTAGGATCTGCTGAAAGAACAACCGTGTTTAAATTAAAAATAGTTTTTGGTTTAAAAATTCCAGATTTCGCCCGAGTTTGCATCGGGTGGACATTAACAGGGGAAGGGGGGTGCTGTTCGGGCTCAGGTGCGGGGCTGGGCAGTGGGTTTGTAGATGGGGTGATAGGTGGGTTGTTCGGCTGAAATGGAGTGGGGTCAGATACAGGGCTGGTCGGTGGACTGGACTCAGCTGAGGAGAGCTCGAGCTGCTTGGTGTCCGGTGTAGCGAGGTGTTCCGGACTGGAGAAGCTGACCGGGATGGGGTTTGAGGTTGGGGTGGTCGGACAGGCCGTATGGCGGGACTGAGGTGGCTGGTTTGGGATGGGCCGAGGATTCCGAGGAAGAGGTAAGAGAGCAGGTCGGGGATGGTCCTTTGGGAGTAAGTCTGATCGGCTCCAGGAGGAAATAGGGAGAGGAGTTTGGGAGGTAGAAGGCGTGTTATGCATAGTAGAGGTCAAAGTGGTGTACGGAAAAATATTTTCACAAAAACGCACATGCCGACTTATGTATACTTTTCCGGTTTGAGGATCAAGACAACGATAACCTTTATAACCAGATGCATATCCTAGAAAAACACATTGAATGGATCGGGGAGAAAGTTTATTGGAGGAACTGGCAGAAATATTTGGAAAACACGCACAACCAAAGACACGTAAAAGGGAATAATCAGGAGATTTTTGAAAAAGTTTTTCATAAGGAGAGTGACCAGACAACGTTGGAGTGGGTAATCTGTTAATAATATATACAGCCGTAAACAACGCATCAACCCAAAAATGACTAGGAAGAGATGCCTCAATAAGCATAGTTCTAGTTAGTTCAAGTAGATGACGATGTTTACGTTCAGCAAGCCCATTTTGTTGAGGAGTGTGAGGGCAAGATTTTTGAAAATAAATTCCATGAGTATCAAAAAATTGCTGCATATGAGAATTAACAAACTCACCCCCTCCATCACTTTGAAAAATTTTAATTCTAGAGTTAAAAAGATTTTCAACTAAAGATTTAAAAATTTTAAAAGAGTCAAAAACCTCGCTTTTATGACGTAATGGGTAAATCCATGTAAAACGAGAAAAATCATCAATAAAGCAGACATAATATTTAAACCCTAAATTAGAAAGAACAGGAGATTGCCACACATCAGAATGAATTAATTGTAAAACAGAGGAAGAAGTGTGAATAGCATCTGAAAAGGGTAATCGTTGAGACTTGCCTAACCGGCAAGAAATACAGTCATGGGAAAAACTAGAGCTATTACATATGCGTTTTTGACCACTTAAAATACGTAAAATATTTTCACCACAATGACCTAATCTACGATGCCACACAGGGCCGGTGGTGAGGACTGAAGATAAAGCTAGGCTAGATGGTGGACTCAGGCTGAGAGGATAGAGATGGCCATTAGTTGTTGCCCGAAGAAGAACCGCCCCCGAAATTTTGTCCTTAACAAAAAAGGAATTTTTGTCAAAAATAGCAACACAGTTGTTATCAGCACACAATTTTTGAATTGAAATTAAATTAAATTTAATATTAGGCACATGATAAACAGATTTCAACAGCAGTTGGCGGCCAGAGGAATTTAAAGAAATATCACCAACATGTTTTATAGGGAGTTGAGCACCATTAGCAACACTAACAATAGTTGGACCAGAATAAGTAGATTTATTTGTCAAAATACCTTCAGAGGAAGTCATATGAGCAGAAGCACCAGTGTCTGGATACCACAGAGCTTCATTAGCTTGACCGGTGAGAAGAACAGGTGCAGTAGATGGAGAAAAACGAGAGGGACAGTTGATTGCAGAATGGCCTGCAGAAAAACAGATTTGACACACAACGGGTGGGGGAATTGCCCCAAGAATTCCCTCAGTTGATGAAGAGCCTGCAGATTTAACATTAGTACCACAATATAATATAGCATTAGTATTTAAGGTGGACAAAACAGAATTACTCATGGCACCTGCATTCGGAGGTCTCAGTTGTTGCTGGCCGAACCCCTGCTGATGGTGCTGTCCCGGTTGCTGGCCCTGTTGCGGAGCTGACTGCTGCTGCCCGTGGCCCGGTTGCTGGCCGTACTGGTGGTAACCACGGCCTCTGCCGCGGCCGTTTCTTCCACGGCCACCCCTGCCGCGGCCACCGCGGCCTCCATGTGGGGCTCTGTCTCGATCTTGGACACCGAAAGCTTGGTAAGCAGGCGGAGTATTTTGCTGACGAAGATATAGGACCCTCTGTTCGGCTTCTAACAAGCTCCGGTGAAGAATGTCTGGCGGGAAATTATCGGGAAAAAGAGAAATAGTGCCCATGGTGGATTCATATTCTGGTCCGAGCCCCATAAGTGTGGTTTGAAGAACTTCTTTATCGGACACAGGAGAATTTATTGTAGCTAATTCGCTTACTAATGCATGAATTTCTCTTAAATAATTTTCCATAGACTGATTTTCCTTCTTTTTCACATTAGACAATAAACGCCTAAGTGTCATTGCTCTAGCCAGACTAGCAGAACGAAAACGATTTTGCAATCTTTCCCAAATCTCAAAGGAGTGTTTAAGTTCATGGACATCAATTAATACATCACGAGTAAGAGTAGCAAAAATCCAAGAACGAATTGTTTGATCAACCCTTAACCAGTGATGATACTCCGTATTAATTATTTGATGATTATTAAAGTCAATCGTGTACATCGGAGGTACCTTTGTGGAACCATCCAAGAAACCAAACACACCTTGAGAGACGAGGAAAGCTTCGAATTGAGTGCGCCAGGTGATGTAATCTTCCACAGCTTTAAGCTTAATAGTAACAATTTGAGTAACGTTGTTGGCCGGTGAGATGGATTGAGAAACCACTGCCATCGGAGACTGAAATAGGGAGGGATCATGCGGCCGAGATATCCCAGGAGCACCGAAAAATGTTGAACCAAAACTGCCAGGGGTGGGGTGTAGCGGTTGCGCGGTAGACGGTACCGGAGTTGAGAAGAGACTGCCGGCAGCAGGAATGACCGGTGGCTGCCATGGGAGTACCGAAGGGATGGTGTGAAACAGAGAGTACGGACCATCCGTAACAATAGGGGAACCGGCAGTGTGCAAAGATGATCCCGGTTGAGAAGAAATCACTGGCGGCGGCTCGGTCAAGGAGACAGAGGCGCTAGTGAGGACCACGGCTGCGTCGGTAAAAGGGGCAGAAACCGGCGCCATAGTCGAGGAGGTAGAAGCAGCAGTGAAGGCATCCATGGAGGAGGAAGAAATTTCAGTGGTGGAAGCCATGGTTTCGGCGGAAGAGAAGGCAGCGGCCGAAGGCCTAGATCGAACGAGGGTTAAGGAGAGAGAAAGAAAAAAATTTAGGCTCTTGATACCAGGTGAAATAATGGGAAAGGTTACCCCAATAGGGTACCTGGCAGGTATATTTATAATAATAAGAGTTTCCAAGAATACAAATTATTCCTAAATTAACATTAGGCTATTACCTAATTTAATATTAGGCTATTAGGGGCATGGGTGCATTCGTGGCAGAGGTTATGGCCTACCGGATTCAGCCACGTGTCCATCTCACCCATCCTCACCATAGTATAAATACTTGGGCTTAATACATTGTAAAGGGTTAACATTTTCATACTCAGAGCTTAGCAATAAAATCATCTCTCTTGTATTGTATTCAAACTTGTGCCGACATACCGTTCGGGCAGTTATATTAAGTAATCATCGAATTACTTAATACAAGTTAGCTCCTGAGTTATTCCTTAATTCACTGTTTTATATTTCATACACCTTTATAAACCAAACTTCCTTAATATCAAAAGCGTGTGTTGGACTTTCGGATCCACGTGAAAATATTGTTATTATGTCAATTTTATTCTTATCCAGCTGGCATTCTCGTTGGAGACAGTCAGGAAGGGACCTCTGGCGGCAATTCGTTGGAAGATGGCAACGACGAATTCGCCGAAGGGTGGCACTGGTGGCGGTCTTGCCATTGGTTTTGGCAGAGGCTCCGTCGGTGTTTGCAATAGATACTAAGGCTACTAAGGCGTAGCTGGTCTCTATTATGTTTTGTTTTTAATTATTAAGACTTGGACCTTCATTAAAGATTATACTACGTATTTGTCAAGCTAATACGGAGTATATATTATAGTCCCTATAAAACATTGAATCTTATATATGTGCTCTTTCATTGTTTTGATCTTAGGGAATTGTCCCTGTTTTGTTTTTGTTTTTCCGTTGCACTATTTCAATCTTAGAATGTTTTTTTGGACTGAAATTTGTTGGTCTGGTCTGCTTAAGTCCGATGTGGTCTGGTCTGGTAAACGTCTGATCTTTGTGTATTTTATAACTATGGAAATCTGATCTAGTCTGTTTATGTCTGGTTTGGTCTGGTCTGTTTAAGTTTGGTATGATCTGGGAATGAAAATAGTTCAAAAGAAAACATCCTAAGAGCCCGTTTCGTAACCCTGTTTTTCAGCTTATCAAAGTTTATTAGCCAATTTTTCATCAAACGTTTAAGTTTTGATTTTGCACGCTAAATGGTGTAATAATAAGAAAAAGGAAGGTTGAAGTTACTTTTCTAGCTGTATTGGCTGAAGTTGGTGTAGATGACCATTTTACCTATTTACATATAATTTTTCTTTATTTTATTAATGAAATATGGAGTATATTTTAATTATAGTTTTTTCACAAATCTGCGGAATCAGTCAATTCGTCCACTTCAACTAGAATTTTATAAATTTCAGCAAAATCGACTGATTCAGCCGATATTGATATTACCAAATACCTATGTAACACAGAAACTCTCGGAAAAGACTACGTTTCCCATTTCGGAAACTCTTTGGAAATTGTCCAAATAATAAGCCTTTTTTGAACAAAATTTGACGTTTCTCATTTCTCGTTTTCTCATGATTTTCGCGTTTCCGTCCAACATAGCCAAATACCAAACAAGCTCTTAATTTAATTTAATAGCTATTTTATCAGCACTTACAAAATAATACTTCGTATTAATTAATTAAAAAATAACAAATACGGAGATTTTATCATAAGTTCCACACGAGCAACCATTCACCAAGATATATAATAAATCGTGCCTCAATATATCAACCGAACAAGATACTACAAAAACATTAAAAACTTGAAATCTATTTCAAATTAATATACAACTATATTAATTAGGTCGATCGTGCACCAATTCCATCTATTGGCCGAACAAGATACTACAAAAACATTAAAAACATTAATACAAAAACTTGAAGTTGGAATTGCTGTATTGGCCGAACAAGATACTACAAAAACATTAAAAACTTGAAATCTATTTCAAATTAATATACAACTATATTTTTACGTTGGAAAAAAAAAAGAATTAATAGGCCTATGATTGATTGATTGGTGCCCCTCTTGGCTTTTGCTTGACCCCCTTAGGTTCAGCCATCTACCCAAAAAAGGTGGAATTGAATCATTCACTCTTGGCACCCACACACCCCAACTCAACCCGATAGAATGGTGGATAGTAAATTACCATATGATTTCAAACAGTTTTTGAGTGAGCTGGTCCAAGATAAGTATGTACAAGAAGTCTTCATATTGAAATCTGAATCCAATCAGCGAGCTTACTTAGTCACGTACCATTAAGCTACCCGAGCAATTTACAAATCTTAAACTACACTTAGGTCGGCCATGCATGTACATACATATATATTCGCAGGACAAGCTACAAGCGCATTAAAAAAGACAGGATCATTAAAAGGACAAGCTAATAAGTAGCTAAGCAAAATTAATTAGCAAATACTTATAAATTAATTGGAAGGTGCGGAATATCAATTTTAATGACGACTTTTTCTTTATAGTTTTACTTTTATAGGCATATACGTACGACGGTGATATGATATTTCATGCAACATCTATCACTAATTAAAAGTGGTTAATCAATTTATGATCTAGCTAGCTTAGCTTTGTGGCTCGCTCTAGCTATGTCTAATGTTTGTATCCTCTAACTTCCATCAACCTCATTGCCTTATCTTCAATCTTTTTTTTTTATCTTGGGTGGGCCCAGCTGAAATGGTCTTATTTATATGATGTATGTGCTGAATGCGTTTAATAGCTAAGTCATGCATATCTAATCTGAAATATTGAGTTGGATATATTGTACAAAGTTAGTAGTATAAATCTTGCCTTTTTTCATAACTATTCAACTAGTGGATATGGCGGCTTATAATCACCAGCAGCTACTTCTTTCTGCTCTTCTTACACTTGGTCTTATTTCGTTGTTGGGTTCAAGTTTATGCTATGCTCAGGGTCCGCCTTCTCCGGGCTATTACCCAAGTTATAAAGTTGGATCAATATGGTTCAACCAGTATTTTAGCAGTTATTGGGGTTCTCAGCATCAATCTCTTGACCAGCATGGAACTTTAGCCATATGGCTCGATCGAGCCACAGGTATTGTAGTACATTTTATTATAGAAATTAAAGTGGGGATAGATCCATGTTGAAGTATTTCTCGGGTTAGTCCTAGTATCAGGTTACCTTTTTGAATGGAAGTATAAGTCTTAAAAGAACTACACTTGTTGTGTCAATGAACGTATAACGTCTCGTGCAGACGAGATTCGGTCTTTTTTAATCACGTTGCGGTTATAATTCAATTTGAGTGTTTCAACAATTTCTGGTCTGCTTTTGGGATTTAGAGATGATGGGTACATCTTTCCTCATAGATTTCTTGTTTGAGATATATTATACTCTTCACCTAAAATGGTTTAACTCTCAAAGTGAAGTTCCAAACTAAAGAAGGTTGTTTCCCTTAGCTTGGATTTTGAGCTCATAAGTAAACATTTGATTCACTAAACTTTTAGCCTTTTAGGACATGAGTCTAATTCAAAAGATTTAAAAATACTCCGTAGTTGGTAAAGCCTAATTCTAAATCAGACATTTGATGCAAATTAAAAATGTCCTTTTCTTGTTTTCGTGCTATATATGTACATTACAAAAAATGCCTCATTATAAAGGCCGGTATCACTACAGTAAATTTTTAACAAAAATTGAGAAGTGTCTGATTTCATTTACAATTTTTATGACAAACTTTTGCTTGCATATTTTCAACGAAAGCATATTTATGTCACAACTGGTGGGTGGGGAAGGGGGCTGGCTACCTTAATTATAACCAGGTTGTCTCTTCTGTACAATTTGTCTTTCTTTCCTTTGCGCGTTATTATTAACTTATTTTAATTAACATTTTAACAAAAGAACTTATTCTAACATTTTAGTTTATTCATTGGGAAGGTTGGGGAAAAAAAACAATTATCAATCAATTCTTATCGTACTCACCTTTATACACACCTTATATTCATCATGTCTGTGAGATTTTTGTCTCATTATCTATGAATCCAGTTCACGAACAAAATATGTCTTATTTTGTCGGTGCAAAGACATATTTTTTCTGTGAACGAGATTCACAGACTAATAAAAATCTTGCACAAACGTGATAGGTATAAAAGTGGATATAAAAGTGGCTAGAAAACGTCATTTTGTGAAAATAAAATGCATGTTTCTCAGTTAGATTGGGTCATTGGAGTCGTTTATTATACCTGCCCAAATAAATGCCTTCAAGTATACACGTCAAACACTGAAACACTACTACGGAGTACTAGTCTACTGCAACTATTGTGCTTGTATCGTTTTCGCACCTCAGAAAACGATTACGGAATACAATGGTACATTCAATCAATCATATCCCTTGCTCACAGGGAGGACCGTAGTGCAGACCCGGGGTTACCCCTCCTCCAACAAAATTTATTTTTGGTATATATACTCCGTATATAAGAAAAATAATTTTCGTTCTCAAAAATTATAATTTTAGCCCTCAAAAAATATTTTGAACCCCCCAACATGAATTTCTGGGTCCGCCCTTGCTCAAAATGAAGTCCACGTGTTTATTGTACTTTTATTGTCTTTATTAGGCTAAAGGGTCAAATAGGTACATGAACTAACTTAAAGTGTTCAATTAGCCCCTTATATAGGAGGTTCTGCCCGGCCGTCGCCAATTGGGGCGGTTCCCGGTGGAATTTGTTGATGAAATTTTTTGAGCATCTTCTTCATTAAGTCTAGTTTACCTGTATCAAATTTTAGCTAAAAATTGAACCGGGAAGGCAGTCAAATGATTTTCCGAAATGTACTGCGTTGTTTAACTGCGCAGTTATCTTCAAAAAATCATTTGACTGCCTTCCAGGTTGAATTTTTAACTGAAATTTGGTATGGGTAAACTAGACTTAATGAAGAAGATGCTCAAAAAAATTCATCAAAAAATTCCACCGGGAATCGCCCCAATTGGCGACGGCCGGGCAGAACCTCCTATATAAGGGGCTAATTGAACACTTTAAGTTAGTTCATGTACCTATTTGACCCTTTAGCCTCTTTATTATTAATACGTAATACTTCTATATTCTAAATGATCGAATATTCTAATAATTAAAGTCTATATACGGGGTATTTAGAAACTAATACTAAAAAGTGACAACATCCAAATAATTAGAACATACGGAGTATCATAAAAATTGATATCCTATATTAGTAAATAATACGGAGTATGTTGATTATTAAAAGTAGACTAAACAAAGTTTTTTGATACCGAGTGTGTATTATTTACTCCGTATAATATATACATATAAATGAATAAAATATGAATTTTTATTCAAGTGAGAGATTCCAAAATAGGATTAAAATATGAATAAAATCATAAATATAGGATTGTCATGTTTTATTCTTAAAATATGACTCATTCACTCATATTTAGAGAAATTTTAATCATATTATTCTTCTAATAGGATAAATGAGTCCTATTTGTGAAATAAATCGTACTTAGTTCCCGTAAATATATGTTCCCTAAACAGAAATAAATAATTAATGTCATCTTGAAAAGTATCTTCATATTAATATCTGAAGATGTCATTATATTATATGATGACACTATTGCTGATATGGATTATATTTATAGACATTCTAAGTATGGATTATAATCCATACTTAGAGTATGGATTATTGTTGTAGAATCCATAAAAGTAAAGATTATTATAGTTAATTTCACCTATCATTACACGTACTATTTATTGGGGGGGGGGGAATTGGATTCCTATTTATGATTTTTAGGATACCACCTTAGTTTTAATTCTATTTTTTAAAACAACCAATCTTTTTGCCAGATAAATACCAAATTATTATGAACGTGAAATATATTGTTACATTACTATCTTTTGGTAGACACTACGTACACATTAAGTTTATTTATACGTACACCAAAACATTAATTATTTAGTTCTCATATACGTAGTCCAGAAGGATTGTTTTCAGTCCCAGATCAGACTAGATCAGACCAGACCAGACCAGATTAGACCAGACCAGACTAGATCAGACCAGACTTCCATAGTTATAAAATACACAGAGAGCAGACGTTTACCAGACCAGACCAGTTCAGACCAGACCAGACCAGACCAGACCAGCAAATTTTAGTCCAAAAGAAAACATCCTAGTATTACTCTAGCTTTATTATTGTTAGTTTTAAAATGGAAAGACATTCAACTTAGCCATGGTATGATGCTCGATGATTGATATCTTTACCAGTTTTATTGAATCAAATACAGGAAGTGGGTATAAATCTCATCGTCCTTACCGATCAGGCTATTTTGGGGCTTCCATCAAGCTTCATCCCGGATATACGGCTGGTGTTATTACATCATTTTATGTGAGAACTCCTAGTATTATTAATTTATTACTCCCGTATATACTTTTTTTTAAAGTATATAAATAAGATATTTTCCCCAAAATATTACTAGTGTTAAAATGAAATTTATTTTAAAAAATATGGCTAATGGTTTTTATAATATAATTAATTGATTTAAGCATGAAAATGAACATAAATTACTACAATTAGGTTAGACCTTTTTTAATGAATATTACCAAATCAAATTCCAAATACAAAAATATGATTTGTTTTAAAAGTTTCCGAAAATTGACATATTTAATAACTAGTTAATAATGATTCGTCATCTACAATGATTTTTCATCGTAAAATACATTATAGTGACTAGTTCACGGTGACTCATACACAGCAGTTAATTAAATTTTTATCTAAAAACATAAATAATCATTTTTTTTGTCTAGGAAAACTCTATTATTAGTATTATACATGTCGTTTTTAGATTGAATGTTATAGGTATTAAATAAGAAGTCACATTTTTATAAATCACATTTAATTTAATTATATATGTGTAATTACTCCTATAAATAATGAATGATTAATTAATGGAATTGCACGGTGTGTACGTTGAATATGTAATGAAGCTGTCAAACACGGAACAACACCCTGGGACCCACGATGAGGTCGACATAGAGTTCCTTGGAACGACGCCGGGGAAGCCGTACACCTTGCAAACCAACGTGTACATCAGAGGGAGTGGAGACGGAAACATCATCGGACGGGAAATGCGGTTCCACCTGTGGTTCGACCCCACCCTATCTTTCCACCATTATGCCATTCTTTGGAATCCTGACGAGATCATGTATGTCGTCTTTCCCTTAAGCGTCCATTCAAAATTCATATACTGCCTTAATCCTAAAATTAATTCCCTGGATTATGATGGAAAAACAATTTGATTTCTGTATAAACTAAGACTATTTTTAGTAAATAAATTTTATATTCAGAAACTACATTAAAATCGCTACAAAGACTCATAAAAAATGTAAATTTTATAAAAATTTGATATATAAAGCAAAAAATTAAAAGTAATTTAAGTTGATCATGTGAATAGTGAATGAGAAGTTAATTTTGGGACGGGAGTATATATCATGCCTCCCTCTCATAATTATTGATCAAATATACCTTTTTTGATATAATAAATTTTGAATTATGATTTTAATTATTATAGAGAATACTGCATATATTTGTTATAATTTTCATATTTTAAATAACTTCATTGATTAAGAAAAATACGTTTTGTAGGACAAAGGAATCATTACGTAGTGCACCCTACTTCACAATTTCACTATAAAATCATTTGATTTTGCACTCTACTCTTTCGTGATTTTAGAGTTGGTTGGATGAAAATGATATTGAAAATGAGATTCAAAATGAAATTTCAAACTTACGAAGTCAAACAACTTTTTTAACACATTGCTTTCATGAGAAAGACACCTATTAATTGTTCTTTTGCGTGTAGAAATCTAGATTTCATCAAGTATGAATGGACTGATAAAACCCGTTTAGAGAAACATAAGATGTCCACAAATTAGTTCTCCAAAACAGGAAAAACTATCCAAGAAAATAATTAATACGGAGTATTAACAAAAGTACAGGTTACCAATAATTTCGGTTAGTTCGTTTATTATTACCGTATGCTTGACAAATAATGTGACTCCCTTTTTTTTTGACAAAATTACATGAACATGTTTCTTGCTCACTTTCAAGTATAATTCCAAATTAAGTAGTGTTAAAAATAAATAGGGAAATAAATTTAATCCAATCAAGTAATCTAAAAAAAGTTCTAGTCATGTAATCATAACGAAAACAAGTTAATTTATTTAAAAACTTAAACGACTACTTTTGTTCTCCTCAAAATGTCACTAAAAAAAATGGGATTGACATGAATTTGAAAAAAAAAACCATTAAAGATTTGGCAGGGAATACAAAGGATATGTCAAATACGTGCCACAAACATTTTGACACAAGTTATTTATTACGAAATCATCGATAAATCCGTATTAAATCCGTGTCAATCCGTAATTACTTTTAGTCTGTAGTTCACTAATTTAGTCTCGATTCAATTGAATAAGTTAATACTTGAGCCTAACAAATTTGTTACGATATCCTTCTCAGTTCCCACATAGGATAGGAATTAACAAGAAAAGTTACACATAATGGCACAAATTATTGACCAGTAGGTGACAGATATTCTAAAATCATGCTCTATCTTCGTCTGATATGATACATTTGTTTGTATTCATTTATTTTCTACACATAGTACCCTATAAGTTTTTGTAGCACCCCACTCAGGCCAAACAATTTTGTTTGCTTTCTTTCCTTATCGTCCTTCAACTAATTAACGTGTCGGCTAACTGTTCCTCTTGGATGACGTCCACTGGCCGCAGATTTTATGTCGACGACGTCCCAATCCGACGGTATCCGAGAAAGATCGACGCCACGTTTCCACAAAGGCCCATGTATCTGTACGGGTCAATTTGGGATGCATCACCTTGGGCCACTGAGAATGGCAAGTACAAGGTTGACTATAATTACCAACCCTTTGTTGCAAAGTACACAAATTTCAAAATTTGGGGTTGTGACGAGCAGGCCGCCGTCTGGTGCCGCCCCGTGGCTAGCTCTCTCGTCGGGTACACGGGGCTGAGCCGCCAGCAGTATGTTGCCATGGAGTGGGTGCATAGGTACCATAAGGTGTATGACTACTGCCAGGATTGGACTCGAGACCGTTCGCGCACACCGGAATGTTATTAAGTGGTTTGATAACTTCTATGGTACCCTACAAATTGGAAGGTTTTAGTATATTAACTTATTTGTCTTATAATTTTAGCAACTTCATATTATGTCATTTACTAATAAATTTGTCTGCATTGAATATTTTTCACCAGAATGTACTATTTTGAACATAAAATCAATAATGGCAGCACATTTTCTAATTACAATCTGCTGTACTTTTCCTTCAAAATTGTACATTCTAATGGAAGCTCTTTAATATGGACAAACTTATTAGTCGTAAGACATGATCATTAAGTTTGTGAAGTTATATGACTTATAACTGATATAAACACAAATTACGTGATTAAATCTTAAAAAAATCTATAAACATATCATCTTAAATTTGTTTAATTATTATTAAGATATGCAAGATGGGTAAATGTATAATGATTGGCCCCATATTTTCTTGATCACATCAAGTAGTTACAAGTCCATAAATATTTGGTAAACAATAAAATAATACTAAGCCCTATGAAGTTGATAGGGTACCATAGAAGATCCTTCAAAGTTAAGGGTCATATCTACAAGTTAATAAAGGTCTTGAGATGGCATGGGTTCCACGTGCCCTGAGTGTACCAGCGGAGGGTTGTTGAAGCTAGCGTCCAAGCCTTTCCAGATATGATTGTGAAATTTGTAATCAATTTCGGCACTATTGTTTTCATTTCTGTTGCAAAATGTATCCTGTAAATAATACGGAGTATATACACTCTGTAAAGATTGGGAAAAGTCCAAAGGAAACACAAAGTGTTAATGATGTGTTGGTAACACATGTACCTGCAGCCATGTGTGTCATAGTGTCGGTGCAAATTTCAAATTAATTTGCTTGTGTTTTTATTGTATGCATTCGTTATTATTTTCATATTGTTCATGAATTCAAATATGAATATGTATATAAAACTTTCTGTTATCACTTGTCATGCACATATTTTCCAATAAAATCAAAGCACAAAACTTAATTACAGTATATACTAATTAACCACTAAGGTCAGAAATAAATACGAATATGTATTCAACTTAACTTCATGGGACGACATATGATTTGAACCACGGCGGCGGATGAGGGTGCGCAAAGCGTGCCTTTGTACAGGGCCTCCAAAAATATAAGACCCGTTTTTTTTAAAATATACTCCGTATATAATGCATGTGTGTAGTTATTTTTTAAAATATTTATTACTTTATTTGCACGAATGATCCATGCAACTATTCAGGTTATCCAACCATAGGTGAAAAATTCACTTTTTCTTATCTTACTTTCATTCGTTCATTTCTGATTTTAAATATTTTTTACTAATTTTGTTTGTTCAAGTTAGAGAAAGTGATCATTTCTCAATCTCACATTTGTTTGTAGCTTTTTTGAGTGTTCTTAAGGTTGATTTTTGGTATTGTATTGATTGTTCTCAAAAGTATTCTTCAAATTGGTTCAAATCAGGGCCGACTCAATAAATTAGGAGACCCGGTACAAGTCACGAAATCAGGTCAAAAGTATTCTTCAAATTGGTTCAAATCAGGGCCGACTCAATAAATTAGGAGACCCGGTGCAATTGGATGAGTAATTTGACTCGTTCAATCAAGATTACAAATCATGTTTGGGGTCCAAGAGACCACGACAATGCTTTTGCTAATTCAAATTGAATATAATATTTTTCATATTTTTGTTTTATTACAAGTAAAATGAACATAGACAATTCAAAATGAAAAAAAAACATACATTGGTCTTTTGTTGAGCTTTAAAGTGAGAGCATTTACATTTAATTAGGCTTTGTTTGCAAACACCCAAAAAAAAGCATTTTCCAACTTTTGGTTTAAAAAAGCTAAAAAGAGTGTTTTCAAGTGACAACTTCTACTTAAAAAAACTTTTCTCGGCTTTTATTCAAAAAGTACTTTTTACTTTTTCTATTACACAAAAACACTTATTTTACCAAACGCTACAAACTTTTACTTTTCAAAATCCTTTTTTTCTTAAACACTACCGACTTTTACTATTAATCACTTTTCCCCAAATCACTTTAAAAAGTTAAAAGCACTTGGGAGTAGTGTTTGCAAACAAACCCTTAGTGTTTGCAAAAACACTTTTCCTCAAACTTTTAGGGTTTGTTTGCAAATGTTTAAAAAAAAGCACTTCTCAGCTTTTGACTTAAAAAACACTTATTTTACCAAACACTACCAACTTTTATTTTTCCCGGCTTTCGTGTCAAAAGTGCGTTTACTTTTTTATTACACAAAAAACATTTATTTTACCAAACATTATCAACTTTTACTTTTCAAAATCACTTTTTCTCACACACTAACAACTTTTATTTAATCACTTATTCTCATTTCATTAAAAAAATAATTTTTTTAAAGGAGACTCGGTTTCAAACAGACCCTTAGCAAATATAACTCCGTAATCAAAGAAGGCCATCTACAATATCATCCAACTTTTTTTGGGGTAAAACGAAAAGGGGAGCATAAAGCATCGTGCGTCCATGTCTAATATAGGTCTTCTAAACCTCTCGTGCAGGACCAAATTGTATAGGACACAATTTTCTCATATGTATCTATTTTTTTTTGTTCGAATTAAATATTGATATGTAAATATGTGAAAATTCAAATTCATTAATTCAAATGAGTGTAATCTAAAACTCTCATGTTCTTGTATATATACATCGTTATACACTTATATGTGAATGAAAGAAAAGTTTTTGATCTGATTCATTACATGTTATCAGCACAATGACTTAGTATGTAGAACAGGAGTACTACTTATTGATTATTATATGTTTATTTAGTATTGCAACTGTGTAACTTAGTTTTGCTGTGTACATGAGAAGTATATAGCTTGTAGGTAAGCAAGTTATATAAATAGACTTTATGTATTCTACCTATCACTGAAATAAAATAAAATATTATTTCCTACTTAACTACACATTTGGTCCAAGTATATCCATGGAAATACATTCCTCCATTAAAAAGTACACTAATAAAGGAACTTGGATGGGATCACATGCATACATGTATTAATGTACTTAAAAGACACGGTCAAATGAGAACAATGCTTACATTATCCGTTTTGAAGAAATATTTATTAATCTCCACTACATTTATTTGATGTTGGCATGCTTTACCGTAGTTTAAAAAAATGTAATAGATGAGCTGATGAGCCTTATAGTGCACTAAATTGTGTTAAAAGTGCATGGTTGTCACGTTAAACATGGTTCTCATTAGGTTCGCTTTGTATATACACATACAAATACAGAATTATTAGAACTGCAACACAGAATTGTATTCAACAAAATAACTAAAATTTCAAAAGGTTATGTATAGGTAAATATCTTTTTTGGGAAAGTTCCCGAAATAGGACTAAAACAGTTTGAAAATTCCAAAATAGGATTGTCATGTTTTTTATTCCCAAAATATGAGCAATTACTGCCAAATTTGGAATATACTGCCATGTTTGAAGTCTGGTACTGCCAAAACATGACAGTAATTAGTCCTATTTTGGGAATAAAAACATGTCGGTCTTTTTTTTAATAATTTCTACTTAGTAGTATCTCCATCCCGCTAAGATGAAGCATGAAGGAGGGATGAGATACTAAACAAATAAAGCATAAATAGAATAGAATTAATTATAAGTACATAAAAAAATATAAGTACATTGATAATATCAAATATTATACCTCTCATGTCGTTAAGATTGTCTCATACTAAATTTGGTAAAATTTGTGTAATTCTAAATCATTCTAACTTTATCGATCAATATGAATGACATAAAAATAATATTAGTGGAACGGAGGTAGTAGCATATATACGGAATATGTGACAAATTTAATGGAATGACATATACGGAAGATTGATCTAGTGAACTAGAAGCCCAACAAACACATTAAATATATATACACAAAATATTTTTTGTAGATTAATTAAGACTCAAGTTCAAAACATTGGATACATTTCCTTCCTCATCCAATATGTGCTCCTTGATATTTTTCTATTCTCCCAATTGAAATACTTCAAAGACAATATTTCACTAATGTTACTTCCAAAAAAATGATGAATTAAAATGCCAATTAGTAACTTTTAGTGATTACTTTTAGTGATTATAATTGTGTTCAAAGTTTAAGATATCGTAGTGATTATACTCACTAAATATTACTTAGTAAAATTTATGTCCACGAGTTTTTTTATTAGTAATATTTTAGAAAAAAATTCAATTTCAATTCCTTCACTGTGAGACCTTCCAACAATCTTCAATATTTTCAAGGTAATTTATCCGTCTTGTATAAAATAAGCATCACTGAATATATGTTCTTATGAATAATGTTTTTTTGTAAATCTTTCTAATTATTATAGTATTTGTTCTTTGTTATGAATAATGTTTTTATAAAGGGTTTTTTAAAAAATATAATCAAAATAAAATTCATTTTCACACATATGACCAATAATGACTACAATAGTGTCATAGTAACTTAAGTTTAAAAGTTGAAGATAAAATACTATGATTTCATTACTACTATAGTCACTATAGTCACATTTTTGTAAACAATCTTTTTAGTCATAAATATGTAATTATTTCTTTTATAAAATCATTATTCACCACTATCTATTAAATGTCCTATATATTTGTTCATTCTAAAAACCTTCATTTAACTTAATAAATATGTGATTGAAAAAAATTACTTCTCTCTTATATTTTTGCAAACTTTAATTACACAATTTTTATTTTATTAGTGGAAATCAAAATTTGCCAAAGTTTGTGAGTGGGAATATTTGATAACGGGTTTAAAATGTTAATTACGAAGTATAATTTTTTACTTGGACTATTTTCAGTCTCACACTAGACTAGACCGGACCAGACTAAACTTTCATAGTTATAAATACACAAAGACCAGACGTTTATCAAATCATACCAGTTTAGTTCAGACTACACCATATTTAAATAGATCAGACCAGACGAACAAATTAGGTTCAACTAAAAACATCCTTAAGGCAGGTGCAACTGCTAAAATATTTACTACCAAACGATGTCGTATAAGCTGTCTTTTGTTTGCCTTTTGCCGCTGGCCAAACGTCTTTGACCCCCCACCGTTTCGCCTCCGGCGCCCCAAATTTCAGTTCACTTCAAGCTCAGATCGGAAGGTTATGGAATAGCATGTTCACAATTCCCGCGGCTTCTCTATTCTGGAATTTCGGCTAACGATTCCAAGATTTCCAGAACCAAAGGGTACTCGCCAGTATGTTTCCTTTTCGTGCAACCCTTTTTCCGGTACCCTGATAATGGAATTAGCGTGTGTACTTTGTTTTCTCCCATCTTATATATGAGCCTTTTAGGGAGTCTGTGCTTTTTCAGAAGCACTGTAATTTAGCATCTTAAGTGGTTTTCGAGGATAATATTCGTGTTCTTTCTGCGTACTAGTTTGAACATGCTTTGGCTTTACTTTAACGTTCTTCTCTTTTTGAAGAATTGATTTCCTGTCTGCATGGAATTGAGGGATTATTTTGAATTTCACCCCTCATGAAAGGGTTGTATGTGCCTTATAAGTAACTATACTCTGTTCAACTAGTTTCACATACAAGTATACAACCGAGCTAAGACCTATTGAATTTGTATCAATTTATCTCTTGATATATTGGATCTTATAGTTGAAGCTCAAAGCTTTGGCATTTTGGTGAAAATTATCTACAGTCACGTGTTGCTTATTGAAATCTTAGAATATATAGAGCTAAAATGAACTTCTCAATAGGGTTTGGGAATAACACTTGGTGGCCAATCATGACGACCAAAACAAACACTTTAGATTACTGGTTGAATTGGAGATTCTTCGTATCTGCCATATGGATCGTTGCAGCTATGGTGGTTTCTGCATTGATGATTTGGAGGTATGAAGTCTCCGCAAAATCAAGAAACCAGCATGGGGAGGATCAGCAAGTAAAAGTAGGGACTTTACACAAGGATGATGTTTGGAAGACATCTTACAAATCCATCAGTCCTATTTGGTTGCTTACTTACAGGATACTTTCTTTCTTGCTGCTTCTGGGGTTGCTCATATCAGATGCTGTTTTACACAGTGGTCGAATATTTATTTATTACACTCAGTAAGGCAATTCAAACACTCGTTAAATATAACTTTCTCCATCAATTTTCTTGTGTCAGTGGTATAAAAATGTATCTCTCTAATGTTTTTTTGTTTTTGGGTGTAAAACAGGTGGACATTCACTCTTGTCACCATATATTTTGGGGTATGACAATCTGCATTATCTTCCACTGGTAAACAGGAGTTATCTCTTTTTTGTTGTATTTACGTGTATGCCCCCACATGTTGCAGGTAGCATCATTACATTCCTTATATGGGCTGAAACTATGTAGAAAGCCCTCTGCTGAAAGGGTTAACATTATGGGCTCAGATGTCGAGAACGGGCGTTACGTTTCCAGTAGTCAAGACGAACCACGTCTTCTGGATGCTGCTGGAATTTGGGTTTATGCTATGCAGATAATTTTTCAAGTAAGAGCTCTCCTGCCAATATGGATTTACATCAATCCCACATTATCCAGAAATGTTCAATGTTATCATCTCCAAGAATAGTAATTTTTCTTGCTTCACTTTTAGATGTGTGCAGGGGCTGTGGTGCTTACAGACATTGTATTCTGGCTCATAATTTACCCCTTTCTCACTAGTAAAGATTACCGGTTGCATTTTGTAAGTCAAACCTTAATGTTTCTACCTTCTAGGTTCTAGGTCAGATTTAATTGTTTAATCACTTTCTGAATTTTTCTTGTTAATACAGCTGGCCGTTTGTATGCATTCTGTGAATGCTGTTTGCCTTTTGGTTGAAGTTGCTTTAAATCGCCTTGTGAGTTGACTTTCCTTGACCAATTTCCAACCAATAAGCCAACTTAACCACCGTCTAGAACTGATTATTTCCTTCTTCCAGAATTTCCCTTTCTTCCGAATTGCATATTTTGTCCTGTGGACCTGCGTTTTTGTGACGTTCCAGTGGATCATCCATATGTGTGTTTCACTATGGTACGTTTGGTTTGCATATTTAGAGCTGTTCTTTACCTTTGTTGAAGTTAAAGCCAAATAATAGTACGTTCCTCTCCTCATAAACATCTGTTTTAACAGGTGGCCTTATGCCTTTTTAGACCTGGCATCTCCATACGCTCCCTTATGGTATGTTTCTATACTGTATTTTCAATTTTCGTCTCAGCCAATTCATTGATTTTATATATTTGATAGCAAGGTATAAACTTGCAGGTACTTAGGGGTTGGGGCGCTTCATGCTCCATGTTTCTTTATCTTCACTCTTATAATAAAAACGAAAAGATATTTACTGTCAAGATTTCTTCAGAGTAATGTTGGAGTGTAGTAAAGCTGAGAAAGGTGGCATGCTCAACTCCAGCAACAATTTCTTTGAACACTCATTTATGAAATAGTAATATTCGAAGATCCTTTTTGCTAGTTTAGCAACACTTTTAGTCCATGATCGTGTAGTTAGCAAGTACACCCTTCAAAGATGTGTGTGAACAGAGGAGATGTTAATGAAGCTGTTTCTTGAGGTGGGCTAGAAGGCAATCTCTAAGCGTGGCCAAGGCAACTTAGATTGGAACAAGACTAAGGGTTGGACGCGGTCCGGTTCGTTTCTTCTTCCAGCTTTTATTGTAAATTAATTTCATGTTGTGTCACTAAATTACTCAAAGAAAATGCAGTCAAAATGATGCTGTACTGTCATTTTGGTTGTGCAGTTTTGCTCATAAGTCATAAGTGGTAGGTATAATGGCTTGTATTGTTAGCTGAAGGCTGAAGCTAAACGACAGGGATACTAGTATTCATCATTCATATCTTATTGGAAATTAATTTTATGCGTCGTTATTGTAATCCAATTAATGAAATTGTAGCTATTGTTGGACACGAAGTACTATTACTAGCTTAAAACTCCTAGTTGACAACGTCTTATCTTTCTGAGTACTCACGTTTCCATCCATCTCTAATGTATTGCAAATTTAAGGGAAAAAGTTGAATCACTAAATGTCTTAAATGTTTTGTCTAAAAGAAAACAATGGTAACTTTTGGACCGGCCAACAATGACGTCTGAATCATTTTGTGAATGAGATAATAACACTTAACTAAATACCTACTAGGGGTATTAGTGTATTACTGTATCAGGGTATACATGATCAGATTATGGACCTGAATCTGATTATAATGGACTTGTTTAGTAACTAAAATACAAGTCTGGTCTATGGTCGATGTCTACTTTAACTATGTTGGCTTGCACATTTATTAACTACAAAGTATATTTTTAAAATCAATTTACCCATTTTTAAATTTATATGTATACATATTTGGACATATTATCCATTTTATCTTTTTCTTGAAGGTTTAGAATTTAGCAGTTTTAATGTTTAGGATGGTCTATTGCCAATAGAAGCAACCATTTTGATCTCTTTCTATCAAAGAGAAAGAAATCAAAGAATAATCCCAAAGTAGGACCTTATTCTAATTTTATTGGGAAAATGCACAAGCATAATCTCAACCTCTGTTAGTAATATATGGTTCGTGAATAATACAATAATACGTACGTTCATGTATAATACGATACAATTATATAAAATACGGCTTAATATATGTTTCATACGTTCGTGAAATATATAAGGATACGGACGTCTTTTAAACGTTTCACAACTTAAAAATACGGCATATAATATGTGTCTTATATACTAGGGAAAACTATCAAAAAAGCCCCCCTACTTTAAAAAAAATCAATTACACCCCCCAACTGAAATTTCGCTCAATCAAACCCTCGTACCTATTTTAAAGTGGCAAATCTCCCCTTTTTACCGGTAATGAATTGCTTGCCCGGCTACAGTGCACACGTGGCGACCCACGTGGCAGTTTTCATTTTTTTCCATTTTCTTTTTCTTTTTCCTTTCTTTTTCCCTTCTCCTTCAGGCTTCAATCCTTCCCCTTTCTCCTCCTTCTCCTACGCCCGTAACAGGCTTCCAGCAACCCCCTTCCTCCTTCACCCTTTCTTCTCCCATTTTCTTCTTTCCTCTCCCAATTCCCACCCACCGGTCGTCGTCCCTTCACACCGTAGCTTGAGACAAACCCTCGTCGTCGGAGATTCTGGAGTATCCATCGCACGTCGGAGTGGCGGACGCCTCCTCGCTGGGTCTGTCGTCCTCTTCCCTCGATTGGATGGCTTGGAAGTCAGTGAAGGTGCTCCGTTGAAGCTTCCGGTTCGAAGACGGTGCTCCGTGAGACCTCAAGGCCGGCCTTTTACAGATCTGCCGCAGCTTCAATTCGGTCCCACCGTAGTCGACGGAGGAGAAGTAGGGAGCGGGAGTGAAGGCGGAGGAAGGTGAGAAGGGTGAAGTGAGGCAGGAGAAGTAGGGAAAGAAGAGAATGGGAAAGGAAGAAAATAAGTGCAGGTGTGCGCAGGGAAGAAGGGTGCGGAAGTGAAGAAGCAGAGGAAAGGAAAGAAATGGAAAAGGAAAATGAAAAAGAAAGAGAAAAAGAAAAAGAGAGAAAGGAAAAAAGCCATGTCATACGCCACGTGTGCAATCTAACCGGGATTTGGGAGCTATCGGTTAAAAGGGGGGTTTTGCTATTTTAAAAAGAGGTTCGAGGGTTTAATTGAGTGAAATTTTAGTTGGGGGATCTAATTGATTTTTTTTAAAAGTAGAGGGGCTTATTTGATAGTTTTCCCTATATACTAATTTAATAATAGAAATAAAGAGTTATTTAGCATTTGCATGCACCACATTCTTCAATAATTTAAAATGTACGGAATAAATTTTTCATATATACGGATTTGAACACATAAGTACAATAAGTAATAAAAATGAAGTTGCCTATTTGAGTAGAAGTAGAGAGATATCATTAGAGAATAGTTGATATTACTGTGACCGTGAGTTTGGTGAGCCGCCACAAAATTTTTCGATCTCTTTGGAGTCTTGGTATAGGTGGAGAACAAAAGTATTACAGTGGTAGTACAATACTAATATCGAAACGAATTACGAATTTAAGAAGCTAATTAACCTAATTTATTAAATGTAATCACTATTAAACAATTAACGAACATATAAGGCATACATTTTTTAAGCAATATAAAAAATATTGAGCAGCTAAACATTTCATTTCAGTTGTATCACTACATTAGGCTTTCGTTTAATGGTGTGTGTTTTTGAATAAAATATGTATCAATACATACAATACGTGTATTATACATTTTATGCTTAAACTCGCCTTAAAGTACGAGAGGTTTTCAGAATTTTTCTAAAAAAATCATAAACGATAGTATTATACGGGAATAAAATACGTATCAATACGTACAGTACGCGTACGGGAATTATACATTTTATCCTTAAAGTACGCGAATTTTTCCGAATTTTTTGAAAAATTCATAAACGGGAGTATTATACGCGAATTATACGTTTGAGTGTATTATACGCGAATTATACGCGAATAAACTAACAGAGATCTCAACTACTAGTAATCCGCTTAAAATAATCCAAGACATCAATTATCTCAAAATAATCCCAAGTATTGAAAATTTTCTCATAGTGTTCCACCGGTTCATTAGTATTATAAGCAATTTACGTGTTATACGAAGTTTAAGTCATTAGAGTATTTTAAGAAATTTTTTCAATAGATGAGATTGCTTTGAGAAAATTGATACTTGAGATAGATTATTTCGTGTGTTCCTCTATATTTGAGATTATTTATATTAATTTTTCCTATTTTTATTTCGTGTGTTCCTCTATATTATTTGAGTGGCATCACTTTGCATACACTCTGCTAGGGGTGGAAACGATCCGGTTCGATTCAATATTTTGCCGAACCCGTACTCGTACTGTGACTATTGAAACGGTTCGGTTCGGTCTTAGACCTAAACTCATTCGGAACGGTTCCATTTTCAAACAAGGTGGTACCAGGTCATATCAATACCAAATAATGTCATTTTTTCAAGTGTTTAAGGATAAATTAAAATTTAGCCATTCTCCAAAAATTCACACAATTTTTCAATTTTCATATTAAATAATCAATCAATTTCAGATACAATATAGAAGTACACATTTAAACAATTAAACTATACTTCCGTCCGGTTCCATTAGTAAAGGCCGTGAAAGTGAGAATGCATTAGTCAAAATAATGATCTAAATGTACATTTAAATAATTAAATCATACTTTACAATTGTTAAACCAAACCTCATTCAACGGCAAACTCAGAAGTCGTGGCCGGGTTTCCATTATGGAATTTCGATTCTATCAGTAAGACAGTAATCACCTTGCATCGTAAACCCGACGGAACAGCACGGACGCCTAATTCACGATTCGCTGATTGCCTGATTCCCAAAATTTCTAGATTCAGAGGGTACACTCTACTCTGTTTCTTTTTCGTGCCGTGATCATGGAATTTGCGTGTATACTTCATTTTCGCACATCAGATATTGTCATCAATGCTGATACTTTTTTGGGTTGGATGGGGTTTGATTTAATTACACTTTCTGCATATCATAAGTACTGTAATATAGCAACTTCAGTGGTTTTCTGCGGTAACTTGTTTGGAATTTGAACATGCTATTAGCTTTATTTTAAATTTGTTATGTTTTTGAGCATTTGATGTTTCCGTCTACAAGAAGTTACGAAATCAAGTGCTTCCGAAACTGTTTGGAAAGCATTTCCTTGTGTCTTAGAAATGACTATGCTTCAATCAGTGTTATTTACTACTTGTATGTAAAGTTACCTAATTTGGAAGTCTTTTTAATACAGAGCCTACAAACAACTTTCCGTACCGCCCATCTAATTTCAAGCTCTATCAAGTACTATTAGTTATCAAAACTTTTGAAATTTGTGGAAACTACTGGCAGTTAGGTTTACTTGATATAGAGAATTTAGTGTTTTTAGAGCTGAAAAATGAACTTCTCAGTAGGGATTGGAGATCACACTAGGTGTCCGCCAAGCATGACGTCTGCCACAAACACTCCAGGTTACTGGCTGAACTGGCGATTTCTAGTGTCTGCCATATGGGTCTTTGCAGCTATGGTGAGTTCTGCATTGATAATTTTGAGGTATGAAGGCTCATCAAAATCAACAAATCAAGAGGGGGAAGATCAGCAAGAAAAAGTAAGGACTTTTCACAAGGATGATGTTTGGAAGACATGTAACGAATCCATCCATCCTGTTTGGCTGCTTACTTACAGGGTTATTGTTCTTTTGGTTCTTCTGGGGTTGCTCTTTGCAGATGCTGTTTTACATGGCATTGGCATTTTTTACTTTTACACTCAGTAAGGACATTCTATCTTACTTTTGTTTTCTAAATGGTCAAAATAATATGAGTTTGTATTTTTGTGTTGAGTTGTTTGGGATGATTTAACAACATTGAAGCTATATACCTTCAAAACTTTATCCTCTTATCATCATCATCATCATCATCATCATCATCATCAATACCACTAATTGATTCAAAAAATGGTTTTACTGAATGTCTAGTGTATGAGGCTATGAGCCAGACAAGCAGTTTCAAATGAAGTTCTCATTTAATATTGAGCCCATTCAAGCCCCATTTAGAGATGATTAGTTGCACATAACAAAGAGATGTTATAACACCCCACTAATGCTTTTTAGTTTGTACCTTAGTTTTATAAAACTCACTCTGTTTTTTTGCCTGGTTCAAAATAGGTGGACACTTACTTTGGTCACCTTCTACTTTGGGGTAAGCTAATCTTCACTATCATGCATTAGTAAAATTGGGGCTGTCTTTGTATGCAATGTCCGAAACTGCGCAATATGTCTGATTTTTTATAGCAAAAATGCCCCTTGAGGCTATACCAATGTCTTGAGTTGTTACTGAGGCGAACTGTGTGCACAATTAGGATGATTAAAGTATTAAACTTCAGTTCACTATCTAAATTTAAAAAACCAATTTTATTTCTTCATTAAGAAGTCAACTTTACCGGATAATCTTATGCGACTTCTCCTCCCCTCTCTTCTCTTCTGTGACTTCTCTAATTCTCTTCGCGGATGTATACAGATATTTCATTCAACTTCTCTTTCCTCTTCACTCTTCACTCTTCCCTCTCATCTTCTCTTTCTCTTACCTGATTATGCTTCTTTAGCTACTCCAGACTTTTTTCTTTGAACAGATTATTGATTTTCAGTTGTTCACAATATCTCCTCTTTGTTGTTCTATTTGACTGTGATGTTGCTTGAGTATTAATGTATTAATGACTATTTTATGGTATTATTATAAGCAATTCCAGTGCTATTTGTAATTATTTAAAACACAATTGTTTAAAAACTTAGGCTTATTCCTTGTTGCGCAATGAGGCTTACTCAA
The DNA here is from genome assembly GCA_945859915.1 of Cuscuta epithymum. Classification (NCBI taxonomy): domain Eukaryota; kingdom Viridiplantae; phylum Streptophyta; class Magnoliopsida; order Solanales; family Convolvulaceae; genus Cuscuta; species Cuscuta epithymum. Next base: position 224,277 of record CAMAPF010000089.1, on the reverse strand, counting down.
TACGCAATTCAGCAAAATCTTGAAAACTTTGGTATGATAGTATTTGTGTGTATGTCCCACATGTTGTAGGTAGGATCGTTACAATCCATATATGGGATGAAGTCTTCTAAAGATCTCGCTTCTGAGATAGAGAACTCAGATGTTGAGAGCAGTATTGGAAGTTATGCCGCTCAGATCATTTTTCAGGTAAGAACTGTCCCAATAGAATGGATTTTTACACCCCACTTTTTCCCGTGTCATTTTCCATTTGACATTTCCCACTGTATTATTAGATGTGTTCAGGGGCTGTGGTGCTTACAGACATTGTTTTCTGGCTCATAATTTACCCATTTCTCACTGATAGCGATTACCAGTTGCATTTCGTAAGTCAAAATTCTTAACTTCTATTAGTTTTATTTCTCCTTATTCAATTACAGTTGCATGGTCCTTCTCTCTTCTCTTTAGATTTGTTGGTATGTTGCAAAATCTTTTCTTACCATTGAATGATGATATTGCAGCTGGATGTTTGTCTGCATTCTGTAAATGCTGTTTTCCTTTTAGGCGAAGTGGCTCTAAATCGCCTTGTAAGTTGACTTACGTTCACTAGTCTCCAACTAATAAGCTATCCAACCATAGCTGCCAATCCTAAACCTGATATTTCCTTATTCCAGAGTTTCCCTTTCTTCCGGATTGCATATTTTCTCCTATGGACTTGCGGTTTTGTCATTTTCCAGTGGATTATTCATATGTGTGTTTCCATGTGGTATGTTTCCATATACACAACTCCTCTCTACTTTTGGACGAATCTTGGCTCCGTTTGTGTGTGCTGAAATACTTAACCGGATCATGTTTTCTGATATTTTGTTATTCGGTACTGTAAAATATTTTCCAGAAAACGTTTTCCTTGATTCTTTTGCCTTTAGTGAAATGTGAAATCAATTTCCCAAAACAAATTCATTTTTTCTGTTTCTTGTAACAAACAGAACATTAAAAGCATTTAGTTCCTCTCCGAGTCTCCGCATAAACATCTCTTTTAACTTTGATACAGGTGGCCTTATTCTTTTTTGGACTTGTCATCTCCATATGCTCCCTTATGGTATGTTAAATTCAACTCTTTATACTCCAAGAAATTTCATTTTCAAATATTTGATAGAAACATAAAATTTGCAGGTACTTGGGGGTTGGAGCACTTCATTTTCCATGTTTCTTTGTGTTTGCTCTTATCATAAGAGCAAAAAATTATTTACTGTCAACATTGGTTCATTATAATGCTCAACACCAGTATAGGATTATTTGAGTGCTCAATTGGGAATAGTCTGAAGATCAATTTGGTTAATTTGTATCTATACGTGAAAACTTGCCTACCACAGCCCACAGGGCGGATACTACTCATTTAAGGAAGCAGCAGATGATGTACTCAGTATACAAACATCTCTCTACAGAAAACTCCAAATATGTTACAATGAAAGTTGGATGAAAAATTTCACCCTTTTCTCACACGAACTGACGAAAGTAACATCGAAAACTTCGGTGTTGTAGACCAAATTCCACCCTTTTTAATGCCTTATACCCCAACGGCACCTGCATTTTTTACAACTAAAATTTATACCATACAATAGTACAATACCTACAAATCCCCTACAATTTCAGTATAGGACGAAGTGCATAATGAACCGCACTGAATATAAGTGTTAGTGAATTTGCAAGCACAATATATGTATATACTGAAATTTTTGTATACTGAAATTCGGGGTGTACTGAAATTTTAGGTATGGTAACAATATATAACGAAATTTGGTATACTAAGGTTTTTTTATATTGAAATGGTTAGGTGTTTGGTATATACTGAAATTTTAAAGTTGCATACTCAACACTAAATGCTAGTTCTGAATGCTTAAACTTAAATTTGAAAGGTGAAACCCTGAAATTAAAAGGTATTTTGAGCTAAAATCATTTCATATTCCAAATCAACGTGACAACGTCTATACACATCATATTTAAGGAATACAACATAGGGAATTAGACTCAAATAGGACTAAATCAAAGGCCGAGTAGATAAATAGGAGTTGTAAGTTTTTAACTCTTAAATAAGACTTATTTTAAACGGGCTGACAAAAATACCCCTGAACAAAAGTATTCCTCCCAACCATTGGAACGTGCGCCGCAGATCACTCATATCACGAACTGTTCGCCGCGTTCTCTGTTGCTGATAACGTCACCGGATCCTCGCCGGAGAAGATGCCGGGTCTTCTTCTTCCTTTTTCTTCCGTCTGCTCGATAATGACATGTGGTCAGCGCTGGTGCAGGTTAGTGGAAATCCAGTAAAGCCAATCGCCCACTTGATCCAAGATTTATTCCTCTCGACGAAGGATAGAACGGATAGAGAGCTTTACTAAGTTCGTCCATAAGGCTGTCTACAATATTCTTTTGATAATGAAAAGAGAAGATCAAAAAAAACAAGCAAGCCGAATCCTTTTTTGAAATGAGACCCTGGGGACAGAACTAAATTGAGTCCATAGATGTTCGCAGAGAAGATCTGCCGAACCAAATGAGAAGCACTATTTAGGTGTTAATTGCTAAATCGAAGAGAAGACCTCCTTTTACAGAGTCTGAGTGTCCTGCAATCCATTTCAACTTCTACTAAATTACAATATTACTATTGCTTTTTTTAATTTTTGTTTTACTTTGTAAATTCATTTAATTAAATTAATTTTTGGAAAGTATTTCATTATTCATTTTGCAAAAGTTATTCTTTAATACTAAAGTGATATTTCATTAATTGTGACATTTTCAGTAATTTAATTACATTATAGTTGTATATAATATTGTAATGTAATGTCATTGTTTAAAATCAGTGATAATGATATGAAAATGTCATATTTTTATACAATGTTGTTACGGCTGAATAATTATGCCAAAATGTAGGGGAAAAAAATCACAATGCCCAACCATGTAATTATAAACATGATCACTAACAAAATTATCAAAATACTACTCCGTATAATATTGTTAAAATGTAGAGAAAATGTGACAATGTTATAACAATGACAATGCTATAAAAATGACATTGTAAATGACATTTTCATAACAATGTCAATGAAAATTTCATAACAATGTTAACGACAATTTCATAACAATGTCAATCATTATAAAAAACATTGTTTAAAATAATGTCAAAGCTACAGGATGTTATTTTTATGAAAAAATAATGTATTACAATGTCACTATATCACAATGTCATTATATGACACTGTCGTTTTCAAAACATGTGACATTGTCCTGAAAATGTTATAATAATGACATTATAATGTCAATAACAATGGCAATTTGCATTAAAATGACATTGTTAAAAATAATGTCAATGATATAAAAAGGTACGAGTATTACTTTTATAAAAACAAATTGCAATGTAAAATACGGAGTATATCAAGCAGATACATTAAGCAAAAAAGTGGTTGAACATTGAAGCATAGTAGGATCTTTCTTACTTCGTATAAGTTATACTCCATGTGTAATACTCGGTAACTAATAATGACCCTATGTTTTGAACTAATAGGTGGCCGGGTGAGCCACTGTCCGCTTAGTGGGGTCTCACTTCAACAGATGTGAAGGCGAAAAGTTCAATCCACGTTCTAGCAAAAATCTTTGCCGGAGGGGAATCGTTGGTTTCAAGCTTTGGTCGAAGACCTTTTTTGACTGATTTTTCTTTGATTTGATCTTCACAGGTAGGATAATGTATGGGGATGGAGGCTGGCTGGATTCTGTTATGATGCTCTGTTGTTCGTCGCGGAAAAAGCGCCGGGAACCATCGACACCGGAAATACTGATCGGATAGGAGAAGAATGGATATCTGCCGCCGTCCACCGTCGCTGATGCCGTGCAGCCATCGCCGCGTAGTTCGCTCCATCTTCTCCATTGTGTCTCATCTCTAGCTCTGCACCATGCTCTCTTCACAAGATGAGCAGATCCGCAACGTCTTCCCGTCGATCTATGGTATGAAAGAGAAGTATGGTTGTTTGTCGACAGAGAAGAGAAATGGAACAAGGCGTAATAAATTTAGGGGCAAACTTGGAACAAGGAAAATATTAGATCTTATTTAGGAATTAAAAAAGTCAAGGTCTTATTTAAGTATATACGAAAACCTAAGGTCCTATTTGGCACCATTTCCCTAATACTAGTCGTATTTGTGAAGAAAACCTAAACGTAATTTGGGCTTATGACTTATTCTGAAAGAAGCAAAAAACAAAGATGTAACCGACACGCGTCTTTCCGTCAACTACTAATGGGAATGGGAAAGAAACAATATGGGAAGATCCAAAATAGTAAATCGTAAGGTTGGGGAGTTACCAATGGTTTTATGGAAATTTTCCAAAATGTGAGTAAAAATAATGTAAAATTTTAAATTGTGAGTACTATTTCCTTCACCCTAAGATAGATACATGAGTAAAGATATTGAATTAATAAAATAAATAGTGTATAGCAAGAACGGTTTGGAATCACACCAACATAACCAAATTTAGTATAAGAGAATTTTAGTGGAACGAATCAAAAAGTAAAAATTGGACAATTTTAGCATCACGGAGAGAGTATAGTTTTCCCTTGAATATTTGAAACTTACTTCCATCTTGAAATTTTATTAGCTTATTTTGGCAATTACTACAATAGTTGGAAGTATTTTTCAAATGTGGTACTCCATCTGTCCCCTATGTTTGTCTCATTTTACCCTTTTCGCTCATCTCACTAAGTTTGTCTCATATCATATTTGTAAATTTTTAGTATGTTATAATAAACTTTTATTTTATTTACCCTATCAATTTAATATCAACAGTACAATTCACTTTTCTTAATAACTTTACCATTCCATTTCATCTCGATGGTAGGAGTGGGGTTGTTAATGAATCGGCCTCTTATTGAACTATTCGAATTCAAGCTCAATTTCGAACTTAACGAGTTGAGCTAACGAGCTTTCAAACTTGAACCCGAGATGAGTTTTGAGTTCGAACAATTAATCGAGCCGATCTTGAACATAGTAGTATTTGGCTAGGTTCAAGCTCGAATCTATCGGACACCCTGAAATTAAAAATATAATTTGTGTGTGTGTGTCAAAATTTAAATGTAATTGATATGATTTAAATATGATTTTAGCAAACCAAATACTTGTTAAATAATTTGATCTCAGCATGAGCTTATTAACGGGCATGCTTTAAAATTGTAAATTCAAATACATTTATCGAGCTTACTTAAAGCTCGATCCGAAGATTGAACACCTATCGAGTTGAACACGAGCTTCATTTGTAAAGCTCGTCGAGCTTCGAGCTTAAACCCGAACACCACTATTATTGAATCAAGTCGAACTCGAGCTTTGAGTGTTTGGGGTTGATTCTCATCGTTAACAATCCTAGTTAGGAGAGGGGGTAGTAGTAACTAGTAACTACGCTTAATTTAATGAATAAAAACACAATGCTCTTGTTTGCAAAAAAAAAAAAAGAAACACAATGCTCTTATTTTTTATTATGAGCTACGTAGTATAAAAAAGCCCAACCGTAACATGGTTTAAAATTTGAAAGTATTGTTATGCCTGGTTAAAACGATATTATTCATGTGTATGTTGCTCCTCTCTATTGACTAGAAATTTGCAGAAGAGAGAGTGAGATCAGAGAGATGAAAACATAGTGGGATAGGGAAAAATGTAAACGGTGAGTGTAATTTTTATGAGAGTAAAAAATGTAAATGGTGAAGTGTGATGTATACGAAAATTGTGAATTTGTTGTAAATTCCTGAGAATGACAAGTGTGAATTGTTCATCCTTGTCATCAGGACACTAATCCAATTCAAGGCCTTGTAATAGACAGATGGCTAGGTTTAATTCTACCAGCAAAATATGTAGAACTGTTCTTTGATGATTCATCACCAAGCCCAGCTAGTATAAATAGGGCTTGATCAATCCTTTTGTAATTCAATTCAGATGCTCAGAAAATCTCAGATATTAAGAAGAAGTTATTTAGAGGTTTTTTATCTATATCTATCTCTTAAATTTAGTCTTCATCTTCTTCATTTCACAACACGTTATCAGCACGAATCAGCTCAAAATCTTCAAGAAATCATCATCTAATCATCTCCTGCAGTATATCATGGCAAACATAAGCAAAAGAGAATTTGACGTTCTTGATCTGGCACATCTTAAGGCTAATGGCTTAGAAGAAACAATTGAAGCCAATAATCTATCATCTTCCCAAGATAAAGCGAAAGCTATCATTTTCCTCCGTCACCACCTCCATGAAAGTCTCAAATCTGAATATCTTTTGGTTGATGATCCAAAAGAATTATGGGACAATTTACAAGAGAGGTATGGCCACCAACAAAAGGTACTTTTGCCAAAAGCTCAGTATGACTGGATCAATTTAAGATTCCAGGATTTTAAATCAATCAGTGACTATAATTCTGCCATGTTCCAAATAACATCTAAACTAAAGTTATGCGGACAAAAAGTCACTGATGCTGATATGTTGGAGAAAACCTTTTCTACCATGCATATTTCTAATATGCTGCTACAGCAGCAATATAGAGAAAAGGGTTTTAAAAAATACTCTGACCTTATATCAGTTTTACTGGTCGCTGAGCAAAATAATGACCTTTTGATGAAAAATCACAATCTGAGACCCACTGGTTCTAGTCCTTCGGTTTATGGTCCATCTGGCCATAATTTAGCCACTGAATCAAATGCAACATACAGTGGCAGTAGAAGGCATTTTAAACGTGGGCATTTTAATGGTCATAAAAACAAGTCACGCCGAGAATACAAACAGGTCGAAAGACCAAATTACAAGGGCAAGGGCAAACAAAAAGCCCATCAAATAAATCGCCCTCCAAAATCCTCGGGAAAATCGACTTGTTATAAATGTGGCATGACGGGGCATTGGGCTAATAAATGTCGCACGGCTAAACATCTGGTGGAATTATTTCAAGCTTCCATGAATCTGAACAAAGGCAAAAATGTGGAAGCTAATTATGTTAATGACACAACTCCACCTCTGCCAAAATTTGACGTGTCCGACTTCTTCGTGGATGATGCTATTATGGACGATGCTTTTGCCATTAATCAAAATGCTACAAAATAAAATATTAGACTCATGATACTAGTTTTATGTACTTTTTCTCTCTTCCCCTTTTTATCTTGTTTTTAAATAAATGTGTGTAATATATGTACTCTTATGTTAAATAATATGCATAATTTGTGGTCAAGCTTATGCTTATTTATATATTGAAGATATGGATCACTCAAGTGATAAAGAGCTATGTCTGATAGACAGCGCCACAACGCACACCATTTTGAAGAATAAAATCTATTTTTCTCAAATGACTTTAGTTGAAGCTAAAGTCAATACAATATCAGGTGTTGCGAAGCTCATTGAAGGCTCTGGGAAAGCATATGTGATGCTCCCTAACGGGACCCAAATAATTATAAATGACGCTTTATACTCCAGCAAATCGCGGAGAAATTTATTAAGTTTTAAAGACATGCGTCAAAATGGTTATCACATAGAAACCATGAATGAAAACCAAAAGGAATATCTTTGCCTTACGACAACTAAATCTGGCACTAAATATATTTGTGAAAAATTGCCAGCATATTCCTCAGGACTATATTTCACTTATATTAGTCCATTTGATATAAATTTGGTTTCTAACACGAAGTTAGATGATCAGAAAACATTCATGTTGTGGCATGACCGTTTAGGTCACCCAGGCCATGTAATGATGCATAAAATCATTAAGACTTCACTTGGACACCCATTAAAGAATATAAGGGTTCCAATATCAAGGGATTTTCCTTGTAAGGCCTGTTCTCTTGGCAAAATAATCATCAGGCCCTCTATGAACAAAATTGCAACTGAATCACCTGCATTTTTAGAAAGGATTCAAAGAGATATTTGTGGGCCGATAGCCCCGCCATGTGGACCATTTCGATATTTTATGGTGTTGATTGATGCTTCAACACGTTGGTCACATGTTAGTCTTTTATCGACTAGAAATTTAGCATTTGCTAAACTCCTTGCTCAAATCATACGACTACGAGCTCATTTTTCGGATCATTCTATAAAAAGAATCCGACTTGATAATGCAGGAGAATTTACATCCCAATCATTTAACGACTATTGTATGTCGATTGGGATTGATGTGGAGCACCCTGTTGCTCATGTCCATACACAAAATGGTCTTGCTGAATCTTTGATTAAACGATTACAATTAATCGCTAGACCATTATTAATGAAGTGTAATTTACCTTCATCAGCTTGGGGACATGCTATTTTGCATGCAGCAAATTTAATTCGGCTTAGACCGACTGCGTATCATGAATATTCCCCAATGCAATTAGTTACTGGACAAGAGCCAAACTTAGCACACATAAAGATATTTGGTTGTGCTGTTTATGTTCCGATTGCTCCACCTCATCGTACAAAAATGGGTCCTCAAAGAAGGTTGGGAATTTATATTGGATTTGAATCTCCCTCAATAATAAAATATCTTGAACCGATGACCGGTGACTTATTCACCGCACGGTTCGCTGACTGTCATTTCAATGAGACAGTATTCCCAACCTTAGGGGGAGAAACTAATAAATCGGACCCAAGTACGAAAGAAATAACATGGAATGCAACAGGATTATCACACCTTGATTCTAGATCAAATATATGTGAGCAAGAGGTGCACAAGATAATCCATTTACAAAATGTTGCAAATCAGTTGCCTGATGCATTCACAGACACAAAGAAAGTGACAAAGTCACATATTCCTGCTATGAATGCCCCTGCCAGAATTGAAATTCCAGCGGAGAATTCTGAAAAATCTCTCGCAAATGATTCTTCTATACGCAAAAAGCGTGGCAGGCCACTTGGATCAAAAGACATAAAACCAAGAAAGACTAAAAGGCAGGAATTGATCTATGATGCCAAAGATGTTCATCCTTCTGAACAAGAAAATGAACAATTTGAAAATACTGGCATAGAAAATGATATTGACAAAACAAACATTTCAAATAATGATTCAACTTCCTTAAATGAGGAAGATATTCCAGATACTGATAGAAACGTTGATAATTATGAAATTTCAATAAATTATGTTTCTACTGGAATGCAATGGAATCGAAAAGATATTGATATTAATAAGATATTTGTCTATGCCGTTGCCACAAATGTTATGAATGAAAACAATGACAATGAGCCAACATCAATTGAAGAATGTCGGAAACGACAAGATTGGCCAAAATGGAATGAAGCTATTCAGGCTGAATTAAAATCACTTGAAAAACGTGATGTTTTTGGACCGATAGTCCCTACGCCAAAAGGCGTAAAACCTGTGGGTTTTAAATGGGTATTTGTGCGTAAACGCAATGAGAGAAACGAAATTGTTAGATATAAAGCCCGACTTGTTGCCCAGGGTTTTTCTCAAATGCCGGGAATTGATTATGAAGAAACCTATTCTCCAGTAGTTGATGCAACTACATTAAGGTTTCTCATTGGCATGTCTGTTTTTGAAAGGCTGCAAATGCGCCTAGTGGATGTAGTGACCGCCTATCTATACGGTTCACTCGATACAGACATTTATATGAAAGTTCCCGGAGGATTTAAAATGCCTGAAGCATATAGCTCGAAACCTCGAGACATGTTTTCCATTAAATTACAAAAATCATTGTATGGACTAAAACAATCTGGACGAATGTGGTATAATCGTCTCAGTGAATACCTTCTCAAAGAAGGATATAAGAATAATCCAATTAGTCCATGTGTTTTCATTCGGCGATCAAATTCGGGATTCGCCATAATTGCAGTATATGTTGATGACTTAAACATTATTGGAACTCCCGATGAAATTGAAAATACTGCAAAATATCTTATGAAAGAATTTGAAATGAAAGATCTCGGGAGAACCAAATTTTGTCTCGGACTTCAAATTGAGCATTTGAAGAATGGAATTTTCATCCACCAATCCAATTACACCGAGAAAGTGTTGAAGAGATTCTATATGGACAAAGCTCATCCTTTGACTTCACCAATGGTCATTCGATCTCTCAACATACACGATGATCCATTCCGTCCCCGAGAAGACGACGAAGAAATACTCGGTCCTGAAGTACCATATCTGAGTGCTATTGAAGCTTTAATGTATTTAGCTAATAATACTAGACCAGATATTGCATTTTCTGTAAATTTATTAGCTAGGTACAGTTCATGCCCAACAAGACGTCATTGGAACGGGATCAAGCACATATTCCGTTATCTACGTGGTACAGTTGATCTCGGCTTATTCTACCACAAAGATGCAAAAGCTGCTTTAATCGGATATGCAGATGCTGGATACTTATCAGATCCTCAAAAGGCGAAATCACAAACCGGGTACGTATTTACTTATGGTAACACCGCAATCTCATGGAGATCTATGAAGCAGACATTGACAGCTACATCATCAAATCATTCGGAGTTAATTGCATTATATGAAACCGGAAGAGAATGTGTGTGGTTGCGGTCTATGATTCAACACATCCAAAATGAATGCGGTATGAAGCCTATTACTTGACACCCGACTGTGATCTACGAAGACAACACTGCGTGCATAGCTCAGATTAAAGAAGGCTACATCAAAGGAGACAGAACGAAACACATATCACCAAAGTTCTTCTCTACACATGATCTGGAGAAAGAAGGGACGATCAACATTCAACAAATCAGATCCAGTGAAAATCCGGCTGATCTCTTCACCAAGTCATTGCCCCCGAAGAAGTTCATAGAACTTGTACAGAAAATCGGCATGCGCCGCCTTCATAATTTATGCTAAATTCAGGGGGAGTATTTGAATGCACTGCACTCTTTTTTCCTTCATCAGGTTTTTATCCCACTGGGTTTTTCCTGATAAGGTTTTTAACGAGACAGTACATCCAAATACAATGACATTATATGTCGTAATCTTTACCCCTTAATTTTCACAAATAAAGTTTTTAAAATAACAAATACATATTCAAGGATGAACATTCAAGGGGGAGTGTTGTAAATTCCTGAGAATGACAAGTGTGAATTGTTCATCCTTGTCATCAGGACACTAATCCAATTCAAGGCCTTGTAATAGACAGATGGCTAGGTTTAATTCTACCAGCAAAATATGTAGAACTGTTCTTTGATGATTCATCACCAAGCCCAGCTAGTATAAATAGGGCTTGATCAATCCTTTTGTAATTCAATTCAGATGCTCAGAAAATCTCAGATATTAAGAAGAAGTTATTTAGAGGTTTTTTATCTATATCTATCTCTTAAATTTAGTCTTCATCTTCTTCATTTCACAACAGAATTCATTATGTCAATTCAATTTTACAATATAATTCAACAATTGTCCATATATTAACTTTGCACAATTTTTTATAATAGAATGCATAAAAATCTTTACTTTTATTATTACAAATAATATGGAGTAATACTTTTGACAAATGCTTTTATGAACAGTTATATTTTGATTCGTCAAACATTCCGATGTAAAAATGATTAAATTTGGAATTTTCACTTTATCTTGGTTATTTTGAGACCTATTTTTTGAATCATTAATTGGAAAATGTAATATTTTGACCCTGAAAACTCATTCGTTGAAATATTGACGTTACGTAAAAGATCAAAATGTTACGAAGTGCTCCGTTTTAATTTTGAATTAATTTCCGTAACAACAAAAGGTTGCTACTAGGGATGGCAATAGGGCGGATCGGGGACGCTTTTACATATAATCGTACCCGTCCCGTTGGTAATTTTCCCGGCCCGTAACCGCCCCATTACCCATCGGGTAATCTTTCAACAAACCATAACTGCCCCAACGAGTAACGGGTATAACTGCGGGTAATATTGGGTAACCGCTTTATTAAACGAGTCATTGATATTTTAATACTACATACTGTATAAAAATAATATATTAAAAGGTAAAAATGGCAACGCTTAGATGACTTTAGATGTCAGACGCCACTTAAAAGCTTTGCATATCTACAAGACGAGAAAAGACAACCTAAATTAATTTGAACCTAAAACTTAACCCGAAAAAAAAATATGATAATACTCAAACAAGACTGTTAAAATCTATTATAAAATTCCGTTCATACACTATAGCTGGTATATCTATTATCCATATATACACAATGAAAAAGAAATATCTCATCTTTTATTAGTTGTGGAATAAATAATAGATAAAAATGTGATAAAAATATAACTAAAAATAAATGGGGCGGTTACGTGGAGGTAATGGAGCAGGCATGTATAAAACTGTTAATAGTTTATATTAATTAGGAATAATTATGTATTTTGGAAACTTCCTTTTATTATAAATATACCTGCCAGGGCTCCTATTGGAGTACGGCTTTCCCATAATTCTCACATGGTATCACGAGCCTAACCTAATCTCACCTTCTCTCTCAAATTTTTTTTCGGCCGCCTCATGAGTTCCCCCATGACTTCGGCCGCAGCAGTGGCTTCGACCACCGTGGAATCGTCCGTCGCGGCCGTCATCACCACGGCGCCGGCAGTCCACGTTCCCACCTCACCCATACCGACGGCATCTATACCCTCTTCCTCAACTCTTTTTACAAATTTTCCACCGCCGCCGAACTACTCTATGGCTGAACCCTACAGCCTCTTCCAATCACTGCCACCTCACTTCCCGGGTCAGCCACCTCTTTTTCGGCCTTCTATACCGGCTTCTCCAACACCGCCGCCATCTTCTCCGTTTTTTGGTTCCACGTTCTCCGGCACCACAAGCATCATTCGGCCGCCTGACCACACAGGTTTTGGTTCTCCTATGTCGGCCCTTGCTCAGTCCGTGTCGCATATTACCACGGTCTCTCAAATTGTTACCATCAAGTTGAAGGCGGTGGAAGATTATCTCACTTGGCGCACTCAGTTCGAATCCTTCTTGGTTTCTCAAGGCTTATTTGGTATTGTTGATGGCTCAATTGAGGTACCCCCTATGCATACCATTGATTTTGCTAACCGTCAAGTTCCAAATTCCGAATATTATTATTGGTTACGAGTAGATCAAACAATTCGTTGTTGGTTGTTTGCTACTTTAACACGGGATGTTTTGGTTGATGTTCATGACTTAAAACATTCTGCTGCAATTTGGTCTAGACTTCAGACTCGTTTCATGTCTGCTAGTCTACCACGATGCATGGAACTTAAACGGTTGTTATCCACCATCAAAAAGAAAGAAAATCAATCTATGAAACTTTATTTACGAGAAATCAAGAATATAGTAGATCCCCTTGCTGCAATTAATTCCCCTGTCTCGGATAAAGAACTTCTTGAATCAATTTTGGCCGGCTTGGGTCCAGAGTATCGATCCTTGGTTACTACTGTGTCTCTATTTCCTCATCAATTTCCGTTTGACATTCTACAACCCCGTCTTCTGGAGGAAGAGCAACGAGTTCTGTCTGAGCGTCAACAACAACAACAAGTTTCGGTCGGGCATCAGGCCTTTGTGGTTGCTGCCGCCGGTGGACAGCAACCGGCTGGTTATCCGAATCGCGGCAGAGGAGGCCGCGGACGGGGTGGTGGCCGTGGCAGAACAGGCCGCAGTCGAGGTAGGGGTCCGCAGTATCATTACGGCCCGCAGCAGCATCCTGGTGTTCCCTCCTTCGGCCAGCACCAGGTCGGTTTACAGCAACACTTCAGCGGCCAGCAGGGGTCGCCGCAGCAGGGAGCAGGACCGAGCCAGTTGGGGTATGGCTTCGGTCAACACGGTCAGCAGGTTTCACTTCAAGGGGTGGCTTCTCCTCGTCCACACACTTCAGGTTCTGCATATAATTCAGCTTTGTCAACTTTAAATACTAATCCCTATTTTATTTATGATACTCATAAAAGCACTGCAGGTTTTCCATCGGGTGAGGGAATCCTGGGTTCTGTTCCACCTCCCATTGTCTGTCAATTGTGTTTTTCTGCAGGTCATTCTGCTCTTCAGTGTCCATCTCGCTTTAATCAGTCATCTGCTCCAGCTCTTCTGACCTCCAATAATGGTGAAACCAATTCTGCTTTATGGTACCCTGACTCTGGGGCTTCGGCTCACATGACTCCTTCGGAAGGTATTTTAGTTAATAAATTTCCTTATACCGGTCCACTTTCTGTTAGTGTCGCTAATGGCTCTAAACTTCCGATAGCTAATATTGGGGATGTGCATTTGAATTCTTGTAGCCGGTCTCTCACGTTAAAATCTGTTTTTCATGTGCCTCATATTAAATTTAATTTATTATCCATTCAAAAACTTTGTGCTGATAACAACTGTGTTGTAATTTTTTATAAAAATTCTTTTTTTGTTAAGGACAAAACTTCGGGGAAGGTCCTTCTTCAAGCACCTAGTCATGGTCATCTCTATCCAGTCAGCGTCAGCCCCAAGCATCCACTTGCATTGTCTTCCATCACTTCATCTGGCCCTGTGTGGCATCGTAGACTAGGCCATTGTGGCACATCTATTTTACGTAGTTTACATAGTCAGCATCATATTAGCAGTAGCTCTAGTTTTTCTCACGATTGTATTTCTTGCCGCCTAGGCAAATCACAACGCTTACCCTTTACGGATGCTAGTCATAACTCTACTATGCCTTTGCAATTAATTCATTCTGATGTTTGGCAGTCTCCCATTTTATCTAATTTGGGGTTTAAGTATTATGTGTGTTTTATTGATGATTTTTCTCGCTATACTTGGCTCTTTCCTATGCGTACTAAGGCTGAAGTTTTTCATCACTTTCAAAATTTTAAATCTTAAGTTGAAAATCTTTTTAACACACGAATTAAAATTTTTCAAAGTGATGGAGGGGGTGAATTTGTTAATTTTAATATGCAGCAATTTTTTGATCTTCATGGCATATATTTTCGAAAATCCTGTCCTGAAACGCCTCAACAAAATGGGGTTGCTGAACGTAAACATAGACATTTATTAGAACTCACTAGAACTATGCTTCTCGAAGCATCACTTCCTAGTCAGTTTTGGGTAGATGCTATTTTTACGGTTGCATATATTATTAATCGTTTACCCTCTCCTTTACTTAGCAATAAGTCTCCATATGAAAAACTTTTTCAAACATCACCTGATTATTCCTTTATGCGTGTGTTTGGTTGCTCCTGTTTTCCAAATATTTCGGCTACTTCTGCCAATAAACTCTCTGCTCGATCTATTCACTGTGTATTTATTGGCTATGCATCTGGCTATAAAGGGTATCGTTGTCTTGAGCCTAAGTTCGGTAAAGTTATTATCAGCCGTCATGTTCGTTTTCTTGAAAATATTTTTCCATATAAATCATTGTTGTCCTCCATACCTGTCTCGACTTCTTCCCCCGATAAGACTGAGTTTCACTTGACCAATACCCTTAGACCATAACTGTCACAACCCATCCATCCCTCTCCTCCACACCAAGCTGGTCCAGCTTCGACCTCGGCTCCAGCCGCTACCTGGCCGGCTGCTACCAGCTCGGCACATCTTCCCACTTCACATTGCCCGCCTTTTCACGCTACCCGACCAGCTGCTACAACCAGCCCCACCCATTCCTCTTTTACTCCTTCGGACCAAACCCCACCCGCCTCTTCACCTTGCCCGAACGCCCAACAGCAAACCCACAGTCACACCGCCACACCGCCATCTCCCAGACCGCATACTTCCATATCTTCCACTCCGATGTCTTCTCATATTTCCTCCAACACGTCCAGCCAGTCCTCTTCTCCTTGTTCCGTTGCATCATCCTCCCCGTTGAATATTCATCCTATGCAAACCCGGGCTAAGTCCGGAGTTTTTAAGCCTAAATCAATTTTTACATTAAACACGGTTGTTAACTCAGCGGATCCAACTTGTTTTTCTGAGGCTCATAAGAGTTTGGTTTGGCGTGAGGCAATGGCTGAAGAATTTAATGCACTTATTTCTAATAATACTTGGGATTTAGTTCCATTTGATGGCACTAAAAATGTGGTTGGGTCTAAATGGATTTATAAAACTAAATTCCATTCGGATGGGTCAATTGAGCGTCATAAAGCTCGCTTGGTTGCACAGGGCTTTAATCAGCAGGCTGGGGTAGATTTTTCTGAAACTTTTAGTCCTGTCGTTAAACCCACCACTGTTCGTATTGTTCTTTCTCTTGCTATATCTTTTGGATGGGTTATGCGTCAGTTAGATGTCAAAAATGCTTTCCTTCATGGCTATCTTACTGAAGAAGTCTATATGCGTCAACCGCGGGGTTTTATTCATCCCCAGTTCCCTCATCATGTGTGTCGTCTGCGCAAGGCTATTTATGGTCTTAAGCAGGCCCCGCGGGCTTGGTTTCATCGTTTCAGTAGTTTTCTGCTTACTCATAATTTTGTATGCAGTAAATCTGATAATTCCTTATTTATCTTTCACCATGGTCAGTCAGTTATTTATTTATTACTATATGTTGATGATATTATTGTGACTGGTAATTCTCCATCTCTTGTGTTTGCCTTTATTCGTCGTATTGCGTCTCATTTTGCTATGAAAGATCTTGGCGACCTCCACTATTTTTTGGGGGTTCAGGCTGTTCGAAACTCTAAAGGAGTATTTTTATCTCAACAAAAATATGTGTCTGATCTTCTTCTCCGTTTTCATCTACACACTCTCAAGTCTGTTCGTACACCTCTTGCCACTCGCACAACTCTCTCCCTCACTGATGGTGAACTTCTTGCAGATGCGACTGAGTATCGAAGTATGGTAGGTGCATTACAGTATTTAACTTTGACTAGGCCTGATATTACTTATGCAGTTCATTTAGTGTCTCAGTTCATGCATGCTCCACGCACTACTCACATGCTTGCTGTCAAGCGCATATTTCGGTATTTACAGGGTACTATTGATCATGGATTATGGCTTCAGGCTTCTACTCACCCCATTCGTCTTTTGGCCTATTCTGATGCTGATTGGGCAGGATGTCCTGATAGTTCTCGCTCTACTTCTGGTTTTGCCATTTTCTTAGGACCGAATCTTATATCATGGAAGTCCAAGAAGCAGCCTACTGTGTCCAAGTCATCCACTGAGACCGAATATCGAGCCATTGCATACACAGTACAGGATACCCTTCACATTCGTTCCATACTGTTTGAGTTGGGTCTACCGGTTCGTATTCCTGTTCAGCTATTCTGTGATAATATATCGGCTTCATATCTGACAGCTAATCCAGTGCAACATGCTCGAAGTAAACATATTCAGATTGACTATCATTTTGTTCGGGAAAGAGTTGCTCATGGTGATTTGGTTGTTCAATATGTTCCTACACATCTCCAACTCGCGGATATTTTTACTAAGAGTTTAGCTAGTCAGCAATTTCATTTTTTAAAAGACAACCTGCGCGTTGTATCTCCCGCACAGCTTGAGGGGGTGTAATAGTTTATATTAATTAGGAATAATTATGTATTTTGGAAACTTCCTTTTATTATAAATATACCTGTCAGGGCTCCTATTAGAGTACGGCTTTCCCATAATTCTCACAACTGTAACCGTCTCATTACCCGTAAAAACAAAACGGGTATGCCCCGCCCCGTACCCGTTACCAGGTCAATACGGTTTTTCCTGTTTTGACTGGGGCGATTTGGTGCGGGTATCCGCCAAATCGGTCATCATTCCTAGTCGCTACTTGTAGTCTCCTCCCGTTTTCCCTCCCCGCATGGTTGTTTTTTGGTGAAGCCGTTGTGAAATTTTCACTCAATAGATTTAGCTCTCCTAAAAAATGTTACGTTTTTTAACCACAAATTGTTTAACACAACAGGAATTTCTAAATCGATTAGTCTAGTACTCTAGTACCATAAGGTATTACTCTCGTTGATGAACCAAGAAGTAGATAGCAAAGCCTCACTTTTTTCCTAAAAGTGTAGAAATGTAGAAACATATACTAATCAAAAGCAACAACCGACCTTAGCTCAGTTGGCAGAGCGGAGGACTGTAGTTGTAGCAGATAATCCTTAGGTCGCTGGTTCGAATCCGGCAGGTCGGATGCTATTTTTTGTTTTCCTAGTGCTTCGCAAAGTGTGTGCGGAGAGTTCTTTTACAGTTTTACAAGACTGTTTTATGAATTTTATCAAAAAAAAAAAAAGACTGTTTTATGAACTTTATATAATAATTTTTAGAAAAAGAATCTCGCAGGCAGGACAATTCACTAATTTTTTTTTAGCATTTCACTAATTTGTTGAATATAACTTATATAAGGTATAATAGATTAGAAAGTTCACCAGAAAAAAAAAAAATTGCAAAAAAAAAAAAAAATTCACTAGAAAAAAAACATTTATGAACTTTGTATGTTTTTGTTGTTTCATTATTAGAGGTTTTTATCATGTACTGATGTGCATATTTTTTAAACATCAATATTATGTTTTGTAAGTGTGAAATATTGGAACAGGTTACTCTAATACGAGTCCTACCACGTGTATTTATAATAATAAAATTAAATGTAAAATACACCAATATCTCTAAAAGAGATATTATTGCACACCATCAAACTGTGTGAGAGATACAACGCATACGTTGTATTTTAAAAAACAGAAATTTTCCTAAATAGGAGTAAAAAACAAAAGGAAAAATTGACAAGAATAATCCCACCTTTCACTGGTCTTCTCATAATAATCCCACCTTTAAATAATCCCAAAATAATCCAACCTTTGCACCTCATCTTCTTTCATTGGACCCTGACCATGTTTTTTACTCTTTCTTTGAAAATTATACAAATAATCTCACCTTTCACTTTTTAAGTATATTCTTATAAATGTGAGATTATTTATATAAGATTTTTAAAAAAGGTAAAAAACTTGGTCAAGGTCCAATGAAAGAAGATGAGGTGCAAATGTGGGATTATTTTGGGATTATTTAAAGGTGGGATTATTATGAGAAGACCAGTGAAATGTGGGATTATTCTTGTCAATTTTTCCAAAACAAAATAGGAGTATCAAATTTTTTATTCCCTGAATAAGAGTAATCTGCCAAGTTTGGAAAAAAATGTCATGTTTAAAGCCTTGTAATGTCAAACTTTACATAAATTTACTCTTATTCACGGAATAAAAAACATGATACTCCTATTTTGGAATTTCAAAACATTTTTACTTCTATTTAGGGAATTCTCTCTTTAAAAAATGAAAATTTTGATTTGAAAGACTGAGTTAAAATATCACAGAACAGCTGCACAAGTTCCTGAACTATATATGCAATAGCACGATACTCCACTTCTGTAGAGGATTTGGATATTATAGACTGCTTTTTGGACTTCCATGACACAATCTTAGGACCCAAAAAAAGAGCATAACCACTAGTGAAACAAAAAGTATCCGGACAACTAGCCCAATCAGCATCTGAGTAGTGGGTTAGAGCCATCACCACAAGAATTTTTTGTCATATAAACATTACTATTTGTCAGTAAAATTATCGTATAACAAACTTTGAGCGTCACTGTGATCATCATCATAACTCCGTGTCAAAAGGTATAATTAACAATTTCTAAAATTCATCACTGTACGTTTATTTTTTGTGACGCCTTATCACTTTGTCATAGTTACTGAACATTTTTGGTGATGTCAAATATGTCACGTTTGTATCAATAGATTTGTCATCGAAGTATAATTTTGGTCACATTTGCTAATCACAATAAACGACAAAATCTTTAAGGCTCAAATTGGACACTATGGTTTCATCAAAATCTCATATTGGACACTAAGGTTTCAAATGGACCAAATTAGACACTATGGTTTCATATGTATCTCAT
Source organism: Cuscuta epithymum (assembly GCA_945859915.1). Lineage (NCBI taxonomy): Eukaryota > Viridiplantae > Streptophyta > Magnoliopsida > Solanales > Convolvulaceae > Cuscuta > Cuscuta epithymum. The sequence goes on along the minus strand of CAMAPF010000089.1, from coordinate 204,539 downwards.
ATTGGATACTCAAGTTTCATAATTCAATATAAGTGAGTGTACGATTTGATCTTTATCCAATATAAGTGAGTGTCCAAAAATTATGAATTATAAAACTTTAGTGTCCAATATGAGATATATATGAAACCATAATGTCTAATTTGGTTCATTTGAAACCTTAGTGTCCAATATGAGATTTTGATGAAACCATACTGTCCAATTTGAGCCTTATCCCGATCTTAATTAGTCATTATGGCATACGTAACTTATAGGGACAATTCACATAATACTCCATAAATGAACACATTGTAGTAACAATTGAATGGACAAATATTGACAATTGAATATTTGAGTGTTGTGGTGAAATATTAATTTTAGTGATGAAATAGTTATATCAATTGTCACGATAGGTGTATTATGCCAATATGGAAAAATTTAAAATGAACAACATTTTGTAATGAATATTTTTAATTGATAAATATTAGTAACAAACTGCCCACAATTCAGATTCAAACTCATTCTCATATTCGGATGAAATTTATTGCGCAAAACACTTCACTGGAAGTTTTTAGATGACAAAAACAAAAAACTAAAAAAAAAAAAAGCTTGGTTGTGAAACCAATAGCAGTGATTATAAGGTCATTCCTTGAGTAGTCATAAATGCCATGAGTTTTTCCACATTTATCAGGATCTTGTACTTGAGTCTTAAGCTCACCAACTTGTGATTCAGAAATGTGTAGTTTTTGTTTTGTTTCATGAAGTTGTTTTTGGAGTTGCTCGAATGCTCGGTCATAAAAGAATTAGCATTGTTGCGTCTACTTGTAGGTTTAGGACCATAACCAAGACCTTTAATCTAGTCAGACCCATGTCCAAGAACCTCAAGAACTATCTCATCTGCACTCTTTTCAAATTTTTCTTCTTTGTACGGTTGTTTCTTTTTCATCATCTCCTAGTTGAACATATAAATTTAAGAAGTTAGAGTTAGTCTATTTAAAATAAATAATGCAGGGTAGTATAAGCTAGGATGAAGAGGTAGAAATATACTCAATTTTCTTCTGCCACTTTGGATGACCAACCTTTCTTCTCTGAATAATGAGTGCGTTTATAAAACTCAATCCTATCACAAGAATCCCCACTTAATTCCTGCAGAGACTGTAACACATATTGATTAGCAGAAATAAAAAAGTTTTTAAATAACAACAGTATTTGTGGGGGATGTTTTCCTGCGCAAATTAGGATGATTTCTTGGTGGGGAACAACAGTTGTTTCAGTGTTTGAGTGATTTTTTGGAATGATGTAGTGGATGTTCATACTACTAAAGATCATGGTAAGTGACACAATTCAACCTCTTTACTTCCCTTCATATGATCCAGATCTAGATTCCAGCAAACTTTTTTAGATTGCACACAACTTTAGCTCACTGATTCTACATAGGAAGGACATTAGATGGCCGCAACTTTATTTAGATTGCAATGAACATTAGCGCACTGATTTTACAGAGGAAAGACACCAGATTGCATCAACTTTGTTTAGATTGGAGACAACATTTGCTCAATGAGTTTACAGAGGAAAGATACTAGATTGCAGCAATTTTGTTTAGATTAAATTGAACATTAGCTCACTCAGTTTACGGAGGAGAGACCAGATTTTAGCAACTTTATTTAGATTGCATTCAACATTTGCTCAATGAGTTTAGAGAGGAAAGACACTAGATTGCAACAATTTTGTACGAGAGTTGAGAACTGGCCAGAGTTTTAAGATAAGGTTACAACAGTCACTTGTCATGGGAGTGAAAAATTTCATACAAAATCATATGACTTGGAGTTAATGGCAAAAACACACACCAAGTGAAGATTTTTTTTAATACTACTTACTTTCTAGTTAATACCTAAGAATTTTATTAACTAGAAAAATAGGGAAATTGATAGTACAACATTTATCTAGAAACATCACAAATGTAGTCAAAACAAATTGAAATAGAAAAATATACTCATTATTTCATGTCATCAGACAGTGAAAGGTTTTCTTCTTGAAATGTGTGGAGCTCGCACCAATTTCCTATTTCCTGTGTTCGTGATACCTAATTTCTACAAGCCAAAAGTTAATATATAGATCAAGGTCACTTATAAGTACAATAAAAATAAAACATTTTGGCTAAAATGTTTGAGTTTATCACCTTAAACCTAGGAGATGCAAAATTATCACACAGTAGTTCCCATTTTTCTTGGTTTAGGAAAAGTGGAGGCTTGTTTACTTTAGCTTCTTCCAAAGTTTGAAACTTCTGGTAATGCTTGTGTAGCTTGTAACACTTTTGTCGAATACTGTTTTTTAGCCTTTCAATTACGCTGTCTTTCACACCATGATCATCAAAATTAACATGCATATGCATCTACATATTGTTGGGATCATATTTTAGATCACATAAAAAGTAAAGTTACTCTTTTTTTATAACCGTACCTTAATATGATCGAATCCCGGTTTGAGCCCATTCTCCTGATCAACTTCATTCCACCTTCTTGGATGATCAAATCCAGGTTTAGGCCCATTCTTCTGATCAACTTCATTCCACCTTCTTGGCACAAGAAGTAAATCACGAGTAACTATACCAATTTGACTTGAAGGTTTTGCCGATTCTTCTCCATCTTTTGGTCTTCCGATTGATGGATCCACATTTATCTGCATTTTTGTCTTAGAAGCCCCAAATGCTCTCATAATTCCCTTTCCCATTGTTTGACCACAACCTCTTTTCTTTGGGCGAGAAGCTAGGTAGACAACATGTTTTTAATTCACCATAGTCAGCAATCACCATCTAAACTCAATCACATATTATCTTTTAATAGTGAGATGTGTATCTGCTTCAACAATTCTTTTCTGGTGATGGACGATGGGGACTATCACTAGCTGAACTTTCATGAGTTTCACCTGCATCAGCTATAATGCGTTCATGACTATGGTGTGTTGTAGTTGTTGCACATCTTTTAGAGGACATGTTTTGTGACAATGTCTTCCTTCTTGTATCAAAACCTTCACCATTGATGAAAACGGTTAGCAACACAAGAGGGGGGGTGAATTGTGTGTGTGTGGAACCGTGGCAGTTTTTCGTCGAGTTCTAGTGTGGGATAAAGGGAATTGCAAAATAGTAAAGTGCACAAGAATTTAACGAGGAAAAATCCCTTGGCTCAAAGGGATTAAAAAACCTCGACCTCCCTCGGAGGAATTTTAAACAACTTCACTAAACAAGCCTTTGAAAGAGTTACAAGAGTGATTCTCCTAATCTACCCTTGAGCCTCCCCAACTCTATCCTCTCTAGGAAGAGTTATGCATCTCTACCTTGCGGGTAGAGAGCCTCTCAGCTTTGTCACAAAGCTCTCACACACACTTAACCCGAGGCAGCTACTCTAGCCAATTAAGCCTCAATAGTCCAAGTACAATATGAAAGGGAAAGGAGAAACTCTATCTAGAACTCCGAGCAGGCAGTTTCAGTCGCCAAGGACTTGATCTTTTCTTGAATGATTCTTCTAAGTATTTTTCTCGGTTCAGCACACCTCTTCCATTTTGCTTTCTTGAATATATAGGTTGCTCCGGATGTGTCCGTTGTGACTTCCTTATGCAAGAGAACGATTCTTGCCTTGTTTGGAAGATCCCCTTCTCTTTCTCGATCCTTTCCTTGTTCATAGAGATTAATAATAATTGCTCCAAAGATATTTTATGTATTTATGCAAACGGATCCTTAGCTAGAGAAGGCAACAATTTATGCAAAAGATCTTTTCATTCAAAACATGCAACGGTCATGGAATTATTAAAGCAACTCTAAATGTTTCCTTTCCAAAGTGGGTTTAATCATTTAAGGACTTTCTATTTGGATTATTTTCCAACGAATGAATTTCTAACCAAGGAGTAGTGGTTACCACAGATTTCATTCCATATTTTCAAATAAAGCTTCGTAATTAAAAATAGAATTCAAACGAGTAGTCTTATATGCACATAATTCACATATGTTTATAGACCCGTTCCATCCTTTGTTCCTGCATGGTTAGTCATCAACAAAACAACATATTCAACAAATTCCCCCTTTTTGTTGATGACAAACATTAGGTGCTATAGTAAAGGTGTCCCTAATTTTTCCCCCTTTTGTCATTCAACAAAAGGAATAAAATTAATGCCCAAATTAAAATATCGATTTGTTCCCCCTTAGATGAGGCCGGAAGGTCCTGCATACATTCTTCACAATTAGTAAGAGAGATTAGTTCCAGTGATTCCCATTATTTTAGGAAATAAGAAGTAGAACAACTAATTTAGGAATTAATTAGACCGAGTTCCAGTCTAATTAGTTCAAACCTTTCTCTTCCCAGAGGCTTGGTAAGGATATCAGCTATTTGTTTTTCGGTGTTGCAATATTCCAGCCTGATTAACCCCTTTTCCACGCAATCTCTCAGAAAGTGATGTCGTATATGAATATGTTTTGTCCGAGAATGCATGACCGGGTCCTTTGATATGCTAATTGCACTTGTATTATCGCATAGGTTGGGTGTGCACTTTAAATCAACCCCATAATCACTTACTTGTTGCATGATCCACAATGATTGAGAGCAACAAGATGCGGCTGCTACATACTCAGCTTCGGCTGTTGAAAGAGCAACAGAATTTTGTTTCTTTGAGCTCCAAGAAACTAGACAGGGACCTAGGAAGTGAGCCGTTCCAGATGTGCTTTTTCTATTTAGTAGATCACCTGCAAAATCAGAGTCTGAATATGCAATAAGGTTAAAATCATCATTACGAGGATACCATAAGCATAAATCAGCAGTTCCTTTGAGATATTTGAGGATCCTTTTCACAGCCTTGAGGTGAGATTCTTTGGGATTAGCCTGGAACCGAGCACATAGACCTACGCTGAAAACAATGTCAGGTCTACTGGCAGTGAGGTACAGTAGGGACCCAATTATTCCTCGATACATCTTTTGGTCTATGCTCTTTCCTTGTTCATCCGCATCCAGCCTATCATTTGTTCTCATAGGTGTAGTCATGGTTTTGCCTTCACTCATTCCGTACTTCTTTAGGAGTTCCTTGAGGTACTTTTGTTGAGATATTTGAGTTCCTTTGCTTGATTGCTTGATTTGTAGGCCAAGGAAGAAATTAAGTTCCCCCATCATACTCATCTCAAATTCGGAACTCATAAGAGAAGAAAACTCATCACAAAGAGATTCGTTAGTAGCACCAAAAATAATATCATCAACATAAACTTGAACAACCAATAGGGCTTGATCTTTTATTTTTAGAAACAGAGTTTTATCTATTTTTCCTCTTTCAAAATTGTTTTCCAAAAGAAATTTGGATAGGCGTTCATACCAAGCACGAGGTGCTTGTTTGAGGCCATAAAGTGCTTTATCTAATTTGAAAACATGATTAGGAAAATCTTGATTTTCAAAGCCCGGTGGTTGTTCTACATATACCTCTTCCTTTAGATATCCATTCAAGAAGGCCGTCTTGACATCCATTTGGTGGAGGGTGAAACCCATATGAGCCGCAAATGCTATGAGCATTCGAATTGCTTCTAGTCTTGCCACCGGTGCAAATGTTTCGTTGAAGTCTATTCCTTCTTGTTGGTTATAACCTTTGACAACAAGCCTAGCTTTGTTCCTTGTGATTTGACCATGTTCATCGAGCTTGTTCTTGAATACCCACTTGAGACCTATCACGGTCTTGTTCTTGGGTCTCGGTTCTAGATGCCACACCTTATTTCTTTCAAACTGATTTAGTTCTTCCTGCATAGCTAGAACCCAGTCAGTGTCGGAGAGAGCCACTTCATGGTTCTCCGGTTCTATAAGAGATAAATAAGAAGAGAAAGCACAAAAGTTTTTAAGTTTAGATCTGGTTGTTACTCCCTGATTTAGATCGGTGAGGAGGTTATCCAGCGGATGTGATCTATGAAGCTTCCAACCCCTAGGAGCGTTGGGTTGGTCCACAAGGTTGTTGAGAGTATCTGAAACTGGTTCTACTGGTTCTACAGGTCCAGTGTCAGTGTTCTGTCCAGGTTCTTCTTCAGTTCCAGATTGTTCATTTTCATTTGTTAGAGGTGGTTCACCAGTTTGATTGTCAGTTCCTTCATCTCCTTGAGATTGTGATTTCTTGCGAGTGATCCCTAGCTCACCATCATCGGCTTAGATTGATTTTGGGGCAAGTGCTTCATCAAAGATTACATGAATGCTTTCCTCCACACATTGTGTGCGTTTGTTTAGAACTTTGTAGGCCTTGCTATGTGGGGAATATCCGAGAAAGATTGCCTCGTCACTTCTAGCATCAAATTTGCCGATGTTGTCTTTCCCATTGTTGTGGACGAAACATTTGCACCCAAAAGTTCTTAGATGACTTATGTTGGGCTTCCTCCCCTTGAGCAGTTCGTAGGGTGTTTTCCCTAGGAGTGGACGTATCATGGCTCGATTAATGATGTAGCATGCTGTGTTTAGAGCCTCGGCCCAAAAACTCCTAGCTAGACCGCTGGAAATAAGCATAGTTCTAGTCATGTCCTCTAGAGTTCTATTCTTCCGTTCTACCACTCCGTTCTGTTGTGGGGTTCTAGGGGCAGAGAAGTTGTGGTCTATCCCTCGTTCCTTGCAGAATGCATCGAAGAGTGAGTTGTCAAACTCAGTTCCATGATCCGATCGGATCTTGATTAGTCGTAGACCTGTTTGATGCTCAATTTTCCTTACAAAAATAGCAAACTCATTAAAAGTATCTTTCTTGCTAGCAAGAAAGATAGTCCATGTAAATCTTGAAAAGTCATCAACAATAACCAGAACATATTCTTTGTTTCCTCGGCTACGGACTGACATTGGACCACACAAATCCATGTGTATTAGTTCTATGGGCTTGCTTGTGCTCACCAAATTCTTTGTTTTAAAAGATGATCGAGATTGTTTTCCGGTGGCACAAGCCGAGCAAACATGGTCAAGTGAAAATTTCATATTCGGTAGTCCAATAACTAAATCATTATTTTTAAGTTTATTTATTAATGAAAAACTAGCGTGTCCAAGCCTTTTATGCCATAGCAAAGGATCGTTATCAATAACGCTCAAACAAGTCATACTAATATTAGGCAATGAATCAAGATCTACTTTATATGTATTTTCGAGCCTCTTGCCTTCAAGTATAACTTGTTGTGATTCGTTATTAACAATGCGACAAACGTTATGATCAAAAACAACACTATTACCTCGATCGCAAAATTGAGAAATACTTAGTAAATTAAATTTCAAACCCTTGACTAAAAATACATTATCAATAGCATGGCTAGGTGACTTTCCAACTTTGCCCACGGCTATGATCTCTCCTTTGCCGTTGTCTCCAAATGTCACCTTTCCACCGCTAAATGGCCGTAGTGAGAGGAATAAAGATTTGTCTCCCGTCATGTGCTTAGAACAACCACTGTCAAGGAACCAGTGATTGTTCCCCCTCACTCGGCGCTGTTCCAGGATTAAGGGTTAGCGCGTGGAACCCAGACTTGCTTGGGTTCCATTTTGTAATTGTTTGAGGAATATCTAACATGATCATAGCATCTTTCTAAAGTCTTTTGCCGAGAGTGACATTGATACCGTAGATGACCGATTTTGCCACAATGCATGCAAACCCGGTTGTCATAAGTATCAACGTATTTAGGTTTCCATTTACCATAAAAGCCTCTTGTTCTTTTATGAAAAGTTCGGTTAGGCGTTTGTCCATAACCGTTTTTGTGCCTCTGAACCAGTCTATCGAACCAGTTTGGTCCAGTTCTAGGTGGCTGTTGATATGGTCTAGAACTGGGTTGTCCTCGGGTTCTATTATCCTTAAAGGGTTGGTTCTGAAAATTTGATTTTTGATTAGCTCGAATATCCTTTGGAACATATCCGAGACCTGCAGTCTCGTTTACTTTCTTATTGTGCTGAGAAGGACCAGTTCCAGAATGATGTCTAGACCTGGTTTTGTTCGTTGCACTATAGGATTGATATTCCGGTCTATTTTTAAAATCAGTGCACTCGGCAACAAGACGATGAAGATGATCAATTAAACAACCAACACTCGGTATTTTTGAGAGAAGCTTTTCATCATGATCAACTTGTTTGTTCATACTATCGAGCTTAAGAGAGCAAATAATTTGATCTTGTTCTAGAACCACTTCACTGTACTTAAGCCTTTCATCTATTAACTCTCCCACTTTTGTTTCAAGCCTTATTTTGGCTCTTGTGGCTTCCTCGAGTTTAGACTCAAGCTCAGTGACACGTGATTTAAGATGATCGTTTTCGGAAAGGCTTTCATTAAGCTCAATAGTCAATCTTTTGAAAATCTTCCGAGTTTTGGTTTTGGATAGAGAGTCAAACTTGGATAGAAAATTTTCAAAGTTTACCTCAAAGCTTTCTTGGTCGGATTCCTCGTCGGAGAGTGCCATAAGACATAGACCCGCATGATTGGTGTTCTTATCATTTTCCTCTTCTTCATCATCAGAAGAATCTCCCCATGCTGCCATCATGGCCTTTTTGAGATCTCTCTTGAACCCTTTGTCTTCGCTGAACCTCCGGTTGGAACTGGACTTGTTCTTGTCGCAGTTCCGGTCATTTTTCTTTTGTGAACAGTCTTTAGCCCTGTGCTCAAAGGAACCACAAACAAAACAGCCTTGGTTATTAAAAGATTGAGTGTTCTTTTTACCTTGTTTGATACGGTTGTTCTTGAACTTTCGGTACATCCTCCCAAATTGTTTTGCAAACATGCTCATCTCATCATCCGATTCACTCTCGGATTCCTCTTCTTCTTCTCGAGCCTTTAGAGTTATTCCTCTTTCTCGTCTAGCACTCTCGGCATCTTGTTCTTCTTGAAGACCTAGTTCATATGTCAAGAGTGATCCAGTCAAGTCTTCAAGCGTCATGGTGGATAGATCCTTTGCTTCTTCAATAGCCGTGGTCTTAGGCTTCCACACTTGGGGCAGGCTTCTCAAAATCTTTCTCACTTGATCTTCCACGGTAATTTCTCTTCCAAGGGCTGAAAGCTCATTGATAATGTTAGTAAAGCGTGTAATCATATCCTTAATTGACTCTTTTGGCTTCATTACGAATAATTCGTAATTACGCATGAATATGTCAATCTTAGATTTTTTTACACGTGAGGTTCCCTCATGAGTGACCTCGAGCAAATCCCACATTTGTTTTGCACTCTTGCATCCTAGAACCCGATTGTGTTCGGCAGGACCAAGACCGCAAATTAGATATTTAAGGGCTTGGGCATTATGCTCGAGTTTCTCATAATCTTCTGAAGTATATTCAACTTTAGGTTTAGGAACAACATTACCTTCGGCGTTTCTCTTTGTGATGACATTATCACCACTTTCAATTACATTCCAAACCTGGTAGTTATCGGCCTTGATAAAGTTTTCCATCCGACTCTTCCAAAATTGATAGTATTTGCCATTGAACAATGGTGGTCGTTGAGTCGAGTACCCTTCTTCCAATCGGTCAACCGTATTCATTTTGCCGGATCTCTTCCCAAGGTATTAGCCTCTATGTGGTGAAGACCGGCTCTGATACCAATTGATGAAAACGGTTAGCAACACAAGAGGGGGGGTGAATTGTGTGTGTGTGGAACCGTGGCAGTTTTTCGCCGAGTTCTAGTGTGGGATAAAGGGAATTGCAAAATAGTAAAGTGCACAAGAATTTAACGAGGAAAAATCCCTTGGCTCAAAGGGATTAAAAAACCTCGACCTCCCTCGGAGGAATTTTAAACAACTTCACTAAACAAGCCTTTGAAAGAGTTACAAGAGTGATTCTCCTAATCTACCCTTGAGCCTCCCCAACTCTATCCTCTCTAGGAAGAGTTATGCATCTCTACCTTGCGGGTAGAGAGCCTCTCAGCTTTGTCACAAAGCTCTCACACACACTTAACCCGAGGCAGCTACTCTAGCCAATTAAGCCTCAATAGTCCAAGTACAATATGAAAGGGAAAGGAGAAACTCTATCTAGAACTCCGAGCAGGCAGTTTCAGTCGCCAAGGACTTGATCTTTTCTTGAATGATTCTTCTAAGTATTTTTCTCGGTTCAGCACACCTCTTCCATTTTGCTTTCTTGAATATATAGGTTGCTCCGGATGTGTCCGTTGTGACTTCCTTATGCAAGAGAACGATTCTTGCCTTGTTTGGAAGATCCCCTTCTCTTTCTCGATCCTTTCCTTGTTCATAGAGATTAATAATAATTGCTCCAAAGATATTTTATGTATTTATGCAAACGGATCCTTAGCTAGAGAAGGCAACAATTTATGCAAAAGATCTTTTCATTCAAAACATGCAACGGTCATGGAATTATTAAAGCAACTCTAAATGTTTCCTTTCCAAAGTGGGTTTAATCATTTAAGGACTTTCCATTTGGATTATTTTCCAACGAATGAATTTCTAACCAAGGAGTAGTGGTTACCACAGATTTCATTCCATATTTTCAAATAAAGCTTCGTAATTAAAAATAGAATTCAAACGAGTAGTCTTATATGCACATAATTCACATATGTTTATAGACCCGTTCCATCCTTTGTTCCTGCATGGTTAGTCATCAACAAAACAACATATTCAACAACCATCAAATGGTATTTTTTATTTTTCTAGAAATCCTCGGATTCCATCGAGAGTTACATAATTTGGTGAAGCTTTCTTGGATGCCTGATGTCGAATATTTGGTTAAGACTTGCTTTTCATTTGAAGCTTTTCATTCCGCCACCAATATGGGTGGCCAGTGAAAGCGATGTGACCATAGAAACACCCAAAACAAACTTTTCAATCAGATCATTTTCAGTTAAATCAAGGACCTCTGGGTTAAAGAAAGAACCATTTTCATACGCAGAAATCACAACAAGACCATATGAAAACGGCCTAATCCCGAGCTTTGCCAGAAGGGCAGCCTCAGAAGATCCTACTTTTTCACCCTTCTTGATGAGATCCACGAGGGTCATGATTTCAGTGCTATATGTGTTTGTGTGTGTGTGTGTGCCGTTTTAAAATAAAAAGAGGTGCTACCGTGCAAAGTGTGAACGGTTGCACTTTTCCCTCACCGCGTTGCTTTACTACATGTTTCTATTGCACATTTTTGCGGTGACAAAAAACTTCATTTTATTTAAGAAATTGCCACCGCGTTTTTTTATCAAATGAACTACATTTTTGGCTCATTTTGAACTTTGAGTCATTAGATGTAAAAATCAATGCATGAGATTTATTCTCACTTTGCATGGAAAGACCTATTGGTATTTGAACTCTCTCATAGAGAGGGAGAGAATCGTTTTCACCTTTCTATTATTCGTTTTGGATATTCGCATTACGTATTTATTATATTATGTCATATTATGTTTTCATCAATTAATCAGATAAGTACTGAGAGAAATTGTATTCATTTAAAAGGTTGTTGCAATTAATGGTTATTATTCTAGATCTTTAATGTAGTGAAGGAAAATTGATTGCAATTATTCAGGTTATATGCATGGGTAGTTAAGTAGTTTCAATTAATATCAGTAGCGATTGAATTATATGCACAGAATATCTTTTGAGGCGAGGCCTATAGACTATAGGGACGCACACGCGACCAAGTTTTTGGTCCAAATAATTATTATCCACTGTTTAATTTATTTTTGTAGGTGACTTTAATTTCCCTTCACTAATAGCCCTTTCTTTGGTAATGCTAAAAAGATAGACCAATTAATATAATATTAGATCACTAATAGCCCTTTCTTTTATTATGAAGAGATAGACCAATTAATACTCCGTATAATATTAGAAATGATTCTTAAGTCTTGGGGTTTTCCTTATGATGAAGTGATAAACAAATTAATGTCCCTTTAGCATTTGCTTTATTTTAATCTACATTAATTATTATGATGATTATTCTTTTTGAGGATTATTTAATACTACGTACAAAATTTATGTATTATCTAATATAATAGCATAACATGTATGTATATATATATCACTTTTGATTTGAAGAGTACTACTTTATTTATATATAAAAACAATAGTGATTTTAAAGACTTCTTGCATTTGTTTTTTATCATCTCTTGAATAGTTTTTTTTGTGTAATCATCTCTTGAATTGGTAGTACACTTAAATTTAATTTGAATAAAATATCACGTAATTAATTCTTTAAAAATAATAAATGGTGTCTTAATAGAGAATTCATTCTGCACAATAATTTATTAACATGTCATAAAAAGCAGGTCATCAACCGGTCATGGACCAGTGAATGAAAATGAGGTGCAAAGGTTGGATTATTCATGAATAACGAAAAAGTGGGACTATTAAAAGAAGACCGCTAAAAGGTTGGATTATTAGTTTCCATTTTACCTATATTATATGGATCATGAATTGAACACAGATAATTTAAGGTTGCAGTCAAATTTATTTGAAAAAATCACGATGGACTGCACAATTCCTCATAAAAAGTAAACCTTGATGTTATTGGAATGTAAATATTTGTTGCCGTTTCAGTTGTGTGTGCATTTTTTAACAAAATTTTCTTTATGCACAAAGACATCTTTTTTATATAAACCCATAGGCTCCTAATGACATTGTACATCTGAAAGCCAATGAAATATGGAGTATTTCATTCCTTGGGCGGTAAAATTTATTTCACATTATTATTTTTTTAAGATATTTTCTTTTGGACTATTTTCATTCTCAGACCAGACCAGATCATACTCCGTAATCATAAAATACATAAGGACCAGACATTTGCTAGACCAGACCAAACCAAACTTGTAAATTTCAATCCAAAAAGAAAACCTCTTTAATTTGGGCATATTTTACCCTCTAAAAGCATCTTCATCCATGATTCTTAAATGTTTGGTTTTTCATGTTTTTCTCTTGTCAGGTCATTGCCACATAAATAAAACTAAATCTTACCAATTCTCCTTCAACCATGATCTCTATTCATTTAGTTTTTTTGTGGAGTTTTTTGTTATTTTCAAGGATGTATTTTAGTCATTCCAAATTACTACCTCCGTCCTAATATTGGGACGGGAGGGAGTGATGTTGTATTTAAAACAATACAATTATGTGGTTGATAAAGTGGAATGAATTAAGAATGAATTAGATTCACACAAATGTTACCAAATATGGTATATGAGAAAATAATATAGGTACATCCACAAAATTGAAAAATGGGACAATTATAGGAAGAATAATATATTATAGGGAGTAAAAGATATGGTTACATTAAATGTGTTTATCGAAACTTGAGAATAATCTTGAATAATCTGGGATTCAATATTTGATATCAGATCTTTTATCTAAATAATCTTTCAGAATAATCTTATCTCCTCAATCATAATCTCCGGAAAAGTTTTCCACATCATCAAGATAATACCCAAATTATCTCATGGATGTGGATGTCCTAATTGCTATCAAAACTATATTACTTAGAACCTATTTCGTGACATCTTTTGGCATATCAGCCAACTTTATAATCAAACACGTAACATTTTTTTGGCGCGCTGAATCATGTAATAATAAGAACAAATAAGATTGAATTTACTTTTGTGGCTGTATTAGCTAAATTAGTATAAAGGATCATTTTATCTATTTTTCATATAATTTTTTCTTTATTTTAATAATAAATACTCCTTCCGTCCAGAATTGACTTCCCACTTGAATTTCACACATATTAAGGAAATAAATTTACAATGAGCTAAATTTCACTGTTTTGACACTGTTTTATATTGTTTTACGTTGTTTTGATGTGGATAATTTGTCAAATAAAAAAGTGAAAAGTTAATTTTGGGACCGACCGAAAAGGAGAGTAGGAAGTTAATTTCATGACGAGTGAAGTACATTTAAATGTAATTTTGTCATAAATCAAATCAATCAATACAGTAATTTCAATCAGAACTTCATAAATTTCAACAAAATCAGTCAATTTAAATGTTACGGCTCTTAATTTTATATAAGCACATATTTGTAATTAAGAGTTCGAAAGTTTTTTTGGGAGTCAAGATGCTACAATTAATGTTTTGATACATGTTGATGTCACAGGTGATATTGGGACATAATGTCATGGATTGTACAAGTAATTAATTTGTTAAATTAATTTAATTCCTTGAGATTCGAACTTCTAAATACTGTAATTGACCAATAATTAAGAGGGATTATATACAAAAGAATAACAAAATTTTCTTCTATTCACACAGTGTCATTTCCGTCGCTTTATCATTTACAGCGTGGCAGGATCCCACACCGCGAACAGTGTGGATCTCCGTAACGTTTCCTGTCTTTCCACTTATGGGCCGCGTTCACATGTGACCCAACAAAACCATCAACCGCCCATCCTCCGACCGCGATATAAACCAATCACATCTCGCCAACTCAGCACACGGTATCCAGCAATATGGGACCCAGCCTGGACACATTTTTAAAGACTATTCTGACAGCACTGTAACCCGTGGGATAATCCAGCTGTATCCCATCACCTTTTTTATAGTACAGCACCTCCTTTTAGCTGGTCATTTTAAACCGAATAGATTCCCTCCACGTCACCAGGTAGTCATTCGCTTGACCTACGGTGGGACCGGTGGAGCTTCTCGGTCAACGCAAGTAAGACCTGCCACGTTGCGTCCCCTTCCACCATTGGATCGTTGTAGAGGAGGGCCCGCCGTACGCCGGTGTCCAACAGTCGCCGTTGGATATCGGTAAGGTTGGTCGCCGCGACTTTTTCAAGTATGCGGCCGAGCTTGGGGACGTCCTTTTCCGGCACCGTGACGGAAATTTCCTCCCATGGGACGGCGGCGGGGAAAGGAAGGTCGATGCCGTCGGCGATGATCACCGGCACGCAGCCGAGGACGACGGACTCAACCAAGCGCGGGCTCCACGGTGCCCAGCCAAGCGGACATAAACAGAACGTTGAGCGGAGAATCTCCGACTGGTAACCGGCGAATCTGTGGCGTTTCAGGTAAAACTTCCGGTCGCTGCCGTAGTTTTTCAGAATCGCCGTCCGGACACGCCTGCGTTGAAACGTCAAAGGGTAGGGTTTTTTTTTTTTTGAAAGGAAGGGTAGGGTTAGTTCCGTCATTATAAGCAATCTACAAAGTAAAAACACATTTCTCTTGCAAGAAAATCGGAAAACTTTTACCTGCCGTAAAAACGACCGCTGACGTTCTTGGGACGGACTTCCATTTTTCCCCGGAAAAACGCGAAAATATCTCTCCGGTGATCGGCCGTCGGGTTCGCCGTCAGCGTTTTCCGCACACTTTCCGGTGAAACATACGGCGGGATTACAACGTGCTCAACATCTTGACACGGATGATAATATTTTACCCCAAAAGTTTGCAATATGATTGAGTTTTTCAAAAACGCCGGCACCCCGTCGGCGATGGCTCTGTCCTCCTATAATAAAAGAAGATGATTGATAGAGAAAAGATTTTCTCAAAATAATTCAGAAGGAAACTACTGGGAAAATTTAAAAGGCATACCAGGGTGTGAAAACAGGACCCGAAATCGTGGGAAGCGACGAAGACGTGGTCAGCGCCGCCGCTGCGGTTCCAGAAGGGGTGGTCGGAGGAAACGAGACGGACGGCGGAGGATATCAGAGAGCGGGCGTGACCAATCGCCGGGAACCCGTTGACGGTGCTGAAATTGCAGGAAACGTAAACGGGGACGAAGAAAAAGTCAGCCTCCCACGGGTCAATCGTCCGAACATCACTGCTTTCCAATGCTCTGTGAATCGCCACCTCCGAAGCAAACAAATGGCTGCCGCACCGTTCATTCTTCAACCAATCGACGTTGTATTTCTCCGGCAAGTCGTATACGTATATTTTCAAACCCTTTAGAGCGCCGGAGCTTATTTTACCTTGCTGGGGATTGGAGGATTCTATTACGGCGTTAGAAGCTTTATTAGAGCGGTGGACGACGGTGGTTCTTGAGATGAGGGAGGCGGCGGGCTTGTGGGTGAAGAGAAAAGAGATGAAGAAGTAAAAAGAAAGGGAAAACCAGAGAACCCATTTGAAATATCTATGGCAGAAGAAGATCTTTTCGGGTTTTTGCCTTCCTCCGGCTTTTGGTCTGAATAATCTCATCCTCAGATAAACTCCTTTGCTGGTCTTGCTGTTTGGTCCTCTAACCCCCATAATTTATCACATCTCTGTCCTCCTCTGGAGATGGTGAGAGGTGGTTATCAGAGTTTGGTTTTGGTTTGAAGTAGAAATGAAGGAAACAGGGATAAAGAATGAACGGTCTTTTTTTGGTTGAAAGTTCGTTTTCTCCCTTTTCTCTTTAATAAAATTAAAAGGAAGTTTCTACTTAACTTTGTGTAATTAAGAGTCTTTCAATAGTTATTTTAAATTTAATTTATTCATAATTTAGAAAATTCAATAGTTGATAAGAATATTATAATTTATTCATAATATGTTAATGATAAAAGTAATCATTGCATAAAAATATTACTCATACTACATTTGTTCTCTTATAATTGCAATATTTGATTTTTTGCAGTATTCACGTATTCTATTTTGACTATATTTTGTTTATTAATGTATTGTTAAACTTGTACATTGACAATCGTGAAAGTGGATTGTTGCAATTAAAAAAGATCGAGAGAAGTACTATACAATTCCATGTGCAAATACAAAATTATGTCTGATAAAAATAACGTAACTTATAAAGGGTTATTATTTCAACGGTAACCTTTCCATTGGTATTGATATAAAGAGCTTATTTGGTGACTCTGAAATCGACGGAATCGGTTGATTCTACTCAAAAAGTTATGAAGTTCAAGCTGGAGTGACTGTATTGGTTGATTCTGTTGATTTATGAACAAAAAATTATTATAGAAGCCCAATAGAATGTCAACTAAGGTTGATAAAAATGTTTGGACAACCTGACTGCTATTTTGATCCAACCTTCCAAAAATAGCAGGACTAATTGGGGGAACTTCTTACACCCACTTGGGGTATTCTACCAATCAATTTGACTCAAATAATAAAGGAGGGGGGACAATGCAAGATGATTGTGCGTACATGAAAGGAGAGGGAGTCTCATTGAGACAAAAACTACACCCCCATGACCCCATCACCAAAATTATTTTGGTCGATTGATTAAGTGATACATCTCCCCTATCCTAGCATCATTCGAACCACTCAAAGAGAGAGATAAGCTCTAGTAGAAGCTCCATCAAGGTAATTCAACACAAAAAAAGAGGAAAGGGAATCCAACACAAAAAAGACTAATAGTTGAGGTAAGAATCCAACTAGTATGAATTAACTAGTATTATTTTGTATGATTTTTAAGAAATCATTTGATGGATTAAACATGAAGTTCTACACTTTTAAAAGTGTAGAATAATGTTATAAAATGGTGGTATTTAACTTAGAAGAGTCGTGGAATCGATAGGAGTTGAAACCGCCGGAAATCGCCACTCAAAGGGAGCTGTTCGTAGCTGCAGACCACGAAAGCCGCCCACCTTTTGCAAAAGCCGACCGACCGTCTTTCGTCTGTTGTCCATATTTTCCACTTCTCATCGGTTTAGAACGGGGATTAATCAAAGGGCTTAACAAAGGCAACTATTGCAGCACTTCATAAAGTGAGGATGGCTGACTATATTGCTTATAATCATTGGGTTAATTTCATAAGATTACCTAAGGTGATTAAATGTGATTTTCATGGATTATTAATGATTAATAATGCCTAAATGAAAATATTATTGTCTATGAATAGAAGATGCATGATATACAAATTAATGAGTAAATGGTGTATGATTATGTATTGATGGCATGATGGTTGTATCAACCATGAATTTTTGTGATAAAATATACTTTTACTTCATGTATAGAAATCATGAATGGATAAAAGTGATATTTTTGATATTGAGATTAAATTATATTTGAATTGGAAATTCAATTGAAATGAACTAAATGACTACGAATTGAGAACTTGATTGTTCCAAGGTTAGTCCGACTAGTATCAAGATACTAGTCGGGAAATTATTGTAAGATTATACTAGAAATTAATCTAAATGTTGGATTGTGATACGACCTTAAGTAGTCTTGAGAGATACTTCAAGGTGACTTGATTAATGAATTAGAGTTGTATGAACTCTAGGTGATATTAGGGGTAGGCCTAAGAGGCTGCTCGAAATGAATTAATCCTAGGCATAAGATAATGTTCATGAATTGGAACATGATGTTGAATTAGAGTCGGGCTCTAGGATAACATGGAAATGTAGTTGGGCCGAGCCCTTGCCATGTGACTAAGATTTACATGAAAAGTTAGTTGGACCGAGCCCTTGCCATGAGATTAAGTTTTACATGGAAATTTAGTTGGGCCGAGCCCTTGCCATGTGATTAAGATTTATATGGAAACGTAGTTGGGCCGAGCCCTTGCCATGTAATTAGGATTGCATAGATATGTATTTGGGTCGAGCCCTTGCTATGCAATTATAATGTATTAAATTTCGAGTTAAAGGATTGCATAGAAATGTAGTTGGGCCGAGCCCTTGCTATGCAATTATAATGTGTTGAATTTCGAGATAAAGGATTGCATAGAAGTGTAGTTGGGCCGAGCCCTTGCGATGCAATTATAATGCGTTGAATACTAGAAGTGCCATGACTAATGGTCACGTGAACTAGAGGAAATGTTTTCAAGTGAACATGGGCCTACGGGCCGACTACTTGACTTTATATATAAAGTAAGTATATTTTAAATAGGGTAACTAAGGGTTACGGCCTATAATATAATAACACTCTATTTGAGGGTCTTAGGAATTGAAACATTGATTATACTTAGTATAGTTGTCATTGTACTTTTCAAATGCTTCAAAGTATTGACCTCCCCTTCACGGGGGAGGCCACCTCACAGTTTCAGGTAGAACTTGAAGGTTGCTGCCATCGCTCGTTGCTTCGGGAAGATCCAAGGAGAGAAGACGTGATTCGTGCTTCCTCCGTATCTGTTTCAAAAACAATTACATTAAATGCTCATGGATATTATTTTCTGAATAATTATTTGGGGGCTTGTATGCCCAAGTTTGCCAAGTGTGGCTAGAACACTTGTATTAATGTTTTCGCTGCTTTAAATGGATATTTTACATTATGCTTGTTTATGGATGTACTATGTATGAATGGTATTCAAGACGCCTAGTATAGTATGGATGAGTTGGACTGTGGTTGACTATTCGTACTATACGGCGGGTTGTTGACGTGTCTGGTAGGTCCAGGGCGTGACATCGCTCTCCAGATAGTCTTTTGCTAATCTCCACCGAGAATGCCATCTTGATAAGCATAATGACAAGAAATGACATTTTTCGTATAAAAACATGACATTTTCATAAAAAGTAGCATTTTTGAAAATAATATTGCTAAAAATGACAAGATTTGACAATCCTGTCAAAAAACATGACATTATAATATTGACATTGATAAATAGCAAATATCGGGATACCACTAGTGCAATCTAGAGAGAAGGCAAAGTTATTAAGTAGGAGAGAGAGAGAGAGAGAGAGAGAGAGAGAGAGCAATCATATTAAATGAACAATGGTCAGTCACAATTGTCCAAGGATCTCTTATTTATACTAGTCATAAATGTTAGGTGCATTAAATGCACATACACTTGTAAGCTAATCTATGACAGAAAGCCCCCTTGTAGTGCGGAGACGAGCATGTGGCATAGCATTAAATGCGGTAGTTGAGCATTGAGAAACGTTAGACGGGATGTCTCTTTTGTGTCGCGGCTGAGGGCTTCGCCCTGAGTGCCGAAGGCTGTTTGTCGAAGGCTATGATGGAGTTGTGAATTACGCAGTTCTCTTGTTGAGGTGAATTGTGTCAGGTTATTATAGTTTGTAGCCCTCAGGCTCGGGCCTGAGGGGTGTTTGTACTTAGGCCGTCGTATTTGGGCTGCTATTTTTGGGCCACTACGGTGGTTGGGCTCATTTCAGATAGTGGGAGTATGTGGATCGGGGGGTCCTGGGCCATATACCCATCAGGAGCTTCTCAAGGTAAATGGGAGTAGTTTTGTTGCTTTATCTGAAGGCTACTCTATTGCGCCTTTGATTGTGCTGAATTTGTTGACGTTTTTTCAAAAAAGACCGAGGGGTAGTCCCTCAGTTCCCTACTCCTTTTGGCTGAAGGCAGTTCGGGCTGAAGGGGTGTATGTTTTGGTATTTTTTCTCGAGGGCTTCGTTCATTTGCGCAGTATCTCTGGAGCGACCCAGAGGCGGATTGGGGTAGAGGCGCCTTAGATCGTGAATTGACCATTGATAAGTTACCGTTGAAGGGGTGCCATGAGTTAGATGTTGATAGGGCTGCTGTGGGTGGTGTCTCCTGATTGGGATGATGTGACGGTTCATAATGATGGGCTTCTTACCGGAGGCCCTGTTTTCAAGGCTAACCAGGGTTAGGTTGGCTATAAATACCCTTTATCCGGATTCATTTCTCTCGCGTGATTTTGATTTGTTAATCAAAGCTCTGCCCAAGTTTAGAGATAGAATTATTTAGCCGATTCAAAACAAGTTTTCGATGTCAGCTCTTCCTGTATTCTTATCGTTTTCCGACACTTTGCTTCGTAGACCTTAGATATAGTGATAGCCCTTTTTAGCATCACCTCAGTCAAGAACCCCCGTTCTCGACAGCAAGAACGAGGGTATGTCATCTGGTAGCGATTCGCAAAACATCTCAGCTTTGCCATCGATTGAGCCAGAGACCTGGTGATGTATGTTTTCTCGCACTTAAAATATGTGGAGCAGTATAGGGTATAGACACGAGTGTTGTCTCTACAGGGATGGAAAAAGGGAATCAGATATTAAATAAATTCAGCGATTAAAAGAACTAAAAAAAGTGAATGTGCAAGATTTGATTTTTGAGAAAAATAACGTGAAAATAAAGCTAAATTAAATGTTCTTTCTAATTAATGACGAAAGGGAACATGGATTGTGTTCGGGGGTAACAAGATTTTGGGGTTGATCAACCTTAATCACATGAAAAATATTTAATTGAGCAACGCTGATCAATACTAAGTTTTTACCGCTCTCGTGGCGTAGAGTACAATAATTTAAGGAACCAGGATGATCTCTCATGCGACAAGTTTCTAAATTATTATCAAAACAAGCGAGCATACGGCCCCCTAACCGTTACTAATCTCTTAGCGGATTATTAAGTGTGTGTGAAAGTATCCTAGAATAAATTAGATCTCTCTTAATTTATTCTATGTGCAATTATAATCCTAGCTGCAGTTCTAGGTTACAAAAGATATCAATTAAATTATCTATACAAAAATTAAATAAAGATCATGCAATTAAACCATCAATAATTTAACTTTAGATCATGATTAAAAAACCTTTCATCAATCCCAAATCCCTAATCAAATCTACTCACGATTCATGATTGACAGATCAACAAAATAGAGAAGAAAAGAATTAATTGTCATTCATTCAAAAAACAGAACTTAAAAATAGTCCTAGTGTATTAAGGATCCCAGGTTGAAAACCTCTCAAACTTTCGTCCTAGGTACTCTCCATAAGCTTTCCCTCCCAAAACAAGGGTTTACATGATGTGTAAATAGAAAACGGGGCAATTCTGGTCGAAAAAGGGCCCCTAGAGTGCACACATGGTTCCCAAGCACGGCGTGCGTATCTCTCATGCGGCCGGAGAACCCTGAGCATAAAAACCGTGTGTCTCGCGTGCACGGGCTCCGGTAGCCTTTCCGTGATTTCTTCTTCGTCACACAACGTGCGTCCTTTCGGCGCACGACGTGCGCTTCTCCGTCCGAATTTGACTATGCTTTCTTTAACAAAGTTGTAGCTAATGAAGACCTCTTTCCACCACAACTTACAAAACTGGGATTGGATCATCCAACTAAAAGAAATGGATAAAATTGTGAAAGGTCGCATCATGAAATCTCAACAACGATTATCAGACTTCCTTGTCTATTTTCATCTTGATCCTCCATGTCCACTTCAGAGGATTCAGAGCCATCAATGGCCCCACCATTCCACCAATAGTGGGAGTTGAGACTTCCCTGGGGACTTGTCCCCCTCCGGCACAATGCCAGGCTGCTCTGCAACATCGCCATCTTCATCTTCATCCTCGGAAGAGGATGAGGAGCCACTGGGAGAGGGCTCAGGTTGTTTCACCCCCTCAGAGGGCTTCACCTTCCTTCGGTTCTCAGACCGAGCAATATTTAGCAGGTCAAAAATAGAGAGTCCAAATACATAAACGCAATAATACAACCAAGTACAAAAAACACAGACTTTACCATCAAAATAGTATGAACAAAAGGGAACAAGTAGTTACCTGAAGTGGAGATCGGAATTGGGCTCTAGACAGTTAATGGAACTCCACAATGGGGGGAGGGGTATCACCACTTGCAATGGGGGACTCATGTGTAGTCCCCCTGGGTCCACAACAGCAACAACAACAACAACATTTGGCTGGTCAACAACCTGCTTAACAACATGGCATTCCCGTGTTGCCTCTTCCTCAGAGCCCACCCCTTGTCTTCTGCTTTGACAGACTCGTGCTTAGAAGGGGACATATAGGCATATGATCTTTCCTTCTCTGAGTTATGGCGCCTCAACACCACAAAGGCAGGCTCAGCAGCTGCGACCTCATCACCATTAACTAATAAAGTAGCAATGATCGCTGCCATGTTAGCCTCATCATTCCGGTGAGCGGCCACTTTACCAACCCCAACCTTTGCACCATTACCTCCCTCATTGTCAAACACCTTCAATGGGGAGTAACACACAACTTTGAGGTCTTCCCTTATCTTCTTTTCAGTCACATACTTATCAATATCATACTGCCCAGGCTGCAGGTATCTCTTCACAAGGCTGACATAAGGGTCAAGCTCCCCAAGGTTATGCTTCTTTGCAACAATAGAACGCTGGGTAGAGAAAGGAGAGCCCATATGTTGATCTGTGTAGACGAAGAGAAATTTATTCTTCCATCCATGGTGTGAGTAAGGGCGTTGATAAAACCACTTCCCCCTCCAACCTGGGCAATGGAGGTGTAGTTCTGGTTTCCCTTTGAGGGGTTGCACCCAATTTTGAACAGATACCGGAATAGATCGACGATAGGAGTGATCTCCAGCTTTTAGCAGCACAAAAGGAACGCGGTTATACAGTAGAACCCATTAGGGGTGACCTGGCAAGTGGTCCAATTAGTTGAAATAATCCAATTAGAACGGCCTCAGAGGAAAATGAAGGTCGTGCTTCAAAGCATCGTAATATACGATGAAGAACCCATAAGATAACGACGGCGGCAAGCTCCCAGCGTCTGGCCTCACCACAACAACGGTAGGATCGGCCCAATGACGAGCTTCGCCAGACAGTGAATAGTGGGCCTCGGTCAAACCAAAGTCATCAAGGACAAACACCTCCTTTGTATCCCCATAGTGCTTCTTCCTCTCGCCCCTGTGACCCGGAACAGTGCGAAGGGGAGCAATATCAAGCGCAAAACCGGCATCATCAGCCTCCTCAATGATGTCATTCTCCTTGTTGGCGGCATAATCATCGAACCTAGGGGAGGTCACGGTTGATCCTCTCGCCAGTGTTCGCAGAATCAGATTGAGACATCATTCTTCAAAATCTACAAGAGGACAACACAGTACACGAAATAAGAATTTGGGGTTAACGGACCAAAATCCGACCCCGAATAAAAAATCAAAGGCGGAAATTAGTGTCCTTGTGCAATTCAGAGCCTAGGGGCACCGTTCACAGCCCCATTGTGGCGCTGGGGTTAGCCCAACGCCCAAAAAGCACGAATGAAGGAAAAGGCCCCATTTCCGGGTTTTCCGACGAATAGACACCAAACTCAGATTGCTTGGCAACTATGGAAGTTCCAAAGCAAGAAAGTTTGAAAGCACAAAGGAAGAAAGAGAATCCTTTCAGCCTTTTATACTTCCACTGAAATCAGACACATGTCTGGCTAGGAATGATACAGCCATAATGTCCTTTCAGTCTTGTCTTGATGACAAAAACGACTGATAAATTCAAAAATGCAAAATTAATATTTATAAATTCCAGTTGCACACCTCAGCATTACTACAAGCAACAACATTTCTCAAATGCGGACTCTAAATTCTCCTAAGTCTATCAAGCCTTATAAGCACTACCTCATCCCTCTCGAGCTCATACTCTTCTACACTTAGAAAAAATTCTAAGTCCGCAAGAGTGGGGGACTGATAAGTGGGGGATTCAGGCAAAAGTCAACGACCAAAAGTCATGAAAGAAATTCAAAGACAGCTCGGAATGCAACAACGACCATGGTTACACCACCAATTCAAGCAGGTACAACTCATACTGAACTCATTAATTTTACTTTAAAATTTGAAATTTTTGTATCAACCGTCGGCCGAGGCCGCGGATGTAGCAACTAAATTGCAAGGACATGAAATAGAGCTGACCGCTGACCACAGATTTTTGAGCTCGAGATCATCTCCTTTACAGCGGGGCGTTGCATTCTTCTCCAGAAGTCACCTCGGAGCGCAGTATACTCTTTTTCCTTCGTTAGGATTTTTTCCCATAAGGTTTTTGCCTCAGTGGAGTTTTTAGTGAGGCACCCCTTTGATGTGACCATGGAGAGAAGCACCCCCCGCCAGGTGCGCCAGCCTAGAAGTTGAATAATCACTCTCTATCACCTCAAGCGTAACTTTCTTTAGAGAGTGGGGGACCCATGATGGAGTTTATTCCCGTATACCCCAGGGGTACGAGACAATCACGTATAAAGAAGTCTTCGGGAACGCTAAGTCATTATTCCGCTGAGGACGGCCTCGACCCATCCGAGGCCGGTCCAAACATTCGATAATATAATACTGATGCGAGTCTATCGATTGAGTACTCGGATCGATAATCAGGTTGCGAGGTTTAATTATTTTTAGGGCAAAATGGCCATGTGAAATCCTATTTAGAGTATATAAAACATGAAATCTTGTTTTGGAGTTTTTACCATGTCTTAGTCCTCTTTTGAGCAATTTCGGTAAATTTATTGGATTAAAATCACCCTCATCACATAGTGCATCACCTTTGTAGCCTTTTGTTTATATGAGTATGTCTGCCCATTTTTATAGCAAATGAAATGAATAACACATATATTAAGCATAGATCAAATAAAAAATGTGTTCAAAAAGCCATAATACAGCACTCTTATTAAATCTATCATTAACCTTTTTAATATTAGAAGTATACAAATCTCATAATTAATATTAATAATTTTTAATCAGTTTCATTAAACTTTTATCACTATATGTAGTTATATATTGTAGAATCTTAATTGATTTTCAAAAACCTCTATGTATTCGATTTAAAAATATAATTGTAACAACCTGTGTAACTAATAGTGGATCTATTAAACTCTTCTATGGAAATATACAATATTGGGTAAAAAGTGCATCAGAATAGGCAATAGTTTTTAATATGGATATCTGACTGACCACTTTCTAAACTTCGGGCATAGAAGACCGACCGAGCTTCGACATCGATTCGGTATCTTGGAGAATATTGAACATGGCGTTCGCGGGGTAGTTTAACGATTACCATCAAAGAGCCATTAATAAATGTGTACGCCTGGATTCATGTGCCTATTTACAGTTTTTATTTTGGAAAGTTCCCGAAATAGGACTAAAACAGTTTAAAAATTTCAAAATAGGACTGCCATGTTTTTTGTTCCCAAAATATGAGTAATTACATCCAAGTTTGGAAAATACTGTCATGTTTGAAGTCTGGTACTGCCAAAACATGAAAGTAATTAGTCCTATTTTGGGAATAAAAATATGACAATCCTATTTTGGAATTATCAAACATTTTTAGTCCTAATTCGGGTAATATTCTCTTTTTTATTTTTGCCTGTTGTTAGCTAGTGGCCCATTTCTTACCCATCATATATCCGTACTTTTTTTGCGGGAAACTGAATCATTTCCCCATCTTTTTTTTTATTTCCCCAACTTTTGTACGGTAGTATATAAGATAAGATGAGATAAGAGAAGATTATGTTCAATTGTAAGAAACTAACAAATTTAAAAAGTAGTACTCCTTCTCTGTCCTATTTTATAAGATACATTGACTATTCACTAGGTCAACACAAATCACGCTTAATCTCTTATTTTATATATCAAAATTTTATGAAATTTGAATTATTTTTTGCAGGTTTTGTAGCGGTTTAAATGTAGTTTCTGAATATGTAATTTTTTTTAAAAAAAATTTGAGTGCAAACAGGAGTTTGTTTGCTTTATCGTCGGTCAAACATCATAAACAAAAAAGTACTCCCTCTGTCCCGAATTGAGGTGCAAACTTTGACCGACACAAGAATTAAGAAAACTTTTACTATTTCTCCTAACAATTTGTATATATCTGTCTTTCACGGTTCTTAGATAGCCACGTAGTATTTCAGTGACGACAAAACGATGGCAGAGGAGATGAAACGATTGTCGCCGGAACACTGATTTGGAGTGAAGATTATTTCCTCCGCCGGACAGAAGCATATGCTAAGAATCGCATGGGACCATCGTCGCAAACATTGAAGACTCCATTTTAGGGAAGAAAAGCTGGGGGGGGGGGGGGTATTGATGGAAGAGAAGACGGGAAAACAACTGGGTGCAGCCCCGGCAGGCGTCATGTTGGTATCACTTGATCGAGGTCATGGTTAATTTCAGGAGGGTGTCCGCAGCTAGTTTATTCCGGCGATGTCTTCTCTGTGGAGCATTTGCGAGGCAAATAACAAGATCCAGAAACCCGAGTTCTCCCTGATTTTTGAAGCTATGGTTTCGGTGATGAGGGGAGTAGGATTTTTGGCCACACTAGCGTGCTGGTTCGCTGAGCAGAGAAAAAAATTGTGTCTGTGTGAGTGGGGATAGAAAATGACCAGGATAGGAGTAGGGGTAAAATTGTGACTATCAATATTTCTTACTTTTTTATAATAAAAAGTGGATTTTATTGATAAAACATCGTATTACAAAGCGCGAAAGGAAATAAAAGAAAAAACAACACGGAAAAGAAAAAAACGAAAAGAACTAATCTAGATCCAAGGAAAATCTCTAGACTTGGACCTCGTCCTCATGTCATGACGCCTTTTGTTTTTTTTTTCCTGTAAATCTTTAGTTGTGTGTTCAGGTTATCTGTTGGCAAGTAATTTTCTGAGGTAACGAAATTAGCTTTGCGGCAGATCGATCTGTTGAACTTAGAGTTCCTAATTTCCTCTTGGAGTGGAATGGGAAGACGGCGATCATTTTCAGTTGCATGTCCCAGGAAGTCATCTGAGAAGAAAGAATCATCAAAATGACCAAAACCGTCAGAAGCATCTGAATAAGCCTGTATCAATGGGAACTGAAGTTGTTTCCTTGGAGAGTAGACCTGATGAGTTACAGTATTTACTGCCTGGATTTGAGAGTTAAAAATCAATTTGGAGATAGAAATTGGGTCCTGTGTTTCAATATTGTTCCCGAGCTAAAAAGAGATTGAGTCGTCCTGCCTACACTTTGGAAGCCCTGCAAAATTGGAGAAAATAGTGAGGAATTTAAGCAGGCTGGATTTGTGAGGCCCAATGGGAATATGAATGGAGCTTCCTTTCACTTTAGCAATTTTGACGTAGGAGCCTGATCTGTTAGCTTCCAAAGAAACGGTGATATCTCTAAATCGTCTTTTCTGGGTAAAATTTGCCTGATCCTGATTTGTGAGCTGAGTGATGGATCGGATGATATGAGAAGCAAGGTCCTGGTTGAAGTGAATCAATATTTCTTACTTAAATTGGAGAATGGAAAAACATTTTGGGGCGGCCCAAATAGGAAATTTTGCAAAATAAATTGGGACAGAGGGAGTATATGGTAGGATCCAGACATCGTCAAGCTTGAATGAAATGCGAGTGAACATAGAGAGAGGGGCGCATCCAGAAGATCGGTGAATATTCCATTTTATTTTATATCCATGTTATGTATTTTTCATATTTGGAATACTCATCTTTCATTTTTGTTCTTTACTAAGTACTAACTCTGAGACAAAGTTCATTTAGAATAAAACTAATATTGATAGCATAACTCAATTAGATGCTTTTAAAATTTATCGTTTTATAATTTTCTACAAGAATAACATTTCAGTTAAAACGATGTAACATTAATCATACATGTTTTTAAAATAGGTTGTAATGAGTAATGTTAAGATTCGGGGATCCATCCTAAAAGGTCAACCTGATAGGAGGAGTAACACCTGTGTTAATATAGCACTTCATTCATCCAAACTTTTCCAGTGTGGGACATTTAACACCCCTCCTCAATCCGAACCGGGTTGGACAATATCGGGATGTATAAACGGGCCAAACAAACCCTTGGCAAGCTACCCCTAATCATGGGTGTTAAACAAGCCGTCAAACCACAACCGGAATCAAGGCCGTCAAACAAGCCTTAATCATGCCCCAGACAAAGAATGACTAATGAGATCAAATAATACTTAAAATTAATACTAATAGAATTAAATATGAAGTAATTAGAAATTTATACATCATTTTTACTAAATATAAAAGGTAATACTTCATTTAAAGTTGATATAAAGTATGCTAAAATGTTAATTCTTCTAAAAAAATAAATAAAACTGTAAAAGTTTTCTTTTCTTTTTTTCCCTTAAGTTTTCTATATTTGAAACCCCTGATTCTTGTTTCCGCTTCACCGTCATAATAAATACGTAGTGCTAAAATAGTACAAAATAATAATTAAGCACTAATTATTTATATTAGAAGTTAGTAAATACCACCTCCCTCCCACTATGTTTGGGACAAGAGGGTGTGGCACAACATTTAAGAAAAAGTGAAATTGTATGTTTGTTATTGAATTGATAAAGTGTGAATAAAGTAAGGGGGAGTTTGGAACTGATTCTGCTTCTGCTTTTTTTAAGCAGAATCAGAATCAGTTTCGAGAAGCTGGTCTCCCTCAGCTTCTAAAAAAATTGATTCTAGGAGTAAATTAGAGCTCCAGAATCACTTCTGCACTCTCACTCAAACACCTCATCTGCTACTGCTCCCTGAAAGAGTAGAAGCAGTTTTAAGAATCAGATCCAAACACTACCTAAGAATGAATTGTAACAATCCAAATATTACCAGAGATGGTATGAGACAAACTTAATGACATGGGACGGATGAAAAAGGTAAAAAAAGACAAACTCAGGAAGATGAAGGGAGTACTACTTAAAAAGAACAAGTTCAAAACTTCAAGAAAAATATAAAAAAATAGTAGGAAGTATAACAAAAAGTTTTAATTTTAATACAATTAGTGAATATGAATTAATAAGTTGGATGTTGAATAACTCATTTGCATTTGATAAAAATAGAATAACTCATTTACGAATTGGAGAAGAAATCAAAGAATAAAATAGGGAGTATTAAATATGGAGTATACCGAATTATGAATTATCCAATGCAAATCTGAAATCTGAATGGTGGATTGAGGCAAATTATACCATGCGCATGGTATACTGATCCCAATACGATACCGTTTCACTGCTGCTTTCCGTTGATTTTGTTCTTTCTAATCGCACTTCCCCACTACCCATCTCCTTTCATTTGTTCTTTTCTGTTCTTTAGCTTTAAATTTTTGTTAATCAAAAACTGACAATCATTGAATCACTTTTTTGGAGTGGTTTTTTTAATTTTATGAAAACTCAACGTAGTATTACAATTTTGTAATCAAATTTTTATCATTATTTCAAAATAAATTAATTACTTTTTTTCTATCTTAGTCCTTATTCATACACTTCTTTTTCTTTTTTCTTTCTTCAATTGAAATTACAACAAAATTTATTTTTTATGTAATACTCCCTCCGTCCCACAATGTTTGGGACAAAGGAGTGTGGCACAAATTTTAAGAAAAAGTGGAATTGTGTGGTTGGTGTTGAGTTGATAAAGTGTGAATAAAGTAAGAATGAATTGTAACCACCCAAATATTGCCAAATATGGTATGGGACAAACTTAATGGGACGGACGAAAAAGGTAAAATGGGACAAACTTAGAGGGACGGAGGGAGTATCTTTTTATATTTATACACTTTTTTCCTAATTTTTTTCATATTCATACACTTTTATTTCTATAATATATTTTTTTATCTTTTTTATATGTTATTAGTGTTGTAAGACATTAAATTTGTTTATTTTGATTTACATTTGATAAAATATGAGATTATATTTTCATATGTGTGGTTTACACAATCACAAAATATTTTTGGCAATTACAATTAAGTGAGCAAATACACTCCTTGTTTTTATTATTTATATTTGATAATGTATGGAGTTACTTCTTCACATGCGCGAGTTACACCACTTTTATGTGTAAGTTACATCTTCCTCTATGCGAGTTACATTTGGACTTGCCTCAACAAGTTATATTTTGCATATTAGATTTTCAATCAACGTGAGTTACATTTTCCATAACACGAGTTACATTACAAAATGAACCCCTTCTATTGGAACAAAAAAACAGTATCTTGCAAACAATTTTTTTTTTGGGGGGGGAATGATTTTTTTGGAAAAATATATATTTTATTTTAAAACATTTTTATGGACTTAATACTAAAAACAAAAAAACATTAACTAATTACTTTAATTAATTGAGTTAATTGAGCAATTAGACTCATTGTTTTCATTGTTTACATTTGATAGTATATGAAGTTACTGCCTAGGTGCCTTGCCCCCAAAGTCGGTACTGACCGGAATTGGCTCCGATACCATGTTAAGATCCGGGGTTCCATCCTAAACGATCAACTTGATAGGAGGAATAACACATGTGTTAATATAACACTTCATTCATCCAAACTTTTCCAGTGGGACATTTTAACAAGTAATGACCATTTAGAAAATACGATTACCTATTTTATAAATCACACATCTGAAATGAAATTACATTTATTTTTGAAAAGATCCTTCAAGAAACATTACAGACAACAATATTTTTTCTCAAGTAAATACTATCGTAAAAAGTTTACTACTCGGTACGAAACTTCGGGAGAAGCCGCACACTTATTTAGAAAGCGAGTTTATTCGATTTTTGGTCCCCGATTATTGTGTCAGTTACATATTTGGTACTCGATTTTTAATTTTTCCATTTTTAGTCCTTGACTATCGTGCTAAAGACACTTTTAGTCATCAACTTAAAAGTTTCCCACATTTAGTCATCTGAGTATGATCAAATTGACACTTTTAGTCCTTCCACTATGTTTTTGACACAATATAATAAGGGGAGGACTAAAAATGTCACTAATATAATAATTGAAGAACCAAAAGTGTCAATTTTATGAAAGTCGAAGGAAATATGAAAGTTTTCAAAGATGAGTACTAAAAGTGTCTCTAACACAATAGTTGAGGACTACAAGTGGAAAAAACCAAAGTCGAGTACCAAAAGTGTCAATGACACAATAGTCGAGGGACCAAAAATGGTAAAAACTCTTTAGAAAGCCTATAAACCGACCCATCCATTACGGAGTATTATCTAAGTCACAGGAGGGCGTGACTTCTCCTGTTTTTTTCCCCAACGATCTCTACATGGATAGCAGCGAAACCATTCACCGATAATACGACAACATTTGCACCTACACAAATAAAATAAGAGTTAATTCTCTAAATAGGTTGAAAAAGTGACCCAAGTATACAAATAGAACTACTTGTTTTTTATTCCCCTAGGACTATTTATGTGTAGTTGAACAAATATACCCTTCAGGTTTTTGAAATGTCTTAATTAATAATAAAATCATAAAAAATATGGAGTAATAAAAAACATAAAAAAAAATATAAAAAACGTCAAAAAAATTAAAAAAAATGTAAAATATTTATAAAATAGAAATAAATAAAATTTAAAAAAATTAAAACCCCAAAAAAATAAATAATAAATGTAAAAACTGTCTCTGCCACCCCCAACACCACCAGCTCCCATCACTGGTTGGAAATCTGCCAACATTTTTAGTAATGTCATAACAATGGCAGATTCAATGAGAATTTTGGCATTATGATGAGTAATAATGCCATTTTTTTTTTGGCATTTTCAGAAAACAATGACATTTTTTTACTAAAAATGACAGAATTTTCACCGATCAAAGTTATCCATTTTTAATGAGTTTTTACTATTTTTATTAATTTGTTTAAAAAAAAATCTACCAACAATTTTAGTAATGCCATGGTAATGGCAGATTCAATGAGAATTTGGCATTATGAAGAGTAATTATGCCATTTTCTTGACATTTTCGGTGGAAAGTGGATTTTTTAATTAAAAAAAAGCTGCATTTTTATCGATCGAATGTGGTGGTGTTGGGAGGCGGTGGGAAAGGTATCCACATTTTTTATGGATTTTTACCATTTTTTATTATTGCTTTTAAAAAAAATAATTTTTTTTATTTTAATATTTTTTTTACGATTGTTTAAAATTTTTTACGATTTTTTATTATTTTTTAAGATTTTATTATGAATTATAACATTTCATTATAAAATAATACCCTTAGGGGCATTTCTGGTAGGAATCAATTGTTTAGTCCAATTTGGGATGGTTAAAAATGTATTAGTCCTATTTGTGCATTTTAGGTTATTTTAAATCCTATATAAAGCAATTGCTAATAAAATAATGGGGAAAATTAGGGCATTACGATGCTTAGGAAGTTTTCTTTTGAATTAAAATTTACTCGTCTGGTTTGGAACTTAAAACAATCCAAAAGAAAACATCCTTATACGTACACTCATTCTTCAGATTTGGAAATAATATGAAAACGTTACACACAGGATATTTCAAGAACAAATCGGAAATTGCTATATTATTTTCGGTTCGGTTCGGTTCGGAACAAATCTGTAGGGTTGGGTTCGGTTCGGGACCCGAACCGATTCATCACATATGCAAACCGAACCAATATATCGGTTTGCCTGATTTCTAAAACCGGAATCAAACTGTTCTTTGAATGGGTAACGATTTTTGGTACCCGATTATTCGGTTCGGTTTGCCATAAACCGTAAACAAAACCTAACCTAATTAAGAATAAATAAATAAATAAATAAATTTGAACTATTTTTCAATGCAATGAGCCCATAGGCCGGACGCCTATTACTGGGTCCATCAAGCCCAAATGGTTGCCTGGTAGGCAGTGCCGATCCTACATAAACTGGGGCCTGAGTCGAGCTTTCATAAAAGGGCCCTATACATAGTATTTGTTTTGTAATACAACATATTTAGAAATAGAGGATTAATATCACAAAAAACTCAATACTTAAAATAAAATTCTTACGTTATAACATAAAAAAATCACAATTTTGATTAATTTTGGATTGAAAATTACACAATTTTTATCCCGATAATCTTAATAAAAAATAGATCTAAATTCTCAAATATAAAATATCAATTGCAAGGCATGAGCCTGCTTGACTAGTTTGTAAGACAAATAAGAATCAAGTTGCTTTTTTAATTTTTAAATAGCATTTGTTTATGCAGATACTTCAAATCTCAGCCAATAATATAAGATTTAGTAAATAGTTATAGCAAATAGTTATAGAAAATAGAAGTTAATAAGTTAGTTCATTTGGGTATTTACAAATCAATAATTCATCAAATTAGCAAATCATACTAAAAGCTAGATTTTTGGAAATAATAACATATTGACAAATTTGGGACTTCATGTTTGTACTTCACTACTTCATTGATAACTCTATTGTCCCGCTTGTTTTTAGTACATATAGGGGTTGTTTGGAACTGGTTTTGATCCAGCTTCTTTTTTAAAGCAGAAGCAGAATAAGAATCAGTTTTTAGAAGCTGGCCCCCCAACTTCTAAAAAACTGATTGTATGAGTAAATTAGA
Organism: Cuscuta epithymum; assembly: GCA_945859915.1. Classification (NCBI taxonomy): domain Eukaryota; kingdom Viridiplantae; phylum Streptophyta; class Magnoliopsida; order Solanales; family Convolvulaceae; genus Cuscuta; species Cuscuta epithymum. The sequence continues at coordinate 170,798 of CAMAPF010000089.1, read as the reverse complement.
GCACCAAAATCAGTTTTACATTTTTATCCAAACACTCCAACTTCTGCTTATGCTCCCTGAAGGAGTCGAAACAGTTTTAAAATCAGATCCAAACATCCCCATATAATATACTCCGTAAATGTTTGTAAAATTTTTGGGCCCCTAATTTTTAAAATTTTTTGGGGCCTTGAGGCCAAGCCTCACTGGCCTAAGGGAAGGACCGGCCCTGCTGGTAGGTATACTAGCCGAATTACACACAGGATATATACATACAAGTATATAAATAGAATTTTTGAAGCTACGAATCAACTTACTAAGAAAGTAATTATAAAAAGAGATATTACCCAAAATAGGACTAAAAGAGTTCAAAAATTCCAAAATAGGACTGCCATGTTTTTATTCCCAAAATAGGACTAATTACTGACATGTTTTGGCAGTACCAGACTTCAAACATGGCAGTATTTTCGAAACTTGGCAGTAATTACTTCTATTTTGGGAATAAAAACATGTCAGTCCTATTTTGGAATTTTCAAACTCTTTTAGTCCTATTTCGGGAACTTTCCCTTATAAAAATTGTAAAGAAGCTATTATACGTATATAAGTTGCAATATATTATGAACATTTCCATAAAATTGTAATGCCTAACACGCCCGGCCTCAAAATGGCCGGTGCTCTTCTAAACAGCCCAATGAAAACAATTGATCGAATAACTCAATGAGCGGGGTTCTTTTATTTAAGAACGTTTGTTACATGTTTTCAAATGGATTGCTTTCCATTTCAAATTAAATAAAATTAGATTAAACTTAAACAAATAAGATCAGACTTAGACAATAATAAATTACATATATACATGTGTTTACAGGCTAGACTAGACTTAGACAATGATAAACTACACATACATACACACACTAGCTAGGGCTCACAGATCAGATCAGACTTGAAGTCTTGAACAGACAAATAAAATTAGACTTAAATAAAATAGATCATATTAGACCAGAAAAAAATATTACAATTAGAAACATGCTTAATTCTGAGAGCAATAGAAATTGGAAATAGCGAGAAAATGTTGGAAAAAGAGTTAATACTTTAAAGGGAGAATTAGACTTTGCATCTCATGTTTGGTGTGAAATTGGACTTTCCACCTCACTTCCAAAATCATTCATGTGTGCACCCCATTAGCCCAAAATTTGAGAAGAATGACGTGCAAAGTCAAATGGTCTTAACTAATAGAATGTGATGCACACATTAATGATTTTGAATATATGGTGCATAGTCCAATACCATCAACTTTAATATGATGCAAAGTCGAATTGTCCCTACTTTATATGAACAAAATTTTAATTTCTTTTGTTAGCGTATTCCCCACACTGTTTCGATTGGCAACTTTTATGCCTTTGCTACACATGTGTCAACCATGTGTAGCTAGCTTGTTATCGATCAAATGTTGATGATCATAATCTCTCTTTACCTAGTGGATGGTCTTTGTGAGAATGCCTATAAAATTGGAGTCACGAGTCAATACGATATGATGGATTTCTTATGATTTTTGAAATAAAATAAGAACTAGTAATTAATATTTTAAAATTCAGACGAATTCTTCTATTGTTTTAGGATGAAATCCTGAGTAAGATGACGATGATGATGATCATCATTGCGAATTTTTGAAGGCAATATATAAGGGTTCTTTCTAAATATGTAATGTATTTTGGTTAATTAAACACATGATTCAGTATAAGATTAGGACCTAGATCACTCATCAATAAAGTATAGCTGAATAATATAGGCAGGGGCGGAGCCAGGACACTATAAAGGGCTGGGCCGGAATAGAACTAAAAAAATTCTTAAATATAAGTGTAGTAATAAAATTAAGTTCAAGTGCATCACAAATATTTTTACAACAAAACTACTAGAAATTTAGTGCATCAAACATTCAAACTAAAAAGTCAATTGCACTCTACGGTCTTTTACTTTAGCAAATTCATCGATCAGGGAGTCAATATCTATTTTACTAACAAGTTCCCTCTCAATGAAGATTGTCAAACTATCAGCAAGAAATTCATCAGCCATTTTGTTGCGAATTGCCGTCTTGACATGTTTCATTGCTGAAAATGCTCTCTCGGTTGTAGCCGTGGAAACTGGTAATGTTAACACAAGACGTATCAATCTTGTCAACATTTTGAAATCTTCTGCCTTTCTTGTTTTCACCAACATTTCACATAAATGTGAAAGAGTAGGAACTTGGAATTGAGAGTTCTGAGCCACATGAACATGATAAAATGTCAGTTCACTCTTTAAAGCATTTCTCTCGTGTTGCTCAAAATCATCAGGATAAAACTCCACTGCAAGCTTATAAATATGATCAACATTAAATGATTCATAGGAGTTTCTCGGATCCAATGCCACACTGAGCTCAAGTAGTCTAACTGATTTCTCACAAAATCTTGAATTCAACTCCGCCACTTGATAATCTATGGATTGGGTAAAATATTCAAAGCGGTAATAATGTTCAAGATCTACCTCACTCCGCCCACGCCGCATTTTGGTCCTCATGTCTGGAATAGTGATGTTATGTTTTAAACAAAACTCTTCCACTTGTTTCAACAGTTTATCCCATCCATCATCCCTTAGACTTTGAAGAAGGGTTTTGGATGTTGAAACATACCCTATTGCCGATAAAATGTCCACTGACTCCTTTTGAAATGCTTGACAAAGAAAATCAGTTATAGCCATAATAGCTTTCATTACGTGCAAGCCAAAGACAAAATTAAAACTCTTCACGCTAGTGCAAGCTCCATCTGCTTCGTTTCGAGCCTTAGGGTTCGGCCCATCACAAGCAATATTCTCAAGTACCTTACAAGTAGCATTGTACAATTCTATCATACTAAGAACAGAATCATAATGAGAGCTCCAACGAGTTGTACCTAAACGTTGTAAAGAGGACATTTGGTTGGCTCCTCGGCCAGATTCACGCTCCCCACTTGCCAACAGAATGTCAATTTCTGCTCTATGAGTAGCTTGTAATTCTGTGTTGCGCTTAGCAGAAGATTTGACAATGTTAATCACTTTATCCAAAATGGAAAAAAATCTCCAAATAGGATCACACTGTTTTGCAGAAGCCACCAATGTCAATTGCAACCTGTGAGCAAAACAATGCACATAGTATGCATAAGGACAATCATTCAGAAATAGTGCTTGCAATCCATTCCATTGTCCACGCATATTACTAGCACCGTCATATCCCTGGCCTCGTAACTTATGCACTTGAAGATTGTAGTGAGAAAGAACATCACAGATCTCATGCTTAAGTGTTTCCGAAGAAGTTTCAGCAACGCCTTTAATAGCAAAAAAACGTTCTGTTAAAATACCAGCAACATTCACAAATCTCAAAATTATGGCCATTTGCTCCCTGTCAGATTCATCCTTTGCTTCATCAACAAGAAGACAAAAACACGAATCTCCTATTTCTTCACGTATCATACGGCGAACTCTATTAGCCATTAAAGATAAAATTTCTTTCTGGATATCAGGTGAAGTGTATTTGGCATTTTTGGGAGCATTACCCAATACAACATCTCTGACTTCTTCATTCCACTTTGCTGTGTAAGTAATCAGTTCTATCATATTTCCACGGTTCAAAGATTTTTCAGACTCGTCATGACCTCTAAAAGCACAACCCTGTAACGCTAGCCACTGCACCGTCATGATTGATGTCTTTAATCTTAAACGGTTTTTTAAAACTTCTTCTTTGCTAACTCTCTCAATCACTTTATCAATATGCTGAGCTGGAGTCATTAGGGAAGCAGCATACGTCACACATTTATTATGATAAGAATAAGGTGATGTACCTGTGTGAAGAAAAAATACACATTCTTTGCCTTGATGAACTCTCTTCCAGTTATCAAATCCAATATGGACTAATGCAGAGGTATTGGAGGCATGGATGTTATCACAAAATAGAAAGCACAGAAAGCAATATGCTTTGTGCGTTGTCGGAGAATATTCCAACCAATTAAATTCATTGAACCAATTTGGTTGAAAACGTCGAATTTTGTCTTTATATTCTCGACCTTGATAGCGCTGAAGTTTTGGTTGGTAAGGCCCAGCCACCAAATATAACCGCCTAACTTCATCTCTACTATTAATAGGCCAATCACATATTTTTATTCTTTTACCGGGATCCCGTTCTATTTCAATCACAGAAGAAGATGCTTGATTTTGAGCATTAGAAGATTCTTCATGCTCATTCGAAATCGGGTTCTCAATTTGTACACTTGTAGTTGGAGCGGTGGAGGTAAAATAAGAATGCAGAGTTGATTTGCCTACTTTGGCTTTCTTGGGAGGTTGTTGTGGAGTGGTCATTATTTTCTATAACATCAAAATATGTAATACTTTAGTAAATACTAAATAATAACTAGTAAATTACGAATTACTGATTTAGGAACACAATTAACAATTTACAAATAAACAATATCCCAATTCCCAAATCGAACTAATTACAAATTAGTAACTACGAACTAATTAAAAATTAGTATATTATTTTTTTATATAAGAGCCCAATTCAAATACAGCCATAAATCACATTCATACGGAGGTAGTTACTGCCTTACTGGTAGAAATTCACAAAAAGCCATTCACAATTCACAAATACACAATAGCCCAAATAAGGAACTAATTACAAATTAGTAATTTTATAATTTATTAATATAAGAAATTAGGGTAAGAAAAATACCTAACAATTGCAGATTTGCGCGGAGAAGGCGGAGAGCAGGAGAAAGGCGCTGATGGCTGATAGGGCGGAATCCCAGTTGCCTAGACGGAAGACGGCGGTCGTTTCTACCTTTGGGCTCCAGCGGCGCTGCTACGGCGAATTCCTTCTTCTTCTTCTACGGTCGTCCCAGAACTTCTGTTGTTCATACTCCCGTAGTCCCTGGCCGATTAAACGCAGCACTTCTCCCAGTTGAAATTAGTCGGTTGGCTTTTTGCTGAATAAGATTTGGGCTGAAGGTTTTAATGATAATGGGCCAATTGTTTTATACACTGGGTCATTACTTAAAAATAAATTTTTTTTTACTGTTCCTAATGGAGACTAGGCTGACTTGCACTGGGCCATGGCCCAGGGTGGCCCCCCCCCTCCTCCGCCAATGTTTCTACCTTTGGGCTCCAGCGGCGCTGCTACGGCGAATTCCTTCTTCTTCTTCTACGGTCGTCCCAGAACTTCTGTTGTTCATACTCCCGTAGTCCCTGGCCGATTAAACGCAGCACTTCTCCCAGTTGAAATTAGTCGGTTGGCTTTTTGCTGAATAAGATTTGGGCTGAAGGTTTTAATGATAATGGGCCAATTGTTTTATACACTGGATCATTACTTAAAAATAAATTTTTTTTTACTGTTCCTAATGGAGACTAGGCTGACTTGCACTGGGCCATGGCCCAGGGTGGCCCCCCCTCCTCCGCCAATGTATATAGGGTACTCGATTCAAATCATATTATATGATTAAATAAACCATTCATCTTATTCAACTAATGAATCACCCGGCCTAGCCTCTTCAGTATTCTGAACTGAGGCGCTCACAATCCCCTCAACTAGACAATCAAATTGTTTAATCTAAATATTTGATCATTTGTAAAAAGACTTCTCAACTTCTTGAAACTCAAAATCAAAATGCAACAGTAGTAGTACTCATGCAATCAATATGCTCAATATACACTTGATGGAAACTGCACATACATAAAGATGGAAAGCCATTGATAAACAAATAAATTTAACTCTACATCTCATAGAATTCCTTTTCTACATTAATCTTAGTGAGATTCTAAATATGCGTATATATACATCCAAAGTAGTTAGTATTATCAAAACTGGTTTGCAAAGTACGAATAATATTTGTTCACATGTGATGATTAGTAATATTTGAAGAAAAAAATATTATTATATATATGTGTGTGCATTATTTTTCACTACAAAAATATTATGGAATTGACACAGATTTGGCATTGATTGACCAATGATTTCGTGTCAAATAGCTCGTGCAAAAATGTTTTAACACAAATTTGGCATATCCCTACCAAAACTTCTGCCAATTGAGAAATCACTGCCAAAAACACTTGTCAATCCCTTGTTTATTTGTAGTGTTAGTAGCATAAATACTTACATTTTTTTCAGGTATGGAGTAGCAAATAGCACAAATCCCTGCCAATTCGAGAAATCGCTGCCAATGACGTTTTTTTTTGTTATCTATTGAGGCTGTTCATCCTCTGGCATGACTTGTTTTTTGTTGTCTTACTAGCTAGTTTTCGAGGGATGCAATAGCAGCGTGGATGATATGTGCAATAAATAGCAGGTTTAATTTTCCTCTCCACAGTACTTGCAATAATGATCCATGCAAAATCAATAAAGCATTTTACTAAACTTTACGGAGTCGTACTAGTTCTCTTTATGCACTCGTCTCAATATTTTTCACTTTTTATTAGGATAATCAATTTTTGTGTTTAATACAAGTATAACGTACTATGTAGTACTCCATGAAGCTCAAAGCATGAGTTCAGCTCGATTTGATAATAGTGGTGTTCAAGTTTGAGCCCAAAACACAACGAGCTTTACAAATGAAGCTCGTGTTCGGCTTGATAGACGTACGATATTTGAATCGAGTGCGCGATAAGCTCGATGAATATGGTCAAACTTAAATTTTTAGGTGATGCTCGTTAATAACCTTATGCTAGAATTATTCGATTAGTTTCATTCGTTAATAGTCAAATTTAAATGAAAAAAAATCATTAATATTACTCCTCGAAGAGTGGTGGATAAAATGTGATTCGGTAATTTTATGACTATAATTGTATTCAAATTTACTATGATGTAGTGAGTATTGATTATAATGTAATCTTTGACCACAACTATAGTCGCTAAAAGTTACTAATTCACATTTTTCAATTTTCTATTAGTAATGTTTTAGGAAAAACCTCTATTTAAATTCATGAAACCATACTAATTACATTTACATTTTGACATATATATAATTTATATCTAATTATCTACTCCGTATAAGTTTAGAGTGTTCGATAGGCTCAAGCTTAAACCGGGCCGATTAATTGTTTGAACTTAAAATTAAGTTTAGGTTCGAGTTTAAAAACTTGTTAAGCTCGACTCGCTAGGTTCCAAATCAAACTTGAACTAGAATACTTCGATAAAAGCTTGAACTAGAATACGTAGTTCTACATATTATTTCTTTCATTTCTATCTAATGTACAATCTTAATCATATATTCACGCGGTATAAAACTGAAAGGGTTTCAGTTTTTTATTCCTTCCTTTTTGGCGGGCATCTTTCAAGGAAAAAATAGGGAATGTAAAAGAGACTCATGCGTCTGATCACGCTCTTGAATAATAAGGTACCATGTATACTTTATTTATCCGTAATAAAGTATACATTTATTACGGTGTATTTCTTTTAAGTCCATATATATATATCTTTATTGATCTTAAATGTAGAGCATATTTACTGTTCTATTTATTTCAAATATGCTCTATTCATATAAATTTGACTAAATATTTAGAGCCCGTTTGGTAGTAGTCAAATTGGCTGTATTGGTTGATTCTGCTGAAATTTATTAAGTTCTGGCTGATGAGGCTGTATTGGCTGATTCTACTGATTTGTGAAAAATAATAATTTAAAATACATTTTATTAATAAAACAAAGAAAAAATTATATGAAAGAATAGTTAAAATGGTCCTCTACAGTAACTTCAGCCAATACAGCTAGAAAAGTAACTCCAACCTTATTTTTTCTTATTATTACACAATTCAGCCCGTAAAACCAAAAGTTACGTGTTTGATGAAAAAGTTAGTTTATAAGCCTGAATAGCCAAAATTCATGGCTACCAAACGGGCACTTAATTTGATTGTATCGTATTGTATTATGTTCTATTTTAAATCTTCTTTATCTGAAAAAACAATGGAGTTCTTAAATTTGTATTCAAATTTACGTTAAAATTCCTTTTGTACAATCCCGTTTAACCCATCGGGTTACACGCTGATCAAATTGTCGCAGACAATTTGACCGGCTATACAGACAATTTGACCGGAGTTTTATGAAGAAAACTAATTTTCACACTGACAAAAATAAAAATATTGTCTGTATCACAGACACTTTATGAAAAATTCTGGTCTAAAATGTCTATGATACAAACGACTTTTTACATTTTGTCTGTGTGAAAATTAATTTTCTTTATAAAGCGTCGATCAAATTGTCTTTATAGCCAGTCAAATTGTCTATGCATAGACAATTTGACGAGCATCAGAGCGTCTAACCCGACGTGTAGCGGGACTCAAATTTACGTATCAAAGTTTTAAGGATTGACTTCGATCAAATAGGCGTAGGGGGCACGTAATAACTAATAATTGGCCCAATCATGCAAGTTTTCTCTACACGCTGATAATAATCATTCGAATCTCAGTAGCCTTTTATCCTATTCTAGGCCACCTGCTTGATATATTTATACGTAGTAATAAAAAAAAGGAAAAATTGAAAATAATAATCCCAATTATTGCCGGTCCGCTAACAATAATCCCAACTATTGATTATTTTTGTATAATCCCAACTATATGAACCATCCGCCAATAATGGTCCATGACCAAATATTACCTTCTATAAAAGTGAATTTTAAATAGAAATTAAACGTAAAAATTAAAAGTTGAGATTATTTATAGAGATTACTTGCTATATCTCTTCTCATCCACTTCAGAAAGTACATGAATTTATTTACAGGGACTGTTATTGGCGAAAGGACCCTAAAGTTGGGATTATTCTGAAATAATCGATAGTTGGGATTCTTATAAGCGGACCGCCAATAGTTGGGATTATTACAATCAATTTTTCCTAAAAAAAAATTGAATTCAATTAAATTATATTAAAATTTAGAAGAAAAGAATGACTAGTTTTCATAATTTTACAAGAGGGTTTTCTTGTAGAAAAAATTATTCAAAAAATTATTCTGAGACGAACACTCCAAACTTGCATATTTATCACACATGTAAATTATGGTGTTAAATAAATAATACCTACATTTGGCATTTATGAGTGCAGTTAATATTTTAGTTGCTCCTTTAAAGAAACATTATTAGCTTGTATTTTTAAAACAACTTATACTGGTTTAAATATATAATTGCAGAAGTTTTAATTTGATGATTTCCAAAACACAACTCTAATCATTAACATTGACTATTAGTAACTTTTAATTTTAATTAACCTATAGCGAGTTTCACCCCATTACAAGTCACAAGGACGGATCAAGGAATTTTAATTTTAATTTAACTTTTAATATCTAATAATCACACTTTTTTTTGTTAGTGTGAGGGGTGAAAATTGTTTCACTAGTATATCTGGGCAATTTTTTTCCGCAAGTGTAGCAGTGCGAATTTTTTCGCTAGTATAGGGCTCTGTGGCATTTTTTCGAAAAAATTCATTAATACATACACGACGCCATTTAAATCTATTACATTATAAGTTCAGATAATGAAAAAATAACATTTATTTTATAGTTGAAGTGCTCTAGAAAAAAATATTGATACATTAAAGCGTAAAAATGACAAATCAAAGGAAAATGATTTGAAAATGAAAAAGGATATATAACATTTTATCCAATTATTTGAAGATAAAGAGTTCAAAAGGTACACATTCAACCATACTTTTTTTAAAAAAAATTGCATTCTTTAACCACATGAATCTTATCGGAATTAAGAATTTGTTTTTGAATTGCAATATTTGTCTACCAAAGAGGGTGTTCGTGAATCACGAAGAGTTTCTTAATATTACAATAGTATGTATGAGATTATTATTTATAGAATAATATTATATTGCTAATAATTCATATATATGGTACATATTATATTTGTATTAGTGCTAAAATAAGTTATAGTTTATTATCTATGCAATAAAATGTGTTTTAGAAACCAAGAAAGTAATGAATTGTGTAATTTAATGTCAACAAGCATTTATAATTTATATCCCAAATTCACATGATCTGAAAACTACTTAATTAGTATGTCTCGGATTTAATATAGTGTTATCTTTTATAGAATCGAATACTAATTATCTAATAAATATAATTAGGCATTACAAAACTAGAAATTTTATATAATAAATATCCTAAGTTTAAAACAATGAGTTGTTTTATTGCATTATCTAAGACTATATGTTATTTTTGAAAATTAAAAGTTAAGGGAGGCAAGTACAAAATTATCTAATTAAAATATGAATTTTTTATGTAAATATTACATATATAGTAGAAAAATTTTAAAATCCAAGGTAGTTGCCCCCGACAAGTCAGAAACCATTATTTTGATATTATCAAGTATTAAAATATGATCAGCCGAAAACAAGTACTACGTATTAAAAGGATGACAACATGATTTTAGTATCGCAACATGATTTGTATTTAATCTCTTTATTTTTATTCTTGTTTAGGACAATGAAATGTATCATGAACAAAAAAGTCAGGAATTTAGTAAATCATATGATTACAAATGTTTAGTCTTCACGCACAAAACTTAAGAAAGAATCCTTTATTAAAGCCCAAAATCACTCTTACTGCTTTTTGGGGCTTTCGGCGATGAAACAATTTGCATTGGATATATCCGTCAACCTTTCCCGGTGTCTCGTTGTCTCCTGATTCGAAGTGGTATTTTTTAAAAACTTGACATAAAAGACGTCTTAATTCATAGACGTCTGGATTTTACTGCCCCACCAGTCGAAACTTAGTTTGCTTTCTCCCGTTGTTATTTCCCTGTGTATCCTTAGTTTTGGATTTTTTTTGTTATTTGGGCAGTTTCTCATGAGGTAGGTAGGTATTATTGTTGGAGAAGTATGAGGGCTTCAGAAGCCGAGTTGATCTTCAAATCTCTCACATGGTTAGCGATTCGATCCGCTCTCATTAGGGTGGTCGTTTCTATGTTTAATCAGAGAGCGAAAGGACCTTCGGGTTATAGTGAGTTTGGTAGGAGGAGTCTGCTTCGTATGGATAGGTTTGTAATTTCTTTATTGGTTGGATTCTAATATAATCAGTGAGCTTTCCTTTCAAAAAAAATCATAGACGTCTTAATGGGGAGAGTTATTGTTTTACCATATTAATGATTAAGTCGCTATTCTCATTAAGTCCATTGAGGCGTGTTAAGACTCGGGGTTCCATCCTAAAGGTCAACCTGTTAGGAGGAGTAGCCCAAAGCCTTATATAGTGTTTAATTGTTTTATAGCTTTCCGGTGTGGGACAAATGCTTCAACACGCCCCCTCAGCCCGAACCGGGCTGGACAATATCGGGGTGTATAAACGGGCCAAACAAACCCTTAACAAGCTACCCTTAATCATGGGTGCTAAACAAGCCGTCAAACCACAACCGGAATTGGCTCTGATACCATGTTAAGACCCGGGGTTCCATCCTAAAAGGTCAACCTGATAGGAGGAGTAATCCAAAGTCTTATATAGTGTTTTATTGTTCTAAAGCTTTCCGGTGTGGGATAAATACTTCAACAAGGCGAAAACAAAAATTTCCTTAGTCTGGTAAGCTATAAGTCTGATACTCTTTGTATTTTTTTTTTTACTTTAGTTTGATATGTTTGGATATGTTTTTGCCTAATATGTTTTATATACATTGATGGGAATTTACCAACACAACACAAATTCCTTACTCGCAAGAGTAAGTGAATCAAAAAATAGAAAACTAAAACAACGACAAGAAGAAGAAATAAGTTACATGGAAAGCGTACCCCTCACATCAAGATTCAAGAGTAATGACCTGTTTGGATTAGGTGTTGAATGAGGTTAGTAACTGAAGTGTTAAGAAGTGTTGATTTTGACACTTGATTGGGAGAAAAATCTTTAAAAAATTGGAGTGTTAATAAGTGTTTAAAAGTGTTACATAAAACCTTTCTAACACTCCATTATGTGATTTTTTTCACACCCCAATTTTTGAAGTGCTGGACATGCCTTGCCCCTTCACACTATTGATCCCATTTTCCTTTTCTGGGTTTCCCTACCGGCCACTGTGGTCTTCTTTGGGCCTGTTTGGCAATCAGCGGTTAGCGGATTGTATTAGCGGATTGTAGATAGCGGATTCGGTTAGCGAGTTTGACCGGCGGATTGAGTTGGTGGGTTTCAAAAACATGTTTGGGAATTTAGTTGTTCAACAACGGCGATTAGTAGATAAAAAGACATATAGGGGCATCCGTAAATTTTACTTTGTAAAATCCATCTTTTTACTCGTTCATACCATTCTCATAACTAAAATAATACACAAGTCCATGGTATTAATATGTTAATGAATTAGAAAATGAGTAAATTAAATATAAAAGTATTTATGACCATATAAATTACATTAGACATGTTTAGTAACAAATAAAACATCTAGAAACTCCACAAACTCCATAAACGAAATAATTATCACACTGGTGGCCGATCCTTCTTCTCCTTTGTGTAGCAGATCCTTCTTCTCCTCCTAAACTTTATAAACTAAAACCCATTAATTTAGTTGCAGATCCTCCTTATTATTCCTTTTTCTCTCATATTTCATTTTAATTTCATTAGCCTAAAGTACTTCCTCTTTTAATTCTGCATCGCCCTTGTTAGATTGGTGATAGTTTAATTATACAGTGTTTTCAATTTTGAACCTCTATTAATGGTGTTTTCTTGCCGGCTAGTTATTTACAAGGAGGATAAATGAGACTTTTGATTAATAAAATTGAAAACGCCACTTTCAAACGTTGCTCTATGCAGCGATTTCAGATTCGGCGGTTTTGATTAAAAGTCAATTCAATACGCCATTAACCAAACACCTAAGTTAGAGGTTTGATTAAGGTAAAACCACTGAAAATTGTCAAACCCGCTAAAATATGGCTGAACCGCCATTATCCAAATAGGCTCTTTGCCAGATTCTTTTTCTTTATCTCCAAATCAAATGTAATCTAGCATTCTTCTTGTAACTAAATATAATATGAGGTATATATGGATTCTGAAAACATCACTTCCAACGAGAAATTCTCATTACTAAAATGAACTTCTAGCATATGACGTGCGTCTCTCAAATTAGGTAGTGCGAGAAGGCTAGCGGGTTGTCCTAATTGAGACTGTTCATGAAAAGCTTCATTGTGTATATGTGCTCCAGCCGCCGATTAGAAGGAGAGCAATGGGAAAGCTTCGCTGTGTAAATAGATGAAGACGATATAAAAAGACAAGGACATATTTGTCAATTAATACAAAAACACTCCCTTCCTTTTTATAACTCTTCCAAACAAGGTTAGTTTGCATCTTACATTTACACTTCCCTTCCTTTTCGGGCCTTTTCGACTCGATGTCAACACACAATGACACTTTCATTACTAACATCTTTCAACACTACATCCAAACAGACCGTAAAAATCACGGTCCTCCTTCCTCTCACGATTTTCTGCCTCGAAAAATTCTTAGTGTACACAAGTTGTACACAAATTGTACACAAAACCCCCCTATTTGTCTGTTTACACAGGCAATTCGTTTAAAAAGGGACAAGACTTGATGTCAAATTATCTGTGTACACAGACAATGTACACATTTTGTGTACATCATGTGTACACCAAGAATGGTCCTAGCCTCACACATACACGCTCCAATTTTCTTCTAGAGACTTGGCTGCTGTAAACTACCGATTTCATCGAAACATGGGTTTATAATAATGGGCTTTATTTGGGTCTCCAGATAGGAAGTGAGCCCAAACCCAACATACACCTCGTCAAGTTTGATCCAATTCGTGTAGTTTGATCCAATCAAATCTTAGACGTGAACCAATCCAAATTAAATGATTAGTTAATTGAATACTTGTTCAAAGTAGGTATATTGACAGTGGATGACCTGGGAGGGCATGGGAGCAAGCCCCAACACTCGCTTCTGGTCACAAAAAAGACTGATATAATACTTGAATTATAGTGTGTACACAATGGAAAGTATGTGTACAAAATACTTTGACATGTCCAGGGCAAAATCTTAGTTCTAATATTTTTTCATGTGATGTAGTGTAGATTTTGAATGGTTTTTTAACTTTTCTAAGTAAAAGTTAAAAATATTAATGGACATCACACCATTCATTTATCGTTTATAATTGGACCTCAATTTGTTTCATGTATGCCTATAATAGTTGAACTTTATAGTTGTTTATCCCACAATGCCTTTTCGAAATTTCGCGTTACAAAAATGGGCTAAAAGCATTTATATTTATACTAAAGTGCTTTTCTGTGTATTGCTTAGTTTAGGCCACTAACTTATTTCATCTCTCTTGTTGCCTTCTTTTATTTGTGTTCCAGGTAAATTAGGTGTAAAAGGTAAATCAGGAGTAACAAGTGCAATGTCATTTGCGAAAGGTGTAGCAAGTTGATTTGGTAGAGTCGTAGAGAGAGAGCCAAAGAAAAATCAATGGGGTAGTAAAAGGTTCAACTGAGGTAGTTAGAGCATCTCCAGCGGTTAGCTAATCACGTTGTAGTTTTGCTTGTCACATCAGTTTTTTTTAACTAATCCATTTTCCAGCAATGTGGTAGTCGAATGGTTAGCTACAATGCTTGCCTCTTGAATAGGCCCCACAAATCAATCAATTTTGAAATATACATTTTGAATGAATTTTATTGTTAATATAATAAAAATAATACAGAGTATTTATTTTGAAATTACTTTCAATCAATCAAGTTGACAAGCAAACATAACCAAACTTCTGACAGATTGATCAAGTTGGTCGTCAACTATGACTTTGACCAAACATTAAGCCGACAAGGGTGAATCCATATTATTAAAATTAGTAGAAAAATATGTATTTTGTTAAATAACAAAATAAAATAAGGAATAAAAAATGTGCTCAAAAACATTATCGTTGCACATCTTTAATTAACGGTAATAAATTGAAACCACTTTGAACATTATCGTTGCTGTTTTATTTAGATTAGTATATCAATTATCGATAAATTAAATATATTTGGGAGTTACCATTTTAGTTTAATTTTCTCTCCTTTCTAGCATGTAGCTTGTTTTGGCTAATTTGCTTGTCCAAGCTAGAAGGTATTATGCACTCCAATGGTAGGCTACTATTGGAAGCAAGTTCTTGCATGGGAGGAACCATTGGAGATGCTCTTATAGGCATTTAGCATAAAAAAATTGGGGAGCGAGTACGTTGTGACAAGGCCCATTCTATTCAAGGGTGTTCACATGATGACATGGACACCCGAAATTTTTTATCATAAAATTCTAAAATACATGTATATAATTGGTGAAATGATTTGTAAGTTGTGTTTTCATATGCTATTTCTTACTTTCAACAATATTTAGCATTTTTTTGCTATTGAACCAAATATTGGATTAAACCACATTATTTTTTAAAATTGTAATTTTAAACAATTTGAACACCCAATTTTTTCTTGACTGTCCGCCACTAGGAGCGGGGGCTTTGAACGAGTGCGCTTTATGCTTTGTTTGGGTAAAATGAATTCAAGTAAATATAGTGCAATAAAGTACTTAAGTTTTAATGAAATTAAGGATAACCTAAGTGAACTTGGGTGCTTGCGTAAAATAATGTATTTGAAAATAAATAAGGTACTTTAGCTCATTAATAACATGATTACCTTTAATATGCAAAATATAATTCTGTTAGCCTAAAACCGTCTTTAGTTGCTCGATCAAGGAAACCCGTCTTTAGTTGCTCAAGGAAACCCGTCTCCGTCGGAAGTTCTATTTGCACTTCCTTGTACTAAATACGGCTATTTAGGGGGTGTTTGGAACTGATTCTGCTTCTGCTTCTTTTTTAAAAGCAGAATCAGAATCAGAATCAGTTTTCAGAAGCTGGTACCCCCCCAGCTTCTAAAAAAACTGATTCTGAGAGTAAATTAGAGCTCCAGAAGTGCTTCTGGAATTTCACCCAAACACTCTAGCTTCTGCTTCTGCTCCCTGAAGGAGCAGAATCAGTTTTGAGAATCAGATCCAAACACCCCCTTAATACGTAGTACGTAGTAAGTAACAATATATTTACCTTTCATTATTAATGTGTCTCATTATGCATTTACTCAAACTAAATTATTTAATAATGTTCACTGATCTTTGTCATTTGTGCAATACCTACTTTGTTTAAAAATAATTCAATTAATTTTGATTTTAATTATTATTAGGACAATTATGATATATGTCACTTTTCTTTAATTTTAATTACTTTAATGGTAGGTTGTAATAAGTTTAAGGAAGAGTAGCAAATCAGCCCTCGAACTAACTTAAAAAGTGCAAATCACTCCTTTATAGGATACTCTGTCCGACCGTCGCCACTTGGGGCGGTTCCCGGTGAATTTTTTTGATGAATTTTTTTTAGAATCTTCTTCATTAAGTCTAGTTTACCCATACCAAATTTCAGCTAAAAATTAAATCGGAAAGACAGTGAAATGAATTTTTGAAGATAACTGCGCAGTTAAACATCGTAGTATATTTCAGAAAATCATTTGACTGTCTTCTCGGTTGAATATTTATCTGAAAATTGGTATAAGTAAACTAGGCTTAATGAAGAAGATGATCAAAAAATTTCATAAAATTTTTTTACCGGAAACCGCCCCAAATGGCGACAGCTGGACATAACCTCCTATAAAATGGGTGATTTGCACTTTTAAGTTAGTTCGGGGGTTGATTTACTACTTTTTCCTAAGTTTAGTTTAGCGCCCGTTTGGAGAACTCTGTTTTTGGCTTATTAGGCTTATCAGCCAGCTTTTTCACCAAACACGTAACTTTTACTTTCGCGCGCTGAATTGTGTAATAAGCCGAAAAAGTAAGGTTGGAGTTACTTTTCTGGCTGTATTGGCTGAAGTTACTGTAGAGGACCATTTTAGCTATTTTTACATATAATTTTTTCTTTAATTTATTAATAAAATATATTTTTGAAATATTTTTTTCTTAAATCAGCAGAATTAGCCAAAACAACCACTCCAG
Organism: Cuscuta epithymum; assembly: GCA_945859915.1. Lineage (NCBI taxonomy): Eukaryota > Viridiplantae > Streptophyta > Magnoliopsida > Solanales > Convolvulaceae > Cuscuta > Cuscuta epithymum. Next base: position 153,855 of record CAMAPF010000089.1, on the reverse strand, counting down.
CCAGAATATCATAAATTTCAGCAGAATCAGCCAAAACAGCCGATTTTGGTGCTACCAAACGGGCTCTTAATGTGTTAAGAGAACATATTTGAAGAGAATTGAATTAATTTACCAAATATGCAATCTAAGACCAAACTCAACCAAACTGATATCTTAATGCATTCTCATCAATCTAACATAACAAGTAACCAGTCTAACCACTAATCTACTCTTTGCGGTAAAATGAGATTCCTTTAACAAATGGACCCTTAAAATATACTCCGTAATGTTCGTATAATCTACTCCCTCCGTCCCGTTATTAACTTCCTACTTTCCTTTTTGGGCCGTCCCAAAATAATCTTCTCATTTCCCTAAATGGAAAGTTATCCTACATCAAAACAGTGTCAAACAGTGTCAAACAGTGTCTAAACAGTGTCTAAACAGTGTCGAACAATGTCTAAACAGTAAAGTCAAATTTATTTCCTAAATATGTGTAGGTCAAAGTAGGAATTTAATAGAGGGACGGGGGAGTAATTTTTATGTGGTAAAATGTGACCTTCCCCCAATCCAATGTTCTCGAGCAATCACGGAATCACAACCGCTAGCCGTGTTTATCCGTATCTCATTTGATACGGGATTGGTTAATTTTTACCAGCGCGCTCTGTTCTTCATTCATCACCTCAAATAACCTCTATCCCTCCAAAAAGTAAGTGGACAACACTGTAAATTTTCTATATTTCGTAGCGATTTAGGGTTGGTTTGCAACTGCTTTTAAAAAAGCACTTCTCACCTTTTGGCATTAAAAAAGCACTTATTTTCCCAAACACTACAACTTTTATTTTTCTCGGCTTCCGCGTCAAAAGTGCTTTTACTTTTTCTATTACACAAAAAGCACTTATTTTACCAAAAACTATCCACTTTTACTTTTCAAAATCACTTTTTTCTCAAACACTATCAACTTTTATTTAATCATTTTTCCTCATTTCATTAAAAAAAGCACTTTTTTACTAGATGGTTTTGACCCATCCCTACTTTTTTACGGTTTTTGAATTGGAGAGTTTTGAAAAGTAGGAATCGTAAGCTCCATACGGGGGAAAACGACGTTTGGGTAGTGGACAAACTGTCTACGCATGATATAGTTTTATTCCCTTTGATCCTAACCAAAACAAACTTTTGAAGAAATATTGGTTTATGTGGTCTTGGTTGAAGTATCTTATCAATTAGATTTAATCGTATATTAGTCGGCTTAACCAATGTGCATTATGATTAAGCTGAATGACACCAGTCTTGTCATAAATTTTAGTTTGGAATATATTAAGGAGTATTACAGTTATAGTTTGAAATTGGTTTGCTCTAATCTAGTCTTGATCAGTCTTTTGTGTATAAGTATGGTCTAGTACTATTTGCATTTTATTACTCCCTCTGTTCTTGAAAATTTTTCTCGTGTTGGATCAGTTTTAAGAAAGTGGGAATAAAGTGGAAATGTATGGTTCTGGTTGAGTACGAAAAAAGTAAATGAAGGGTAGCCACACAAAACTTTTAAAAAAGGGAAATGTGAAGAATTGTTTGGGACTTACCTGTTATTCAGCTACTCTTCCAGCTCAGGTCTCCAATTTCATCCACAAAGGATGAAAAATACCACTAGAGGTCTCAAGGGGAGTTTGTGGGCATCTGCCTACAACCTATTTCCGGCCAATTTCGGTTCTGGCTCCACCGAGGAGCAAAGGTGCGAATTTAGGAGAGGAATATGAAGGGTTTCGGCCAGACCTATTCCGAGAAGGAGAGGTATGAAATATATAGGGCAAGCTCAAAAAACAGAGATGGTAATACTTACCATACATAAGAGATACGCTCTGTGACGTAGAAGGAAGGCCAAGGAGAAATCGCGCAGTGAATCGAGCAAGGGAGAAAATCGCACAGGCAAGGCGGTTCCAATTGGGCCGGGTATATCAAGGGAAATTGGGCTAAAGGGAAAGAGGGGGCCAATACCAACACATTCTCCACCTTATTGGACCCTAGTGGTGTAGAGCACAACGCTCTAAAACATACATGAGACTCATCATCGCTGGATTGCCCGAATAATCACAAAGACATATTCAGGCAAAGGGGTAAGATCACCAGGCAACTTATCCGCAATCAATGTTTAACGTGCGCTTGCACGACAACAGCTTTTCGACCGAGAGACATTTAGTCCCCATGTCAGCAGGATTAAATTCCGAAGGAATTTTAATCAACTTGATATGACCTGCACTCACAATATCACGTATAAAATGAAATCTAACATCAATGTGCTTAGTTCTATCATGAAAAACAGGGTTTTTACACAATTGAATAGCAGATTGACTATCAGAAAACACACAAATATCCTGCTTAAGGCTACCAATCTCCGTTAGGAGACGTTTAAGCCAAATGGCTTCCTTAAACGCTTCGGTAGCGGCCACATACTCCGACTCAGTGGTGGAAAGGGCTACTATGGGTTGAAGTTGAGACTTCCAACTAATGCAAGACCCACAAAGAGTAAACACATAAGAGGTAGTGGATTTCCTATTGTCTCTATCATTAGCAAAATTAGAATCCACATACCCACTCAACTTAACCCCCTCAGAACACCTAGTGAAAACCAACCCATGATTAACAGAAGATTTCAAGTACCTAAGCAACCACTTAAGAGCATTCCAATGATCTAAACCAGGATTAGACATATACCTACTCAAGCAACTAACAGCATAGGCAATGTCGGGTCTAGTACTCACCATGAGATACATCACGGACCCAATAGCATTGGAATAAGGCACAGATTTCATTTCAGCAATTTCAGGAGCAGTCTTAGGAGACTGATCCTTACTTAACACAAAGTGAGACGCCATCGGGATAGAAACGGGAGTAGCAGAATGCATGTTATATTTACTCAAAATCTTTTCAATGTATGAAATCTGATTGAGAACTAACACACGCTTACTCCTATCCCTAACAATGTTAATCCCTAGGATCCTTTTGGCATCACCTAGGTCTTTCATAGCAAAGTTCTCACTGAGACGCTTTTGCACACATTTAATGGCGTCACCCGAAGGACTCACAATAAGCATATCATCCACATATAGCAATAAAAATACAGGCACAGAGGAAGTATTTTTAAAGTATAGGCAATGGTCGCATTCGGACTTGTGGAATTTCAAAGATGACATGCACTGGTCAAATTTGATATTCCACTGCCTCGGGGACTGCTTCAGGCCATACAAGGCCTTCCTAAGCAAACACACATGATCACTCTTCATGGGATCCACAAAGCCCTCAGGCTGGGACATATAGATTTTCTTATCTAAATCACCATGCAAGAATGCAGTGGTGACGTCCATTTGCTTCATTTCCCAATCATTATGAGCAACAAGAGCAAGCATCATACGAATCGTAGTAAATTTAACTACAGGAGCAAAGATTTCAGCATAATCAACACCTTCCTTTTGAGTAAATCCCTTAGCTACTAACCTAGCCTTATATCTAATGTCGTTAGGCTCTTCCTTAACCTTAAATAGCCACTTACAGGCAACAACGGAACTATTGGGCGGTCTAGGAACTAACGTCCAAGTCTTATTCGCTCTAAGTGACTCCATCTCACTTTCCATGGCGCAAAGCCATTTAGCGGACTCATTAGACTTAAGGGCCTCTCTATAGGTTCTAGGTTCGTTAAGCTCAAGGGTCTCAAACACAGAGAAAGCAAACATAGAAGTATCACACATATGGAAAGCATAATCAGGCATACTATCAGCAGTTCTCCTAATTACTCTCCTACTTCTATCTCTAGCAAGTTGATAATCATGCAAATCATTCTCACTAGCATCCGCACTCTCATCATGCGATTCATTGTCATTTGAATGCACATGAGAATGCTCCACCTCACTCGAAGTGGTGGTAGTATCATGCTCAGAAGAATCAGAATCATGCAATTCAGAAGAATTAGAATCATGCAAAACAACATTATCATGATTAGCAAACAAAGGGCTAGCAGCACGTGGTATGGACTCCACCTCAACGGGTGTACTACTAGGATCAGACTCAGAATCAGGAACTGACTTAACCAGACAAGGAAACTCGGATTCATTGAAAACAACGTTTCTACTCACCACAACTTTGAAACCTACCTGGTTCCTATCCCAAACCCTATACCCCTTCACACCCTCGGGATAACCTAGGAAGACTCCTTTCTTAGACCTAGGATCCAACTTGTCACCTTGTTGGTGCACATACGCTGCACACCCAAACACTCTAAGATTAGACAAATCAAGGGGTTTGTTTGAAAAAACAGATTCAGGGCACTTCCCACCCAAGGGAACAGAAGGAGACCGGTTAATCAAGTAGACAGCAGTGTTAACTGCTTCACCCCAAAACTTTTTAGACAAACCGGCGGTGGCAAGCATACTCCTAACCTTATCTAGAACAGTCCTATTCATCCTCTCGGCTATCCCATTTTGTTGGGGAGTATAGGGCACAGTTTTGTGCCTTCTAATCCCACAATCAACACACAGTTGGTCCATATCCTTATTGCAAAACTCTAGACCATTATCTGTCCTAAGGGTTTTGACCTTCTTACCAGTTTGATTTTCTACAAGGTTTTTCCACTCCCTAAACTTCACAAAGACATCGGACTTATGCTCAAGGAGACGGACCCACACCTTCCTAGAAAAATCATCAATGATGGACAGAAAATATCTCTTACCCCCGTGGGTAGAGACACTAGCAGGACCCCACACATCAGCATGAACATACTCTAACACAGAGGTACACTTAGTAGGATTAGGATATGGGGAGGAGGGGAATGTAACCTTATGCTGCTTGCCTAACACACAAGATTCACAGAAGGGGATGGGGGACACAGAATCCTTACCAAAACAACCAGATTTATGCAAAATCTCTAAACCCCTATTACTCATGTGTCCTAATCTATTATGCCACAAAGCAGATTTATCAGAACTAACAACATGAGCAGAATCACAGAAAGGCTGAGCATGGCACACATACAAGTTATTCACCTTTTTTGCCTTAAACAAAACAAGGGAATTTTTCAAAACTTTCATGCACCCATTACCCCATTTACCCTCTAACCCACTACCCTCAAAAGCAGCAACAGAAAACAAGTTATGACGCAAATCAGGAACATGCCTCACATTTTTCATAGTAAAAACAGTTCCATTATCAAACTTCAAGCATACATCACCCACCCCATGAATTTTGCATTTCTTATTATCAGCAAGAGACACAAAACCATCATTGCAAGAATCATAAGAAGAAAACAGGGATCTAAAAGGTGTCATATGATAAGTACAACCAGAGTCAATCAACCACTCATTTTCAGTCATGCTACTCAACACAGAATTGGCAGAATCACAAATCATAAAAACTTCTTCATGCAAGTTATTATCATCTACCACATTAGCATGTTCAGACTTCTTCGGATGGGGACAATCCTTAATGAAGTGACTAGAATTACCACAATTATAGCACACTCTCTTCTTAGACTTACCTCTCTTCTTCCCCGGGTCATTGTTTTTGTTCTTATCGTTGTTGCCCTTCTTATGGTTTCTAGATCTACTCTTAGACCTACCCCTCACAAACAACGCTTCACCAGAGTCCCTAGACTGACTGTTACTACCCCTCGAGTGTCTAAGGTCTAACTCCTTACTCCTTAATCCATTAACGACTATATCTAACGAGATATCGTCTCTACCATACTTTATGGCAGATTTGACGTCATTGTATGAGTCAGGGATGGCATTAAGTAACACTATGGGTGTGTAGTCATCTATGTGTTTATCACCAGCTTGCTTAATGTTCTGGATAAGCTTGTTAAACACATCTAGGTTCTCATCTATGTCCTTAGACAGGTCAAGCCTAAATCTAAAGAACTTCTCAAGCAAAAACAATTTACCAGGCAAAGAAGTATCGGTATACAACTTATCTAACTTGTCCCACAAATCCTTCGCGGAATCTATAATACCCACCTTCCTGAGCACTGAATCAGACAGGTTCAGGTATATAGAGGAACAAGCAGTTTCATTCATCTCAACACGCTTTGCAGCATCCTCAGAGTCTAAATAGAGACCAGTCACAGCTCTATAGACTTTCTGTTGGATAACCACACATTTGATTTTCTGTTTCCAGATATCAAAATCTGTCTTTCCGTTAAATGGAAGCATGCCATATTGATTGACAGCCATATTAACCGGAAAGCAAGCACAACACGCAAGAGAGTAAATAAAAAAAAAATTATCAGGCTATCAACCGGTACGAAGCAACTAGCACGAACAAGCCGAGAAGACCAATGAACACAAGGCTCGGGTACAATCTCCTTGTTCTTTCGTACAAGCACAGATAAAATTTTTATTTACTCAACAGACAGATAAATGATTAATTATAACCTATAGGGCTATCAATTGTACGAAGCAACTAGCACGAACAAGCCGAGAAGACCAATGAACACAAAGTTCGGGGTACAATCTCCTTGTTCTTTCGTACAAGCACAAATAGGCTAAAAATAAATCAATAGGCAAAGAAACTGGATTTAAAACTAATCCGGACAGAAATATTCCCAACTTCGGACAACAAGTATCCAAACAAATATTCTTAACCGGAGAGTTTATCCACGAATCAATCAACAGAAAAAACAAAATAAAAAATTCAACACGTGATTAAATTTAAACCGGAAGAAATATTCACAACTTTGGACAACGAGTATCCAAACAAAATATTCTTCACCAGAAAATTAATTCACGATTCAACAAGTAATCACAATTCAACTAACAAGTAAATAGCAATTCAACTTGAAATTAAAACAAATGAACTACGAATAAAAATCACACAAAGGATTAGTAAACGTACCAGGGGCCGGACACAGCCGGCATCCAAGACCACGTAGGTCAGCAGCGGGCAGCGGGGAACGGGGGGGAAAAATAAATCCGGTGGCACTCCGGTACACCAAGGATGTTAAACGCCAATTTACCTGAGCGGGGCCCGAGGTTGGGTTACCCGACTTACCGTAGGCAGCGTGGGCTGCTGTAGAGCGTGGCAGCAGCGGATTGGACTGGCGGCAGAGCTCCCTCGCAGGCGGCAGCAGGTCTGGACCGGTGAAGGCAGCAGCTTCTGGACTGGCTGAACTGCTTCAAGCTTCCCCGGACTGTCTGAAGCTTCTGGACAGCGTCTGGACTCCGGCAGAAGGTCTGGACAACTCCGGTGGCGGCGGCTGAACGTTCGACGGCGGCAGACGGCGGCGAGACGGCGGCGGGCGGCGACTGGCTCTGATACCACTGTTATTCAGCTACTCTTCCAGCTCAGGTCTCCAATTTCATCCACAAAGGATGAAAAATACCACTAGAGGTCTCAAGGGGAGTTTGTGGGCATCTGCCTACAACCTATTTCCGGCCAATTTCGGTTCTGGCTCCACCGAGGAGCAAAGGTGTGAATTTAGGAGAGGAATATGAAGGGTTTCGGCCAGACCTATTCCGAGAAGGAGAGGTATGAAATATATAGGGCAAGCTCAAAAACAGAGATGGTAATACTTACCATACATAAGAGATACGCTCTGTGACGTAGAAGGAAGGCCAAGGAGAAATCGCGCAGTGAATCGAGCAAGGGAGAAAATCGCACAGGCAAGGCGGTTCCAATTGGGCCGGGTATATCAAGGGAAATTGGGCTAAAGGGAAAGAGGGGGCCAATACCAACATTACCGAAAAGGAAAGTGTGAAGAATTTTGAGGGACGGAAGGAGTATTATCTATGCTGTTTGAATCAGATATGTTTTAAGACTAAACCGTTTCTCAATCATCATATTTTCATGGTATGAGACTATGAAGTAGGCAAGAAATGCAAATACAATGACCTATAAACTTGCTAAAATGACATTAACTACTAACTCATACTTCTCAATAAATTGACAATTTGCAAGATTTTCCCCTACTTTAATGTAATACAGTGTTTGTCAATTAATTTCATCAATGAAAATACTTGGACTGTTTTGCTTGAATTGAAACGATGGTCCCAGCAACTTAAAGTAGAATACACAACTGTGTGGTTGCTTGAATATCACATGGGAATACTTGTGTAAGGTTGGTTTCTTGTTTTGTCAGCTTGCCTTATCAAAAGTGTTTTTTCCTGTTGACATATGATCAACACCAAGTTTAGTAGGATCCACAAGTCTATGTTAGGCTGTTGAATGTGGACATATGGTCATGAGCTATTGAGTATTGAGCTGATTTGTTAGCATCTTTTTTCAATTTCCACTTATTGTTATCTCCACTTGCAATTGGAATATGCATTTATAAAGTTACTTATGCTATACTCCCTCCGTTCTTTAATATTAGTTCTCTTAGGCTTTGGCACGGGTTTTAAGAAGAAAGTAGTAGGGGTAGTGTAAAAGGTGTAATGAGTAGTGGATAAATAAAAAAGTAGGAAAGAGAAAGGGGTAATGGTAATAAAAGTTGGGGTATAAAGGTATATTTTGAGTAAAAACTTTCCTTAAATGGAAAGGAGGACAGATAAAAAAAACATCCCAAAAAGGAAAGAAGGACTAATAAAAAAGAACGGAGGTAGTATTTCATCTCTACGTTTAGTGGTTTTGTGATTTTTTCTATGAGCATAGGCCTCCCGGATAACTAAAATGCATAATTGAGAAATCACTGGCTTGACTACTTTTTAGAACTGCTAGAATCTTACATTTTAGCACATGTTATGAAATGCTAGGGATTTTTTTTTGGATTTGGTTGAAACGGAGATATCTATTGTCAATTATAGCATTTCTTAATCTGCAACAAAGTTACCTCATCTATTTTATTATACATGGTATAAGTATCATGACTTTTTTGGTATAAAGCTCACCTACTTTTGTTCCCCACAAAAAAGGAGTAGTTGTATAATGCCTTGTGAGGACTGAGGCATGGCTTCTGAGGTCACATTGGGTGTGTGTCAAAACCACAATGGTTGTTATAGAACGATGGTTGTGGACCCACGTGAAATTCATGCTGGTCCATGCAATAAACCAATGTGAGTTTGACACTGTGGCATTGGCATGTGCTAAAATATCGCAGTATATGATCTCTTCAAGTTTAAATATCAGTAACTTCTAATCCCCTACCTGTAGTTGGTCAATTTGGTAAAATTAACTTTGGTCCATTTGGCATAATCCCAAAACAGTTTCTAAAGGGTCTTAAACAATTGGATCCTCTTTTCCTGGATGGCATCAATTCTACTTCTCTATATGTAGCAGATGGTCTGCTCTTTCTTTTTTGCAATGTCTTAACCCACATAGAATTATAGCCTTACCAACAAATTTGCACGATATATTGTATTTCCTAATTCTTGATTTTGTTACTAATTCCATAGAAACAAGTGATGGGAGAAGAAGCGTCAACAGATGATAATAGCAGAAGCAGTTTCAGTTTCGCCCTCCATTTCTTCAGGGGGAGATGGTTCTCACTCTTTGCCTCATTCCTGATTATGGCCGGGGCGGGAGCTACATATTTATTTGGTGTGTATTCTCAGGAGATAAAGGCCTCTTTGGGGTATGACCAAACCACCCTCAACCTCCTAGGCTTTTTCAAGGACGTTGGGGCCAACGTTGGAGTGCTCTCCGGCCTTCTTGCCGAGGTTTCCCCGACATGGTTTGTTTTATTAGTCGGTTCCGCCATGAACTTCGCCGGCTACTTTGTTATATGGTTGGCAGTAACAGGGAAGATTCCAAAGCCGACTGTCTGGCAGATGTGTTTGTACATTTGCATAGGAGCTAATTCTCAGAACTTCGCCAACACTGGGGCTCTGGTGACTTCTGTAAGGAACTTTCCTGAGTCTCGTGGGGCTATGATAGGTCTCCTGAAAGGTTTCACCGGGCTAAGTGGGGCCATCATGACTCAGCTCTACCTTGCTGTTTACGGGAGTGACTCCAAGTCTCTCATCCTACTTATTGCCTGGCTTCCGGCTGCATTGTCAGTGGTGTTCGTGTACACGATTCGGGAGATTAAGGTTGTTAGGGACAAGAGAGAGCTCAGTATGTTCTACCTATGCCTACTTTCATCCATTGTCTTAGCGTTGTTTATAATGGTGATGACAATCCTCCAAAAGGTGGTTTTGTTTTCAGGGGCAGCTTATGATGTCAGCGCCGCTGTTTCTTGCATTTTGCTATTTTCTCTGATGGAAAAACTAATCATCATATATAACCAAGATCAAATAACATCACACAAATAATCATAATTGTAAATTTATGGAGACTTACTTGGAGAGTATCCAATGTTCATTTGAGAGACTTTGGAAGAAGAAGATGCCATTACTTTAAGGAAATGGATGTGTAATCCCTTTTAGGACAAATAATAGATGGAGTATTTTAGAGAGTTGTGATATTCCCTCCTCTTGATGGTGTTGGTACGTGTGTTTCATGAGGGAAGGGGAGGAGTAGTTATATATTGAAAATAATCAATAGTCACAACCTTTCATTTATTGTCCTAAAGGGTGTTACCACAATGGTACCCCTTAAGTATTATTTCCATCAAATAATACACACACATATATAATACATAATTATATATATAATACATAAATATAGAACACATATTAATATTGGTCCTTAGGCCATATTAATTGGAAATAATCCAACATTCTCCCACTTGGCCTAGTGACCAATAATTGCTAATTAGTTGGCCAAGCATGTGTTCTAAATACCCAATATCTATACTATAATAGAGAAGTACAGCCACTCACATCTATTTAGATACGGGACCCCCACTAATCATACTATAGCACATGTATTAGGACATTAAGGTCATTAAACATAAATGATCAAATGTAATGTGGTAATCAATATTAATTTGTCCATGATACCAAAGTTAGTGCGCACGGTATACATATAATAGACAATTAAGAATTCAAGTATTTATTTATATACATGAATTGTTCATAAGAGCACTATGCCAATTAAGTGAGGTCTCGACTAAAACCCATTTTCATCACATGTTCTTGAAAAATCTTGGGTGGTAGACCTTTTGTCATCGGATCCGCAAGCATATCATGAGTGCTAATGTACTCGATAGAAAGATTATTTTCTTCAACTCGTTCACGTACAAACAAGAACTTTGTATCGAGATATAATCCGGCCCCGCTCGAACTATTTCCATTTGAAAAGCTCACGGCGGCAGAATTATCACAATAAATCTTCAACGGTCTTGAAATGGAGTTAACTATTTTGAGTCCCTTGATCAAATTCCTCAATAACATTCCGTGACATGTTGCGTTATAAACAGCAACATATTCAGCCATCATAGTAGAGGTAGTGGTCAATTGTTGTTTCTGACTCCTCCATGAAATGGGCCCGCCTGCCATCATAAAAATGTATCCCGACGTCGATTTTCTATCGTCTTTGCATTTAGCGAAATCGGAGTCGGAATATCCCGTTACTTCTAAATCGTTTGTTCCTTTATAAGTCAGTTTGTAATCCTTAGTCCCCTGAAGATATCGTAAGACCTTCTTAGCAGCCTTCCAATGATCAAGGCCAGGATTATGCTGATATCGGCCTAACATACCGGATATGTAAGCGATATCGGGACGAGTACAAACTTGAGCATACATCAAACTTCCAACTATGGATGCGTAAGGAATCAACCTCATTTGATCCTTTTCTAATTCCGTTTTTGGACATTGAAATGAGCCAAAAACATCTCCTTTAACAACGGGAGCAACTGAGGGAGAACAATGTTGCATATTAAAGCGTGCGAGTATACGTTCCACGTATGCCTTTTGAGACAGTCCTAATGTCCTATTGGCCCGATCTCGGTGAATTTCGATGCCTATAACATAAGAGGCCTCTCCGAGATCTTTCATGTCAAAGTGTCGTGAAAATAATCGTTTTGACTCATGCAACAAATCGACACTGTTACTTGCCAAGAGGATATCATCAACGTAAAGAACAAGTATCGCAAAATTGCTCCCACTCATTTTGAGGTAGATACACTGATCCACTTGATTTTTATAGAAGTCGTTCTTTTTCATGACTTCATCAAATTTTAGATACCACTGGCGTGATGCTTGTTTTAGCCCATATATTGATTTCTTAAGTTTGCACACCAGATGTTCTTGACCCTTAGTCGTAAAACCTTCCGGTTGAGTCATATATACATCTTCATGTAAATCACCATTAAGAAAAGCAGTCTTAACATCCATTTGATGTAGCTCTAAGTCGAAATGAGCTACTAAGGCCATAACAATCCTTAGGGAATCTTTTCTTGAAACAGGAGAGAAAGTCTCCTTGTAATCAATTCCCTCCTTTTGGGTGTAGCCTTTGGCGACCAATCGTGCTTTGAAGCGCTCGACGTTTCCATTTGCATCTAATTTTGTTTTGAAGACCCACTTGCATCCTACTGGTTTTACACCGTTAGGCAATTCAACAAGTTCCCATACGTCATTTTTACTCATGGAATCAAGCTCGTCAATCATTGCTTCATTCCATTGAGTAGATTGGTCACTACAAATGGCCTCAATATAAGAGGTCGGATCATCACATTTTCCTAGATCGGCCTCATTAAGATAAATAACATAATCATCAAAATTAGTAGGCCGTCTAGATCTTTGTGATCTTCTCAATGGTGGTTCGGGCTCTTGAAGATCAGTGATAACTTCGGGGATTTGCCCAGCTTGAGATATTTCATTATTTTCCTCAAAAGCTGATGTTTCTTCATTTTGTGGCACATAGGGAGCAGCATTACCTTCGACAGATGAACTTGGCAGGGTAGTATTATCTACAAGAGGTACAAGAGGTTGAAAAGGTATAGAGAACATTCCCCCTTCCTCTTGCACATCTTCTTGTAATTCAACATCATCAATACACTTGCTCCCACTAATGTTTGAGTTCTCTAGGAACTCAGCATGTCGAGTCTCAACAATGCGAGTAGTGTGAGATGGGCAATAAAATCGATAACCCTTTGAGCGTTCAGGGTATCCTATAAAGGAGCAACTGACGGTTTTCATGTCGAGCTTCCTTTGTTGGGGATTATAAAGCTTGGCTTCAGCCGGGCAGCCCCATACTTTCATATACCTAAGACTCGGTTTCCTTCCCGTCCAGATTTCATAAGGGGTTTTAGGAACAGATTTAGAAGGAACCCTATTGAGTATATGAACTGCCGTTTTTAAGGCCTCGGTCCATAAAAACTTAGGTAGGCTTGTATTGGCTAACATACTTCGTACCATGTCCATAAGGGTCCTATTTCTTCTCTCAGCGACACCGTTTTGCTGAGGAGTACCCGGCATGGTAAATTGATTCACGATCCCATGTTCCTTACAAAATTCAAAGAAGGGTCCGGGAGCCTGACCTATATCAGTATGTCGACCATAATACTCGCCTCCTCTATCTGATCTCACTACCTTTATCTTACGGTCGAGTTGATTCTCAACTTCGGCCTTAAAGGTTTTGAACATGTCAAGTGCATCAGATTTTTCATTGATTAAGTACAGGTACATATATCGCGAATAATCATCTATGAAAGTGATAAATGACTTATGTCCAGTTATCCCAGCGGGAAAAGGACCACAAATGTCAGTATGAATTAATTCCAGTAAACCGGAACTCCTTGTGGCGCCTCTTTTATTTCCCTTTGCCATTTTCCCTTTAAGGCATTTTACACATGTTTCAAAATCACTAAAATCGAGAGATGGTAATATTCCATCCTTCACGAGCCTTAGCATTCGATCCTGTGAAATGTGGCCCAAACGTTGATGCCACAACATGGATGAAGCTTCCATGTCTCGTTTTCTTTTGATTGGATTTTCATTGATATTATATGACAACAAGGATTTCGAAAAGGTATCATCCAAGCATAATTTATAAAGGTTGTCTTCTAAGCAACCATAACCAACAACATCGGAATCTTTACATATAGTAACTTTACCATTATTAAAAGTTAATACATAGCCATTATTGTTTAACTTAGGTACAGATACTAAATTCCGAGTAATGCTCGGTACATATAATGTGTCATATAAATACATGCAGAAGCCACCTTCCAATACTAAAGGTAAGGTACCGACAGCTTCAACATTAAGGTCTTCACCATTCCCGATTTTAATGGTCCTTTGGTTTCTTTCCAACCTCCGGATTGTATGGAATCCCTGTAAGGAGTTTGTAACATGAACCATGGAACCAGAATCAATCCACCATGTGTTTATTGGAACACTTATATTAAAGGACTCATAAATCATAAATAGATGTGTACCTTTCTTGGCTAACCATTCCTTGAACTTAGAGCACTCTCGTTGAAAATGCCCTTTCTTATGGCAAAATTTACAACGAGGAGGACCCTTGGCATTGGTTGAGCCTGCGAGTGCACTTGTACCAGTTTTGTGGACCTTTGAGCTTTCACCAGTCTTGAACTTGCCCTTTCTCTTGCTAGTGTTTGTGGTTGTGAGATGAGCGACATCAGGCCTTTCCACTTTGAGGCGCTCCTCCTCTTGTACACACATTGCAATTAACTCACTCATTTTCCATTTTTCCTTTTGAGTGTTATAGTTAATTTTAAAAGGACCAAATTGTGCGGGCAAGGAGGTCATAATGAAGTGGACTAAGAAGCCCTCACTAATCTCCATATCCATGCTCTTAAGTTTGTTAGCCATGTCACTCATCATCATAATGTGCTCACGCACACCACTCACACCATCATATTTCTTTGTCAACATTTGCAAGATTAATGTACTCGCATGAGCCTTGGAGGTGCCCTTGAATTGCTCCTCTACGGAGTCCAAGTAAGTTTTCGCATTGTCTGAATCCGGTATGGCTCCACGAATGGCAACCGAGATGGAATTCTTTATGATCATAAGAGACATGCGATTTGATCTCTCCCATTGTTCATGCACTCGTTTATGCTCTTGAGTACTTTCAGCGGTGAGTGCAGCGGGAGGATCATGTCTTAGGGCATAATCAAGATCCATGACTCCAAGGGTTAGTCTGACATTGTCTCTCCATGACTCAAAATTAGTGCCAGTTAAGGGTTCAATCCCACAATTTGATGTTAAAGTGGCTGTTGGAAATTATAAAGTTTAAGTGTATGCAAAAAACGATTTGAACGAGAAAAAATATAATTGACAACACCGAAATAATACGTCAGTAAAATTATCTATTATCAACACCGAAATAATAGATTCTAAAATGTCTTGTTTAACCATTGGTTTCACTTTGGCTAATTCCAATCATTAAACGTAATGACATTATAATCATTATAATTTACTACATAGACATCCCACGTCACCTTTGGGCAGAAATGCGATGTCTATGTTCATAAAGTCAATACTACAATCATATGTACCATCAAACAACTAGCCGTTGGGTTCATTGTATAATGTTACACGTAATTTGCACAAAATCTCAGATTAGAGCATGTGATCTTATCTTTCATAAAATTGATTCTAGAGCATAAAAGGGTGCAAAATTATCCAAATCAACCTAAATGTCTTCCGTTGGGCCGACAATTTAAGTTCATAATTCAATGGATTCAAATCAATTTATAAGGAAAACACAAAATCATATAATCATAATTCATAGCATGGCACGTTAATTAAAACTTTTTAACAATAATATGCACACTATCATAATAACAGTTTAAGATGCACGCTTAATGACAAACTTAAAGTTATACTCCAGACTAAAAGTTTTACATGATGTACTTCATCATAATAATTACTAGTATATTCCATTTATGTGATGTATAAAAAATTACATCATTATACTCCAGGCATTGAGGCATTCAAAAGAATCCTCCAGAATTATACGAAGTAATATAGTTATATGAAAAAATAAATTACAAGTAATAGTTTATCCTTGGTAGTAACTGATTACAATGCAACACGTAATCCACAACACATACTCCGACTTTAATACGAAGTATACAGATTTAATATACTCGTTAATATGAAGCACTCCGGTAGATATATACTCCGTATAACAGTACACCGACACCATGAAAGGATGCACATACATACCCACATACGCCACAACATCACGAAAATTAATAATTTGATATAAACTTAAAAATCCAGAACTTTACGTCCAACTTTATACAGAATATATGGAAATAAAGATTAATAACAACCTAAATTTGCCCACTCATGCGTTTAGCAGATTTAAACGAAGAAACCAACGTAACTTTTCGTATTAAGTTTACATCATCATTAAAAAGCAGAGAACATATAATTTTAACGGTGATGTTATGTAAAAGCTCTGATACCAAATGATGGAAAAACTAATCATCATATATAACCAAGATCAAATAACATCACACAAATAATCATAATTGTAAATTTATGGAGACTTACTTGGAGAGTATCCAATGTTCATTTGAGAGACTTTGGAAGAAGAAGATGCCATTACTTTAAGGAAATGGATGTGTAATCCCTTTTAGGACAAATAATAGATGGAGTATTTTAGAGAGTTGTGATATTCCCTCCTCTTGATGGTGTTGGTACGTGTGTTTCATGAGGGAAGGGGAGGAGTAGTTATATATTGAAAATAATCAATAGTCACAACCTTTCATTTATTGTCCTAAAGGGTGTTACCACAATGGTACCCCTTAAGTATTATTTCCATCAAATAATACACACACATATATAATACATAATTATATATATAATACATAAATATAGAACACATATTAATATTGGTCCTTAGGCCATATTAATTGGAAATAATCCAACATTCTCCTCTTGTGTTTTTTGGCAGACATGAGTTAACCCTCTGGCGGAAGAGGAAAGTGGTACAAAGTGTTGTTACTCTGCAACCACATTTTCCGCCTCCGCCGCAGCAACTGCAACCAACACCAGCACCAGAGGGAAATAATGGCCCTAAAGTCTCTAATAATGGTCCTAAAGTCTCTTGGCTCGCCAATATTTTCTTCCACAAACCAAAAAGAGGAGAAGATTATAGCATCTTGCAGGCGCTTCTGAGTACAGACATGTTGATCCTCTTTGTAGCCACATTTTGCGGGATGGGTTCGAGCCTGACGGCGGTTGACAACATGGGGCAGATCGGGCAGGCGCTCGGGTACCCAAACAAGACTATAACAACCTTCGTGTCCCTCGTCAGTATATGGAACTTTTTTGGGAGAATCTTTGCGGGATTCTTCTCAGAGACTCTTCTGATCCGATACAAATTCCCGAGACCGCTTATGATGACTCTTGTCCTCCTCCTATCATGCATTGGCCTCCTCCTCGTCGCTTTCCCAGTCCCTGGATCACTATACGTTGCGTCAGTTGTGATCGGGTTCTCGTTCGGGTCCCAACTCCCTCTCCTCTTCACTATCATCTCCGAGCTCTTCGGGCTGAAATACTATTCCACCTTGTTCAACTGTGGGCAGTTGGCTAGCCCCGTTGCGACCTACATACTGAACGTGATGATCACAGGTCGGTTGTATGACAAGGAGGCGCTGAAGGATTTGGCCAGGAAGGGGTTGGGTAGAGCTGATGTGAAAGAGCTGAGTTGCATCGGCCCGCATTGTTATCGTCTGCCGTTCATAATTCTGGCTAGTGTCACTTTCTTTGGGGCAGTTTCTTCCTTGGTTTTAGTTGTCAGGACTCGGGAATTTTACAAAGGTGATATATACAAGAAGTTTAGAGAGCAGGCTGAGGATGTAGAATTGCCAGTGGTGATAGTAGCAAACACTAAATAATTGTAAAAAACAGAAATCTAAAAAAGCAGTACTTAGTAAGGTTCGATTTTGACAACCTTAGTCCTTTGTTTTTGTAATCATCCAAAGCCATATGAATAATATGCTTCGTTAATTGTATTTAAAGCTGTGCCTTTAAATTTTAAAGCATGCAACTTGAATTTGATGGATGGGCAAGCTCCCCCTTTGGAAAGGTTAGAAACTGTAATTATGATTTTCGTTGTGTTTTTGTAAAACAGTGATGTGATAGTCAGGTTGAAATATGATAAGGTATTTTTATATGAAATTTGTTTGACAAGTATAATTGTCTGTGCACAAACAATTACATTTGGATTTACTAAAGAAAAATGTGTCTGATTCCAAGAAATGAATTGTTTGTACACAAACAATTCAAAGATTATTGGCACTTCCCTTTATCATAATTGTATGTGCATAGACAATTACACTTGGATGTGTAAGAAAGTGCGTTAGCTGGTGTGTACACCAAGCAAATATCGTTTTATTTCTATAAAGATATTTGTTTTAAACGTGATGAATAAAGATTGAAAATTTCATCTTAAATAATTGAAAAGGTTGAGATGTTAACTAATAATTTGTTTCTATCAATGATTTAGTGTATATGACACGTATTATATGTCATATTTAAAGATTATTTAACGTTTAAAACGTGTACGCGTTTGTATTTGTGTTGCGAACATATAACATACGTAGTATATTTAGCCGTATTTTATAAAAGTAGATCGTTGTATTATTCACAAACAGTATATTATCAACATGTATAAAAAATCGTTTTAACCCTACTTTTTTGTTTATTTGTCTTATATGTCAACTTCTTCGTGAAGTACATAGTTTTGACTTCTCGATGCATTATGAAATAATTAAAATAGTTACAGTTGAAATTAATTTTTTGATTGATGATCATGAATTGACTAAAATTAATATAGAGGACGATGCATGATAATATTTTTCATACAATTTTTTCTTTATTTTATTAATAAAGTATATTTAAAGTATATTTGTTTCATAATTCAATAGTTTCAATCATTTTAATCAAAAGTTAATCAGTTTCAACCTATTCATTTTACTATGATTTGTAGAAAACTGCTAGTTATGTAGAAAACCTACTACGATTAAGTAAACAAATCATAGTATTATTACCTATGAATTTTAGGTAGTACTCCGTATTAGTTATCATAATGAGTTTCAACCTATTCATTTTACGAATTCTATCGGTTTTCCAATCAAAACTTATAACTAGCAGTTCAGATTCATCACTTCATAATTCAATTTGAGACAATAGTCTTTAATTCAGACAACAGTTCCAAACATTAGTCTACAACTTCAGCTCGTTATGCCAAACATAGCCTAAGAATGAGTTAAAAGTCCATGAGAATTCATAAGTTTAGAAGTAAATAAGAATGAACAGAGTTTGAATACGCCTAGACTTTATAGGATTTTAAAAGTCTACATTGAAAACACATAAGATATGTTTGGTACAACTAGCTGAAAAGACATTTTAATAAACTTTTAATTAACTGTTAACTTTTAATGAATGAAAAGATCTTAAAAATAAAAGGTGGTAGCTGTTTGGTAAAAAACTAACTGTTTGATTTAGTTCTGTTTGATATACAAGCTGTTGGGACTATTTTAATACTAAAAGCCAAAAAAAAATTAGATGCTACTCGTTGTAGCATCTAAAAATTGATCATTTATTTTTCAAAAAACTCTTAAAAGTTGTCACACCAAACATACAACTAGCAGCTTTTAGAATCTTTTTAAGTAGTACAAAAACTAGAAGAGAGAGACTTATGCTTGTCAAACATAATCACATACTATAATTCATAGTAGACTTGAAAGTCTACTATAGATACACGCGAACTTTTATAATTCATATAATTTTAAAATTTTACCCCTAATTTCTAATAGAATGCACCCCTCTTACATTATTTAGATTTGGATACCAAATTGCATGATTTCCCTAGAAGTTGGCAGCTACAATTATCCCATTGGCGGAAGGAGTTTTAAAAGGGACGAAAGATTTCCCCGGGTTTTCTCTCTTGCTAATTGCTATCTAATCCAAATTTCGTACTTCTCGCAAAAGAAAGTGCAATCAACTGAACAACCAACCCTTACGCGTTTTGCTAACTCCGTTGTCTTCCTCGTCGAAGTACAGCCAGATGACAATGGAGGTTGATGAACCTCTGGACTTTGAGTTTGAAGATAATGCTGTTGTTTCCCCTTCTATTTCCAAGAAAACGTAAAGCCTTAATTTTCTTTAATTATTTCCTTTTTCCCCCTCCAATCACCCCTGATTTTTTGTTTATTATCGCAGAAATCGTATTTTCTTATTTAGGGTTTTTAGTTTAGCTATTGCTGGCCTGTTTGCTTTAAAGTTCTCCCCTTCTACGGCTATATTAGACAATGAACAAGTGTTATATTTGCATTTTAGAGTTGATGTTTATAGCAATAAAGGTCGTATTTTTATATTAATAACTGTTTTTGGATGGAAATTAACTATCCTTAGAACTAAAGAACTGTGTGTACCCTCAAGCGAAGTTAAATTTTCAGTGACATAATTGTAGTCTGGAAAAAGAGAGCCAAGAAGATAAGAACAAGTTAAAGATGACGAATTTAGTTAAAGAAACAAATACTATGAAAAATATAAGTAAAATTGCAAGCTGTTTTACCAAAATCAGCGAGTTTATATGCTGGTGAGAGCCCGTTTGGTAGCACGAAAATCGGGCTGAAGTGGCTGCATTGGCTGATTCCGCTGATTTAAGGAAAATAATCTTTAAAATATATTTTCTTAATAAAATAAAGAAAAAGGTAAATGTAAAAATAGCTAAAATGGTCAGCTACAGTAACTTCAGCCAATACAGACAGAAAAGTAACTTCAACCTTACTTTTTCTGCTTATTACACAATTCAGCGCGCGAAAGCAAAAATTACGCGTTTGGTGAAAAAGCTGGCTGATAAGCCTGATAAGCCGAAAATCAGTGTTGCCAAATGGCCTCTTAGTATACTTCATCTTCTGTGCATAGTGTTTCTCTTTTAGCCAACTGCATAAGCTTACTTTGTGTGCTGCATTTCGATATTCATTCTCAAATAACTCTTGGGTTTCCAAGTTTCAATTTAATAAAGAATGCCTGCCTTCTAATGATCACTTTTGTCTTGATATTCCTATATAATATTCAGAAAAAAGGTTATAGGTTTGGATGACTTGTTAAAGGACTACTACAGGGAGAAAGTCACCACTGATGAGAAGGTTAAGAAACGTGCAAAGGTCCAAAAAGACTATGATTCTGATTCTGATGATGACATTAGTGCCAGAGAAGCTAAGTTTCATCACTGTGTTAACGAATTCCAAGAAAAGGCAAAAACCTTTCCTTCAAACATGTGTTTTTATGTTTCATATATGGAGTAACTTCTTATACGCTTGTATACTTATTTTCTCCCTCCCTGCCTTATAGATGAATCAAATAAAGGCTGATGATGAGATGCCTATGTGGGGAGTTCAAGTATTTGGTTCTCAGGTAACTCAAGAGCAGGATTTGACACTGATAACGTGAATCGTTTTATTCATCATGCATTTATATGTAACACTTGATCATTATAACTATATGTGTATGTGTGTCTTCCATATTATTTGCAGAAAACTTTCCCAGAACTGGATTTCCCTGAACTAAGGCAGTGCAGCTATCTGCATTCTTTCTTGAATCGTGAGCTTAACTCGATTGTTAAGCTCAAAATGGAGGAAGGTCTGAGTTTGTGATTTTATTTTATTTAGATTAAGTCCCTTTTTTCCCTCCCCATAAATATTAATAGTGCATATATTGAAAATGGTACTTGTTCATATATGATGTTTCAGGACAGAGTTTTCTTGAGGGCTTGCTCCTAAATGGGTGGCTCTTGAAGCTGATCAAATCTCAGGGCTGCCTTGAAGAAACCATTGCAAAATGGAGCTTTAATCTCTGTCAGTAACTTTTTTTTTACTTCTAATTCTTCCAACTGATAATTTATAAAAATATATTTCAGTAATCCCTTTGTTTATTCCAGTGTTATATTCACCAAAGCTCCAGTTGGGAAATGCAGCCTGCAACTTTTGGTGTTCCATTCTCTTACCGAACAGTGAGGTTGTCTAATATACTCCCTTTGTTTCTATTTCTTTGACACACTTTCCTTTTTTGGAAGTGTCAAAATGGATGCCACACTTCTCAATTGGTAAATAGAACAGTGCAAAACAGTGCCAAACAATGTTCAAACAGTGTCCAAACAGTGCCAAAAAGCGTCCGAACAGTGTTCGGACAGTAAAATTTACCCCTTAGTAAAAAATATCCTTAAATGTTGACTTGTCAAACTATGTCAAAGAAATAGAAATGGAGGGAGAATGATATATCGCTTGTTTAAAATTTTAATTGCCAGATATGTGCTTTGGTGATTGAGTGATCCCATGGCTTATCTCATCTCTTTCATTTTCTCAATAGATTGACCCAACAAAGTTTGAAATTAAATGGTTTCCAAAGCATTTGGAACTGAAAAAAGCGCTTGATGTATATGGCTTTTTATTGGATTCACCTTGCAAGTCATCATCATCCTCCATGGAATTTGACCATTCAGGTTAGTGGCTACATGACATTGAGCATATCGTATTCTTCAATGGTTTATGTTATTCTACTTTTGCCGCAGATTCAAATTCTGCTCGCCCACCACAAAATATAAGATTTTGGATAAAGCTTGTCTCTGCTAGTTGCCAAGTTAGGTATGCAATACAAATTTATTACTTTCACCATATCTTGTAGTTTTTGAAATCTGAACGATATCTATTGATCCAAACTATTAAATTTTAATAATTGTATGCTCCAGTTTATATTTAGTTTTTGTTAGGCTCAAATGGAGTACCACATCGGTTCCACAAAGACTGTTCAGTTTATATATTGAGCATGTGTTACTTAATCATCTGCATTAAACCTAGTAGTACTACTCCAGCATTACAGCATATGAGTTTTACTAATCTTAGCATATAAGTTCTGTTGTATGTATCACATTAAAAGAAGTGGTTTTTTTAATATAGGAATGCATGTTCAACCTTCTCAACCGAAGAGGTGGAAGACATGATAGTTGTGGTAATCTGCATGTTTATGGATCGACAACTTCTTGGCCTCTCCCCAATCTTGGATGAATGTCTTCACTCACTTATAAGCTTCTTTAACGATAGTGAATTTTATGCCAGCTGTATCAAAATAGCCAAGTCTCTTGCCTTCAGGTTTGCTTTTTCTGTACTTTTTTAATTTCCTTTCCCCCCATTATTTTAAATGCATTATGATTTTATTGCTTATCTTCTTTGCTTAAATGCAGACTAAATACAGATATTAGTTGCTTGAGAACTGTCGAAAGTATTTCAGTGTTTGATGCTCGTAGTAAGCGTTTAAGAAGTGCCGTAGCCTTTGAGTTTCTAGTAGCATGCTTTGATAGCAAGGTATCCTTTTCTCTTGATTTCTTTTTCAATTTTTAAAATTCTTTGTATTTTATTCAGTGTTTGCAATTGTCAGTGTCATATACAGCCTGTTCCACTTCCATGAAGCTAAACAAAATGATCACATCGGTTCATGCAAGATTTTTAATTAGATGTTTAAGTAGCTTTCTTCTGTGCAGGTAGTTGATGGAGAAGGGGTCTTAAAGTCTATAAATGCAATTAATCTGAAAGATGAGGATTTTGAGCTTGAGAAGATGTATATATACTTAATATTGGTAGACAACTGGCTCTTCTGTGACCCTAAGCTAAAGGGAAATGCAGAACTAAAAACGATGTGGGCCGCATGTCTCCGTAACTGTTCCTGCCAAATCAGCAGCACAGATTTGAGGTCTTATGCTTTAAAGGTAGACCACCATTGTACTCCCATACCCACTCACACACACACACACAATTTGCAACAGTCCTTGAAGACATGCTTTGATTTTGCAGGTCAGAAGTAAAGCTTCATATCTTTCTCAAGGTCATGCTAGCAAATAGAAAAGGGGGTGGAAGGCGCTGTGGGAAACTTTTTGCAAATTATCTTCTCTTTCTTGCAATTTCCTGTAAATGGAAGTTCAGTGCAGAATTATGTATGCTCTTTAATATTAGTCTCTTTAGAAGTTTAGCTTAGTTTTTTCCTTTTTTGACTTTGATGTAAATGCTCCTAGCAGTTATCAATTTAAAAGTGCAAAAGACTGCAGTTAGTGGTGTACCTGGGCCGGTTCAATCCGGTTTTGGGTCTTGCATCTCGCGACCACCTGGTTCCAGGTAGAGGTAACCCAAAACTTGGCCGGTAAAATTGGTTCTGAACTTTTGCTTACAATCCAGTTCTGTTCCATTTATAATTTTTAGCCTTTTTTTTTTTAAAGCCCAAATACAAAAACAATTCGGGAAACTGGGTCTGCCCATAACTGGATTACTGGAGTACACACTAAACTTCCATACGCTTGAAGGGATTTATGGTGTTAGCTGTGTTTAAGTAAAGAACTTTTGCGATTATTTTATCTAAAGAAATCTAAGATCAGTGTTTGTGAATAGATATTCTAGCTTAACTAAAAGCTATAAACAGAGAGAAAACCACTTTAGATACTTGTAGGTCAGGATGTTATGTATTAGCTGAAGTTGTATGAAGTCGTGCATTAGTTATTATTTTATTAATTAGATCTTAACTATAGCCTATAGGGCGTCAAATGTCAGTTTTTGTGCTTAAGATACATTTTAGTACTTTATATATGTATTATGGTCGCATTATTCTCATTTCTCACCAAAAACTTCTTATGGCTGTTAGAAACAAGGGTGTCTGCCTCAGAGATTAAGATACACACTGACTCACCCCTCTTGTACTGCTACAGTCATCATCCTCTTGTACAGCTACAGTCATCATCGTTTGCTTAGTTATTCTAGCAAAATGTATTGACACTGATTTTGTGAGATTAACTTTCAATTTCTTTTTTTTTTTTTATCAAAGTTATGAAAAGGAGCCACTTTATGTCCACAATAACCTTTTCTTTGCTACTTGGGATTTTTTTAATTGGATTAAAATTTTCTGGTCTAATCTGATTCGTTAGATGTTTGTTCTATGTGAATTTTAGAACTGTTGAAATAAATCGGTCCAATTAAAAATATGTAGCCCCTTTAACTGCATATTTTGAATGAAAAAGAGAGCTTCACACTATTTACATTTTCATTTATTTAGTATCACATGACCCCCAAAAATTAAAGAATCCATTGAAAGAGAGACTTCGTTTTATGATGTGGTCTAATTATTTAATGTTGTGAGGTATTTGAAATTAATTATGTTTATGTTTTTTAGACAAGTAGAATCACAATTAGTTTTTTCACAATTTAGAAGCCACTTTCCCCCAAAATTGCTTCTAGGAGTAAATTGAAGTATTTAGAAATACTTTGGTACTTTCATCCAAATATTTCAATATCTACATTTATTCTATTAAAAAAAGATGACATCCCATCTATGAGGAGCTTTCAAAACCGACTGTACAACTACTTGAGAATGTAAATTAAGTTTTGATCACACATTAATGAAAAGAGAGTGAAATTTCCTTCAAAATCTTCGCTTGAAGTTGAACTTAAGACCCCCCTTTATGACACTCCCATGTACTCCTTATTTAACTTGACATGAGCGCGACAACATTAATAATTTTTTTGTCTAATGTGTCAACTTCTCTTTGTTGAGACAAGCGGAGCATGAAATCGCAGATCTTTGCGGCAAGAGTGCTCCTTTTTAGCTCTGATCAATTAGGTTATCAAGGTGCAGTTGTGTCTTACGCTGATTGATGACTTGTGGTTTAGACTCACTCATTTGGCATTTGGATGAGTATGCTTCGTCCAGATTGGAAACCCTAGCATCGTCGAAGATCCTTTTTTTGATTTCTTGGTATGAATAGAATTCAATTTAATTTTTCTCTTGTTGATGTGGTGTATGCATTGTCATGTTGTTGTTCTTTCTCGGGTATTGGTGCTCCGATTTGGTTTGTCTCCCTTGGTGTGAGGAGGAGTTTTGTTGTGTCCATGCCAGATTCATTTGGTCAGGGTTTGAAAAAAGGCGTTTCAAATTTGGATCTGGCTGCATGCAATTTATTGTCTTGCTTTCCTTTCCAACTTTACTTATATCTTCTTAGACTTTTTACTATGTTTTTGGCTTGCTTGTGTTAGAGGTATTTTGGGGAGTGCTTATGGCTGTTATTTGCTTCAAACTTCTCGTATGTTCAGCGAAAAAATTCGCTCTATTTTTGGTGAATTTTTCTATATCTGATCAAGAATTGAGAAAACTCTTAAGCTATTTTGAGTTTATTGATGTTGTAAAGAGTGCAGCGACCTTAAGGATAAAAAAGAACTCTATAATAGTTCTTTTGGTGATTAGCGATTTATATTGTTTATTTGAAAGTGGTCGTCTCAGAACCATCTGATCATATGATTTTTCTTGAGTCTAGATACAATCTATTAGAAGATAGTTAGCAGATATTGAGTTTTTGTGTAGTTTTTGTGTGATTGTAACTCTAAATTATTGGTTAAATAAATACGGAGTACATAGTACGGAGTATAGTTTAGCTTTTTCTTTCAAAAAAAACTCGACCGGTGGGCGTAGCTCAACTGGTAGTGAGGGAGTGCCACAAGGATTAAGTCTCGGGTTCGAATCCCGGCAACTGCGATAAGGGATTACTATGCTGAAAAATACATAGGGCTTCTGCAAGTGCCGGGGACAGAGCCCCACTCTCTATCTGTCAGATTGTGATTATAATCCAATTTACATCCTCCCATCGTGTCATCCGGTCGGTGCTGGGGGCCCTCATGGATGGAGTGTCATCTTTTTTTTTTTTCCCAAAAAAACTCGACATTAGCGAGTTGGAGTTTGAAAATCAGGCTTGGGTATGACCGGCAGCTGAATTTCTTTGCTTCATGAAGCCGTTGGAAATTCGAACCTAAAGATCTCTTGAGCCTTCGTTTTATCATCTACTACGTATTATATATTCCTCTGTTTACGACGGCCAATATTTTTCCACTTCTGCTCTTCTAAGAATTCCGTCTTCCTCTAAACCCTTCCCAATTCGCATTATATCAGTAAAGCTGATATTGAATCCTCTAGAACCATTTCTTCGACCTTCTTCAAAACCACAGTTAAACTCGTTCTACTCCCAAACAACATCCCGCCGCGTGCAATTAAATATCGAATTCCTCTGGTTGTTCGTGGGAAAGACTTCTAGGGTTTCGAATTGTACTGTTTTGCAGATTTTTATCCTGTTAGCTTTCTTGAATCTGGGTATTAGGGTTTAATGTTTTGCGAATTTCGATTGAATATCATCATTTACCTAAAATGACAAGCGAAGTAGTGGCAAAACAGTCATCTTTTGGCGGCGTTGTCAGAAAGAGGCTCTCAGACATCACAAATTCTACGCTACCACCCAAGTTTCTGATGGATAAGGGGAAAGATGTTTCTCCAGAGGAATACATCAATCATCTTGTCAAGGTATAAATTTTCCTTTAATTAAATTTAATAATAAACTGGGAGAGGGGGCATACTCTTGGAAGGGAACAAGGGCGGTGGTTTTATTTTTCTGAAGCATATTGACCCTTCTTTGTGATATGTGCTTGAAATAGGAAAACATGGCGTTGTTGAAACTCTTTGAAGACAAAAAGTAAGGTTTTATTTGCTTTCATCATTCTTTTTAATGTTCTTCTAGGTTATATTATTAGAATGAGTAGCAAGAGTTTTTTCTTGAACATCATTTTCAGCAAAGTGATAGAATTGAGCGGGATTGAGATTCAGAAATTGAGGGTTTCACTTCAGAAAATGCAGCTTCAGAACCAGAGTCTTGCTCAGTCAAACAGCCAAATGACTGCGGTGGGTTTTCCTACACATTTTCTGATATATTATGCTTTTACACGAAGCATGTATAACTGTATTACAATCTTGGTGATGATGATGATGATGATGATGATTTGCCTCGCGTGTTTCTCTTGCAGGAAGTGACCTTACTGAAAGAAAAGGTAAGCCCACCACCCACCATAAGAAATTGGTAATATGCAATTTAGTGTAAATTGGATTTGAAAAGGCTTTCTGGCCAATTTCGTTCTCTATTCTTTCTAATAGTTCTATTTGATAATGCAGTTAAATTTGATTCGTCATGAGCTTGGTTGCAAGATTGTGCTACTCAAAGCAAAAGATCTGGAATCAAAGGTTTTTAAACTGTGGATATATTTTGACATATTCAAAGCGTTTCGGTTGTTATGTGCTTTCCGATTCAAGTACCATGCATTAATAATATCATAGTTAATACTACTCCGTAATATTTTCCATGATGTTTATCGGTGTTTTAACTTTTAATAGCACAATTAGTAGAGACGTTCTTAGTTTAAGATGCAGAGAGATGAACAAATAGTCACTTATAAATCTTGTTTGATGAAAAGAGAACCATTAATCTAGATGCCTGGAATTCAGTAATCCAACACTTCCCTTGTTCTCCTAGCAGGCTAAAACATCAAGAAATGTCAGAAATATATACTAGCTCAAGGACATTATAGTATTTTTTTCATTTATTCTTCAAGAACCTTGGAGAATCCACTGTCTAAAAAACAAACATGTTTTACTCCTATTTAGGGAACTCACCCTTTTCTAAATGATTGAAATTTCTATTGCTATTACAGGAACAAGAAAATATCAAAGGTAGAAAGAATGAGAGTCAGGTATGTAATTAGCTCAAAAGAATCTTATATTCTTTCCTGTTAGAGTATAAATGTTAAACTCAAAACGCTACTAATTCTTTTGTAACTTTATTATTGAAATAATATAGGATGGGAAGGCGGCAGCAGCTCTACCAATTGCAGAGAGCAGCAGACCTAGAAGGGGAGGAGGGCAGTTTCGTGCCACAAGAAGTCGATGTAACCACTACCATATTTTCTTTCTAGTTTCTTACTTGTAATGTTTTTGCGTGTGTCTTACTTGTAAAGTTTAAATCTTTTTGATCAGCCATGACTCCTATGAGCCATTCAACTGCTTCACAACAAGCTCCAAAAGAAGAAATTGCTGAAAAACGGTTAATTTTAATCATATTATATTATCTTCCTTTAAATATTCAAATGTACTAAAAAAAGAAGCAACAAGTTG
The DNA here is from genome assembly GCA_945859915.1 of Cuscuta epithymum. Classification (NCBI taxonomy): domain Eukaryota; kingdom Viridiplantae; phylum Streptophyta; class Magnoliopsida; order Solanales; family Convolvulaceae; genus Cuscuta; species Cuscuta epithymum. The sequence goes on along the minus strand of CAMAPF010000089.1, from coordinate 125,068 downwards.
TGCTTATATAGTTATATATACTGTGCAGGAGGCGCATAAGGAGGCAGTCCGCATTTTACCCAAAGCAGCAGCAGGAGGAGGAGGAAAAAGAGGAGAACTTGTTGGAAGACACCATTGCAACAGAATCCCTTCATGATCCAACCATCACCCCTCCCTTGCCTTCTGATCATCAACGACCAACCAGAAAGTCCATCTGCGGCCGGCCATTACGTAAAGCAGCCGAGAAGGTTCAGTCCTACAAAGAGACTCCACTTAACATCAAACTGAGAAGACCAGATTGAGTGCTTCTTCTACGTGTTTTACCGTTCTAACTAGTCTGAGTTTTATGTGCTCGTATTCACTCGGCTGAGATTTTGTAGTAAAACCATATTCTGGAATTCATAGTAAGCAGTTGAATGTGTACATGAATGGTGTATTGCTGTTATGTGAGGCTTTTGTACTTTGACATACCCCATTGTGTCCTGTTATTTTGAAAAATAATGTTTGATTGTCACAAGTTTCATTTAGTAACTTTTTGAATGAATATGTTGTGTGTGTTTCTATATATCTCGTATGTCCTGTTATTTTGAAATATAATGTTTTCTGTGACAAGTTTCATTTGGTACTCTCTGTGAAGTGCATCATTTTAAATATTTCAAAAAGTCAATTGCTTCAAATGTTAAAGTGTTTCATGACTACGCTCACTGGCGGAACTCCAGTACTTCATAAGCCTTCATTGCGAACTGATGTACTCATGTATGAGACTTTTCTAGATAGTGCGCGTACTCATGAACCGAGTGTATCAGTGTATCACTACGAAGTAAGACTGTAAGAGTCATTACTCATTAGACACTTTTTTAGTTGCACAACTAACGTATTATTAGGCATTTAAAAGGCGTTGGTTACATATTTATGACTACAAGTAAGATTGTTTAGAAAAATATGACTAATTATTAGAGTAATAATTAAATCATAGTAACTTATGTTCAATTTTTAAACATAAGTTACTAGACACTACATTGTAGTAACTATTAAATATATTTATGTAAATGAGTTTTATGTTTGTAATATTTATGTGATGAACTCAAAAAGCACAAATTCTATTATTCGGTAATCGGTATTTTCTTTCATGACTAATTTCTCGGAAAAAATTAATATTCAGTTAAATGAATTTGACATTTTTTAATTTTTAACATTTTGGACATTTTATATTTTCACTCAATGAGTCTTTTGAAAAGGTTTCAGATCAAATCAAACTTTTAAACAAGTTAGGCTTACGTCAAAAACATGTCTTTAACATGCAATAGGCCCAACTCAAGCCTATGTATAATAAGTCAATAAGATATGTCAGGCCTGTTTAGGTTAAAGTCTGATTTGACATATTTCCACCCCTAAGTACGGAGTATTAGTTAGTAGTTATCATAATAATAACCATTTTTATTGCTACTATCATACTAACCAACTATTTATAAAATACTTTTAGTATTATGTGCATATATTGTCCATCTAAATATCTAATTCCAAACATATGTTAAATTTTGTGAAAAAAATCTAACATTTTGGCACATCAGTTCTTATTCATTCCTATTTGTGAAAACATTTAGGGAGAAAAAAGAAAAAAATAAACATGGGACCGTTTTGAGCAGATTTGTGAAAGGTGAGATTATTTATATAAGATTTTCATAGAAAGCGTAAAGAACCTAGTATAGTAGATCATCAACAGGTCAGGATACAATGAAAGAAAATGGGGTGCAAATGTGGAATTATTCTAGAATTACGTAAAAGTGAGATTATTATGAGAAGATCAGTCAAATGTAGGATTATTCTTCTCAATTTTTCCTTTTTAAATTTTTGAATGAGTAATCCATGACAATACAACTTTAATCTATTATATAATTATACTCCATACATATTATATGTTTTATTTTCAATTAACGTTGATCGGTTCTCTTGGCATTGACTGGGTTGATCCGCCGGTTCATTTCTCGATCTGATTTTCACAACATAGTTTTTACACTTATTATAGGCATATACTATTATATTAGGTATTATTTCATAACAAAAAATTAAAAACAATTATATTAACAAAAATGTCAATAATTTTTAACCATATCAACAGCAAAGTAAAGCTAGATCAGAAAGATATAAACAAAATTATCCACCATACTCACAATTGAGTTGTCACATGAAGAGAAAAAGATTAACAAAATAACAACTTAACCGTGTACTCGTGTAGATGAATTAAGCCTGGGACCGGTTCGATTCCTAAGAAAAGTATGTAGAACTGTTTGAAAATATGAAATTTTACTAACGGTTCGATTCTTATAAATTATTTTATAGAACCGATAAAGAACCGAACCATTCTTAATGATTCGATTCTTGTCATTTAACGGTTCTTAGTCTTTAAAAAATTCTTAAAAGTCACGGTCTAAATTTGTGTCAAAAAGACGTTTGAAATTATAATACAAAGATGTTGAACATCATTTCCAACCTCAAAAGTTAAGTTTAAAACATAAATACATAACAAACTGCAAATTTTAGTAAATAAAACAAAACAAGATATTCGCTAAAGAAGCACAATAAGACCAGTTAAAGTGAAAAATAATTTTAAATAGTTAATTAACTAAACTAAAATAGTGAATGTAATATAAAAATAGATAAGTAAATATACATTAAAATATATATACTAATAAGAAATATATATAATTTTAATTATTATATATAATGGTTCCTTAAATGTTCCGGGTACATATTTTTTTCAGGAAGCGAGAACCGAATCGTTGATAAAAATAGGAACCGAACGATTAAGAAATAACTAATAAATTTTGGAACCGAACCGGGTCATAACGGTTCGGGACTTTGGTCCTATAGATGATGAGTAGATCTACGAGCTAAACATATGACCTGGCGTTAGTCCGCTACACCGCTATGACCCATCATTTATAACCAGGCCAAGTAGCGGGTGTAGTGCTTTAGAAATGCACGCACGTCAACAATGCTTGATGTACACACTCTTATACCCACCTTATACCCACCATGTTTGTGGATGTTTTTTTTGTCTGTGAACCCGTTCATAGACAATATTTTGTTTGTGCAAAATATTGTCTGTGAGCCGGGGTTCACAGACAAAAAAAACATTTCACAAACATAGGTGAGTACAAAAGTGGGTATAAGAATGGGTACAAAGATCATTTTTTGTATAAATTTCTTCATTTTTATGTTTAGCCCACCAGCTAAAGTTAAGCCTAGTTCTACCCAAATTCTTGGATTCACACTAGAGTCCAACATCCATGATGCAGTGCACTATTGTTCATATGTCATAAAGTCATAAACGTGTTTCTGGTTATCTGGCCTACTCCTATTTTGGGCCAATAATGGGCATGTGTATATGATACCTTAGCCCTGTCATATGTAAGGATTAAAGTATGGGCCGAATTAACCAAAAATAAACCCGAAATTGATTTACAATGTAATGTAAGGTTCTACGTGCAATGAAATCCCAAGGAAACTATTTTTCTAAGAATTAAAATACATAGTATAAACTTTGTATTACTATGTACGGAGTATATTATCAAAATCTAGGGAAAAATTCATTAATTATAATATTATTACTAAACTTCCTCCATCTGGTAGAGAGTTTCTCACGCCATTTACGAATTTTGACTACGTATAAAGCTAACCGATCCCTATTTCGTAATTAAAATTTTTAGTAAATAAAATTACAATATTATAATTATTTTAAAAGTTTTATAAACTCGCAAAAAGCTCAAAACGATAAAGGTCGGATATTTAAAGTAAAAAATTAAAAAGATTTTACGTTGACCACAAAATAATGAACGAAAACCGGACAAAGTTAGTAATTAATAATCACATCATTGAAAATGAAACTATTGTTCTAATGTATACGTCATTTAACTAAATTCAAAATGTGTATTTGGCACGGATTACCACATATTGACCATTGATTACAAGATTAACACGGATTGGCACAGATTGACCAATGATTTCGTACCAAATAACTTGTGTTGAATTGTTTTTTGCACGAGTTTGACATATCCTTGCCAAATTCTCTATGAAGTTGGGCGAATCTCTACAAAATATTCTCGTCAATCACATGTTTTTTGTAGTATTAACAAACCTGTTAAAAAGTTTAGAAGTATTTTTACTCATATTTTGAATGTTGTACACATTAGGATATGTAGTATTAACTCCGTCTCACTCAATTTATCAAGTTGATGTTGGGTGTGAAATTAAAATAGTAAAAACTGTATGTTTGAGATTTTTGCAGAAGAGGGAGAGAGAGAAATGAACGACATAACCACAAATTCATTACTTTAAAAAGAAAGTGAAAGTTTTTTTAAACAGATAAAAAGGGAAGTTGCCAAAGTCGAGTGAGACAGATGGGGCATATCAATAACAAGGCTATGTTTAATGTGATTATATTTTAATAATTATCAATAAAAGTTTTAGCTTAAACATATTGAAACATTAAAAAATAATACTACACATGTCCCATTTTGACACAATTATTAATAAATTGGTTCAAAAATTAAAATTGTAGTTAATATTTGAGTATAGTAAAATGAAATGGTATAGATTTCATATTTTTTCGTAAAACAAAAATATGATACTTATTTTAAAACAACAAAAATCAAAAGTAAAATAATTAAAACAGGAAAGACAGAGTATCAACTAAACAAAACTTGTACGGAGTAACACCCAAGCTTCATAGTGTAGTGGACATTTTGGATAAATTAAAATGTCCAACTTTTTTTTGGTTTCTACCGAGTTTCAAAAGGGGTTTACGGGTAGGTTTTGAGCGGGTCTTTGAGTTAAGGCGGGTTTGTTTTTGGATTTTTTCCTAACTGGCCCGGTCTTTGAAGCGGGTCGCCGGTTTCCTATATGGTCCGAGCCGGTTTAAGTACATTAACATAGGCTGAAGTGTTGAGAATTTATGTTTTGAGTAGCGATCCTGAGGAATCGCCATCCGGCCGATGGCTTTTTGGAACCTTTCCGGTGGAAATTTTTGATTATTTTTTTTACATGTTCATCATCGAGTCTAGTTTATCCATACCAAATTTCAGCTAAAAATTCAATCGGGAAGACAATCAAATAAATTGTTGAAACAAACATTGGTGTATGTATATAATGCACATTTATTTGAATGTCTTTCTGATTGAGAGCCCGTTTGGAGAACTCTGTTTTCGGCTTATCAGGCTTATCAGCCAGCTTTTTCACCAAACACGTAACTTTTACTTTCGCGCGCTGAATTGTGTAATAAGCCGAAAAAGTAAGGTTGGACTTACTTTTCTGGCTGTATTGGCTGAAGTTATTGTAGAGGACCATTTTAGCTATTTTTACATATAATTTTTTCTTTAATTTATTAATAAAATATATTTTTAAAATATTTTTTTTCTTAAATCAGCAGAATCAGCCAAAACAGCCACTCCAGCCAGAATATCATAAATTTCAGCAGAATCAGCCAAAACAGCCGATTTTGGTGCTACCAAACGGGCTCTGAGTTTTTTACTGAAATTTAGTATGAATAAACTAGACTTGACGAAGAATATGTCTAAAAAGTTTCATTACAAAATACCACCAGAAAGAACCTCAAATGGGCTCGGTCTGACGGTTGTTTTCGTCAGGCCGGCCTGATACGAAGTGCCTTCTCTATGTTTTATCCATATAATTTGGTCTTTATTCTGTTAGTTAAATTTTAAAGAAATTCAAGTAACCGATTAATAAAATTCAATGAACTTAATATTCCTATTTTGAGTAACTATTTTGGGGTAAATTGGGGTCTTTCATCTAAAGTTGAATAATTTCAAGAGATTCACTGAAGCGGATCCTAGAGTCCGAGACAAGAACACAATCCTATTGAAATACCCTGACAGAAAAAAGATTTTGGTCAAAAGATAGCGAAGACTGAAGAAAGAGCCGCCGAATGGAAAGACAGTGTCAGAGAACAGTGGTATGGTCGTACAGCATAATCTATAACCCAAGTCAAGAGTTGTACTCTATTATTGGAAGCCCCTCCCCTACCTATGCGTATGCGTATGAATGCATAAACCACCACCAATAATTGTTACGGAGTACTACGTACAATATTTCTCTTCTCAAGTCTCAACCTTGACCTTATTCCACATATGCTCCCTCTCCTAATTTTTTTTTTCACATATGCTCCCTACTTTTCAAATCGCTTGATCCTTCTCCATCATCCGTTCAGATTGACAAATTTGATGTGCACATTTATATGATAGAAATTATATGATAGAAATTTAATAGAAACATCAAGTTTTTTTTTTTTTTTGCAGAAATAAATACTAATTATTATTAATCAGATCAGAGTTCAAGTACAGGGAAATACAACCAGGAGGAAAGTGTTGCCATAAACAGCTATCAGACATAGAAACGGCTGCCCGTGCCATATGATGGGCCACCCGATTCGCTGACCGCTTCACGTGGGAGAAAGTAATACTAGAAAAACTAGTCGCTAACTCCTTGATGTCGTTTACCAATAATCCAAAAGAAGACTCAGTTGAAGCCGAGTGAACTCCTTCAACCAAATGTAAGGCGTCAGATTCCACGTCAACTTGGTCCCAACCCGCTGCCTTAATCCAGCTTAGCGCCTCTCTCATAGAGAGAGCCTCCGCCTCTTTCGGTAAGCACACACCTTTTCGAGGAATAGCAGCCCCGGCTAGAAAAGCTCCTGTACTGTCTCGAGCAACCCAACCCAGGCCAACCATTCCTGCACCGCGGTTTATAGCAGCATCTGTGTTTATTTTAATTCTATCTGTATCTGGTTTTCTCCATCTGGAAAGTGAATCAACATTAGAACCTCCCAAGAGCGAAAGATGACAAAATTTTAAAGTACTACCGAATAGATTGAAGATGACTCGATAACATGTACGATAGTACATAACACTCCCTAAATATTTGTATTTTCATTTGAAAAGTTAACTTAATAGGATAGATAATAGAAACATTTACATGCTTATATCTAAAATAAAGATTGTTTATAAAAATATCACTCTCTCAAGGTCAATGTAGTGGCTATAATACTAATTTTAGTCATAATAATTTATGGTCATTTTTTGCACTTAAGTGATCATGATATTCTGTTTATAGTACTCCCTCCGTCTTCTTAAGTTTGTCCCGTTTTACCTTTTTCGTCTGTCCCACTAAGTTTGTCTCATACCATATTTGGTAACATTTGAGTGGTTAGAATTCATTCTTACTTTATTTACACTTTATCAATTCAATATCAACCACACAATTCCACTTTTTCTTAAAAACCACACCACACCCCTTGGTCCCAAACTTAGAGGGACAGAGGGAGTAACAAATAATGATTACGGAATATTAGTTAGCAGTCTCTCCATCCGTTAAAATTCTTCCTGATGTGACTTGAATCAGAGTTTAGGGAAGTGAGAATAAAATATAAATGTGTGGTTATGGTTGAGTAAGAAAACAGTAAATGAATGTTAGCACCACAAAACTTTCCAAAATGAGAAATAAAAAGAATTTTTAGAGGCATCTCAAAATGATAAGTGGGAAGAATTTTATAGTAAGAATGGAGTAACTTTAGTCATTGCTAGTTACAACACTTTAGTATTACAAATTATAGTTATAAGAGTGCATAATTGACAAATTATGCAATCAAATTGTTTATACAATCAAATTGTTTACTACTTAGTTATTTAGTAGGGTATTAAAAAACTATTCAGTTATCAACTACGGAGTATCTAATTATTCCACTTAGTTATATAAATAACAATTATTTATTATCCAATAATCTTATAGCTTATTACCAACTCTATTTTTAAAAACTTAATTAAATTTGTATAAAAATAGTCTCTCCGTCTCACTAGACTTTACCATCTTTTCTTTTTTATTTGTCCAAAAAACATTGTCATTTTGCTTTTAAAGTACGTAGTAATAAATTTGTGGCTATGTTATTTGTTTCTCATTTGCCCACAAACCCAACTAATTTGGAACCGAAAAACTGAACCGAAACCGAACCACAATTAAACCAGAACCATTGTTTTTAGAACCGATACTGTACAATTTTGGTTCAATCTCTGAAATTTGGAACGGTGAACTAGCGGTTCAGTCCCAGATTCGAACCGGAGGTAGGTCTAGATGGTAAGATGGAACCCATCAAAGTGTGTCTATGTCTACGTACTCACATGGCCACATACAAAGAAGAGAAAGAGCTAGTTGATGTGCGAGAATAATTATAAAACAACAGAAAAGCTAAGGTTCCATCATCCATCCTATCAATTTATGGGGTGTTTGGATCTAATTATCAAAACTGATTCTTCTCTTTCAAGGAGCAGAAACAGAAGATGGAGTATTTGGGTGAAATTCCAGAAGCACTTCTGGTGATTTAATTTACTCCCATAATCAATTTTTTTAGAAGTTGTGGGGTACAACTTCTGAAAACTTATTCTGATTCTACTTCTACTTTAAAAAAGAAACAAAAACAGAATCAGTTCCAAACACCGTGTGTGATGAATAAGGAAGTTGTATCAATAATCCATCGCATTCTTGAGACGTACCCGGCCAAACCGCGTTCCGTCACTTCATATATCGTTTCTACTATGCATTCCTTCATTCGTCTTTTTACTTGCCCAATTCCTTTCCGTATCTGTGGATTCATAGAAGAGGATCTTTGTTACTACGACTATTTTGGACCGTCTTTTACCAAAACCAATACGCACTGTAGTTGAGAGTTGAGGAATGAAGACCGGCCGTTATTTTGGATTCATCGAACTTTGGTGCTTGTTGCGTGGTCTAGCTCTTTTGATTTTTTTTATGGATTTGTTGAATGTATTCTGTGAGGTTTAAATATTATGGGAGTGTATTTATAAATATTAAATATTATACTCCTTCCGTCCCAAATTGTTCAGAAAGTCAACATTATTTGGTCAACCAATAATAGAAGTAAATGCTCTCTATCGACAATTAATTCAATTTTAAATAATTAAAATTTATATATTCAGAAACTACATTAAAATCTCTTCACAGTTGTAAACTCCGAATTAAAAATATAATTAAAAGTTGACATCCTAATTAAGCGAATAAAATGAAACTGTTTGACCAAAAAAAGTCAAATGTGCAAATCAATTTGGGACGGAGGTAGTAAGATTTTTTTGAAAATATATAGATATATTATTCTCTGACCTTTTTCCGCTCATGACATTAAAGTATTTCACATTATCAAGATAGTTAGACATAAATTCATTTTTTATCTCATATATACATTAGTATATCTTGAAGTATAAATATGGTCAATAAGTCATTACTGTAAAATGAGAAATGAGACAAACAAGCACAACTTTGAAATTAAAAGTACAAGCACTCAAAGTTCTTGGATAATGGAGATAAAAAACAATACTCTAATAAGAAAACGAAAAATTCTAATACATATTTTCATTGGCGCTAGTAATTTCTAGGGATAACATCGTCTCCCAAAAAGACAGCCTCCAACTCTAGTTAATCTATGAAAAGATTGGCGAACTAAAAAACTCTTACATCCTCTATGCTCCCAAAGTCATATCCACCAACATCCCACGTTTTACTCGTCGTCGATATACTTACTTGAGTGCAAGATTAAAACAAGTCATTATTTGGGTGTTTTATTTTTTAAAAAGTTGATACATGTATTCGTCAGGATACGAGTATCCAAAATTTTAATATAATTATCTGATACGGCCCAGAAACGCATTGCACAAGTATCCTAGAGTTCTGATATGAGAATATTTCTGATACGTCGATATGATACCCTAATGAAATATTCATGCTTCATATCTTAGAAGTAACTGGCTTATGCAGTTTGCTAAATCGCATTTTCATAATGCATTATTTTCACTTTTTTTTGTTCAACCGAAAACTACCTTTGAATTACATAGGATCCACCTCTAACTGTAGCCGTAAAATAAAAACTTTTTTTTTTCGTAAAATAAAAACTTACAAGATCTAGTATACAATCTTGCTATAGAAAATAAAACATACGATAGGCTTTTTTTTTTTTTTTTGTAAATTGGAACTTTATTGATAAAGAGAAGAAAATACAAGCAAAAAGCGTAAAGAATGCAAAAAAGAAACGAAAGCAAAAGCAAAAAGAAGCAAATTAAAACATACGATAGGCTATCAGGCCAAGAAAGATAAGTATCGAGTTCTAAAAATATACTCCTCCGTCCCCCAATAAGTCCTAGTTTCCTTTTTGGGTATTTCCTGAATTAAGTTCCCCTTTCCTTATTTGACAAATTAACTACATCAAAACAGTGTCTAACAGTGCAAAACAGTGTATACACAGTAAAATTTACCCTTGGTAAAAAAAAATTCCTTAATAAGTGTGAAAAGCAACATAGAACTTAATTGGAGGGCGGAAACTCACTTCATTGAGTATCGAACCCTTATGTGCCTAACGGGTTTCGAACTCGAGACCTCCCACTATGCACGGTAACCTCACCATCAGCTGAGTTGTAATGTTTGGTTTCTAAAGATATACTATTGTATATCAAAGAGAATATTACCCGAAATATGACTAAGAAAAAGTTTGAAAATTCGAAAATAGATCTGTCATGTTTTTATTCCCAAAATAGGACTAATTACTGTCATGTTTTGGAAGTACCAGACTTCAAACATGGCGGTATTTTCCAAACCTTACTGTAATTACTCCTATTTTGAGAATAAAAAACATGTTAGTCATATTTTAAAATTTTCAAACTGTTTTAGTGATATTTCGGGACTTTCCCTATATCAAAGCTATATTTGCATAATTATTTCATTTCAAAATCAGTTGAAATTTGATAAGTTAGAAAATTCTTTCACATCATCACATCTAACCTTGTTTGTATGAAGAGTCAAATTTGATTGTATCCTAAATTAATCAATTGATCCAGAATATTACTAATTGTAGCTTTTTTGTTCAATTTCTTGATTGACTTCAATTTTATGTCAAATACACCCCTTTGTTATTCGCATTTTAACGTGTTAAAATATAGTCCTACTATATATGTCTTGTGGTAATTTTACCTTTCCAGTCATTATCTCAATTACAGGGGCGTAGCTAGGAGGCCAACTTAGGCCCCCCAATTGAAAAAATGTATCTTTTTTAGTGTAAAAGTTTTGTATAATTTTTTTGAAGAATGTATTTTGTATCGGTCTGGTGACCTGGCTTCGCCCCTGCTCAATTATGTAGTCAAACGAGATTACTAACACCTAGTTTTAGTTTCAGCAATTTTTATCCATCTCGTGTGCTCTAAAAATACTCCGTCGCATCTAATAAGAAAGTACAGAGTAACTACGTACTCCCTCCGTCCCAAATTGTTTTGTAAAGTCAACATTTTTTGGTCAACCAATAATAAAAGTCAATCCTCCCTATCGATAATCAACTCAAATTTTAATAATTAAAATTTACATATTCAGAAACTATATTAAAATCTCTTCGAAGATGCAAACTCCAAATTAGAATATAATTAAAATTTGACGTCCTAATTAAGAAAATAAAATGAAATTGTTTGACCAAAAAAAGTCAAATTTGCAAATCAATTTGAGACGAAGGCAGTAAGAAAATTTTACACATAGCAGGAATCTACTATCTAGTAGCAGCTAGGGCCTAGTGAGGGCTCCCCATCCTCCGTAGTGATTAATGACTTTGGATGTTTGTTAGCCTTTATGAGCCCTGTTACATCTAATTAAGCTCATTAATTATATTTAGCTCTACTTAAAACGATAAATATTTTTATTTAATAATTAATATAATGGAAATAATGGAATGCGAAATGTTTGTTACGTCAATTTTATATTCTATCGTGTGTGCAGATTCCTTTTTAAAATAATTTTCCACACATGCAACAGACCTGGTTTTTGGTGAATTGTTCCATCGTGTGACTAACTCTGATCTTGATCTCTTATTTCATTATTTATCGATGGACAAAGACTTTTTTGGCTGCTCCTTTTTCCTAACTATTTTTCCTGTTGACGCTAGAAGAAAAAACAAAAATTCCAAAAGAAACAGCATTTGCAGGAAAAGTAGTGATCGAAAGTAGGATCCAGGAAGAGTACGTTTATGTTGGGGGTTTTCGAAGCAGGCTTGTTCTAGCGCACATGCATCCACGTACTCCTCCAAAAGCCTCAAGACGATCAATTCAATTCAGCCCTGTTATGTTTTTGGTTCTTTTTTCACTTTCCTTAGAACCAAAATTACATGTTTCTTTCTTTTCACTTTCCATACAAGGAAAATTACAGTAGTATAAATCCAATCAAATATACCTTGACGAACTTTGATTTTAGGATGGTAAATGAATCAGATAATTTTGCTTCAAACTTTGATTCAAAATCAAATAAATAGAATATGAATATGTATTTAAATATGACCTTTGATTCAAATAATTTTTGAATATGAATACAAATACATTTACATATGATTCGTAAATATATTCTAATATATTCCAATTATAACATTGATTTTAATGTAAATATTGCAAACAAGGAGTCCAAAATTGTTTTTACTTAGACCGTTTTCAGTTTCAGATCAGATCGGACAAGAGCAAATCAAATTAGACTAGACTTGGATAGTTATAAAATACTCAGAGACAAGACATTTACTTGACCAGACCATACCATATCAGATCAGACCAGGCCAAAAAAATTCAATCCAAGTAAAAACATTCTAATTGCTCGATTACTTTACGTAAATAGTGTTTATATTTTGCTTTTAATATTAAGGCCATACAAAATATTTTAAAAATCATATTTTTCCGCAAAAAACAATTTTTTGGCAAAAAAAGTCATTTTTGCACAAAAATGATTTATTATGTTTTAATAGTAGAGGTTTATTTTGTGATGTAACTCGTGCTGTTATGGAAAATGTTATTTTTACTTTAGTAGTACTTGTTTTGTTTTTATTTGAGTATGTCTCATCAAGATATCTGGATATTTGAAATACTTTTGATAGGCAGTGTGTTTTGGTTCTGATCATTTTAGGCATAAAATTGACCGTTTCGTGTCTAGCAATTCAGGTTGATTTGTATGCGGTGGCCGACTCTATGTTTATTTAAAAAAAATTGAGGTGTATATATGTAAAATGTAACGTGTTGAGGTAGATCCCAATATAACTCGAACATAAGAAGATGTAACTCAAACATAAGAAACTGTAACTCACATTGAAGAAGATGTTACTCCATATACTATCAAATGTTACTCCATACACTATCAAATGTTACTCCTACTATTGAAACAAAACAAAAATATTATTTTTTTTTGGCAAAAATCAATACTCCGTATATTTTTTTTAGCAAAAAATGTTTTAAACATTTTTAACGCCTTAATATTAAAAAAACATATCCAACTTAAATAATTGTTGGACGTGACCGACTATAAATAAATTCCTATACTTTCTAATATAATTTAAAGTGGATGAGAAGAGATATAGCAAACAATCCCTATAAATAATTCCAACTTTTATTTTTTTGCTTAATTTTATTTGAAATTCACTTTTTATCTGGTCATGGATCATTATTGCAGGACGGTACATATAATTGGGATTATACAAAAATAATCAATAGTTAAAAATATTGTTAGCGGACTGACAATAATTAGGATTATTATTTTCAATTTTTCCTATTTTGTATCCTTATATGCTAGTTGCCGTGAAAATAAAATAGGGTGTAGAGAAAATTAAAATACTCCATAAAGGAATAGGAAATTACACGGACGAAGTGGGTGGACAAATATTTGGTCAGTAGTTTTCATTATTTGTTAACTGCTTTATTAGGGACTAAAATATAAATAATGGAACTTAGAAGGTTACGTATGTGGCTTCATAGTATTATCATATTATGTGATTGGTTAAAAGAATTCGGCACCGGTACCTTGTTTATTTAGGAAGGTAACGTAGAAGAACCCTAGAATAAATTAGGATTCTTGGGGCATTTAAGTCAACTCATACACATTTTAGTCTCTTTGGGTTCAAACGAATTTTGGTCCTATTTTTTCTTATTGAAAATTGAAAGTTATATTTTTATCATTATTTCATAAATAAACTACGAGTACTCCGTATATATTAAATTATACGGATTATGAAACTTTTTTGAAATAGAAATAAAGACAATAATAATATAATAGTACGTATGTGTGCATTATACTAGGTATTTTAATTTTATTCGAAACAAAAGCAAATTAGTGTGAAGGTAAAATAATAGTGTTATATTTTCATTTTAGCAGACATTAAGGTAATGGTATTAATGATATTCTTGATGATATTTTTCGAGTATGATAATATTCTTGATTGACAAAAGTATAGTATTTTTATTCTGAACTTTAAAATTTCTTTCACTTTGAACAATTTGTGTAGTCGAATGTAACTATGTAAGCGCCACATATATGACATGACAGACTAATGATATAAGTACAAGACGATGTTATTAAATACTATCCTCCGTCTCTTTTTAATCGTAATATGTTGAATTTTACACTATTTACATGTTCTACTTTGACTACATTTTATATTATTATTTTATGAATATTTTTTTTTAATTGTTCAATTCATCTCATTACAAATTTTCAAAATCTAATTTTTAAATATTTTTTACTAATAGGGATTAAGATATAATTACGATCAAAGATGTGCGTTGGCAAGTGTGAAATGTTGACCGTTGCAACTAAAAAAGAACGGGGGAAGTATTAACAACAAAATTAATAAATTAATAAATTAATAAATTAATAGCAATAATAGAGCATTAGAGCACCCACAATGGGTGGTCAATTAGGATCAAAATAACAAAGTGGTGGGAGTTGACCCCCACTATGGAAGGTTAGCATTTGATCGGGCAAGTCCAAGGGTCAAAAATGAGTTCTGACAAATGCTGGGCAAGTCCAAGGTTGGCTTTTTTTGTTTGCCGAGGTGGTGTATTGCGTGGAGGAAGGGGAGATTTCTTCTCCCACATTTGTAGCCACAAATCCAACCAACCTTTTAATTTAATATTTTATGAATTAAATTAATTTATTTTACAAAAAAAAAATCTATCAAAAAATCAGATTTTTCCCCATCTATAAATAGACACCAATGAAGGATATGTTTACTCACTTCGAAATTTAGCACTTTTTTCCCTCTTGCATCTGGTTTTATCTGTTTAGATGGTCTGGTCTGGTTTGATCTGATCTGTCTGAACTGGTATAGTAAACGTCTAGTCTCTGTGTATTTTATAATTACAGAAGTCAGGTCTGGTCTGTCTGATCTGGTCAGGTTTGGTCTGGGGCTGAAAAACAGTCCAAAAGAAAATATCTCAAATAAATTAATAAAGGTGAGATATATTAAAATAAGGAGAGAGAGTGTAAAAATTAAAATGTGACCTAGGTCACCATAGTAGGGAGAAATTGTGATAAGTTAAAGGGGATTAAGTTTTTGGAGAAAAGTGATGTGGAAGAGAGAGATGGGGGTCAAAATCCACCACCATTGTGGATGCTCTTACAGCCCATTCTTTGAAGTACGGATTACAACCCTCGGAGTACGACGGAGTAAAATCTACGGAGTAGGAGTTCTCTCCAACACTTTCAAAAAGTAACGAAGACCTTTGCCTAGTTCCCATTGTACTCGACATCATTATTGGATTATTATCTACTACTACATTTTTACTCAAGTCGATTTCCAGGTAATTCTCACTTACGCGAGATTATTATTTAATTATTAAATCAAGTTTACTCGCAATTTTTAAAGCAATCTATTCTGACAATGTTTAATTATTCAATAATCATATTTGTGCAAAAAAAATGATTAAGTTGATTGTAATTTCTAGATCTAAGTTTGATATGCCTTTATCTAAAATGGTCTGATCTGATCTGATTTAATTTAATCTATTTAAATTTGATATGATCAAGTCTGATATGTTTTGGTCCGTCATTGAAACTAGTCCAATTAAAAATATGCTTAAACAGATCATATACTTAGATCAATCAAACTAGACCAGACTTGAACAATAATAAAATACACATAAAACATATCTCTATCATACCAAATCAAACCATAGACTAGACCAAATAATTTTTTCAATTAAAAACATTCTTAATCTATTCTAGTAACTATATATGTTTGTCAATAATTAAAGTAAGGAATAGAAAGGAATATAAGGCCCTGTTCACTCAAAGAGATATTTTCCAATTTTTCATAAAACTGGAAAAATGGAAAGAGGAAAACAGAAAACGTATTTACCAAAAAAAATTGCTAGAATACTGGAGAAAGGAAAACAGGAAGTTGCATTTACCAGACCAAATCATTTTCCAAAACCAACAAATGAGATATGTCTATGTTTTCCTTGATGAATTGGAGAAGTGACTTTTACTAGTTTTCCAAATTGGGAAAATGCGGATGGGGCAATGTCAATGCAATGAATTTGCATACTTAGGATGTTTTCTTTTGGACTGTTTTCAGTCCCAGACCAGACCACAGCAGATCAGACCAGACCAGACCAGACCAGACTTAAGCAGACCAGACCAGACCAGACCATACTTGGATAGTTATAAAATACACAGAGACCAGACGTTTACCAGACCATACCAGACCAGTTCAGACCAGACCAGACTTAAACAGACCAGACCAGACCAGCAAATTTCAGTCCAAAAGAAAACATCCTTATGCCTAGGGTTGGATCCGGTCTCGCTCCGATGTCAATTTCAGTCTGGTCCTGTCAATGACCCGACGGTCCTGTCGTGGACGATCCGGCAATCCGGTCTTGTCATTGACCCGATGGTCCATGCCCGGTCCAGTCTGGTCGACGACCCGACTGTCCCGGTCGGGTCGACGAACCAGCGGTCAGTGTCCGGTCTGGTCCATGACCTGGCGGTCCCTATCGAGTTCGGCCCACAACCCGACAACCCCTATCCGGTCCACGACACGGTAGTCCCTATCTGGTCCGGTCGGTGACCCGACGGTCCCTGCCTGGTCTGATCCATGACCACGCAGTACTTGTCCGATCCGATTGACAATCGGGAAGTCCCGGTTCGATCCGGTCTAGTCAACGACTCGATGGCCCCCGTCCGGTGCGGCCAATAACTCGACAGCCCCCGTCATGTCCAGTCAACCAATCGGTGGTCCCCGTCCTGTCCAATCAATGACCGACGGTCCCCATCCTGTCTGGAAAATGACCCAGGCTAGTCTCGAAAATGCCCCCCATTACAGAGGCGTTTTCAGAAGGTTCAATAGGTCATATAGTACATAGCCCCCGAATTATGGGGCCCCAATTTTTAAAAAATGTATTAGTATTATATAGTAATGTTATATATTAATACTAATTAGTACATAAATATCTATCATTTTTTTCATCAGTCCTTTTAATCATCTCTTATTCAAATTGCTTGAGTAATGAATTGTGTTGCTTTAAATTAAGTATTAAGAAACTTTTAGAATTTTTATTACACTATATAATAAGTATTCAATTGATTTGATTAGAAGTGTTTAGTTTAAGATTTTTTCTTTAATATTTATATTAATGTGGGATCTCAATTGCTATTGTTACACACTTTTCATACACACTTATACACACTCGTGTCGGTGAAGAGTTATTTTTTGTCTGTATACAGACATAGCGTATTCTCAAATACGCAATGTCTGTGTACAACCAAAAAATAACTCTTCACAGACACGAGTGTGTACAAGTGTGTATGAAAAGTGTGTACCTCAAGTGTGGTCGGGAAACCAATGTCTCCAAATTCTGGTCAAGTGTTAGCATATGCTTTGTACGTAAGTATATTCCATCATCATTTGTTTGGATAGGTGAAGTCAGTTTAGGAATGAAAATCATGCACAAATCATAAGCTACAAGGAAAAAGAACTAAAGTAATTTATGAGGACATGACTACATCATTAGCTCCTCATGTTTTAGCCAATTCAAAGAAACTAATGATGACGAAATCAATATTTTGGGCCAGCATACGACGATATGAAATTCTAGTACAAAAATTGTCCTAAATAGGAGTAAAAACGTTTTGAAATTCCAAAATAGGACTATCATGTTTTTTATTCCCTAAAAAAAATTCCTAAATAGGAGTAATCTCCCAAGTTTGGAAAACAATGCCATGTTTAAAGCCTAGTAATGCCAAACTTGGCAGAAATTTACTCCTATTCAGGGAATAAAAAACATTTTGAAATTTCTAAAAGTTTTTACTCCTATTTAGGGAATTCTCTCATTCTAGTATTAAAACTAGATTAAACTACACGACATCATTAATGGATTATCTAAAGACAAATGTGACTAACAAATAGTAACTGTCATACCATACTTAAACAGACTAGACCTGATCAGATCAGGTTTTGACCGTTGTACGATACATATAGATTGGACATCAACTTGATTAGGTTAGACCATACTTAAACCGATCACATTAGAACAGATCGCAATTAAAATTCGGTCTAATTAAAAACATCCTAATTGACAAAGACAAATTGGACTTTCTATTTAATAAATGTATTTTATATATATAGAACATACATGCATGCATGGTCGTGAATGGTAACATGCACCATTTTAAAAATTAACACATGCATGATCATATGCTAGGAAATTTTCTCTTAAATCAATTTAAACAAAATTGGAAACTTAAAGATATTGTCTAAACAGTGGCGAACCCAGAACTTTTTTGAAGCGGGGGCACTCCCGCATAGATGGAAATGGGTCGGGTCGGGTCGAATCGGGTGTATCATTAGTCTTTTTTGTCAAATGCGTTCAGATTATTATTTTTATCTCGAAATAGATTATTCAATGCCAATTTCAAGCAATGAACATAAATGGATTATAAGTCTAATTTTGAACTTATTAAGACAATTCTAAATAATATATATGACTTTTTGAAAGAAAGATATAATTATTTGGATCAGAAATGATTCATCTTTGCACCACATAGAATTCTCGTTGAACTTATATAATTCTGATTTTACATTTCTCGTTATTTTTCAGAGTTTAATGCACCAAACCTCCCTGTGATTTGGAAATTCGACGCATTAGCCCCCTGTGATTTAAAAAATGCGTCAAACCCCCCTGTGTTTTAATTAATCATGCGCCAAGCCGCCAAATCCCTTACGTGAACAAATTCAATTGTCAAATAAAAGAAAAATGATTAACATTTTTGTATGATTCAGAGATTTTGACATATTTATTTGCATATTTAATCAAAATATTAGGAAAAGTGATTTTCAAATCGTTAAATTTATTCATAAAGGGGGTTCTGTGCATGATTAATTAAAACACAAGGGGGTTTGACGCATATTTTAAATGACATGGGGCTGATGCGCCGAATTTCCAAATCACGGGGGGTTTGATGCATTAAACCCTTATTTTTCATACTATAAAATGATCAAGATTTCATATCTGAACTAGAATCATGTCAAATGTTGCACATTGTAGCCACAAATTTTGTTGGTACTTGTCTGGAATATAATACTATCGTGTTAAAAATTAAGTATAAATCATGTTTATGATTTCATCCTTTAATACAACTTTATTTAATAATATGATTCTATATATCTAACATTTATCATATTATAGATATACAAAATCAAAAAGTCTGTTTGTTTGAAACTAATTTATCGCGAATTGACATATTTTTTCATGTATGGACTTTTATTCAAGATAAAAGTTTTCAATCTATTAAGTTCATCCTACATATTAGAACACTTGTCATATCTTTGACATTTAACTTTGGAGAAACATTATTTTTACACTAAGAAAATCATCAATGCCACTTCTCAAAAAAAGTGTAGTAACCATATCAACATGTCTAACTATAAGGATTTGTTCTATCACAACTTCATGGTTGTTTATAATTTATACTACTATATTTTACTACAATTGTTATGTCTTCGATGAAGTCCTGTATAGTCCTAAATTACAATGTGATTGCATTAAAGATAGTGGACAACAATAAGATTTGGTAACCACAATGGTAATTTTAGTGACCATGATTGTGTTCAATCTATCAATATAGCGACTATGCATAGTAACTATAATAATATTTATGTCCATTAGTTCCACTTCGGTAATATTTATGAAATAATCTCTAGCTTTTTTTACCGCGTAGCAACCTAGCAGAAGCACAATTTTTATCTTTGAGTACTAATCTTAAACTTCAGGGTCGGAAGCCGGGGCACTTGCCTCCCTAAGACCCCCTAGGTCCTCCACTGTGTCTAATCTCTGAATTTGGATGCAAAGTATATATGTAATTAAACAGTTACGTACCTAAGACTGTCTGGCTGAGAGGCCGACACTGTTGGAAATGCCAGGGAGGAAGAATACTGTGTTGAGTATTTAATCTAAACTCAAACAATTTGTACAAGCATATGCATGCATAAGTACATAAGCTGTGTTGAGTATTTAATCTAAACTCAAACAATTTGTACAAGCATATGCATGCATAAGTACATAAGCTAGAACTAAACAAACTGTACGCATCGTTTTTCTTTTTGGTGGTGCTCAAAGCTTCTTAGCCTTTGAAGTAACCCATTTTCTCATTTATAAAGACAAAGTAACAACCGTATTTTCAATGCATTACACACATACACTACTTTGAACCCACTAACCCACTACTCAACTAAAAACCCACCTAAAATATGCATGACCATGGAATGTTTAATTCCAAAAATTAATTGAACATGCATGCAATTAACTAATTGACCAACCCATGCAAGTAACTAATTTAATAATCTAGCACTAATAACAAGATTAGTTCCTAAAGGCACTGGGGTCTCATGAATTGGGTGTCATCCTATGTAAACACAACTACCTAATCAAGCGAGGTAGAATATTATATTGAAAGAAATCTTTTATAAAGTTTTTTGAAATAATGGCATATGTATTACTATGAAAGGTGATAGACAACAATATGACATCTTTTATGTAGTCACTAGTTCACTACTATACGTCAGGTAACTGTTTACATACACATTACTAGGTGTAATAATATTGGTGATATTGAGCTGATACATTGAATAAAAGAGTAAATTTTGTAAAAGAGAAATGACTCATGTAAATTTTAAATCATAATATACTACGTAAACTGTTAGTTGAAAGAGATACAAAGTTATTTTAAATAAATAAATAAATAAATAAATAAATAAATCAAAAAAAGCTTGGCAGTGTTTATATGCAGAAGAGATTACATAACAACAAAACTGAATGGGTCTAAACTTAAAGAAGTATTTGTGACTGAGTGACTCCCTCTCTAGTGGGTAGAGAGTGAGAAAAATGAGCCCAAATTGCTTGAGCCTTGAGGTTGTGTCTCATGTATACTTCATCCATGTCCAACTTACTTGTCCTAGTAGAGGTATCATGAAGTCCAAGAAGAATATGTGTGTAAGCTTCTCAAATCGTGCTGTTTTAAGTTTTGATTTATATTTTTCATGAAGTTCAAGAAGAATGTGTGAGCATTTTAAATCGTGATAGTTTCAGTTTTAAATTGATACTACGTATTTCTTAGTCAATCAAATCCTATATCAATTCTATATCGACAAAAACTTTGGGCCCATTTGGTAATAGCTACATCGAGAGTATTGGCTGCTGAAATTTATGAAGTTCTAGCTGATGTGGCTATATTGGCTGATTCTGCTTATTTGTGAAAAACAATAATATAAAATACATTTTATTAATAAAAATAAAGATAAAATTATATGAAAAAATAGTTAAAATGACCTTCTACAGTAAATTCATCCAATACAGCCAAAAAAGTAATTTCAACCTTACCTTTTCTTATTATTGCACAATTCGTCCGTAAAACCAAAAGTCACGTGTTTGATAAAAAAAGTTAGCTTATAAGCCTGAAAAGCCAAAAATCATGGCTACCAAATGGGCACTTTATTTTTCAGGTCGCATTTTACTATGAGGTTCGTTTACATAGTACTACTTCCGTCCCACTATGTTTGCGACAATTCGGCTTACGATGCTTGACCGACGATAAAGTAAACAGATCCCTGTCCGCACTCAAATTTTTTTGGAAAATAATAATTACATATTCAGAAACTACATTAAAAACTTTACAAAGTCGCAAAAACCAGAATCAAATTTGATAAAAATTGATATATAAAGTAAGAGATTAAGTTTGATTTGTGTTGATCAAGTGAATAGTATATGAGACAATCTTAGCGGGATTGAGGGAGTAATATTATACACTTACTACAGTTTAGCCTTTTGAAGTATATTTTTTCAAAGCAGAAGTGATATAATTATGAAAATTTGCTCATTCTAGGAATAAAATATAGCATCATTCTCCCAAAAATAGGACTACATATTTGGTTTTTCGTATTTAGGATTAAACATTATCTTTTTACCCCTAATTTAGTTAATTAATATAATTAATTTTTCTGTAGTTACCTTGCATATCCTAGGTCAGTCTAGTCATGACGATAGTGAACTACTGCAGTGAGAATCTATTAGATTGACCATGACGAGTTAAGGAAAACACTCCAGTAATCGGCGGCGGTGATTAGTGGTGGCAGGTAGTCCATCCGTGATTCGACGACTTCGGGGCAACAATGCTCTAACCCTGTGAGGAAATTTTTGTAGCAAAAAGAAAAATAGGATAATGATGTAGCAAAAGGTATCATACTCCGTATGACAAACTCCGAATCACTGCTGCCTGTTGTCTTTACCCCCGCGTTTGCCGCGCTCATAAAAGGAAATTCCTTTGCACGAAAACCTAAAAGCGCACAGCTGGTTATGGTCTTGTCTCCTCCAACATCTCTTAGGTCTCGTCTTTATTATCTGATCTGTATAAGAAACTTGACTTTCCAGGCCAATGAAAACACACACTTCCATGGAAATGCATGTGATAAAATGTGAATATGTACTATTTAAGATTCTTAACTCCTGCCACTTTGGCACATTGGCACTATATTGTTTCATACGGAGTATGATCAATGACTATTATTGCTATATAATTTGTTCAATCCAACATTCTAAATGAAGATCAAATTATGAAGAAACTACTCCGTACTTTATAATTTGTTTAATCCAACATTCTAAATGAAGATCAAATTATGAAAAAACTACTTTATAAAAAAGCAAACAAGTTTCTTGGATCAGGAGCTAGACCATAGGTGACTTTGTATATTCCTTGGGCATGACATTCTACACTATAACACTAGTACACTTTTCCTGTGATTATGCATTTATGTAATGGATTTAATGATTAAAATCTACTAGTATAGGTACTTATCATATTAATTGGTTCAATCAGGGGCTTACTTATTCATCATTAGCATCACATAAGCCCGACATAATTAAACTATGTATGTACAATGGTAAGATAATGTAAATGAGTCGTCAAAAACCTATACTCCATAATATATACGGAGTATTCATTTTACTTGGGAGTCGAACATAAGATGACTCACTATCCCATACAATTATGAGTTTGTACTTCGTGCTAGATAGTCAATAGTGATATTTTGAGCATGTAGGGGTGGAGTTTGAAAAACAAAAGGATGACACATCATCCCTAAGGGCCCCCCAACACCGACCGGACGGCACAATGGAGGGATGTAAATTGGACTATAATCATAATCTGACAAATAAAGAGTGGGACTCCGTCCCCGGTACTTGCAGATCGATGCATGTCCTCTATTAAGTAACCTCACATCGCAGTTGCCGGGAGTCGAACCCGAGATCTAACCCTTGTGGCACTCCCTCGCTACCAGTTGAGCTACGCCCACCGGTTGTAGGGGCGGAGTTAGATGTTTATATGTTGATCACCCTTTAATTTTAACAACGATTTCTCGATTTGTCGGCATTTTATTGTTCAAACGTATCTAAGACCATGTAATATATTTTGTGATGAAATAACTACACATTCACATCTCCAGAATAGGGCGGGCACCACTTGATGATGGAATTGTTTTATTAACTATGACAAATTAGGAGATAATCAAAGTAATTTTCGAACGATTAAAGGGGGGGGGGGGGGGGGGGGGGAGCTAACACGATCATTAAGAAAGATTAAAATTACACTCCCTATTTCGAACTTGTGCAAATGAGATGGAAATAAAATGAATCAGGTATCTCTACCAAAGAAGACAGGAAAGTTTATATACAATCAAATTAAAATGGAAAGAATGAAGATTATTTTCCGATCGATAAAGGGAAGTTTTTTCATGTGTAATCTCCAACACTGTAATGTCTATTTTGAGACGAAAAATGAATAACTTCCAAACGTAAAGCTCTCTCTTAAATTTCTAAATTGAAAATTGTTCCATCATAAATCTGTCTGGCTAGAACGAAAAATGTTCTGGGACGCGTGGAGTATTTCGTCTTTAATTGTATTAATTGATTGTCTTCCAATATTAAATGTGTTTAGTTGGTTGTTGTAAAGTTTTTTTTACAGGATCTTTGCGTTGAAAGTGTTCTATTAGGATGTTTTCTTTTCGACCGAAATTTGTTGGTCTGGTCTGGTCTGGTCTGTTTAAGTCTGGTCTGGTCTGGTCTGGTCTGGTAAACGTCTGGTCTCTGTGTATTTTATAACTACGGAAGTCTGGTCTGGTCTGGTCTGGTTTGTTTAAGTCTGGTCTGGTCTGGTCTGTTTAAGTATGGTCTGGTCTGATCTGGTCTGTTTAAGTCTGGTTTGGTCTGATCTGGGACTGAAAACAGTCCAAAAGAAAACATCCTTAATCTATTATTATAGTCTCTTAGTTGTAAAAAATCATCCCTGACCTTGTGATTTAATTGACGAAATTTACCACACTCCCTAATGGCCTCTTTGTTAGACATAATTTGGTTTTCGTGCGCAACAATTATATTATAAAGGCTAAAGGGTCAAATAGGTATATGAACTAACTTAAAGTGTTTAATTAGCCCCTTATATAGGAGGTTCTGCCCAGCCATTGCCAATTGGGGCGGTTCTCGGTGGAATTTTTTGATGAAAATTTTTGAGCATCTTCTTCATTAAGTCTAGTTTACTCATATCAAATTTCAGCTAAAAATTAAATTGGGAAGGCAGTCAAATGATTTTTCAAAATGTACTGCGTTGTTTACCTGCGCAGTTATCTTCGAAAAATCATTTGACTGCCTTCCCGGTTGAATTTTTAGCTGAAATTTGGTATAGATAAACTAGACTTAATGAAGAAGATGCTCAAAAACTTTCATCAAAAAATTCCACCGGGAAACGCCCTAATTGGCGACGACCAGGCAGAACCTCCTATATAAGGGGCTAATTGAACACTTTAAGTTAATTAGTTCATGTACCTATTTGACCCTTTAGCCTATTATAGATATCAGTTAAGTTAAAGTTTCTTCAAAGATATTATTAAAATAAAATTTATGTATAAATTTATGATTAAAAATAACCAAGCATTCCAGCCCAGCTGGTTGTGAGGTTATCGTGTCTAGTGAGAAGTCTCGAGTTCGAAACCCGCTAGCCACATAATGGTTCGAAACTCAATTGAGTGAATTTTAGCTCTGATTACTCCAGGGGCCCCTCTCCCAGACCCCCTGGAGTAAAAAAATATGATTAAAAATGACTAAAGTATAATTAATGTCATGGTCACTTAAATGTAAAAATTGAAAATAAGTTATTATGATTAAAATTATTATCATAGTCAATGTACTTTAAAGATCACACTTTTATAAACAATTTTTTTGAATCAGATATATGTAAATATTTCTAAAATTTACCAAATCCTTAAATAATCAGGAAACAAAAAATCTTCATTATTAAAATTTCAAAATTAAACAACTCATCAACTAGCCTTTATATTCTTCAAAAGTTGAATACTTTCAATATTTACATAGAATACTACGGAGTATACCATTACTACAGTCTACAAAACTCTTATATTTCTTTGAAAATAATTAAAATTAATATAATGTCCTTATTCAATATTACTCAGTCCGGTGGTCGTTTCTCTTCATCGATCATCAATATCAAATGCTACTTTTGTCTGGAAGGTCGTGGGTATATGACACGATTTTTTTGGTAAAGTGATTAAATAAAGTAATTTAAGTAAAAAGAAAGGGAAAAAAATCAGAAAAAGTAAACATATAAGGGAGGGTATACAATACATGGCTATTTAACGATGACTTTATTTCTCCTCTATCGTTCCAATTTTATCGGATGTCCCCGAAGGGACTAACGATGACTTTATTTATTCAGGTGATAATTGTTAAGTTTAAATTTGGATGGATAATAAAAAAGAATCTCTTTAAGATAAACAGGCGTGTCTTTTTTTTTTTAAGGAAAACATACCAATTATATTAATTTAAGCCATCGTTAGTCAATTGGTTGTGAATATAATCAGACACCGACGCAACTCCCTACTAACCGCAAATGAAAGGGTTGTCCTAGCAAGAGTATGAAGTGATGAACTGCACGATTTGCGAATCGTTACGTTTATGAAAAAAAAATACTCCGTACATAAATATTACTCTTTAAATTGTGACGGACAAAGATATTACTTAGTACTCCGTAATTATTAGTGTCTACAATTGTGTTCAAATTTATATCGTAGTAACTAAATGTAAGTTAGTGTGATATAAACTTTGAACATAATTGTAGTCACTATTAGTTATTGAGTCCCATCTTTGTTCATGACATTTTTAGTAGTAATAAATTAATAATACTTAAAAGAAAACACTCTTATGAAAGATGGACAATAAAACCAGCTTCGGTATGAAAAAATTAAAAAAAAAAGAAAGTGAATTCAAAATGTTGGCTGCAAAATAAATTATACAGAGTAAAAATCCGGCAACTATTGAACTTGTTTCACATTTAGAGGCCGTTTGGTAACACTGTTTTTCGGCTTATCAGACTTATCAGCCAACTTTTCACCAAACACGTAACTTTTGTTTGCTGGTCGCCGACTCACTCTCCATTATGGGAGGTCCCGGGTTTAATTCTCACTGGAGTAAGATTGATCCTAGTTTACCCCAGCCCCCAAACCCCCCCTCCCCCGACGCCCCCTGGAAAAAAAGTAAGGTTGAAGTTACTTTTCTAGCTGTATTGGCTAAAGTCACCGTAGATGATCATTTTAGCTATGTTTACCCACAATTTTTTCATTATTTTATCAATAAAATAGATTGTAAAAATATTTTTTTCTTAAATCAGCGGAATCGACCAATCTTCAGCCAAAACTTCATAAATTTCAGCAGAATCAGCCGAATCAGCCAATTTTTGTGTTATCAAACGGGCTCTTAGAGCTCGTTGATAAAACCCCTATTATCAGTTTTATCAATCAATTTTATATGAAGCACTAAACACGTAAAAAAGTCGCGCTTAATTGTGTTATATTTAAAATATAATAAGTAATGTCAAAATTATTTTTGCGGCTGAATTGGCTGAAGTTATTGCGGAGTACATTTTAGCTATTTATCATTTAATACTATCTTCATTTTACTAAAATAAATATTTCAAATAGGTAAGGTTTCTTAGTTGAACATCACAATATTTTCTTTAAGTATCAAACCCCTTCTATTGTGATGAAAATCACGATTTCTGTTAAATGAGCATTAATGAACTTTTAATGAACATGAAACATATTCTGTTGAGTAAAAGGAATCTAATACTGAGCATCGTGATCTTTGCTTCGTAACTTTTAATTCACTTTCTTTTTATTATTTTTTCTTTTATAAAAATTCATAAACTTCTATACATAATCAATTCATATGAATCGTATTAGTTTATGCTCATTTTTTAAACTTAAGTTATCACAACACTACATTTTAGTAATTATTAGTAATATTTATGTAAATAAGTTATATTTTTGTTTTACGAAATATTTTTGAAGTAACCCCTTTATTTCACACTCGTTCTTGTGTAATATTTACTTCGTCCCACTACAAATGTCTCATTTTACGTTTCCCTTCGTTCCACTAAATTTGTTTCATACCATGTTCTGAATCTTTTTATTGTTCTAATTCATTATTACTTTATTATCACCTTATCAAATCATTATCAACCACATAACTCTATTTTTCTTAAAAATTGCATTTCTCTCCTTTTACCTAATCTTAATGGAACGGAGGTAGTAGATAGTAATAAAAACAAGTGTTGCTCAAGTTACTTTCTAAATGAAATTAAGGAATTTTTGGAGTGATAATTTACACTTTATACGTTTTAAATATAGTTTTGATAATTTTGTTTCATAATTCAACAAATTCTTTCATTACCGGCATTATTTGAGCAAATTGGATAGATTCCGTAGCTTCAACCAAAATTCACTTTAATCAAACGGTCTTTGGTGAGGTAAATTTCATTTCTTCATTTGCCGAAATGTCAATTTTATCTTTTCTCTAGAGTCCCCTTTACAAACAATTGTGTACTTATTTTCTTTTTTTGGAATATTATGTTCCCCAAGTAAAAAAAAGAAAAACAACCCATTCACCTTTGAAGCATAAAATCGAGAAAATGAGACATTCCGACAAACAGTCGCAGAATGAACCCATATATAAAGGGTCTTAATGTGAATCACTCCCCATTCTTTCTATCTTTCTTGTGCTTCTCTCCCCCTCTCTTTCTCCCTCTTTTCCTTCTCAAACCTCCACTATTTAAAGCCTAAACACAGTTCTTAACTGGATATGGATAATCAGTCTTCTTCTCTTCTTAACTGGGCTTATCTCTGCCAAGGAAAGGTTAGATAGATAACCAATCCTTCTGTTTAATTGTCAATACATGTTAAGAATCAATTATAATGTGCTCTGTTGTTGATCTTTTTTTGTGAAAATATGTTGGGATTTCTGTAAATGCACATAAAAATTGAATCTTGATTCTGTTACCATTACTTAAATAAGTAAACTATCCAAGAATCCAACATTGAATAAATATAGAATTATGGATTAGAAAAACTTATGATTTTGTTTGTGAATGTGGATGAACAGAGCATGGATGAAATGAGGCAGTGGCTATTAGTGACAACAATGGAGTTGGAGAACACCAGAGTGAAAGCCCAAGAGGAGCTGAAAATGAGAGAAATTCAGATTCATCAGCTGAAAGAATTGGTGAACAGAGCAATTCTGGAGAAGAAGGAGGCAGAGGAGAAATGTCAGAGGCTAATATACGAGAGGCTTCTTCTTCTCCAGACCTCTCCCTCTCCCCATCCCCTGTCCGGAGTTTCGACCATTGACGATGAACCCAGAAGCAATAACGGCCTCTCCTCCTCCTCCTCTGACGGGAGCATTGTTTCCTCTCCAGCACCGGCGCCGGCGCAGATGGATTACCCGGTCCTGGTTGATAAGCCGTTGCCGGAGAACGGGAAGTTCTTGCACGCTGTGATGAAGGCAGGACCACTTCTGCAGACCCTTTTGCTGGCAGGACCTCTCCCGCAGTGGCGCTACCCTCCTCCGCCGATGGAGACATACCAGATTCCGCCACCGCCGGTGATCATCCCATCTCCGGCGGCCCTGACTAGTTCACACCTTCTTCACCAAGATTCTGTTCATGGAATCCCGGCGTACGATGGGATTTCCAATTGCGGGAGGATAAACAGGAAAAGGGGGTTCTTTGATGAATCTGATTCTTCCGCCATTGAAGCCAACAAGTACCTTCGGATTGTGCTCTGAGTCTCAGACTAATGTCACTTTTTCCGGCGTCTGCCATTAGAGAGAGGGGTGGGGTCTCGATTCATGCAAGCATTTTTGTACATGTTCTGAGAGCTTTTGATTTAGGAATGGACCAAAATCTAATTTTGACTAAAGAGAAAGAAATCTGGACTGGTCATTCCTTCGGTCGTTGTCGGCTTTAAAATCTTTTTCCGTATTTGCTTCGCAAATCTCAGATTAGCTTTTGATATCTCCGATAAGGGTGTGATTGTAATTTCCATGATTATGAATGGATCCTCTGTTATCACTCATCTGTCAATTGTTCTTGTAAACTCAGGGTCATTAATTAAGTGGAGAGTAATCACAAGTTGTGTTTGAATTAACATTTGAAAGGGAAGGTGAAAAGAGAGATGAGGTAGCCAAGGCACTAGGGGTAGAGAGCAATCTTTATCTGGATGGGTTCCACAAATCAGAATCAGGATCTCATATGCACTAACGTGATCATGTCCATGTTTAATGCTTTAATGGTAGTGTTTTAGCCTTTTTGGTTGATTTGATGTTTTCTCGAGTTAGTTTTTTTTTGTGTAATAAGGTAATTTTATTTTATTAATATCACCTTTTTTGTAAGAATAAGAATTAACACTCATTAAGTAAATCATTGTTCAATACAGAAGTGACAAAATCGGGGGCCTAAAAAAACCAAGAATGTGTATCAGACATAAGAACAAGCAACTCTAGCAAATGAATGAGCTACTCCGTTCGCTGACCGCCTAATATGAGAGAAACAAATGCTAGAAAAATTCTTCGCCAAATCTCGAATATCCTCTGCAACCAAACCATAAGAAGAGCAACCGGAGCCTTCTAAAATTTCTGAGACTGCTCGGGAGGCATCCGACTCCACTTCAATTGCTAGTCACTCTGATTCCTTAAGCCAACTGAGAGGCTGAGAGCCTCTCTTACTCCAACTAGTTCAGCTTCCAGCGGCGAGAGGTGCCCCATCCATGGCCTCGCAACCCCCGCTAAGAATTCACCCTCCCCATTACGGATGCACCAGCCAAGCCCGCACTTCTCTGATCTAACCGCGACATCGATGTTTAATTTAACTCTACCTGCAGTTGGGCAACACCATGAAGACCGAGGCCGATGCCCAGCCATCCTCATATCTTTGCGAGTAGATTGCGCTTGAGACCACCCCAAAACAAAAGCCTCAGCTTTAATCATAAACTGAGCCGCAGGAGAGGACTTGTTCTGCCATAGACGGTAATTTCGTTCTCCCCAAATAGCCCAGCAGCCGCAGATTAACTTCTCCAACTCTTCCCTTCTCCTAGCTTGGAACTCGGACTGAAGCAACTCTAAAAAAGACCCTGCACCACTGCTACGCCAGTTCCACGCCACAGCTTCCCATGCCTCTCCGGACACAGCACACTCTTTGATTTGCAAAATTACTTTTTTAATCAACTAATGTTAAAGTTAAATCCTTTCTACTGATAATCAATTCAATTTTAATAATTAAAATTTACAATTCAGAAATTACACTAAAATCTCTATAAAGTTGCAAAATCCGTAATTTTTGTATTTTACTACCACCATTGTTATTATTGTTAGTTTTGTAGATTATTTTCTAACTTATTACTAAAATAATTATAGTAATTGTCGGGGTAAATGGCCTAGCACAGAACGCGCCCAATACCCTAGTAGATCTACAAGCCTAGCAGCCCGACAAGGGGGTTTGGACCCGAGTAGTATGAGCCTCATTCTCTCTCTTCTTCTCCTAACAATGTCTTGAGTATGTGTATTGCTCTTTGATGTAACCTATTGAGTGGTGAAATTTCATTGTTCATGATTGTGAAGTGTTGGAAAAATTGAGAAAGTATTTCAAATGAATAAAACTTTACTTAACTCATTGTTCATGGTTGTCAGTTGTCACTTGCAGTTTTCAAACATATGAAACGTTACAATTTTGACAAAACATTAAGGGCACTTTTATTTCAGAGGGTACTAAACGGTGCTTATTAAGACTCACGTTAATAAGCCACATAAAATAAGCAGTGTTGTAAGCTCATGTTACTTCAAAGGATTTAAAACATCGTTTAACATTTAAATGTCCAAAATAATCTTATGTATATATAGACACAAAAACATTCATATACACAAGTATATAATATATATAATACGTGGTGGCCACCTCGTGCACGTACCCATAACCCTACCCCTAACCCCCTACACATACCCCTCCCCACTCTACACCCTACACCCAATGTCCACACCCTACCCCTTGACCCCTAACCCTACCACCACCTCTTACTAGCGCACCCATACCCTGGCCCCTAAACCCCTTTACCACTACTCGTATCCCCGATACTCTTACTCCCTTTACCCCTACCTCGTACACGTACTCTTCATTACCCTTACACCTAACTTGACCACTAGGCTCGCTCGTACCCCTATCCCACCCTGAGGTAGGGTCGAGGTTGGGGCAGGTGGTAGGGGTACGACTTACGAGGGTTGGTGTAGGGGGTAAGGGGCACGAGTACGAGGACGGGTAGGGGTACGAGCGATTGACAACAAAAAAGTCATAAATCTTATACCCAAAATCTAAAATTTCAAACCTCTAAACTATTATTGTACTAAAGAAATAATGAATTAAACTAAAAAGGTCAAAAATATATACTTTATGCGTCTAATAAAAATTTGTCAAATTTCTCTTTTTAACCATTCCAAAAATAATTGTCCTTTTCATTTTAAGGTAGTGCCTAAAGTTATTTTCATTTCCTTTATACAAATCTCAAGCATTCATTTTTTTCTTTATTCTTTTATGTACTAGTTAAAAGAATAAAAGATACTCTTGTAAACGATGAAGGGTAGGGTGTTAAACTATGAATTCTGGTTGGAAAGAATGGTTTGTCAAAATTTTCTCTGATATGCTTCAATTCATCAAACTACTTTAATGTGAAAGAATTTGGGAATTTCAAAATCTCCAAATTAAAGAAGAACCTTTAAATAGAGGAGTGTGCATCGCAATCAAAATTAGTGTACTTTACTCATTTAATGTTTCATTTAACTATATTCATAAAAAAAATCAGATTAACTCCACACATTTGATACTTTGAAGCTAGACACCTCTATATACATGCATTAATGCTCAAACGAGTCTCGAGAGTCGATGGGATCTTCAAACTCTTGTGAAAAATATCAAGCCTGCTCATTTCACTAATAAATTTGTTGATATTGAGTTTCATATTTAATTCCCCTGCAATAATATATAGTCAAAAGAAAAAAAAAGCGCACCCAATTAATTCTCTAGAGTGCACACCCACAAGCATCTGTCATGGCAAGTGATAATTTTCTTGAGAATATCACAATATAAGGGGTTGACTCACAATATGTGTTGATTGGATTAGATTTAAAGAAGTGTCAAAATATTAGATTAAAAAACATGGTTTCTTTAGGGGGGAAAAGTAGTGAAATGATATGAAGAAGAGATCGACACAAGAGATGGATCATAATTGAAAGAGAGATATGTATCAGGGAAATGAGTTAGAAATACATATTCTAAGGAGTGAGGTCGTGAGGACAATTAAGAGAGAGTTTACAGTTGGTTAGGATTAAAGGAAATAAATGTAAGAGGGACTCTTATTTTACAAATAAAAACTAATACTCCTTTTTATAAATTTAGTCAATCTTTTAGTCTTGTATAGAATAAAACAAGCAGAAGCCGTGTTTTCATGTTTTATCTTCAACGCTTTTAAGTCCTCCTGTTGTGGAGACTTCATCCAATAAGTACTATCGTACTAAAAACCAATGGAAAAAGGAAAATGAAAAGGTATATTGATTGAAAATTTAGGCTATGTTTTCTTTGTGGTTACTTTTCTTCTTTTTCAAGTTCATCTTCTTGTTCTATACTTTACCCTCATTTTGTTGTTCTAATGTTACTTTGGAGGTGTTTGTACATGATTATTAAAACTGCTTCTGCCCCTTCAGAGAGCAGAAGCAGAAGCTGTAGTGTTTGGCTGAAAGTGCAGAAGTGATTTTGGTGCTTCAATTTACTTGACAGACCAAAATGTGTAGTGTGAAATGGTGTAAAAATGTGAATGGAAATGATGTTTTAATTGGCTTGTAACGATATAGTATAGAGTAAGTGAGTATCGTTCCGCTAGAGAATGGCTCAAAAAGAGAACTAGAATTAATGATTGATTTTTAGCTAATCACAAATTGATAACATTTTGCAATGGAGCTAAGTGAACAGATTTTTTTATCTTGTTTTTATAAATGTGAAATTGCTAGGAAATAAAATAAATCACAATACTTGATAATTTAACAATTAATGATATAGTGAAAATTAGGCTTGGGCTAAGAGTGATTTTATTTTCATGTTCATAATAATAAAGATTTAACTGATTAACTTGGTTACTTTTAGGTGTGTGAAAGATTTTCAAATGGTAATCTTCTAATCGTTCCCACGACTTAGTTGATTACACTATCTTAAATTAATTCCGCTCCCGCGGTAATTTTATTAAGACAGTAAAAAGTACAAAATCAAATTATCCTAAATTCTTTAACACTTCCGTGTAGCAATTTAGTGGGTGAATTAACTAAAGGGATTTTTAATGAAACTTCACTCCCGTGATAATATTCATTTCCCAATATAATGTATTTATCAGATTAGAACATTCAACCCAACACCCTAAAATTAACCACGTAAAAGTTTTAACCAATTATTATCATATGAACATTAACAGTAAAATTTACATCTTGCCCAAGCCTAAACTAAATTAGCTACTCATGTTTGCACGAAAATAAAATGAATACTTCATACATTGTTTAATATTTAAGTATGAGAAACGAAATTAAAAGAGAATAAAACTTTACTTGCATTCAGGCTTTTCTGGAACTGGAGTGCACAAGATGACGAACTCAAGACTGAAATTGCTGGAAACTAACTTTACAGGAGTACTGATTTATACATAGTAGCTCTAGAAAGAACTATTTATTAAATAACTACTAATACAAACTGAACTAAAGAAAGAAGAAGGAGATTTCTCTCCGAATTGGTGTGTTTTCGCAGCTCCCAAATGACCCTTTATATAGCAGCCGGAGAAGGAGCTAGGCCATAGAAGAAATCTGAAACGAAGATGCTGATCAATGATTCTTGGTGTGCTATTACCTCAGCCTTCATTAGATGTGATTGTCACTTGCTTAATTTCTTTCTGCAAATAGTACCAGCCGCTGTTCAATTGCCGTTTTTTCCTTCGCCGGCTACTGTTTTCTTCTGTTTTGCCGTTGTTCTCTTGATTGCAGAATGGAGATGATGAAGACAGCTTTGTATGCAGTTGGTGGATCAATACAATGTATTTAATCTCCTTTGTTTTCTTCTTTGAGTTTTTCTACGGTGGAGCCTTATTCACAATAATGGAGTGAATAATGTTGTCAGCTTGGCTCTTTGTTCGCCACTTCTTTATTTGGCCGGTTAGCTGTTCGATCAGTTAACTGGTCAAACAGTTAACCGGTACATTTTATTGTGGACAGTTTGATTTATTCTGAAATGAACTTTGGGTCTCTGTATAAATATTTCGGAGATAAAGTAAGGACTCGCTTCACTTTGATGATTGTTCCGAATTATCCTGAAACTCAAAAGTATACCAAAACAAGTGCAATACCTTAAAATGTCCAAGATGATAAAGATCAATCCTTTTTATTTAAAAATGAGAAATAAAGTACTCCCTCCGTATCACATATATCTTCCCACTTCAAAAGTGGGTGAGATTAAGAATAGTGAAAGGGGATATGAATTATTGAGGGTATGATGGGAAGATAGTGAAATAATGTGATGGAATGATGGATAAATCCAAAAAAAGTAGGTGTAATAGTGTATTGTTTTTTAAATTATTGAGGGTATAATGGGAAGATTTAGAAATGAGAAGATATAAATGTTACATCCAAAAAAGGAAAGTGAGAAGATATGAATGTTACGGAGGGAGTATTAAAAATGTGACAAAACAAGATCATAAATATGGTAAATTAGGAGTACATCAACTCCCCCATACTTAGGATTTTGCTTGTCCTCAAGCAAAAATATTTACATTTCACACAAGCAAACGAGCATGCAAAAATGAATTGCCAAATCATATGTGTAATCCTCAAATCATGCATACTTTCCTTTCACTCCACCTGGTCACTCAAATTCCTTTGACTTGTCACAAAATAAGAGTAGTGAGAATCATAAAAATATTTTGCATATCATCTCAAAAGTTTTGGTCAAATCTCAACTCTAACTAACACAAAGTGTGTGGTGTGAAAATGGAATCTAGCTTCATTTGTTCAACAATGCAAAATTATGGAAAATAAGATTTTCCTATCAACTTATTTCAGACAAAACACAATTAGGATCAATTAGGACTTTTAACATTGGGTTATAAAGAGGTCTGTGGGATAGGCTTATGAACAAAGGGAATTAATGAGGAAACAAAAGAAATGAACTTGACATAAATTTAACAATATTAGAGAGGTACTAAGTAGTGAGTGGGAGCTTTTGACAATAATCTATACAACACTTGTTATTTTTACAATTAGGTATAGTAACTAGTAAAAAGAGTAAATTAATGTACAAGAAAAATATACAAAAGAGAGAAGCATATACATGGATATTCAGCCTTGTTAAGTTTTTTTTTTCATTTTCTTTTTTTTTTCTAGTTTTTTTTTTGTTTTTGATTTTTTTTTTGTTTTTTTTTCAAGGTTTGTTAATGCTTCTAACACTAAGAATTTACAAGAATAGTATGTACAATGATAATACAACAAGAACAACTACCCTCCATAAATGAATATATATTAACAACTAAGTAATCACAAAAGTGAAATTGAAGCTCCCTAAATGTGAATGACACTCTCTAAACTCATTGAAATTTATGCAAGTTCATTCCAGGGTGTTTGGAAAGTGTTTGGTTTTTAGGCTAAGGGTCACATATAACAGGTTTCATGGAAAAAAAATAACAAAAATAGGGTTAAGCGTATAACGCTTATTCAAAAAAAAAAGGCTCAAAGGGGGTGAACAAGGGATATTTGTCACATGGGTAAGGCTAGATATATGGGTTTATGAAAAATGGCCTATATCATTTCCTAATGTGCTAAGTCAGAAAATCATGTCAAGGAAAATAAAAGCACATAGTACTCTTGTTTTACACAATCTTAAACATGTTGAACAACAATTTCACTAGATAACCATTTACGTGCATGAGATGTTTTGTGTTTGTACAAAGTTTAAAACTTGACCAAAATTTTACTCAACGCTCATCAATTATGATTCTCAATCCAATTATTAAGAGACAAGTCCCGCCAACAATCCATGTACCATGTCAAAGAATAGAATGCATGATTTGAAAGTTAAACAGATGATAAGGCAATTCACAAACAAACAAACATGCATATTCTCCCCCCACACTTAGGATGAAACATCGTCCTCGATGTGACAAATATATACAGGGCGGGTGAGTAAATGGGTGGGAAAATAAAATTATTCAATGCAATCACACAAGCAAAACACACATTCAAATGCAAGTAAATAAACTTGGGTTGCCTCCCAAGAAGCGCTATTTTTAACGTCGTGTGCCCGACATTACCTGATTGGTTTACTCATACGGAGGATGATCCAGTTGAACAATGAGTTTCTTTTTTGCGTCCTCTCCTTGAGGATATTTGTTAACTCTTTGGCCACTGACAACAAATTTCCTCCCATCACTTCTGCTCTCTTCAATTTCTCCATTTCTCCCCCCTCACTTAAGTGTTTACAACACCCTTTCTTTTTCACACGCTCCACTAACTCTTCATCCTCATGATTTTTTTCGACTTCCACTACATCACAAACCTCCATAGGATCCTTGTGAAAGAATCCCATGAAGTCTATCACGGATTCATCAGCTATATCAACCCTCCAACAACTTTCTACACATGCAGGATTTGTCGTCGTTTGGAAAATATTAAACTCAACCCTTTCATCCCCGACTTCAATTTTTAATGTACCCTTTTTAACATCAATGATGGCACCAGCAGTGGCCAAGAAAGGCCTTCCCAATATGACGGGTACTCGCTCATCTTCATCCATGTCTAGGATGACAAAGTCACAAGGGATGAAATATTTTCCAACCTGTACAGGAATGTCTTCAAGAATGCCAATAGGGTGCCTAACAGATCGGTCAGCAAGCTGAATGGTCATTGAAGTAGCTTTGGGAATACCAAGACTAAGACGCTTGCTCATAGAATAAGGGATAAGGCTAACACTAGCCCCAAGGTCACATAAAGCTTTGTTAACCATGAACCCTCCAATTATGCATGGAATAGTAAAGCTACCTGGATCCTTCAATTTTTCTGGAAGTTTCCTTTGAATGATAGCACTGGATCCCTCGCTCATTGCTACGGTAGCTTTCTCCTCAAACTTCTTCTTGTTTGAAAGAATTTCCTTCAGAAATTTGGAATATGAAGGCATATGTTTTAGAGCATCAAGAAGTGGGATTGTTGTGTTGAGTTGACCGATCCATTTAAGGAATTTATCCCTCCTCTCATCAATTGTGTTCTTCTTTGCTCTGTGAGGAAATGGTAAAGGTGGAACATATAGTTGTACTACTTTTTTCTTGCCTTCATGTGAGTGAGAATTCAGATCTTCTTCATTGTTCTCCTTTAGTGGTGAAGACTCTTTTTCAGGTATCTTCTCTTTCTCAACTACAAGTGGTGGATCAGAAAGTTGTTTTCCACTCCTTGTAGTGATTGCACTGACATTCTCCCTAGGATGTTCAGAGTAGGCAGGCAACTTGCCTTGAGCTTTGCTAGTAGATGGTGAAGCAAAACTAGCAATTTGGCTCTCTAACATTTTGTTGTGAGCTTGAATTTGATTGAGTTGAGTTGTGAGTTGAGAGAATTGATTAGTAATTCCTTGCATCATCTGTTGGAAATCATTAACTCCAACGAATTGTTGTTGTGGTGGTGGTGGCAATTGTTGTTGCGGTGGATAACCTTGAGGATTTTGGTACCCTTGATTTCCCCTCAATTGTTGGTTGTTTTGGTTTCCTCTGAATCCTTGCTGATTTTGAAATCCAGGAGGTGTTGGTTTGGATGGAAAAGATGGATTTGCTGCACCTGATGAATTACTCCATGAAAATCCTGGATGTGTCTTCCCTTGAGGATTATAGTTTCCTTGATATGGTACTTGAGGTCTACCATATATAGCATCAGCTTGTTCTACTGTGGGGATAAAAGGAACATTTTGTGTAAGTTCAAGAAAATTACATTCTTTAAAAGAATGCCCTCCCCCACAGAGTTCACAGAACAAAGCTTGAGCTACAGATGATGATGGATTTGTTGCTGCGCTAGAAGTTGATGATGATTGCTTCTCAGTGAGCTTTTGAACCATGGTTGTGAGAGAATCAACCTTTGCTGTTAAAGCTGTTGTTTGGTCAACCTCATAAATTCCTGCTCCTAGCTTTTGAGTGGATCTTTCAGAATACCATGATGCACTATTGTTGCAAATTTTCTCAAGCATCTCTTTGCCTGTTTCGGGATCAAGCTCCATGAAAGCTCCATTAGCAGAGGCATCAACAACAATTTTGGAGTTATCTTGTAATCCCTCATAAAATGAGACAATGAGATCACCCATGCTCATATTATGATGTGGATATTGAACTTGAAGATCTTTAAATCTCTTCCATGATTCATAAAGAGATTCTGATGGTTGTTGTCTGAATTGTTGGATCAGTTTCTTCATTTTTGATGCCTTAGAAGGAGGATAGAACTCCTTCATGAAATCTCTATGCAACTTCTCCCATGTGTTGAAATAACCGGATGGTTTAGAGTTCAACCAACTCAATGCTTCATCCCTCAGTGAGAATGGGAACAATCTGAGTCTGATGGCATCAACAGAGGCTCCATTTAGTTTAAGAGTTTGGAGAACTCTCAAAAACTGTTTCACATGGCTCGTTGGATCTTCATTCTTAGATCCGCCAAATTTGTTGGCCGATACCAATGAGATAAGTGCTGGTTTGATCTCAAAATTTGCTGCATCCACACCTGGATAGAGAATGCTATCTTGTTCCTCAATTTCACCTGCAACATAATCAAGAAGTCTTCTTCCTTGTTGTTGTTGTTGTCTCATGAATTGCCCTTGACCTTGTTGATTATGTGGGTGTTGGTAATATTGGCCATATGGGTGAGGTTGATATGGGTGTATAAACGGAGGAGGTGGGTAAGGATAAGGGTATGTGTATGGATATGGTGGAGGTTGGTTTTGGTGAATTTGGTAGTTTTGGTAGGGATGTTGTGGATAAAGTTGGGGTTGTGTTTGAGGAGGAATTTGTTGGAAATTTTCAAATCCAGGGGGTCTTTGATCTCCAAAGAAAGGATTATGTCTATCTCTAGGAGTATCAATGGGTGTATTTATAGGGGTATTTTGTGGTGGCGTAGGATTTGGATTTGGATTATTGGGATTGTTGTGAAGGTCCTCCATGATCTGATTTGGAATTTTAAGTTCAAGGATTTGGGCCTTTCTTCTTTTCCTTAATTCTTTTTCAAAATCAAGGTTAAGTGGTTGCAATCCTTCACTCCCTTGAGAGCGAGTATGCATACACTACTTTTTTTTTACAATTGGAAACTAAAAACAAGTGATGATAACAGGAAATAAAAACACTTAGTCTCCAAATAAATAAAAACAAACACTAATATTAACTAATAATCAATCAATAAAACTATGCCATTCCCCGGCAACGGCGCCAAAATCGTGACAGACCAAAATGTGTAGTGTGAAATGGTGTAAAAATGTGAATGGAAATGATGTTTTAATTGGCTTGTAACGATATAGTATAGAGTAAGTGAGTATCGTTCCGCTAGAGAATGGCTCAAAAAGAGAACTAGAATTAATGATTGATTTTTAGCTAATCACAAATTGATAACATTTTGCAATGGAGCTAAGTGAACAGATTTTTTTATCTTGTTTTTATAAATGTGAAATTGCTAGGAAATAAAATAAATCACAATACTTGATAATTTAACAATTAATGATATAGTGAAAATTAGGCTTGGGCTAAGAGTGATTTTATTTTCATGTTCATAATAATAAAGATTTAACTGATTAACTTGGTTACTTTTAGGTGTGTGAAAGATTTTCAAATGGTAATCTTCTAATCGTTCCCACGACTTAGTTGATTAGACTATCTTAAATTAATTCCGCTCCCGCGGTAATTTTATTAAGACAGTAAAAAGTACAAAATCAAATTATCCTAAATTCTTTAACACTTCCGTGTAGCAATTTAGTGGGTGAATTAACTAAAGGGATTTTTAATGAAACTTCACTCCCGTGATAATATTCATTTCCCAATATAATGTATTTATCAGATTAGAACATTCAACCCAACACCCTAAAATTAACCACGTAAAAGTTTTAACCAATTATTATCATATGAACATTAACAGTAAAATTTACATCTTGCCCAAGCCTAAACTAAATTAGCTACTCATGTTTGCACGAAAATAAAATGAATACTTCATACATTGTTTAATATTTAAGTATGAGAAACGAAATTAAAAGAGAATAAAACTTTACTTGCATTCAGGCTTTTCTGGAACTGGAGTGCACAAGATGACGAACTAAGACTGAAATTGCTGGAAACTAACTTTACAGGAGTACTGATTTATACATAGTAGCTCTAGAAAGAACTATTTATTAAATAACTACTAATACAAACTGAACTAAAGAAAGAAGAAGGAGATTTCTCTCCGAATTGGTGTGTTTTCGCAGCTCCCAAATGACCCTTTATATAGCAGCCGGAGAAGGAGCTAGGCCATAGAAGAAATCTGAAACGAAGATGCTGATCAATGATTCTTGGTGTGCTATTACCTCAGCCTTCATTAGATGTGATTGTCACTTGCTTAATTTCTTTCTGCAAATAGTACCAGCCGCTGTTCAATTGCCGTTTTTTCCTTCGCCGGCTACTATTTTCTTCTGTTTTGCCGTTGTTCTCTTGATTGCAGAATGGAGATGATGAAGACAGCTTTGTATGCAGTTGGTGGATCAATACAATGTATTTAATCTCCTTTGTTTTCTTCTTTGAGTTTTTCTACGGTGGAGCCTTATTCACAATAATGGAGTGAATAATGTTGTCAGCTTGGCTCTTTGTTCGCCACTTCTTTATTTGGCCGGTTAGCTGTTCGATCAGTTAACTGGTCAAACAGTTAACCGGTACATTTTATTGTGGACAGTCTGATTTATTCTGAAATGAACTTTGGGTCTCTGTATAAATATTTCGGAGATAAAGTAAGGACTCGCTTCACTTTGATGATTGTTCCGAATTATCCTGAAACTCAAAAGTATACCAAAACAAGTGCAATACCTTAAAATGTCCAAGATGATAAAGATCAATCCTTTTTATTTAAAAATGAGAAATAAAGTACTCCCTCCGTATCACATATATCTTCCCACTTCAAAAGTGGGTGAGATTAAGAATAGTGAAAGGGGATATGAATTATTGAGGGTATGATGGGAAGATAGTGAAATAATGTGATGGAATGATGGATAAATCCAAAAAAAGTAGGTGTAATAGTGTATTGTTTTTTAAATTATTGAGGGTATAATGGGAAGATTTAGAAATGAGAAGATATAAATGTTACATCCAAAAAAGGAAAGTGAGAAGATATGAATGTTACGGAGGGAGTATTAAAAATGTGACAAAACAAGATCATAAATATGGTAA
The DNA here is from genome assembly GCA_945859915.1 of Cuscuta epithymum. Lineage (NCBI taxonomy): Eukaryota > Viridiplantae > Streptophyta > Magnoliopsida > Solanales > Convolvulaceae > Cuscuta > Cuscuta epithymum. Next base: position 82,848 of record CAMAPF010000089.1, on the reverse strand, counting down.
ATTAGGAGTACATCATTACTCCTACAATCAATTTTTTTAAAAGCTAGTGCCGGGAGACCAAGTTCTGAAAACTGATTCTGCTTCCCCTTTTAAAAAAAAGTCAAAAGGAGAATCAGTTCCAAACACCCTCTTTTACATTGTCAAAACTTTGCTCCACTTGAAATAAATAAATAAATAAATAAAAAGAGAAGAAGTTAGTGATTGACTTAGAATATATACCTCATTATCTTGCATGTTGTCCATTTAGATTTTTTTCTTTGCATGTTGTCCTCTCATTTTGTAGGGGAGATTGAATATTTACTTTTCAATGCATGTTTTATATTTTTGATATTTATAATATAATCGATTTTAATCTAAATACATTGTATTATTCCTCTTCACTGAGCCCTTTATACGAAAAATAGATGTGTTACAGAACTCCGGTCTTGCTTTTCCAACTCGCATTTTGATTTATAAATACTGGACATAACTAATTCGAGCATTTGCATCTTTTTTTGTTGTAAACATTATCTCCTAGCTTTGCTTTTTCTACTTTATCGTAGCCCTACACTTTCATTACTTTGCTTGTTTGATTAATTTATAGCTTTAGCTTGAGATAGACTTTGAGGAGTTGACATGTTACTCCGTAATAACAAAGTAATGAATAATATGTACAATCACAAAGGATACAAAGGATACAATCACAAGGGATACAAAGTAATAACATGTTTTGATCCCACTACTAATGAAGTCATTAGTAATGTGGATGACCCCTATCTATAAAGAATCCTTGCCAGTGCCCTACAATATCTCACATTCATTCTCACTGATATTTCATATGGAGTCTAACACATTCCACCAGAAAATATATACCTTAAATCCACTCTAATATTGGAAGAGAAATTATGTGCACGTATTGTAAGATTTCTATTTGTCTGTCATGTTAATGATTACTAGGTTTTTGGATGATAAAAACATCATCAACTGTGGGGTCAAATTAATGCATGAGCTTGTAAGAAATATATTGATTTTTTTATTACTCCAGGGGCATATGGGGGAGGGGGCTGGGATAGCCTGGAGTAATCTAAGCTGAAACTCACTCCATTGAGTTTCGAACCCTAAGACCTCCCGTAAGGGAGAGTGAGTTGGCGATCAACTGGACTTGTATAAAACAGTATATTAATACGAAGTATATAAGGCAACCCTAGGATGCGCCGCCGCCGCCAAAGCCTAAGGGAGATCAATCGCGCTTGTTTGGTGCGGGAGGGTTTTGCGGGCAGCTTGCGGATTCTGTGAGGAATGCCTGAGGTCTAGCAGCGAGGTTAGGCCGATAGCATCATAGCAGCATGGCATCGTGAGGAGATTGACAAATTCCACAGGTGATAATTTTAGTCTGGTTCCCTTCCCGGTATATCGGGCGTTTTCCCCCTCAGTTGTAGGGTGTTTCTGTCCTCGCTAGCTTTGGCCAGTAGGGTGTGGTGACTGCTTGGATGGGCGGCTGTGTGAGGCGGAACTGTCGCAAGTTAGGGAATCTAGCCACGGCCCAAGTGCTGGAGGTCAGTGTGGAGGTTGATGGAACCAAATCAAAAAACGGTGGTGTTACTGGATCAACACCGCCTATATTTCTATTAGATCTTGTGAGTGGGATACTTCCTTTGGAGGTGGTTGGGCAAACTTCTTCTCTCTAGCTTCCCGATGGCTAGTAAAATCGGAATGACGCCTTTGGAGGTGGCTAATCAAACGGTACAGTCAAACCTCTTCCCCTTGCTGGTGACTAGAAAAACCAAAAGATTTGATTTTTTTGTTCTTTTCATTTTAATAACTCTAGTTTTGTGTTCATTTATTTTAGTTGCAAGCACAATGATGCTGCTAGATTAGCCTACCATGATGCGGGGTTAGCGATCTTGATAGGTTCTTAGGTGCTAGTTGGTCAGTTTTATGTCTTACTTCAGAGTAGCTTTGAGCTATTGGTTTGTTTTGTTTCTTGTCACTTCCTTTATTATTGATAAATAAGTGTTCTTTGTTCAAAAAATACAAAGTATATAATATTCTATAATACTCTTCATATCAAGTTAACCCTTTTTCATCATGTTAATCTTTGAAAATGAATTTTAAAATGAAGTATCACGTTTTAATGTGATGTCAAAACCATATTATTGTTTGGTTTTCTTTGTGTCGCACTTGTGATTTGGTTGATGTGTTAGTCCATTTATCTACCCGGCATAAAAATGTCTGATCGAATTGGGACTGAGGATTATTTAATTTACACATGTGTGCTTCTTAAATCTTAATTTGGTATCACAATCATTGGTGTTTTGATTATTTATTTAGCGTGCATATATGGTTTATGATACTACCTTTCGAGTTTATGAGAAAGCAATTATTTGTCTTTCCTCACTTTAGTTGAGGAGACTTAATCCACTATATATAATAATGATTTACAAGAATAATGAGTACAAGAATTTATTACAAGATGATTCTAGATAATACTAGTTTTATTACAGTTTTAATTAAGTAACACTATTACCCCCTGTCAAGCGGTGCGTGGGGTTTAAACAAATGCAGAGCTTGGATCGAAGAAACTCAAATGCCGGTCGAGGAAGACTTTTGGTAAAAATGTCAACAAGCTATAGGTGTGAGGGAACGAACTGGGTGGAGAGTTGCTTGGCGGTGACCAATCACGAACAAAATGATAGTCAATGTCAATATGTTTGACACGCTTGTGGGCAATCGGGTTTTGAGTTAAGAAGACAGCACTCTTATTGTCACATAAAATGACAGGTGGAGATGGAGTAGGTACGCGAAGCTCTCGAAGTAGATGAACTAGCCACATGACTTCAGAAGCGGTATTTGCAAGGGCCCGATATTCGGATTCACAACTAAACCGAGAGACAGACGGTTGTTTCTTTGCACTCCAAGAGACAAGATTTCCACCAAGAAATACGGAATAACCAAAAGTAGAGCGTCGTGTTTCAACACAACGTGCCCAATCAACATCAGAATATGCGGTAATGGATTGTGGAGAACGATGATCAAAGGAGAGATAATAGTGGATGGTGCCTTTGACATACCGAAGTATTCTCTTAACAGCAAGAAAATGCTCCTCTGTAGGTGAATGCAAGAACTGACTGACAGAGTTTACAACAAATGCTAAATCAGGGCTAGTGATAGTGAGATATTGTAGCGCTCCTACAATGGAGTGATAAAGTGTGGGATCAGAGAACGGCTGGCCGGTGCTGATTAAAGTTGTACCCGGAGCTAAAGGAGTGGAGATGAGTTTAGAATCCAGCATATCGGCACGCTCCAGAATATCATGAGCATATTTGGATTGCCCAACAAATAAGCCCGTGGGAGTGTAAGATACTTCAAGCCCCAAGAAATAATTGAGTCTTCCAAGATCTTTGATGGAGAATTCTGTGTGTGTGTGAGAAATAAACTTTTGAAGGAGCTCAGGATTATTGCCAGTGACAATTATGTCGTCAACATAAAGTAATAAATAGATAATCGATGAGTCTCGATGTAGATAAAATAAAGAAGCGTCAGATCGACTTTGTCGAAACCCAAGGCGAAATAGAAAATCACTGAAGCGGCAAACCAAGCCAAGGGAGCCTGTCGAAGCCCATAAAGTTCCGTCTTTGGCCGACATACATGATTGGGAAATTGAGGATGTACGAAACCAGGAGGTTGGGCCATATACACTGGTTTGTGAAGGACTCCATTCAGAAAGGCATTGTTTACATCCAGTTGATGAAGTTCCCACTTGAAGTGAACTGAAAGAGCTAAGATAACCCTGACAGTTGCAGCTTTAACAACTGGGCTGAAAGTATGAGAGAAATCGAGACCGGGTATCTCTGTGAAACCTTGTGCAACTAGTCGTGCCTTATACCGATCAATGGTTCTGTCAGAGTGATACTTGGTGCGAAAAACCCATTTGGAGCCAATGACATTTGCATGGGGTGGACATGGCACAAGATCCCATGTATTATTGGTATGAATAGCATCAAGTTCCTGTTTCATAGCAGCTACCCATTGGGGATATTTCATGGCAGACTTGATCCCTCGAGGTTCAGTGGAGGCAAGAAGAGCGGATGCCAGTGGTGAAGAGGCAAAATCAACAGGGTACTTGGGCTTTAATATACCAGATTTTGCCCGAGTAATCATCGGATGTGTAGACCGGGGTAGTGGAGGTGGGGAAGGAGGGGAATGTTGACTGGGCGAATCTTGTGAAGCAGGAGTAGGAGGTATGGGAGAATCGGGAGGATGTTGAGGGGTATCAATGCAGGCCCGACAAAGTCCGCAATTTTGCTGAATAGGAGGAAGAGCCGGTGCTGCCAGTGGTGGGGAAGATACAGGTCCCTGTTCAGAAAAGACAGATACATCAAGTTGAGAAGGAGTAGTCGAGCCATGATCGCCTTTCAACGGAAAACATTGTTCATCAAATTGAGCATGGCGTGTAGTAAAAATCTGAGAAGTGAGAGGATCGTAACACCGAAAGCCTTTGTAGGAGCTGCTATATGTCACGCCCCGGACCTACCGGACACGTCAACAACCCGCCGTACAGTACGAATAGTCAACCGCAGTCCAACTCATCCATACTATACTAGGCGTCTTGAATATCATTCACAATAGTACATCCATAAACAACATAATGTAAAATAATCATTTAAATCAGCGGAAAACGTTTAATACAAGTGTTTATGCCACACTTCGGCAACATGGGCGTACAAGCCCCAAATAATTATTCAAAACAATATCCATGAGCATTAATTTAATGTTTTAAAAATAGAACGGAGGAAGCACGAACCACGTCTTCTCTCCCTGAGCTCCCCGAAGCAACGGGCGATGGTAGCAAGCTTTACTCCCTACCTGAAACTGTGAGGTGGCCTCCCCCGTGAAGGGGAGGTCAATACTTGGAAGCATTTGACAAGTACCATGACAACTATACTAAGTATAATCAATGTTTCAACTTCTAAGACCCTCAAAATAGAGTGATATCATAATATAATGATAGTTCTTCTTTAACCCTTATTATCTTCGTAATAAGTTAATTAATTAATTTGTCGGCACACGGCCCCTTTTTATATTTCATTTCAATCATCGTTTACACGACACCGCCCGTAGGTCTTATCATCCTTACGAGACTTGTCACCGCTCTCTGAGGCCTCACCGGGCTCTCGGGCCGGAGTCCAACATCCCGCCCCTGAACTCATACCCATCGTCCCGTAGGAAGGTAAGGTCCATTCGGGGTCCTATCTTATGTGTTACCGCTGTCGGGAGCCTCGTAAGGTCTCCGGTTCGGATTCCACCCTAACCCGTGATCACGATGTAAGTCCATGCTATCCAACCCCGCTCTCTAGAGTCGGGAAGGGCCATGGTCCTTACTAATTACCAATACTCTATCGGCTAATCCTTAAAGACTATCGAATACACCCGTAGGCCAATCCTATTCCTAGGATCAATTTATTATTCACTTTATCTTGGGTATCCCTTAAGGCCTACCCCTAGCATCACTTATCCACCTTAGTATCTCTTAAGACTACTTAAGGCTCAACAATTTACAATCCAAACCTTGGATCAATTCTAACATATTTCTTTCCAAAACCCCGACTAGTATCATAATACTAGTCGGATAAATTCCAACAAAACTCATTTTCAATTCATAGTCATATAGACAATTTCCAAACTAATTTTCCATTGAAAATATAGTTCATATCAATATACAAAATATAACCTTTAATCACTCATATATCCTTATATGAAGTTATAGTTATATTTCAACACAATATTTATAATTAATCCCTTCATCAAGCCAATATGCTCATATTACATAATCATACACAATTTATCCTTAAACTTGTATATTATGCTCCTTTATTCATTGACAACAATATTTTCATTTAGGCATTATTAATCATTAATAATCCATGAAAATCACATTTATTTACTTTAGGTAATCCTACGAAATTAACCCAAAGATTATAAGCAATATAGTCAGCCATCCTCACCTTGTGATGTGCTACAATAGTTGCCTTTGTTAAGCCCCTCGATCAATCCCCGTTCTAGGTCGATTAAAGGCAAATTCCTGGACAGTAGCCCCAAAGCCGGGCGGCTTTCACCCAAAGCCGGGCGGCTTTCGTAGTCTGCAACTACGAGCAGCTCCTTTGGAGTGGCGGTTTCCGGCGGTTTCAACTCCTATCGATTCCACGACTCTTCTAAGTTAAATACCACCACTTTATAACAATATTACACACTTTTAAACGTGTATAACTCGTGGTTTAATCCACCATATGATTTCTTAAAAATCATATCAAAATAACTAGTAAAAGATGGTAGAGTTCTTACCTCCAACACACCTCCTTCTTCTTGGATTTCCTTCCTCCAACAATGGAGTTTGTGAGAGCCTTTCTCCTGAGCTTCTACCCCTTTGTTTGGCCGAGAGAGAGAGAGCAAGGAGGATAGGGAAGATGCCTTCTCAATCAACACAAAATGATTGTGTGAGAGACATAGGCATGGGTTTTGTCTCAAAGGAGACTTCCCATTCCCATCATCCGCACAAGCCACCTTGTGTGGTCCCCCTCCCCTATTTTTGTGTCTAATTAGTGTGTAGGATACCCCAAGTGGGTGTAGGAAGTCCCTCCCAATTATTCCCGTTATTTTCGGTAGGTTTCGGCCAAAATATCACTCGGGTTGTCCAAATATTTTTATCAACTTTTGTTGGCACTTTATTGGGCTTCTATAATTTATTATGATGACCCAACTAAATATTTGGTAGCCCATTCTCATATAATGGACGCGAAGAATAATTTAATTAATCTCACATTAATTAAATGTATCAATCAATCACACGAAATTTATTCGCTAGGAAGTTCAAGTACATTTTAAGTTTCAAATTCAAATACATCCGGGTGCGGTGTCACACTATATCCCAAAAAAAAATACATGGACGACTTCTAGGAGCTAATTTGTTAGGAGAAATATCTCGAAGATATGGAAACATCCGACAGCCAAAGGGTTTAAAAATATCATAATTAGGATGAACCCCGAACAAAAGTTCATAAGGAGACTTTTCCGCCAAAATGGGGGTTGGCAGGCGATTGATGATGTAGACAGCTGTGGCAAAAGCCTCAAACCAAAACGTTGCGCGAACATTTGCTTGAAACATCATGGATAAACCAGCTTCAACGACATGACGATGCTTGCGTTCAGCTCGACCATTTTGCTGAGGAGTGTAGGGACAGGAGATTGGATGGTGAATTCCATTGGAGTGCATATAATCCCGTACACGTTGATTTGTAAACTCGGAGCCACCGTCGGTTTGAAAAACTTTTACGGTGGTGGAGAACTGGTTAAAAACAAATTTGTGAAACCGTTCAAAGGTGGCAAAGAAATCCGACTTTGCTCGAAGGGGATAGAGCCAAGAAAATCTAGAATAGTCATCGATAAAAATAGCATAGTAGTGATAGCCATCAGTCGTGGGCATATGTGCAGGTCCCCATAAATCACAATGAACGGGATCAAGCAAATGAGACGCACGCTTGTCATTTAAAGTAAAGGGTAGTCTTTTGCTTTTTGCTAATTGACAAGAAGTGCAAAGACCGGGATTTGGTAAAATTGAAGTAACAGATAAATGCCCAAGTTTTCGTAAAAGAGAGATCACACGATATGGGACATGCCCCAATCGTAAATGACATAAATGAAAAGATGCTTTTAAATTTGATGACCGCAACTTTGTTATCAACGCTGGATGTCCACGCTCCAGAACATATAGACCTTGTTCACATCTTCCTTGGGCTAGTGGGGTCTTGGTCTGCCGGTGCTGAATAACAAAAATTTTGTCAGAGAAAACAACATCAACTGGATAATCGACAGTTAGTTTACTGATTGATAACAAATTTTTGGTTATATGAGGAACGACCAACACATCTAGCATGCGAAGATTGGGAGATAAAGTGTAATTTCCAATATGAGAAATGCTTAAAGAAAGGTCGTTATCAACAATAACGCTACCATTACCGGTGTATGGTGCACAATGGTCCAGAAGGGACGGCTGGGAAGTCATATGAGCGCTAGCCCCAGTATCAACATACCAGTCTGAAACTGGAGCAGTAATATTTCAAGAGGAGTTGAAGGCTTGAGCTAGATGGGCAGCAGACGAGGGATCCTGCCGGTGAAGAAACTGAGGGTACCGGTCATCGAAATGATCTCCTCGGCAGATCTGGCTGCGCGGAGTGAAGGTTCTTCTTGACCCATTGTGACCACTGGAGCGTGGATGAGGGCTGGAGTGACCACTATGAGGATTGCTAGAGCTTCCACGACCAGTTGAATTAGGGCACGGGCGAGAGGAATTACCTCGTGGTGAGGTCCCACGCCTGTGAGAAACGTAGAAGGCAGTAGGAGCCGGAACCGGATCTTCCATGGTGCGAAGAGAGGCCTCATATTGTTGCGCCTGGGGAATCAAATCACTGAGCGGGGGAATCGGATCGCGTGACATCCAATTATCCGCAAAGTTCAGGAATTGGGGGCCTAATCCGCGTAGAAACCAATGGCTTTTGTCTGATTCATCCACATGACGTCCAATAGCCGACAGTGCGTTGCACAAATCTTTGAGTTTTCGACCATAATCTGAAACAGGGAGCGAGCCGCGACGAAGGGACATTAGCTCGTCTTTGAGTTGGTTGGCCGGGAAATAGAGGACGACAAGAAGACAGATTGAAGGGCGAGCCATACTTCCCGTGAAGTGGTGTAGCCAACGACTTCCGCCATAGATTCTTCAGTGAGGGTGGAGAAGAGGAAGCCAAGAATTTTTTTGGTCTGTGGCTCGCCATACAGCATATTCTGGATTAGGAGTTTCAACTCCATCAGTGAGAATAGTTGGCGCGGGAGCAGCAGTGGAACCATCAACGTATCCAAGCAAGTCGAAAGCAATGAGCATGGGGAAAATCTGGCTTTTCCATAGGAGAAAATTGGTAGAGGAGAGCTTGATGGTAACCATGTGTACCATGGTAGCAATTGGTACAAAGTCGGCGCAGGAGGAAGCGGCTGTCATGTTGGGCGAAGAAGAAGGAAGGCAGCGGAAGAGTTCAGTCTCGGAAAGGGTAAAGGGCGTTCAGTTATTTTATGCTGATACCATGAGAAAGTAATTATTTGTCTTTCCTCACTTCAGTTGAGGAGACTCAATCCATTATATATAATAATGATTTACAAGAATAATGAGTACAAGAATTGATTACAAGATGATTCTAGATAATACTAGTTTTATTACAGTTTTAATTAAGTAACACTGTTAGTTTGTTGGCCCATTTTCATATATCAGGACTCACTGCCCGGCTTTGCAGTTAGGTGGAGTGTCTGGCCAATTACAGTGTTGGATCCACACTTCCCTTCCTCAAACATTCCCCCCTTATTGTTGTTGCCCGTTAAATTGCGCAAGGCACCTCTGCCATGTGGTAGAGAATCCAAATCTAAAATCCCCATTTCCACCCGTCCAGAAAATGACTAATTTTAGTCGGTCTTGGAGGTGTGTTGAAGTTTCTTTGCTTTCGATTACTCCGTATATAGTTAAGATCTAGGATTCTATACATATTTCTCAGCTCACTCTAAAGTTTTGAAGATATTAAACATTTTTTGTTATAGAAATTTAACAATTCTTGTTGTACACAATTTATTATGTACACACTTTTACACACACCCGAAGATTTTTTTTGCTGTCACAAACAAAACACATATTGTGACATACAAAAAATGTCTTCACTGACGTGTATAAAAGTGGGTACAACAGTAAAAAGTGCCTAGTAAAAGCTTTTTCATTCAAATTTAACGAATTAGTCAATGTAAAAAACTAAAAAAGTGCAGCTAAGAACGTAGGCTTGCTCTCCATTTCAACGTTGCCCTCTCCCTCCCAACCTTATTAAGAAACCGAGTAAACAATACGGAATATATATTTTAATGGTATATCGTAGTACTAATCATAAAAAAAATGGTATATCGTAGTACTAGATCCATATTTTATTGATATTAATCGATCAAGTGTGTATATAGTGATCTTTTTTTTTTTACCCCGGAAGGCAAACCACCAATCAGTGGGGTAAATGCCGGATGACATTTATCAGATTTTATTAAAAATATTTAAAGACCAAATTGGGGGGCTAGACCTGACCCAATAGAACCTGAAAAACCAGAACAGTAAAACAAAACAATAGTGAAACACAATTAAGCTCTGAGATAAGCGCCGACTATGTTTAAAAAACCGACCCGACCCGGCCGGGTTGACCCGGAACCCGGTGACCCAAACAAAAATCCGGTTCGGTTTCTTCAAAACCTGAAAATGGTCAAAAACCGGAAAAACCCGGCTGACCCGAAAAAATCCGATCCGGGCCCGACCCAAGAAACCCGAAAAACCCGGGAAACCCCGGTTTTCGGTCTTTTCCAAAAAAAAGTAATTTCTTTTTTAATTTTAATGCATTTTTTAAACCAATAAAATTGCAATTTCAATTCCCAAAAAAGAAAAACTATGTAATACGGAGTATATTTATATATTTAGTTAAAAAAAAATTATATATTTAGTTAAGAATGAAAATCATGCCAAATTATAATATAAATGTACAATACAAATAAAAATATATAATGAGAGTGTCTATTATTATTATATAGACGTATAATCGTTGACCGGTTTTCCGGCTTTGACCGGGTTGACCCTCCGGGTCCGGGTTGACCCGTGACCCAGTCACATGACCGGGTCGCTCACCGGTCCGGTTTTTACAACATAGAGATAAGGAAGGCCAAATTTATCTGAATAATAAACTCTCTTCACAGGGTCCGTAGTTGTTTATTGAATTCATCCATGGTAAAAGTCTTGGATAAACCAAAGTATCAACTGTAAGTAATCATGTATCAGGAGAAACTCCGTAGTTATTTATTGTAATCACAATGGGGATGCTAATTAACAACTAATAAGTACGTCATTATCTGATGATTATCCCTATCTAGCTTACCTAATTAAAGTTTAAATCTTCAAAGCTGAAGTTTTACAAAGCTAAGCAGGATGTCAAAAAGTGCATATAATATGCTTTACCTTAGCTTGCCCGTCATTATCACTTGCTGTCTAGTACTTACCCAGCTGCTTTCCGTACTTTGTTCAACTCGTTTTAAATCGATCAAAAGATGGGTTCCTTACTTTTATTCTACTGACCATTTTTTCCATTAATATAAAACCTGGAAAGTAAGTAACTTTAGAAGAAAAGTTACTAAACTGATGGAGACACGATCTCATTGTTCCATTATTATACTTCGTACTTCGTATCTTGTTTCCTCGAAGTCATAGTAAGAAAGAATAGAAATTACTTATTGCGTCTGTCACAAATGTAATGTTTTGTTTTAGTTTGACACAATTATTAATAAAGTAATTGAAAAGTAAAAATTGTAATTGAAAATTGAGTAGAATAAAGTGAAACGATAATGATCGCACATTTATTGTCAAAAGGAAAACATGACATTTATGTTGGTGGGCGTAGCTCAACTGATAGATAGGGGCAGTGGAGGACTTAGAGGGGTCCTAGGGGGCATGTGCCACCGCTTCTGACCGTGAACTTTAGTATTAGTACTCAGGATAAAAATAGTGCCCCACATTTTCGGATATAAAATACTCTTTATATTAACTATTAAATGAGGTAATAATCCCTTCAAAGAGTATATGGAAATTGTTGTAAGACATTTAAACGACTATGAAATTAAGATGGAATGATTGTTTATGGTTAGACATGATCCTAATGGTAAAAGTTAAATTTTGATTATTTAAAATATGAAAACTATAAACAGTGCAAGGATGATTCAGTTGTAATCCACGTCATGTCTTTCTTTAAAAAAAACTGAATATTATTGTTCAGAATTGTTTTAATAGGTTGAAGCTAGAGTGCTAGACATATAACTCATAGGTGTACAATCCTTGGAACCGACATTGAATAAACTATTTCCCTTTAAAAAAATGTCTGCACAAGACAAAATAGACCATTCTCACACCCGACCCGACCCGACCCATTTATATCCATTTTGCAGTGCCTCACCTTAACAAAAGCTCTGGGTCCGCCACTGGATAGGGGGTGTCACAAGCGGGATGGTAAGCCTCAGGTTCGAATTTTTCGATGCTGGGGTTCTCAGGGATGAGGTGTCATTCCTTTTTTCTTTAGAAAACGTGACATTCATTTTAGGATAAACGAGAAAAGAAAGTAAGATAATCAAGATGGGAAAGAGGGAGCATTAAACAAAAAAGTAAAAAATCGTCTTTTTTGCCAGAAATAAACATTCATGCTCATCACTTGATCACGGATTCACGGATGTGAAATACTTCATTTGTCCCTTATAATTTTGTCAAATTAAAAATGTCTGACATGTATAATGCTAAAACGCACTACAAGATAATTACCGAATTGCCATATACTTGACATGAATTAATCGATGATTACATGTCAAATAGCTTGCCAAATTGCTTTTAGCACAAATTTGATATATCTTATCAAATCGTTAACTTACAATGCTAAAGTAAAAAGAGTAGTTATTGGTGTACACTAATTCTACACAACCTGTGCACACAGACATGAGACATTTTGACAAAAAAATCTGCTCTTTTTGAAACAAATTGCATGTGTATACAGATAACTAGAAAGATTATGTACAAGTTGTAAACTAATTATGTGCACAACAACAAATATCAAGTAAAAATTATGTTGTCGAGATTTGTCCACTACTACTCTCGGGCACTACTACTCTCTGGCATCCTCAACGGCATTTTGCTATTATATGATGCCATCGGTGACGGCCGGTCTTAGCTGAGTTTTGGTGGTCATCAGACAACAGCAATAATGGTAGATGTATTATTTCTACACAACAGTTCACACAGTAATTAAGTGTTTGAAAAAACTTAATCATATCATCATTTGCCTCTTTTTTTAATATGGGTTAGCTATTTTTAGCCCAAAATATTGTCACGAACCGTAAATAATTGTGAAGCTAAGTACAAAATCCAATTTGAATAAAAAACATGTGTTACAAAAAAACCTGTAACTTTTATTTTTTAATTTTTTTCCTAAATATTAGTGAAATAAAATTTAATGGATAAAAAAGGATTGTAATTACAATGAGTATACCATGCGCGTGTTGACTGATTGTAAATTTATCATAATTAATCATAGTCAATATTATTTTTATTATGATCACTGATTATTTTTCTTATAATTAACTATGTATTTATTGATCATTCTTTATTTGTTTTTATTAATTGTATTATTGTATCCATCATCATAAAAGTCTAACTTTTTTGTTGTCCGTGTTATCATTGTTTTCGTCTCTTTTTTTTTTTTGAATAATCGTCTCTTTTTTTTAATTGTTCATCGTTTAATCTTTAATATTTCTTGTTATGGATCTTTGTAATTAGACGATATTATGAATCTTGTTCATCTTTCAATCTTTTTTATTAGTTGACTAATTAAAGTGTGAACCATTTGACTGCCGCTGGTTTTTTCGACTTCAAAATTTTGCACGACACCGGTTGTGAATCCGTCATTTTTTTCAAGGTAGTTTCTAAAGTAATTGTCCTAAATAGGACTAAAACATTGTCAAAACTCCAAAATAGGACTATAAGTTTATTAATTCATAAATAGGATTTCAGATTACAATTTTGCCCTCTTGTTATTAAATCCAAACAATTGTCTTTCTCCAGGGTCTGGGAACAATCGGCTTTGCCCTCACTTGTGATTCCTCCCCAAACGCAGCTTCTCTCCCTGCGATGGAACGCAGGCCTCCACCTTCGACCGCAGCTGCCCTCCCGCTCGACGCCGGCCACATCTGTTTTCTTCTTCTTAAGATTATTTTGATTCCATATTGCTTTTTTTACTTTAATTTTTCAGATTAAATAAAAAACTATTTCAGATTCTTAAACATTTAGATGAACAGAGAGATTTCCACTTTCAATGAGCGAACAATTTGAATTTGAGAATTATTTATTTATTTACTAATTTTGATTAATTAGGAATCTAAGAATGCCATAATTAATGGTTATTAGAAAAAATTGTCACTATTATATCATTACAGCTAACCAGATGGCAATCTTAATCTGAAATTACAAAATTTAAAATACCATATTTTTGCCAGTTTGACAAATAAATGTCACTTTTCTACCCCCCAGTGAGTCTGTGAAGACCTCCATGAGGAATGTCACTTGATATGCGAGAATGCCACAATAATGACACTTTCGTATAGAAACATGAGATTCTCAATATGACATTTCCAAATATTGTAATGACATATAATTAAGTGACATTTTGTAAAAATACCCAATAATTTTGACATTCTCTTATTCAACAAGTGCCATTTTCTGGAATCATTAGTCAAGGCATTTTGAGATTCAAATTAATCAAAATTGATAATAAGAAATCCAAGCTTAGATTTATCTTCATTTGAAACTTTCAAAAATCAAATAAGATCGCAATCTCATCGGGAATAGGAAACGAATTGCTGGATAGTGGCTGCATTGGGGGCAGCGGCGGCGGTCTGAGTGAAGGGCAACAACTGTGATGGTTTTCTAGTGGATGGCTGCGGCACTTTTGGTAGAGGATGGCTGCGACAATTTTGGTAGAGGATGGCTACGACTGAAGATAGCTGATGAGATAGTGAAATTAACGTTGGAGTTTTATATCAAGGGTAATTTTGTCAAGCTCCAGTACTTTTAGTCCTATAAAACACTATAAAACATTAGAGTCCTACTTTTGCAATTTCATAAATATTTAGTCTTATTTAGGTAAATCACTCTAGTTTCTATGGTACCCATAAGGTACCCTACCTTATGGGTACCGGATTTGTCACCTTTTTTCAATCTAGCTTGCAAAAAAATCGGAAATCCGACATTTTCCTTGAAACAACTCAAGTGATGATTACATATTTTTACATGAAATTAAAACACTAGATATGAAGGATTGGTTTAGGAAAAAAGTTAGTGTAATACTCCGTATAATTTTGAACTAGAGCATTTTGTGATATTAGGAGGCAGATGAACACGAAGGAAATTACCTAAATTACGTATAATTAGTTCAAATACTTGAATATTTGTTCAAATTGAGATGAGTTTAACAAATCACGTACTAATCATATTTATGAAGAACTCGAAATTCTATTGAGAAAAGATAAGGTAGAAGATTGCACAAGTCAATTATATTAGGTCACTAGCGCGGGAACGCGCGTTGCGCGATATCCGTGCCCAACGTAAGGAAACACAAGCAAAAAATGGGCAAATAATAGTTTAAAACAAGAAGAAGAAACATAGTGTAGTATCAAATAAACACCAGAAAGTGCATAGAACTTGCAAGTGTAAAATAAGCTTTAAAAGTGAAAACAAAATTAATCTGAATAGCAGGTGCAGGCAAACCAATGTGAGTGTGTGGCTGAAGAAGAGAAGAAGGCAGCTTTAAACATATTTGGAGGAAGACGTTCTTCAGTTTTGCCTCTCCTAACTGCATTGCAGAGATCACCTTCAAAGTGTAGTAATGCAGTCAAGATCATTTGGCGGGCAACGACGCTTCTTGAAACATCCGAAACCCGACAAATTACAGTTCTAGCAAAGGCCTATTCAAAAGCTTTGGCATATCTATGAAAGCTGCAATCACATACCATTACATTTTAAGTTTAGTTAGCTTACCTTTCAAGAGAAGAAAGTAATGACTGTGTATGGAGATAAAGCAAGGAAACAGGTTCAAAATACATGAAACTGAAACTCTTCCCGTATCTATATATTAAACTTAAAAATGTACTCATTTAGTACTTGCAATCTTGGTAAAAAAAATTCTGACTATCACATAAAATATTAAAAAAAATCTGATGTCACTTAGCAAACTGGGCGGGTAATTGTCTAGGCCTTTACAAAGTATAGAAATAACGATCTACCAAAAAAGGTATAGAAGTAACTAATCCTATAGAATCCGTCAACTTGTAATGAGTACAGTTAAGCATATCATATGCAAACCTAAGCCTTATTGAACTCCTAATGAGGTGTAAACCAACATTATCACCAGAGGAATTGAGTGCAGCAATTTTATATAGAGTTAGTGTCCATAAGAGTATTTTATACAGTTAGCACTCTTAATTTAAATGAAGCATAAATATTTACTACATATATGAAATAGTGTGCATATATGAAATAGTTTCCACAAGAGTAATTTTATACAGTTAACACTCTTAATTTTATAACAGTTAGCACTGTTATAATAGTGAACAAACCAATCACTATTATATATTACACTTGACACACACATACACATATATGAAATGAAGTGTGCATGACTGGTCCATAAAAGAAGTATACATAAAAGACATTGAATATGTTTCGAGTATTTTAAATAACGGCTAGCATTCTATATTCTAGACATCACACCAAAGTGGTATAAGCTAGATCTTATAATCAACCACGGTTCTAGGTTATTAGCTCTGCTAATTGTAAGACATTAAAAGAATGCAATGCAATAGGAGAATAGAATATAGAATATTTTGATTTCCTTAAGAACACTTTGGATATCCAATTGATATGTTTTTTTTATGTAAAACTCCTTAATTACCTTAAGATTTCCTACATCATTAAAACTAATTGTAGTTGCATAGTGGATGCTATAGAAGATGGAAAAAGTGAGTGGTTAGTGTTTAACCATCCAATAACCCTTGGCCATTCTAACAGTAAGGCTGGTAAAAGTTAATTAATTGGTCATCCTAACCTCACCGACTTTTGTTAGTGCCACCGTTAACCTCATTCCAGCAATTAGTTTCATCTTAGCTATTCCTTTTGGGTATACTCTCATCAGCATAGTTCAATCTATTCAAGAAATAAACAACTCAAACTTTTTTATTTTTATTTTGAACCGCTGCTGGAATTCCCAAATAAGAACATCCATGCCCAGACTGATAAACTTATTAGGTGTAAACGACCTGCCACTAAGCAAATGGCAGAAATACTATATGGGCAACCTCCGTTTAGCCTGAGGAAGAAAAAGAATTCCATCGGGTATAAAACTCGTCATTCTAATTTCATTCAAACGAAGAAGCATATCACTTTTATTTCATCCCCAAAAACTTGAACTAAATGTAATTAGCTCATCCCCAAAAACTTACGCCGGGGTGTGGAGATCTAAAGCTAATTAGGATTTTTGCCGCCTCCATTGTGCTCATCCCCAAAGTGGCTCACAAGTCACAACAAAGGAATGTACAGAGTAAACCTGTGAGTCTTTGAAACATTTCATTTAATAATCAGTCAAATGTACAAATAAGCTAAAGTAAACTCATATTATCATCAACACAAGTACATAATAAGTCATAGGTCCAATGCGAAGTTTCAAAAGAGCACACTCTAGAAGCAGAAAGGTAGAATTCCTTTGGACATTAAGGGTGACATTTGACAAATATGTCTTCACTGGAGTATCCATCTATTTTTTATACCACAGGTAAAACAAGTCAATCCTCCAACTCCTCTCTGAGTTCCCCTAACAACAAAGTCCTTAGGGCAGTTCTTTCTCCTTAAGAAAATTTTACATAAAAAAGTGAAAATTGCATGCCAGGACTCCGGCAACTCAGAGTTCATGGATGGACAGACGGCGTAAATATAAATTGAGCAAATGAACTTTAGATATGTTAAATGAATTTGGGGGACATCCATGGTGAAGGCAAAATGGATGAACGACATAAATATAAGTTAAAGAAATGCATGACAGATATGGTAAAACTTAAATGATCTTAGGCGGGAAAATAAAGGAGAAAATTACACTGCTTTTATTATAAGGAGATTAACTAAACTGATAGCAAGTAAAAAAAGTTTAAAAATTGAAGTGTTTTTTTCAAGTAGACTGATTACCTCATTTGCATATAAACCGAAGTGAGAGCTAGAAAAAAGGACCAAGCTTCATCAGGAGCTTGAAAAACCAGTAATCTCATACTAATATGCCTCAATGTACAACAACCTCATTTGTCAATCACCATAAATCATCCTCGGGGTGGTAGCTCCAAACCCTGGTAACTGCTATGAGAAGTAGTACCTATGGTAGCTGAGATTAGCAAAACCCTAGACCAATAATAATAATGAAACTGAAATGAAATTAATCAGGAAGAGAGGTGATGATTACCAAAGCTGCTCTATTCATTTTTATGGATGTTGGTGGAGCTCTTGTTAAATTTTCATGTTGAAAACTTACGGAGTACTTATTTATGCAAAACACCCAAATGAATACTTATTTACGGTGTTATGCAAATAATTTTTGCATAAATTAAACACTTATTTATGCAAAACTTACGTACTTATGCTCTTATTGCATAAATTTTCCTGTTGAAAACTTACGGAGTACTTATTTATGCAAAACACCCAAAACTTACGTAATTTTCCTGTCAAAATAAGAGAAAGAAACAATCCATATTCATTCTTCTTTATTTATGCAAAACACCCAAATGAGTATCAAAATTGTCTTTAATTCTTCACCTTGTTCTTGCAGCTTTCATAATGGAGTAGTTGCAGCTTCTTACCATTACAGCCTGCGTGAACTCTGCCGCACTCCTCCGATTCTTCACCACCTTTGTCGGAGTTTCTATTTCAGTAGCCAGCATCTTAACCTTTCCCATGGCATATGCATTCTTTATGGATTTCTGCAGGAGCTTCTGCCCTCCACAAGCTGTAGTGTATTGCTGCAAAATGTACTGAGCAGAAGATGTTTCCTTGAAAACAACAAAAATGAAGCAAGCATCAATTTAGTAAATTAATACAGGAAAATAAAAAAGTTAAAGAAAAGGCAATAATGAAGAAAATAACAGTTCAGTAGTTAATTAATCATCATCTTAATAATGAGTAAGTTAACAAATCACAAAAGATGAGTAAACAAAAAACATGAATCTAACAAGGCAACAACTTAAGGGATAAAACATAAAGATACAGAGTATGAAGAGCTGAAGAACCCTATAATGGGAGTGTCTTTGATGATAAGATGAGGGAGAGGGTCCGAGGTGGTAACGTGGACAGGGGCGAGAGGAGCACCCATTGCTCCCAGTAGAAGCCTGAGGTCAGACCTCTTCCGGGTGTAGCCATTGAAGGCTATGGAGGGAGTTCGACTGTGCTGCTCCTTCATCCAGCTGCTCAATCCTGACCCGACCCGTTTCGACTCACCCATTTCTCTGCCGTCAAGATCAGGACCCTCCATCAGCGGCGTCAGGGTCTCGTCGAGAGGCCTAAGACTTCCCGATCTGGAGATCAAATTATTGTCATTTACCACAACATTACCACAACAAATCCAAGAAAAACAACAGTCTCCAAAAATCAGGAGAAATTGCTCCATGAATCCATACGGACCTCGGAACCCGAGACCTGCGTACATCGAGCAAAAGTGAGAAGCGGATTTTGGAAAATGAGTTGGGAAAGAATCGTGACCTTCTTCATAGGGGAGAGCAACAAACGGCGTTAATTAATCCTGGCTGTTCACACGGTAAAAGAGTCATACTAACCTTAACTAACTCTTATTATTTTTAGTAGATACGTAGGCGGTAGGGTACATTTACAGATGCAAAAATGGTAAATTACTAAATTATGTCAAACGGTATACCCAAAATTTAAGAGCCCGTTTGGAGAGCTCTTTTTTCGGCTTATCAGGCTTATCAGCCAGCTTTTTCACCAAACACGTAACTTTTACTTTTGTGTGCTGAATTGTGTAATAAGCAGAAAAAGTAAGATTGGAGTTACTTTTCTGGCTGTATTGGCTGAAGTTACTGTAGAGGACTATTTTAGCTATTTTTACATGTAATTTTTTCTATTATTTATTAATAAAATATATTTTTAAAATATTTTTTTCTTGAATCAGCAGAATCAGCCAAAACAGCCACTTCAGCCAGAATTTCATAAATTTCAGCAGAATCAGCCAAAACAGCCGATTTTCGTGCTACCAAACGGGCTCTAAATGTTTAGATAAGCTAGAGGGTGTTGGTAAACGGTGTTTCAGCCGAAAAATGGCGGTTTGATCATTTCAGCGTTTTCAATATATATATAAGTGAAACGGTTGTTTGGTAAATAGCAGTTGACACTAGCGTTTTTGGACAAAAACACTGCTAAAAGGAGAGTTTTGGGTTGACGTTTTGAAAAATTGCGTTTTCTACTAATTTTATGGCTAAACAGTTAAATTATTAAACATCTTCTAACAACCCGCTAATTTATTCCTCTAGTCAAACTCGTTGACTGCTAAATCCGCTATTGACAACCCACTAACATAACCCATTATCCGCTAATCGCTAACCGCCGAATGTCAAACACGCCCAAAATGTCATCACATGGAGAACACATTTTTTCCTCATTTATAGAAATTGATAACATTTTTTATCGATTTGAGTTCTGTTTGAGAATATTGATTATTGAAACCTAGTACGGAATATTAAAGTTAAATAAAGTAGGAAAATACATTATTCTATCATCATCATTACTTAAAGTAAAAAACAAAAACAAAGAAAAGAAACTTCAAAAATATTAAATAAAAGCTGACTCACTTTGGGCATTCCTTATCACCCTTATATTTAGCTCAACTAAAACAAAGTAGCAGAAAAATTAGACTTGACGGTAGGTCGGTAGGTGTTCATAAATTGCTTATCTGCTCTATTAATTAGATTTCTTGAAGAATATATTTTAATTTGTGAAGGGTTAGTATATGGCAGATTTTAACAAAGAAAAATAGTTGACACAATAAAGAAAGTTAAGCCAGATTAAATATGAAGTACTCCGTACAATTTTCAAGAAACAAAGGACACCTAGTATATGTATCTATGTTGCTATCCTCTTATACCTTTCGGCCACTTATTGGGGAGCAAGGACGGAGCCAGACTAGAGTATGAGTGGTGTCAACAAATTAAGTAATCATGTTGTAAATGAAATAAAGCAAAAAAAATTTGGCAAAAAAAAATAAAGCATAAACATATAAATAACTAATGCATAAACATATATGGAGTAAACAACTAATCATTTTTAAAATAATTAACGCATAAACATATAAATAATTGAAAATTTTTAAGCTTTGATAAGAATGGCCTTTTACGGTTTTATAACAAATTCTTAAAACATTACTGTTGGGATATTGGGTCCAGGCCCAATATCCCTAGGCCCAAATCCGGGAAGAAGCAGCAAGCCCAAAGAACTCCCGAACGGCATTCGGGATAAAACTTATACTTGGAACATTCTGGATAACGATTATGCCAAGGTATCAAGGCCCAAATATCGATCGGCGTTCGGGATACTTCAGGTAGAAATTATCTCCTATGGCGGGATCCCACACACCGAACACCTTGACCGAACGGGCAATCAGCAAGTGGAGGCCGCATTTAATGCTGGATCATGGCGGCAACAAGTGGGGGCATGGGTGCTTACATGGCAGAGGTGATAGCCTACCAGATTCGACCACGTGTCCACCTTACCCATCCCCATTTTAGTATAAATACCCATGTTTAGATCATTGTAAAGGGTTAGCATTTTAATACTCAGAGCTTAGCAATAGATTTACATCTCCCATCCTTGTAATCTCATATTCATCTACCGTTCGGGTAGTTTCAGTGTAATTGCTTAATTACAGAATATAAGTAAGTTCTTGAGTTGGATATCATTTCACTATTTTATATTTTACACACATTTCAATCAACCCTACCCAATATCCCTACAATATCCAAGGCTTGTGTTGGGCTTTCGGATCTTCGGGAATAAACCTCAACATTGGCGCCGTCTGTGGGAAACGAAACTAAAAGTTCAAGGAAAACAGCTGATCTAAGCACCATTTTTTGAAATGGCTAGGCTTCATACCGCTACACCGAGTTCTGCATCCAGAGGACGAGGAGGCCATAGATCCTCTGAGGGGTGGTCCAGGCAAGGACACGCCAGTGGCAGTGCCACCCGGGAGTTCGAGCAAATCATCCCCCAGGATGTGAGGATGAACCCTCAGTTGATGAGGGATATGGCGGAGGCCATGCAACGCATGGCGGACGAACAGGAACGGGGCTACACGGATGAAACTCATGAGCCACCATCCCCGTTGCGTCCCATGCCATCTTTTGACGAAGAGGAGGACATCGAGACTACGATGGCCTCAGTTCATTCCGAGGAACGCCGCAGGAACCACTGGAGGGCCCATACCCCCAGACGAGGAGCACCAACCAGCCGAACCCCGTCCGCCCCTCGAAACGGATACAGGGAACCTACCCCCATGATAGATCCCGTTGGACAAAACTTCCAATATATCCAGAGGGATGGGGAACGCTTCATCCGGAGGAGGGCTAACATAGCTGCTCCTCCCCAGAACAGAATACCGGAATGTGTGGATGCTCGGATACCACACACTCCCCGAACGGCCCAAGACGACGAAATGGCCGAAATGAGGAGACAGATGACTGAGCTCAGAGAGCAGGTCAATCGGACGCCCCAACAAACCCCGCCAGCACGGGTTGGGATCACCTCTCCCTTTACTAGGGAAATCATGAACGCCGAAATCCTGAAGGACTGCCGTCCCTCGACCGGCTTAGCATACGATGGGGTGGGAGATCCCCACGTACACCTGAGGAGTTACCAGGGTGGCCTCATGCTATTGGGGGCCACCGACGCGGCAATATGCAGGCTGTTCTTCAGTACCCTTCGGGGACCAGCCCAGGAATGGTTCGGAACATTACAACCCGGGTCGATCGGGAGCTTTGCGGAGCTATCCACCTTGTTCTTGGCTCAGTTCGCCTCCAGCACAACCCCGAAATTACATTTCGGGTATCTAACCAGTGTGAGGCAAGGGCCTAGAGAATCAATCTCCGGATTCCTCACCAGGTGGAGGACCGAAACCCTGAAGGTGACCGGCATGACAGATGAGACGGCCATCCTTCTTTTCACCGATGCCCTTCAGACGGGAGATTTATACAGGGAGCTGAAGAGGAATCCGGGGACCAGCTACCCAGACATCCTGGAAAGGGCCAGGAACTATGCGGCCCTGGAAGAAGAGATCAGGATAAGGGACCGAACGGCCCCGCAACCTCCCACTTCAAGACTGGCAGAACGTCTGGGACCCACACCAGCGGCTGCAGCACCTCATCGAAGGACTACGCGCTTCACCCCCCTGGTCATGTCTATAGCTGGTGTTTTCCATTTGGAACATAACGCCATTCCTCCCCCTACTGACACAAGGCCCGTGATGGGACCTACCCCAAGCTCCTACTGCAGATACCACCAACGGAACGGGCACCTCACGAAGGATTGCCACGCCCTACATGTGGCAATTGAGGACCTGATCCAAAAGGGCTACCTGAGGAAGTATGTCAGCACCAGCCTGAACAGCCCCAATCAGCGCCCTCCCCGATCCAATAGCTGGAAGCGGGATGCCCAGCGGGATGCGGAACCCAGTAATGATTCATACCTTCCCCCTATAGAGGAGGCTGAGGGGTCTGGGAATCCAGGGAAAAAGCCACGATTGGAGGTGAAAGTCATCTTTGGCGGGGGAGAGACCGGGGATACGGCCGCCGAACGCAAGAAATTTGAGCGCAGCCTCTATGTCGCCACTGTAGCTGCACCTCCCACAAAGAAGGGCCGCCTAGAGCCAATCATGTTCGGGGTGGCTGATTTACCCAACTCACCAAGTCCGCACAGGGACGAGCTAGTGGTGAGTATGTGTATAGACAACGCCTTGATCCACCGAGTTCTGGTGGACACGGGAAGTAGTGTGAACGTGCTGTATTTACGCACGTTGGAGAAGATGAAGCTAAAGAAGGACCAGCTGACCAAGCTGAAGACACCGCTGGCTAGCTTCACCGGCAATGTAATAGAGGCAGAGGGCACCATCCAGCTTCTGGTGGAAATTGGTGATGAAACTCACCGAGCGGCAGTCCGGATGACGTTTGTGGTGGTGGATATTGCATGTGCCCACAATGCCATATTGGGCCGTCCGGGGCTAGAAGATTTGGAGGCAATTGCCTCTGTTCGACACTCATGCATCAAATTCCCAACTGACACTGGTGTAGGAGTGGCTCGAACAGATCCTGCCATAGCCCGAATGTGCTACCGGGAAGCTTTGAAACAAATGACCACCCGGGGACAGCGGGTAAACAGCATTGAGATACAGACCCGGCGTACGGAGTTCGAGGGACGCCCCGAGCCAGCCACCCTCTTAGAATACATCGAGCTTGATTCCCCTCCCGATCGTAAGATTGTGATCGGGGTGGACCTTGAAGGGGGAATCAGGGAGGGGGTGATCGCTGTCCTGAAGAGATTCCAGGTCCTATTTGCCCGAGGACCCGAAGATATGCCGGGAATTGATCCGGCCCTCATCTGCCACAAGTTGGCCGTTCGGCCTGATGCCAGGCCAGTCCAACAGAAGAAGAGATATCAGGCGGCCGAACGGCGGGAATTCACAAAGCAGGAGGTAGCCACCTTACTGAGAATCAGGCACATTAGACCAGTCATCCATGTCGAATGGTTGGCTAATGTGGTCCTTGCTCCAAAAGGAGCTACTTGGAGAATGTGTGTGGACTACTCTGATCTGAACAAAGCCTGCCCCATGGACCCCTATCCTGTCCCACGAATAGACCTGCTGGTGGATGAAACGGCAGGATGTGAACTGCTGAGCTTTATGGATGCCTTCCGGGGTTATCACCAAGTCTTCATGCACCCAGATGATGCAGAAAAAACTGCGTTCGTCACCTCGGACGGCGTGTTCTGCTATATCGTCATGCCGTTCGGGTTGAAGAATGCAATGGCCACTTTTCAAAGAATGATCGGCATACTCTTCAAAGAGGTACTAGGGGTAACCATGGAGGCATATGTAGATGACATCCTAATCAAGAGCAGGAAGAAGGAGGATCATGTCCGGGATATGGAAAGGGTCTTCGGGATCATGCAGGAGGCCAACATGAGACTGAATCCAAAAAAGTGCGCCTTCGCAGTCAAGGGGGGCAAATTTTTGGGTTATATGATGAGCGAGCGGGGGATTGAGCCTAATCCTGAGAAAGTAAAGGCAATCATGGACATGGAAGCACCGCGGAACTTGAAAGAAGTTCAGAAGTTGACCGGAAGGTTAGCGGCTTTGAGCCGATTTATGGCTAAACTGGCCGATCGCGCCATTCCATTTTTCCAAATAATGAAAAAGGCCAACCCGTTCGAATGGACAGCAGAATGTCAGGCAGCTTTTGAAGAATTCAAATTGTACCTGTCTTCCCCCCTGGTCTTAACTAAAGCAGACCCAGGGGAACATCTCTATATGTATCTGGCTGTGGCTGATCTGGCGGTCAGCTCTGTTTTATTAAAGGAAGATGAGGGCGTTCAGCGCCCTATATACTTTGTGAGCAAAGCCCTGAACGGGCCAGAAACCAGGTACACCCTACTGGAAAAAACCATTTTAGCATTGATTGCTACCATCAAGCGACTGGCACCCTATTTCCAGGCCCACCCAGTCACCATCTACACCACCCAGCCCCTGGCCACCATACTGAGAAATCCTATGGCAAGTGGGCGTATCACCAAGTGGTCCCTCCTGATCGGGCAGTATGAAATAGACTTCAAGCCTCGCCCCACGATCAAGGGACAGGCTTTGGCTGACTTCATTGCCGAATGCACTGCTAGATCAACTGAAGAAGGAGCGAACGGAGGAGTACAGGACCATTGGTGGGAAATGTATGTGGATGGAGCATCCAGCAGCAAAGGCTGTGGTGGGGGTGCTGTGATCACATGCCCCGAGGGGTTCAAGGCATACTACTCCGTACAGTTTGACTTCAAGGTGACCAACAATGAGGCCGAGTATGAGGCCCTTATTGCTGGTTTAAAGTATGCCAAGGCCCTGGGGGCCAGCAGATTAAAGGTCCGTTCGGATAGTCAGCTGGTGGTAAGCCAGATTAATGGATCTGCCGAGGTTAGGGAAGAACGGCTAAAAGCCTACAAGGAACTGGTTGAGGAAGAAATCGGCAGGTTCGAACAGGTGGTGATTGACCAGATTCCCAGGATCGAAAACAGTGAGGCAGACATCCTATCCAAACTGGAATGCGCCGTTCGGGACGATCATGCCCCGGGCATTCCCGCACACATCCAGAGGTTCGCACAGAAAGAAATACTGACCACACCGGCAACAATGGTTGTGCGGGTAGATGCCGTGTCCTATGCCGTTCCAAGCTGGGTCACTGACTTGACAAATTACCTGAAGGATGGGACTCTGCCGAACGATAAAAATGACGTGTACAACCTCACTTGTATACAGCGAAGAGCCCCAATGTTCGAACTGGTGGACGGACAGCTGTACAAAAAGACGTTCGGGGGGCCATATCTGAAATGCCTTCCACCCGATCAGGCAGCCGCTGTGATGGAAGAAATTCACGAAGGTATCTGCTCCAGCCATCAGGGGCCAAAAACCCTGGCTAGGAAAATCATCCTGCAGGGTTACTATTGGCCAACTATTCAGCAGGACTGTTTTGGGCACACAAAGAAGTGCAAAATATGTCAGCTCTACGCACCAGTACCTGGGCGGCCCGCGACCTTTTACACTCCAATGACCATATCATTACCATTCGCTAGATGGGGGATCGACTTGCTAGGGCCCCTACCTAATGCGACCGGAGGAAGGAAGTACATCATAGTAGGGATTGATTACTTCACCAAATGGGTGGAAGCCGAACCCCTGGCCAGTATCACGGATTTTCAATGTCAACGTTTTGTTTGGCAGAATATTATATGCAGATTCGGGCTGCCCGAGCAGGTCATCACGGATAATGGACGACAGTTTGTGAGCAAGAACTTCGAGGAATTCCTCACTAGATGGGGAATCAAGCATTCAAGGGCTTCCGTAGCATATCCGCAGGCGAACGGGCAGGTAGAGAACATGAACAGAACCATCATGGATGGTATAAAAAAGAAGCTCGAAGATTACGCATCAACCTGGCCCGAACAGTTAAACTACGTCTTGTGGACATACAGGACAACTCCCCGAACAGCAACCGGAGAGACACCGTTCGCCCTCGCTTATGGATTTCAGGCTAAGGTCCCAACTGAGGTCTTGGTGCCCACTCACAGAACCATCCACTATGATCCTGAGCAGAATGAGGACAATCTGCGTGCTGAACTCCACTTCATAGAAGAAAGAAGGGATCTCTCAGCTTTACGAATGGAGGAATATCACCGGGCAACTAAGAGGTATGTGGATAAACAGGCTAAAATCCGTTCGATCGAAGTCGGAGACCTTGTCCTGAGGAATAGAGAAAAAAGCAAACCGCTAGAGGGCGGGAAGATGTCAAAGAATTGGGAGGGACCATACAGGATCTGGAAAAAATACCGGACGGGGACCTTTTCACTACAGGATACCGAAGGCCGTCCGGCAGGGATATGGAACGCTACGCATTTGCGGAAATTTTATCAATAAAAAACGGCTGTTGCCACCTCTGACAAAAAAAAAAAAAAAAAAAAAAAAAAAAAAGGAGAACAATGTTTCCAACGAGGCCAGAGTTTAGAGGAATATTGCGAGCCGAACGGTATCAACATGCCGAACGGCATCACCACAAACTCGGCCAAAAGTCTCACCTTGATCTATAGATATCATTTATCTCGATCCATGGGGAGCCATCATCTCAGCACAAAAAAAAAAAAAAAAAAAAAAAAAAAAAAAAAAAGTGCAGGATACCAAGCCCGGACTCGGCTTGGGAGATGGTGTAAAAGATCTTGAGTAGGACGAACCGGGCGGCATCCGAAGTCATAGGGTGACCGAGCGGGGGATCGGGACTCTGGTCTTAAAATCTTGCCTTTGGCATACAGCTCGTCTGAACTTTATGGTGGTGGAACCCGAGCTGTATCCTGGAGGCGAGTCTCCATTTTGGCAGAGAATAAGGGGGAGACCCGAATTGGGAGCCTTATTCTCAACGGTCCAGGATGGACATCTCAACCTCATGATATGGATGACCCCGGACGGTAAAACCGACAGTATGCATCGAAATTATGGGCTTGGAAGATGGCAGACACTACACGAATTGTGAAATTGTCTTGCAGCAAGAGGTGATTGCCTTGCGAATAAAGAATACCGCGGAAGATAACCCGAACAGGTTACTCTAGCCTTCAGGGAACAACCAGTCGACGGTAATAAAACCGGACGGCATGCATCTGAAACATGGTGCTCGGAGGCGCAGCAAGCATTTAACATTGATGACTTGCGCGTTCAAGGAACAACCAGTCGACGGTAATAAACCGGACGGCATGCATCTGAAACATGGTGCTCGGGGACGCAGCAGGCGTTGAACATTATGTCTTGCGCGTTCAGGAAACAAAGAACAACAGACGGAAATAAATCGAACAGCTTGCACCTCAACTTTGGTGTTAGGGAAGGGTCGAACAGCTTACATCTCAATCATGAGGCTGAGTTGAATAAAAAAAAAAAAAAAAAAAAAAAAAAAAAAAAAAAAAAAAAAAAAAACAGAGAGTGTTCGGGAAGCAAGTCATTCGGAAACGGATCAATCTTTATTCTTCGGCACTACTGACCGGGAATTATACATGAGAAGAAGAAAAGGAGATTACAACAGAGATAACTAAGCTACGGGAGGATCCTTGTTCGGCACGGCATCCGAGTTGGGGTTCGAGGGATTGGCTGAATCTTTAGCCTTCTGCCTCTTCTCCATCACCCGTTGATAAGCACGGCAGAATAAGGGGTCGAAACCTTCCTCCTTGGGGTCGAAGGGTTCATCGAATGATTCCTTGATCACTTCCAGATTCCGGTCGACCAGCATATCCTGGCACTTAACAAGTGTGTCCCTTGCTAGGGCATTGGCGAAGGCTGTCCCGGACGGGGTCTCATCCAGGAGCTGGAGGCCGTCACGAAGAGGATCCTTACTCTTCTTCAAGAACTCCCCAAGATGCTTTCCAAGGAACTCCCGGGCAGTCTCCTCCAGGGCTACGTTCAAACCTTTACCCCTTTGGAAATCAATCACTGCCTGCTGAGTGATTCTAGAAATATCGGCCTGAACGGGTGCTGCTGGCTGTCCGCCCTCTTTAGGCTGGGTCTTTTTAAACTTAACACCAACAGCTTCGGCAGCAGCAATCTTGTCCTTCAGCGCCCGGATCTCCCGATCGCGACGCTGGAGCCTCTGCTCCAATTCAGCCAATTCAGCCCTGGCCTTGTCACCCTTGTTGGCTCGATCTTGGAGATCTGCAGCCATTTTCCTAGCAGCAGCCAAAAGGGTTTGGCTCTCGTCCAGCTCCTGATGAAGGAGGGTCATCTCCCGTTCAGCTGCTAGGAAGGCCCGGTGATAGTATGTACCGGCCTGTGGAAAAAGAAACAGCAGTAAGAACAAGTTCAAAAAAAGTTATAAAAAGAAAGAACTGAACGGTCAAAGGCATACCTTAAGGGACTCAGCATGGCCTGCTTCGACCAAATCAGACCAATGGGTCAAGTTGGTGAAGCCCTCGCCAGCTTTCAAAGAAGTGCTGCACCACATGGAGGATGCAGTCTGCCCGAACAGCGTCCGGCATTCGGCTCGGGGACCCATGGCGGAAAACTCCACCGTCAACCGATCGGGGATCGGGAGACTACCTGAAGCAACGCCTCCCCTGTCGCCCAGCTTCCTTGAAGGGGAGGGGACCATGGGCATCCTTTCCACAGAAGGATCCGTCAGGTCAATGACCTGGTCAATCGGGACCAAGGCGCCGCTGCTTTCGATTCTCGGCCGCTTGTTTACTGGCCCAGATTCCCGGCCAGCCAAAGAACCTGACTGAATAGCCTTCTCCTTTCCCTTGCTAACTATGGCGGTGGAGGAAGGAGTAGGAGCAGGACGCTTTATGGAGACGGGGGGAATCACACCTACAGGAAAGAACAAAGAAAAATGAACAAGAGGTTGAAAAATACACCGAACGAACAAAGTAAGGGAAGAAACATACCAATGCCAGCAGCTAGCATCTTAGCAGGAGTCAAGAAGGACCGTAGGTTCTTGGAACCGGCCAGACGGAGCCTTTCGTACTGACAGACAATATCTGCGTCCACCTTTGGGGAGGCATCCTGAACGGGGTAGGTGTTCCACCGATCAGGGAAAGGAAGCGGCGACCCCACATGAACGAACAAAAATCGTTCCTCCCATTTCCCCGGCGGGGTGGGGTTGTCGGTGAAGAGCGAACGGCCAGGGCGGGCGACAAGCCGCAGGTACCCGGTGGTCCAATAGGGCTGGACGCCGTAGCAGTGCAAAAAGAGGTCGGCGCTAGGGGCAATCCCCAACTCATGGCACCAGACGATAAAACCGTTCAGGATCCTATAAGTGCTAGGCACGAACTGTGCTGGCAGTACTGAGACCCGGCGAAGGAACTCCACAATAAAAGGGTGCAACGGGAACCGTAGACCGGCGATCAGCGCGTCCATGTGAACCAGCACACATCCCGGACGATGCCGCATGGGATGCTTAATATACCCCGCATAAAACTGACGGGGTGGCGGTAATAGTTGGCGGAGCATCTGTTCGGCATCTGCAGGAAGGCGTTGACGCTGTTTCCTGATGCAGTGGAAGTTCAGACTATAGCGAGGGGGGCGTTCAGGCATACCCCTTTCGTAAACTACAAGGTCATCCCCCGACTGACATCCATCATCAGGGAGGGGCTGTTCGGGATGAAGTGAGGAAGAAGACCCGTTAGAACCCGACGATCGGGTAGATGTGCCTTGATCTTTGGGGTGAGCTTTTCCCCTCGAATGGCGAATCAGAGTGGACACCATCTCTTCGGAATCTGACGAACCAGAAAAGGCAGACATAAAATAACAGAGAAGATTCTAGAGAGAGAAAGCTTGAAGGAATTCAGAAGCAGCAGAAAAAACTGAAACAAAGTAGCTACATCCTTATATAAGGAGATGCTACCGCCAAGAATCCAAATGAATAACTGACAAGTGTCAAGACGGTTGGGAGAAGTTAAAGCATCCTTTGGGATAAGAGAACACCCGAACGGGTTGAAATCAACAAAGTTCACGAACCTCTACAATTGAAAAAGAAAAAGGCTACAAGTGTTTCCCCGAACGGGATACACCCAAATGTAATGAAGAATGATCGGTGTACCCGAACAGTATGGTTAGCTTACATGGAAAAATCTGGCAGATGCAACGAAGAAGGTAACACTACATCCCGAATGCTGAACACAATTACCAACTAGTTAAAAAAAAAAAAAAAAAAAAAAAAAAACATAGTACCCAGTACAGGATGGTTGTACCCAGTACAGGAGTTTATACCCCGAACAGAGGAAGAAACATAGTTTATACTCCATAATGAACTATGGAGTTCATTATGAATGATATCGAATAAACAGGTCGATCAATATTAAAATCCTAAATTCTGGACTTAGCGAAGGGGTGACGCAAACCGGAGACCTGATCGCTTCAGATTACGGAGATCAACAAAGCAACATGAAACGTATTACAGAGGCAAATTGATAGGTGAAAAACAAATATGAAGTACAGTAAGTCACAAAGACGAGATGAGCAGGCAAAAATTGTATATTCATCGGCTCTACTGGCCGGAAAGTACAAAAACTACTGATTCAAAGGAAAGGAAATACAGATAATGTCTAATCTACTGTTCGGGATGATCTTCACCCTCTTCATCATCTTCTTCATCATCAGCTTCGTCAACAATTTGCACCACATCCATCCCCAGGGCTCGCCGGCACTTTTTCATCTGAGCCATCAGGGCGTTCAGATGATCGGGATGAAGATCAGCGGGAAAGTCAGAGGGTTGCACCGCTCGGCCCATATGTTTTTCTATGAGGGGGAGGAGAGGCTGAAGCATATGTTGACAACCTGAGCTGTAGACCCCGCGGGCGAAGTTTTCAGCCCACTCCTTGGTGACAGAATGCTGATCAAGCACCCTGATCCCCTCCTTCTGGCGCTCTTCTCCGGCCAGTTTCTCCAAGTGCCTCTCGAAAACAGCAGGGAGCTGTTCGGTGGCGTATTCTTCCTTGAGAGCCAGAAACTCCTCGGAAGCTTTGAATTGATCCCGAACGGCAGATAGATCAACTATCATTTCAGCCGGGCCGTCCGGGATTTGGGGAGGAGCCTCAGAAAACTTGACCTGAGCGGCCTCAGCTGCCGCAATTTTGGCCTGGAGAGAGCCCACTTGGACACGAAGCTCCCCGGCCTCAGCTCCTAGCTTCTTCCGCTCCTCGGCAAATGCTCGCCGTTCAGCTTCCACTGCCTGCTCAGCTGTTTCTTTGGCCATCAGCAGGCTTTGTTCTTTTGCCTGCCTGGCCTCTCTGAGTTTCAGGCTGTATATTCCCGCCTAATGATCAGAAAGTAAAATATAAGCACATGATAAGTTATCAAGCAAAGAAAAGAGTGAATTATGAGCATAAGATAATGAGCTACCTTCAGGACAGTCAGAGCAATACACTCCTCGGCCTCCTCCACCGGTATCGGGGGAAGATTGTGGCCATTGAGAAATCCTGACGTGGACCAGATCTGGCTCGCCGGACAGCCACCCCGCTCCAACATCTCATGAGCAGGATCGTAGAGGGAGATCCGCTCGAACTGACTAGCCAAGTCAGCCTGATGGGCAGCCACCTCCTCAGCAGAAAAATGGTGGGACTGCTGGTCAGAAAAAAGCTGATCCATCAGCGTGTCAGCATGAGTTTGCTGATCAGGAGCAACCTGCTGCACAGGTTCTACATCCCGAACGGGTTCAGGCTGCTCGGGAAGGAGGGGGGCGGTTTGGGAGGATGTCCCCTGATCGGCTTTCCTAAGCCTCTTTCTCTTTGTCTTCCTCTGCTGCTTAGGAGGAGAGGTGGGTGGCTCGTCATCAAATCCAACAGTGAAAAGCCTGCTGTCATCCATGGCCGGGTGTTCGGGATTGGCTCCTTCGGAGTCTGAAGATTCGCCTTGCTTTAGAGCTGAAAAGATAACAAAGGAACAAATTAGTACCGAGCGGTTCACACGTGGATTTATAGTACTATCACACGGGAAGGACCGCCCGGGCCATGGTACTTGGTTTTCAGTCAAGTAAGTCCAGGAATACGGGCAGTACCTATCCCGGCCCTAATTAGCCGTTCGGGAGTCAGGTAAGACATGATTTTGAAGCAGCCTCCTGCCTCCACAGCAATGACATCTTGGCTAAGCTCCTCAGAGATGAATGGCTCGGGGGATTTAGGAGGAAATGCGTTCCACTTCCTAGGAATCAAACCGTTCGGGACAGAGACAAAGAAAAACCTATCTTTCCAACCCTTAATGGAAGAAGGGGCATCACAGAACAAAATATGTCCTGGACGGGAGCTTACCACCAGGAAGCCGTGGGACTGCTGGGGGATAACCGAAAAGAAATAGTGGAAAAGCTCTAGAGTGGGTGTGACCTCGACACTGTGACAACGACAAATGAAACCAGCTATCGACCGGTAGGAGTTCGGCATTATTTGGGCTGGTACTACATTGTAAAAATTTAAAAGGGAGACAAAAAAGGGGTGAAGTGGGAATCTAAGGCCGGCCTTGACTGAGTCGAAATGGACCACAACCATCCCTGGGAAGTGGCGCATTGGGTGAAGACCCGATTGAAGGCGGAAGTCCACCGAATCAGGAATTAGCATCTGAATTTGGGCCCGATTCTGGGCCGTGAGCTTTTGGCGCCTAAACCTAATAAGAGCTAGGTCAAGCTTATGACAGGAAACGCCGCTTGGAGGGCCGGCTTCCATAACCTCCAATTCATCCCCCGATTTGGTGCCATCAGAATAAACATCGGAGGAAGAGGAATCATCGCCGTTAACCTCCGCCGGAATACGGACAACTTGCAGCGTATCATTGGGGTTTTCTTCTGGAATTACAGTGCCGGAGGTAGAGAGTTCAGATGAACGAAGGGGTGCCATTCTCACCGAACGAGGGAACTAAACAGTAGAAGGAAACTCGAAGGATACCTGAACAGAAGCTACGGATGAAGCTCTAGAGAAGGATGAATTATAAGCCGGAGATGCAAAGTTTCGAAACCCAGAATCAAAACCAGAAGAGCCTATTTATACTCTGTCACGCCGATTCAGCTGCCAATCAGAAGAGGACACGTTTTTTGTAATGATGACAAGAGACACGTGTCGCACAGAGAAATCCTTCTCAAGTAATCATGACGTTTATCGGAGAAGCGAAACGGCAGTTGCAAATAACCGTCAGAACATGCCTCGGGAACCGGCGGAAGTCCATCCGATACTTACCCGAACAGCATTCGGGCAATAATCTTCTA
Organism: Cuscuta epithymum; assembly: GCA_945859915.1. Classification (NCBI taxonomy): domain Eukaryota; kingdom Viridiplantae; phylum Streptophyta; class Magnoliopsida; order Solanales; family Convolvulaceae; genus Cuscuta; species Cuscuta epithymum. The sequence continues at coordinate 48,663 of CAMAPF010000089.1, read as the reverse complement.
CTTCCTTATGCGCTCACTACCGTTCGAGACATAGGAAGTGGGGGACTAGTGTTGGGATATTGGGTCCAGGCCCAATATCCCTAGGCCCAAATCCGGGAAGAAGCAGCAAGCCCAAAGAACTCCCGAACGGCATTCGGGATAAAACTTATACTTGGAACATTCTGGATAACGATTATGCCAAGGTATCAAGGCCCAAATATCGATCGGCGTTCGGGATACTTCAGGTAGAAATTATCTCCTATGGCGGGATCCCACACACCGAACACCTTGACCGAACGGGCAATCAGCAAGTGGAGGCCGCATTTAATGCTGGATCATGGCGGCAACAAGTGGGGGCATGGGTGCTTACATGGCAGAGGTGATAGCCTACCAGATTCGACCACGTGTCCACCTTACCCATCCCCATTTTAGTATAAATACCCATGTTTAGATCATTGTAAAGGGTTAGCATTTTAATACTCAGAGCTTAGCAATAGATTTACATCTCCCATCCTTGTAATCTCATATTCATCTACCGTTCGGGTAGTTTCAGTGTAATTGCTTAATTACAGAATATAAGTAAGTTCTTGAGTTGGATATCATTTCACTATTTTATATTTTACACACATTTCAATCAACCCTACCCAATATCCCTACAATATCCAAGGCTTGTGTTGGGCTTTCGGATCTTCGGGAATAAACCTCAACAATTACTTATTAATTTCCTGCATTCACTTTACTCCCCATTCAATACTTATTTCATTTATAGTATTCATGCATCAACTAAAACAAAAGTATATATTGAAAATATCAGATCCTTTAAAATCAGTAAGTATTAACAAAAAAAGACATTTGACTTCCAACAACGTTCAAAGTTGCGTTTGGATAATAATTTTTATTTTATTGGTTTTTGTTTCAATAAACAACAACAATAACATATCTTATTTTCAAAAGATTTTGGAATCAACTAATATAGATCAATCCTTGATATCGGAGCACAAAAGAAATGAAAGATTAGAAAAATAAAAATGTTCCTGATTGAAAACGTGCTACTCCTACGGAGACTGCTGCAGATTCAATACAATAGGCTAAATGCCCCCATTCTTAGCGTAAAGGAAAGGTTGTCCTCTAGTTTCACTGAACCGGGCGGCAAATAGAATGGAATTTGCTTAGAAGAATCGAAGGGGGATATTCATCTTTCATGTTTGATGTTTTCAAAAAGGTCATATAAAAAGGATAAGATAAAGATAAAATAACATAAGAAAGATAAAAGATAAAAAATAATTTTGAAAAAAATGTTGTATAGAGAGGATTTGAAGTAAATATATATTGGAAAAAATGTGGTGTCATTTGTCATTTATTGGTCATGTTTTCAATAAATACATGGTGTCATTTTTAAAAATTCTAATTTATATATGTATATATACATATAGAAACAATTTTTTTGAGTGGTGTCATTTGTCATTTATTGGCCATGTTTTCAATACATGGTGTCATTTTTAAAAGTTCTAATTTATATATGTATATACATATAGAAACATTTTTTTTGAGTGGTGTCAATTGACACCATACCTTCATACCTGGCTTCGTCCCTGTTGGGGAGAATAACTCAAAATGATACGGAAATTGATCAAATAAGTGGTAGGACGAACATATAAAAATAGAATAATGTTGTATTTCTAATTGTTATAGTCTCCCATAGAAAAACCTATTTATTTCTAATTGTTATAGAAAAACCTATTTATTTCTATTTTTGGTGCAATGACCGCTGGATCATTCTAATTGTTATAGTCTCCCATTTTGGTTTTGTCAACGCATCTAGAAAAACCTATTTATTTCTATCAATAGACCTGCTAAAGCTCCTAATGAGAGCGTAATTATTATTGGTGCCACAGAGAGATAATTTTTAAAATATCCCATCAAAGTATCCTTTCCTGTTAAAATTGATTTTTACTCAATAGTTATAGTTACACGAGATGCCCCCCTCCCCCCTCCCCCAATTAGGCATGGACTCGGTTCGGGCCGCCCGGCCCGATACTGTGCAGAACCGGCCCGGGAAACCGGTTCCAGGCTTAGGCCCGGCCCGAGGGGGTAACCGGTTGTTCCGGGTCATGAAAAAGGTGAACCGGCCCGGCCGGTCCGGGCCCGGTTCGGGCCTTTTTTTTGGGTTTGGGCTGGATTTAGGTGGGCTGGGCTGGGTGTTTCCGAGGGGTTTGGGGGATGGGGGAGATGGAGGTTGAAATAAATAACAAAACACAAAAAAAATGAACCGGAATCGGCCCGCTCCGGAATCGGCCCGGCCTGGAACCGGTAGACTCCCGGGCTGGTCCCGGACCTTACCCAAAACCATCCAAGCCCGGCCGGGCCCAGGCCCAAACGGGAACCGGTCCGGGCCTGGAGATGTGTTGCACTTTGTTTTTTGGTACAACGGAAAAAAAGTGTCGCCTTTTATATGTTCGTCCTACCACTTATTTGATCAATTTCCGTATCATTTTGAGTTATTCTCCCCAACAGGGACGAAGCCAGGTATGAAGGTATGGTGTCAATTGACACCACTCAAAAAAAATGTTTCTATATGTATATACATATATAAATTAGAACTTTTAAAAATGACACCATGTATTGAAAACATGGCCAATAAATGACAAATGACACCACTCAAAAAAATTGTTTCTATATGTATATATACATATATAAATTAGAATTTTTAAAAATGACACCATGTATTTATTGAAAACATGACCAATAAATGACAAATGACACCACATTTTTTCCAATATATATTTACTTCAAATCCTCTCTATAGAGTTTTTTCCCGGAATAATGCTGCATAAATAAATAATTCCCAAAATACTGCTGGGTTAAAAATAATTCCCAAAATACTGCTGGGTTAACTGTGGTTAAGGAAAGCCGCCACTTGAAATGGCGGCTTTTCTCTACACAGTACAAGAGCCGCCATTTGAAGTGGCGGCTTTTCTTAAAGCATCAAACTCTACACTTACGTAACATACATGCTCAAGTCTAACAACAAATGCAGTGGGACCCATCCAAAATTAAAAAACCCCTGTTTTCTTTGAACTGCTGTAACTTTTTTATTTGTACTCTGATTGTTACAAAAAATATATCAATATTCATAATTTTTTATTATCTTTCATATGACACCAATATTGAATATATAAAATAAAAAAATAATTTAACACTAAAAATATAAAAACTAAAAATTTACATTTTCAGAAACTACATTAAAACCGCTATTTTTAGCTTTTTATCAATTTTAAAATAGACTGGTTAAATCACTCTTAATCTTTTAGTTTTTGAAAATAGACCGGTTTTTGAAAATTGATAAAGATTAAGAGTGATTTAACCAGTCTATTTTAAAATTGATAAAAAGCTAAAAATAACGGTTTTAATGTATCTTCTGAAAATGTAAATTTTATTTACTAAAAATAAACCGGGTGTGAACATGGATCAGGTTGTTTTATCGTCAGTCAAGCATCGTAAAGTGTACGAGAAGTTTATTTAGGACCGGAGATAGTAATTTTTGGTGTTAAATTATTTTTTTATTTTATATATTCAATATTGGTGTCATGTGAAAGATAATAAAAAATTATGAATATTGATATATTTTTTATAACAATCAGAGTACAAATAAAAAAGTTACAGCAGTTCAAAGAAAACAGGGGTTTTTTAATTTTGGATGGGTCCCACTGCATTTGTTGTTAGACTTGAGCATGTATGTTACGTAAGTGTAGAGTTTGATGCTTTAAGAAAAGCCGCCACTTCAAGTGACGGCTCTTGTACTGTGTAGAGAAAAGCCGCCATTTCAAGTGGCGGCTTTCCTTAACCACAGTTAACCCAGCAGTATTTTGGGAATTATTTTTAACCCAGCAGTATTTTGGGAATTATTTATTTATGCAGCATTATTCCGGGAAAAAACTCCTCTCTATACAACATTTTTTTCAAAATTATTTTTTATCTTTTATCTTTCTTATGTTATTTTATCTTTATCTTATCCTTTTTATATGACCTTTTTGAAAACATCAAACATGAAAGATGAATATCCCCCTTCGATTCTTCTAAGCAAATTCCATTCTATTTGCCGCCCGGTTCAGTGAAACTAGAGGACAGCCTTTCCTTTACGCTAAGAATGGGGGCATTTAGCCTATTGTATTGAATCTGCAGCAGTCTCCGTAGGAGTAGCACGTTTTCAATCAGGAACATTTTTATTTTTCTAATCTTTCATTTCTTTTGTGCTCCGATATCAAGGATTGATCTATGTTAGTTGATTCCAAAATCTTTTGAAAATAAGATATGTTATTGTTGTTGTTTATTGAAACAAAAACCAATAAAATAAAAATTATTATCCAAACGCAACTTTGAACGTTGTTGGAAGTCAAATGTCTTTTTTTTTGTTAATACTTACTGATTTTAAAGGATCTGATATTTTCAATATATACTTTTGTTTTAGTTGATGCATGAATACTATAAATGAAATAAGTATTGAATGGGGAGTAAAGTGAATGCAGGAAATTAATAAGTAATGTTTTAAGAATTTGTTATAAAACCGTAAAAGGCCATTCTTATCAAAGCTTAAAAATTTTCAATTATTTATATGTTTATGCGTTAATTATTTTAAAAATGATTAGTTGTTTACTCCATATATGTTTATGCATTAGTTATTTATATGTTTATGCTTTATTTTTTTTTTGCCAAATTTTTTTTGCTTTATTTCATTTACAACATGATTACTTAATTTGTTGACACCACTCATACTCTAGTCTGGCTCCGTCCTTGCTCCCCAATAAGTGGCCGAATGGTATAAGAGGATAGCAACATAGATGTATATATTAGGTGTCCTTTGTTTCTTGAAAATTGTACTTCATATTTAATCTGGCTTAACTTTCTTTATTGTGTCAACTATTTTTCTTTGTTAAAATCTGCCATATACTAACCCTTCACAAACTAAAATATATTCTTCAACAAATCTAATTAATAGAGCAGATAAGCAATTTATGAACACCTACCTTCAAGTCTAATTTTTCTGCTACTTTGTTTTAGTTGAGCTAAATATAAGGGTGATAAGGAATGCCCAAAGTGAGTCAGCTTTTATTTAATATTTTTGAAGTTTCTTTTATTTGTTTTTGTTTTTTACTTTAAGTAAATGATGATGATAGAATAATGTATTTTCCTACTTTGTTTACTTTAATATTCCGTACTAGGTTTCAATAGTCAATATTCTCAAACAGAACTCAAATCGATAAAAAATGTTATCAATTTCTATAAATGAGGAAAAAATGTGTTCTCCATGTGATGACATTTTGGGCGTGTTTGACATTCGGCGGTTAGCGATTAGCGGATAATGGGTTATGTTAGCGGTTATGTTAGTGGGTTGTCAATAGCGGATTTAGCAGTCAACGAGTTTGACTAGAGGAATAAATTAGCGGGTTGTTAGAAGATGTTTAATAATTTAACTGTTTGGCCATAAAATTAGTAGAAAACGCAATTTTTCAAAACGTCAACCCAAAACTCTCCTTTTAGCAACGTTTTCGTCCAAAAACGCTAGTGCCAACCGCTATTTAGTATTTACCAAACAACCGTTTCACTTATATATATATTGAAAACGCTGAAAATGATCAAACCGCCATTTTTCGGCTGAAACACGGTTTACCAACACCCCCTAACTTATCTAAACATTTAACTTTTGGGTATACCGTTTGACAAAATTTACCATTTTTGCATCTGTAAGACTGTAAATGTACCCTACCGGCTACGTATGACCTAATATAATTGACTTGTGCAATCTTCTACCTTATCTTTTCCCAATAGAATTTCGAGTTCTTCATAAATATGATTGGTACGTGATTTGTTAAACTCATCTCAATTTGAACAAATATTCAAGTATTTGAACTAATTATACGTAATTTAGGTAATTTCCTTCTTGTTCATCTGCCTCCTAATATCACAAAATGCTCTAGTTCAAAATTATACGGAGTATAACACTAACTTTTTTTCCTAAACCAATCCTTCATCTCTAGTGTTTTAATTTCATGTAAATATGTAATCATCACTTGAGTTGTTTCAAGGAAAATGTCTGATTTCCGATTTTTTTGCAAGCTTGATTGAAAAAAATGACGGATTCACAACCGGTGCAAAATTTTGAAGTCGAAAAAACCAGCGACAGTCAAATGGTTCACACTTTAATTAGTCAACTAATAAAAAAGATTGAACGATGTACAAGATTCATAATTTTGTCTAATTACAAAGATCCATAACAAAAAAAAATTAAAGATTAAACGATGAACAATTAAAAAAAGAGACGATTATTCAAAAAAAAAAAAGACGAAAATAATGATAACACGGACAACAAAAAAGTTAGACTTTTATGATGATGGATACAATAATACAATTAACAAAAACAAATAAAGAATGATCAATAAATACATAGTTAAAGAAAAATAATCAGTGATCGTAATAAAAATAATATTGACTATGATTAATTATGATAAATTTACAATCAGGATGTTTTAACTTGGACTGTAATTTGCTGGTCTGGTCTAGTCTGATCTGGTCTGGTCTGGTAAGGTCTGGTTTCTTTGTATTTTTATAACTATCCAAGTCTGATCTGGTCTGAACTGGTCTGGTCTGGTCTGGTCTGGGGCAAATTACAGTCCAAGTAAAATAAAACATGGTATTTCACTCGCATGGTATACTCATTGTAATACCGGACTGGGGCAAATTACGATACAAATAAAAACATCCTGATTGTAAATTTATCATAAATAATTACAGTCAACACGCGCATGGTATACTCATTGTAATTACAATCCTTTTTTATCCATTGAATTTTATTTCACTAATATTTAGGAAAAAAATAAAAAATAAAAGTTACAAGTATTTTTGTAGCACAAGTTTTTTATTCAAATTGGATTTTGCATTTCACAATATACGGTTCGTGACAATATTTTGGGCTAAAATAGCTAACCCATATTAAAAAAGAGGCAAATGATGATATAATTAAGTTTTTTCAAACACTTAATTACTGTGTGAACTATTGTGTAGAAATAATACATCTACCATTATTGCTGTTGTCCGATGACCAAAACTCAGCTATAGACACTAGCTAAGGGATTGTTTATTTAAAAAATTGATTTTTTAAAGTGATTTTTGGAAAAGTGATTAATAGTAAAAGTTGGTGGTGTTTGAGAAAAAAGTTGTTGAGGTTTATTCCTTCAACTCTCGGGTCCAACACGTAAGCCCAAGGATTTCGAGTGGAGGATGTGTGAGTAAACTAGCCCAACTAACAAACGAGATGAGTCAAGAAACAACAAGGTAGCAAGTAAGTGATTAGGTATTATTATCTATTAATAACTCCCTAATACAATACTTCTCTCTAAGGCTCCGTCGGCCGTTCGTCTTACAAGCAGTAGAAGTGCTACGAGTAAGAATGTTATAGCTAAAGTGCTAAGAGTAGAAAGTTGCCAACCCTTTACAATGAAATAAATGCTTCTATTTATACCCACCAATGGGCAGGTGGCTATACTGACGTGGAAGCCTGTGGTCCGCGGGTGTCTCAACCACCAAATCTTCAGCATTAAATGCACTTCCCGCCAGAATCTAGGCTTCCCGCCTAATTGGTGGGGACGTTCGTCCGCCAGGGGAGCGAGCTGGATTGCTCCAGCTGGCCTCCAAGGGTAAACGGTCGTTCGTCCCCTGGCCTTTGTGGATTCTCGCCATGCGGGCTAGACCGTCTCCGATGGCTATGGGCTTGCTCTGACGACGTTCGTCGTCATTCTGGTGACCCGAGGGCCTGCTCCTTGTCCCTGCATAGACGTTCGTCGAGATGGGCCGCTGAGCCTAACCCCCTACTGCAGACGTTCGTCCCTTCTGGAGGACATGGGCTTGCTAGGCTAGTCCAGTGGCCTGACTGGACGTACGTCTGGTAAAGAAGGGGTGAATGGGCCGGACCCTGACTTGGGCAATAAACAATTACAGGTAAGGGGTTCATGAATCCCACTTTCATGAGGGCATGAGTTGGTAGGGTTGGGAGATGGAGATTATAACTTTAATCTTATTTGTTAGGTATTTAGCTGATTAAAGCGGAAGCCAATAACAGAGAATTGAGAATTACAGAGAAGTTTAAAGCTAATAAAAGGGAAATATGTAAGTTGCAGGGAAGAGATAATACTGTATTGATGAGTAATGTTTTTTTTTTCTATACAAGGCATTAAATTGCAGAGCCTATTTATACAAGCAAACGAAGAGATAAAACTGAAAATACATGGCACAGCAAAAAAATAGCAGTAATGGGTAGAGACCATTACGGAAGTGCAGGTGAGTGGAGTTGAAAAAGTCCTAACTACTTTTGGGCCACTTATTATTTTAACAATCTCCACCTTGGACAAAAAACAAGCAAAAAACACCAGAAGCTAATAACTGGAACAAGCAACTAAGCTTAAACATTGCTTAAACTTTGCAATAGGAACGGGCTTGGTTAGCAAGTCTGCTAGATTCTCCAGTGTATGAATATTCTGAACAACTATATTTCCCGCAGCTACAATATCACGAATGAAATGGTATTTGACATCGATGTGCTTGGTTTTGGCATGGTATGTATCATTCTTGGTGAGATGGATAACACTTTGACTATCTGAAAACACAATGGTCTGACCTTGTGTAGCACCAAGCTCCGTAGCCAAACCTCGTAGCCATGTAGCTTCTTTGACACCCTCTGTTGCTGCAATATATTCCGCCTCAGTCGTTGATAATGTAGCGATAGACTGGAGCGTAGCTTTCCAACTGATAGCACAATTACAAAGAGTGAAAATATAACTGGATAATGAGCGACGTCTGTCAAGATCACCACCATAATCAGAATCTACAAAGCCCACGATGTCAGTAGACACAGAAGCATTTCGATTAAAAACCAAGCCCAAAGAAGAAGCACCCTTTAAGTACCGTAAAATCCATTTTACGGCGCTCCAATGTTCCTTACCAGGGTTGTGCATATATCGGCTTACAACACTCACTGCATAAGCCAAATCTGGTCTGGTGCATACCATAGCATACATAAGACTCCCAACTGCACTAGAGTATGGAACATTTTTCATATAAATCAAATCTGCATCTGTTTTAGGACATGAATCAGAAGACAACTTGAAATGTGCGCCAAGTGGGGTAGACACAGATTTACAGTTGGACATATTGAATCGATTAAGCATCTTCTCAATATACTTTTTCTGGGATAAATAAAGTTTACCGGCTTGACGATCCCTGTGTATCTCCATACCAAGAATCTTCTTGGCTGCACCTAGATCTTTCATCTCAAACTCATTGCTTAGTTGAGACTTCAACTTATTTACAAGAGACATGTCAGGAGAAGCAATGAGCATATCATTAACATAAAGCAATAAATAGATAAAAGACCCATTAGAATTTCTTTTGAAATAGACACAACTGTCATATTTGCTTCTTGAGAAGCCTTGTCTAGTCATAAAAGCATCAAAGCGCTTGTACCATTTCCTAGGTGCTTGTTTCAGCCCGTATAGAGATTTTTTCAAACGGCAAACACGGTGTTCTTTCCCAGGAACTTCAAACCCCTCGGGTTGATACATGTAAAGCTCCTCTTCAAGATCTTCATATAGAAATGCAGTTTTTACATCAAGTTGCTCTAATTCCAGGTCATATAAAGCAACTAAAGCAAGCAACATACATATAGAGGTATGACGTACAACTGGGGAGAAAATCTCATTAAAGTCAGTACCTTCACGTTGATCAAATCCTCGAACAACCAGTCTTGCCTTCCACCGTGCTTTCTCAACACCTGGGATGCTATCTTTCCTTTTATAGATCCACTTACAACTCAATGGGCGTTTACCTTTCGGTAAATCTACCAGCTCCCAAGTCTCATTTTTATGAAGGATTTCCATTTCCTCTTGCATAGCAACCAGCCACTTGGATGAGTTAGCACAAGAAATAGCTTCTGAAAAACTAGATGGATCACTTTCAACTTCCTGTGCAACAGAGAGAGCATAAGCAACTAAATGAGATTCATCATTATCATCATACCTAGAAGGTTTCCTGATTATCCTTCTAGGGCGATCCTGGGCAATAGAATGCTCTTGTTGTGGCTGAGCAGGAGGAGAAACTGTAGTAGATGCATTATCAGTAACATCATCATTGATGGGAGTAGCATTGTCATTGGTCTCTAATACAAACTCCACCTTTTGCCCAGTATTCTGCTCATCACCTGTACTGGGAGCAATAGTAGAATTTTTTCCAGAAGAGAATAATGATTGCTCATCAAAAGTGATATCTCGACTTAAAATAATTTTTCGAGAATCAGGAGACCAAAGACGATACCCCTTTGACTCAGAAGCATAACCAAGAAAAATGCATTTAATAGCTCTAGGGTTTAATTTACCCGTACTAGAATGAGCATAAGCTAGCAGGACATCCAAAGACTCTCAAGATAGAGTAATCAACAGGATTACCTGACCAAACTTCTTCCGGAATTTTAAAATCAAGAGATGAATGCGGAGATCTATTTACCAAATAGCATGCAGTGGAAACAGCCTCAGCCCAGAAATCACGCCGCTTCCACAACCCAGCATTAGAGAGCATACAACGTGCTCGCTCCAATAGAGTCCTGTTCATACGTTCCGCGACACCATTTTGCTGGGGTTTTCCTGGTAATGTCTTGTGTCTGGAAATTCCATTTGTTTCACAAAACTCGTTGAAGTCTGAATTGCAGAACTCCAAACCATTATCTGTTCTGAGCTTCTTGACCTTTTTCCCTGTCTGTGTTTCAACAAGAATTTTCCACCTTTTGAAAATAGAAAATGCTTGATTTTTGTGCTTCAAGAAATAAACCCAGACTTTACGTGAAAAATCATCAATAATTGACATAAAGTATCTACAACCTCCCAGAGATTCAACCTTTGTCGGTCCCCATAAATCTGAATGTATATATTCCAATACATCTTTGGTACGATGTGTAGCAGTAGAGAAACTAACTCTCTTTTGTTTCCCAAAAACACAATGCTCACAAAAAGGTAATTTACCTGTACCTGAATCTCCTAGGAGGCCTTTCTTGCTCAGGATATGCATGCCCTTCTCACTCATATGCCCCAGGCGCATATGCCATAGTTGAGTGAGATCAGTATGAACCACCGATGAGGATATTGCTACTGAACCTGTTACAGTACTGCCTTGCAACACGTACAAGCTTCCGGAGCGAGAGGCTTTCATGAGAACAAGAGAACCTTTGATGACTTTCAGAACTCCACCTTCAGCTATGTATTTGCACCCTAGGGATTCCAGAGTGCCCAAGGATATCAAGTTTCGTTTCAAATCGGGAATGTATCGAACATTGGTAAGCGTCCTGATTACATTATCATGAGTTCTGATCTGCACACTTCCAATTCCATCAACCACCGATGAGGATATTGCTACTGAACCTGTTACAGTACTGCCTTGCAACACGTACAAGCTTCCGGAGCGAGAGGCTTTCATGAGAACAAGAGAACCTTTGATGACTTTCAGAACTCCACCTTCAGCTATGTATTTGCACCCTAGGGATTCCAGAGTGCCCAAGGATATCAAGTTTCGTTTCAAATCGGGAATGTATCGAACATTGGTAAGCGTCCTGATTACATTATCATGAGTTCTGATCTGCACACTTCCAATTCCATCAACCTTGCATTGGGTGTCATTACCCATCAAGACAGTTCCACCATCAACTGGTTCGAGAGAGATAAACCAGTCTTTGTGAGGACACATATGGAATGTACAACCAGAGTCCAGGATCCACTCAGTTTTGCTCCGTTTGTCTTCACAGCTAACAGATAACAGAACGTCACCCTCTGAATCACTTGCAACAATACCAACTTCAGCAGATTTCTTTTCTCTCTCTTGTTTGTTCTTCAATTTGAAGCATTCTGACACTTCATGCCCATGCTTCTTGCAGTACTTGCAGGTTTTGTTGGACTTGCGTCCTTTGGACTTGGACCTTGGTTTTCTGCCGGTATTCTCGGTTTCAAGTGGACGCCCCCTAACCGCCAAGCCTTCACCTTTGTCTTCGGACTTAATTTCTAAGTCAAATTTCTCCTTGGACAAAAGATTAGACTTCACGTCTTCAAAGGTGAGGGTATCCACATTACCTGATGGTCCCGGATAGAGATAAAAGTCTAGAGGGGAGGGTGAATAGACTTTTAAAGCTTTTTCAGTTTTGAAACACTTTTCCCTCTAGATGAGTTGATCTATAATCTTTTGAGAGATTAATAGATGCACAGCGGAAGTCTTTAACCTCTTTATTATCAATATGAAACAGCTTTCAAGTTCTGGTGATGTTTGGACTTTAAACCTTGAGCAGTTGGCTTGGCAGTTGGCTGATGGCCAGATCACTGCTGAGGCAACTGCTGGGTTGGCAGTTGGTTGAGGGGCAGGGGACTGCTGAGGTAACTGCTTGAGAAACCAGATGACTCTTGGATAGTTTCTGTTCTGGCTTGTTAAGGAATTTGGAAAGACACGTATGGGTGGGCAGTGGACTCAGCAGGTGGGTGAAAACCAGGGTACTGCTGAGACACCTTCTGAGTTTTTGAAATCTTCTTTGTGGAAAGCAGTCTCAAGGAGAGTGAGTTATTAAGCAGTAGGATAAGCAGTAGGGTCAGTTAAGACTACTGCTTAGGATGCTGCTGACAAACTACAATCCTTCTGTGAGACGTGTTTGGTGTGTGTTTTGTATATGTGAATGCAAATCAACACACGATGTATCCTGGTTCAGAGGTGGTGTAATCCTCCTACATCCAGTCCCATTCTCTTTCAAATGGATTTCCACTAAAGTATTCAGCCCAATACAATTAGTGCCAATCTAGCCTTGACAACTCTGGCCTAGATTTGTTGGTCCCAGTTCAGCAGACTAACGATCAGCTAGATGAGCATCATCGATAGACAGAAGAGAAAGATTTCATATAATGATATAAGCTATGTCGAGAACAGTGAAACCTTCTTTCTGTAGTATCGAGAAGTAAATTTGGCAGCGTAAGGCTAATGTGTATTGATCGATTTATATCGGTACCTGTACACAAGGCGCATATTTATAGGCGCTGTACAGGTTACCGATTTAGGTAAACCTTGGAAGTTGGGCCAAGGCCTTTTTGGGCCTTATTCCCTTTACCTTATTTGCTACATAATAAATACTAATCTAATACCATAAATGGTATAACTAGTCTACTTTATTTAAACAAGACATTACAGACAAACTTGACCCACAATAAAAGTTCTAACAATCTCCCCCTTTGTGGTCAAGTGCCGTCTTGCTGGGTTTCTTCACTTCTGAGCTTTGTAATAGTTCTTTCTGAGATTAAGCGCATGCTCATAGTTTCTGAGTGAATTTCTTTTATCAAGTTGTTTCTGGATAGCCTGTAGAATTCTGTCTATTCTGTGTGCTTCCTTTAATTCGGCATCTGTCGCATCTGCATACTGTTGCTGTCTTTCTTTGAATGCTTCTCTGATCGGTTGCAGCTTTTCCTTCACAATCTTCAGGGTTCCGTCACAGTACTTGTTGATTTCATCAATGAATAGCATACGTTTCTCACCATTATGATTTAGATAGATAAGCGTGATTGGTCTATCAAAAATGTAATACTCAGGGAAGTCCTCAAGTTCTTGTCCATACAGCTTTGGTTTTGTGAGATTTGTCTTCGGCATGTTTGTTTCAAGCGCCATCTGAAGATCATGAGAAGCAAAGAATTTGATTTGTCTGAGCATAAAGCGCTTGAGTGCATCCAGCCCATTTTGTGTAGTTGTGTCACGAGTGCCCGGAATCTCTTGAAATGCAAGATACATCTGATATATGTCATCCATTTTTAGCATATAGAGATCATTTTCCTTGCACGTGAATTCTGTTCCGTCAGACCGTTGTAGATGGTAGACAGAGAGTTTGATGTCTTGGAAGTTTGTTTCACCCACGTTGAGAATAGCCCAGACTGGGTCTTTGGCAGTTTGAAGTTCGTGTTGCCAGACTTCTCTCTGTTGTCCCATATAGTGATGACTGAGTAGAAATAGTTGTCCGCCCTTGTTTTGTCCTCGTAGATGGTTAAGACCACAGATCTTCAGTTCATCCAATTCTCTGACCTTATCCTCTTTTCGCCAGATGTTTTCTCTGATTTCTTCTTGAAAGGGGGCGTTGATGTCGATCTTTTCCCAGGGCTTCTCATTTCTGGGCATTTGAGCCGCTGTTTGTCTAATGATTGACTCAAGCTCCTTGGGTGGTGTCTCGTAGTTTTCTCCCTCCTTGAGTTCGTTTCGATCAAGTAGAATCACGTCAGTAGCGCAGTTGACTAAGAGATCTCTGAGGTATGTTCTTCGCTGTGCTTCATCTACATCTGTCCAGAGTTCAGACCATTTGTTATGCACCAGCATTTCCTCAAGTTCATCGTGCATTTGATCATTGTAGTAGCTGGAGGAAGCCTGTTGCTGCTGTGGAGACACGTCTGGCGTAGCATCGGGATCCTGGTGAGACTTGCAGGGATCCTCAATTATCTCAACACGATGCTCTTGCGCAGAGACCAGACCTCTATACTTTGTTACATGCGGCCAATCCTCCCTTGGTTGAGACTGGGTGACTCCGGGATCCTCAGGATTGCCCGTTGACATCAGTTTCGAACTAGGTTCTAGCTGATGGCCTGAATAAGAAGATGTACTCGTGGTAGCATCATCAGGACTTCCATTCCGTCCTTGGTTAACATCTATAGGAGATGCACCTCGGGATGTTATGTCTAGCTCGACCATGCTAGAGAGAGTGGCTAGGGATTTATGGCTAGCTGAAGTAGTGGGTTGCTCATTGGTGGAGGTAGAGGGTTGGTTTGGCTTTGAGGGTTGGCTTGTAGAAGCAACATGCTCAAGTATCCGCTGGCGCTTGTTCTCCCCCTCATGAGAATCTGAATCATCAGGATCCTCATGTGAACGTTTAGCGCCACGGAGACTGTCACGGCAAGTGTTCTGTGTATCTAGAGCATGGAGAAGGGCTTTTTGAAGAGGGGTGAGGTTGCCTTCTTCCACGTCTAGTATACGGTCGTAGATCTCAGCTACAAGATCCTCGAAGGGTACAGTTGTTAGGTTGGGTTTGGTCGTTGTAGGGGAGAATACTAGTTCTGTATCCTGGGTTCCCCTTGATGTGGATGGTTGTTGGTTTTCTATGGCTAAGGGTTTGGAAACAGGTATGGGAATGGTTGGGGGCTGTGTTGTCTGGGGTTTGGATGGTATATTCTGAACAACTGGGGTACTTCCAGAGTCTTGTGCATTAGCGGTTATTGCTTCATGCACCCATGGCTTAATGGTAGACTCTAGAAAGCTATTCAGATATACGAGAATGTCTTCGGGGATAATGGCACCAGTTACAGGGTTTGTAACTGTTGTCACAGCATCAGTGAAGATAGCTGATGTGTGGCCTGCGTTCAATGATTGAGGCATTGTTGGCGTAGCAGGGCTTCCGACCATCATAGTTTGCACTCCGGTCGTTGCATTCAGGGTGAGTGCATCTGTATGTGCAGTGAATAGTGTAGGTGTCCTAGAAAAATGTGAAAATGTAGGAATGGTGACACCTAGACTCGATGTGATAGAACGGATGGGGGTAGTGGTCCGGGGCTGTTGACCACTAAGTCTCTCAGCAGATTCGGAAGGAATCAGTGAGGTCGGTGTAAGTTCCCCTTGAGTTATTGAAACCCCAGTCTGTTGGGAGACTGGAGAGTGGATGGGAGATGGCTGTGCATGCGCAGTTGAACCGGATGCTGCGACTTCTACCCGGGAACTGACAAGGTCAGCTCCTGCTCCTAGGGGCGTGGTTCGGTCTATAGTGACGAAGGTGTCACAGTCATCGTACAGTGCCAGCTCCTCCTCCACTGCACTCTTCTTTCTGAGCCTCTTCTTAGGCTGTGATGATGCATGCTTTTCATTGCGTTTCTTGGAGCGCTGCTCACTAATGATGATCCCTTTGAGTGGTCGGGGTGTGAGTGCAGCCTCAATATCTTCTGATGAGGAGTCGGAGTCTATCGGAATGGCCTGTTTACCAGCTCTCTTCCTGTTGCTGATCAGGACTCCCTCCATGTCATCATCATCATCTGCATCATCATCATCATCATCTCTTCGTTCATTCCCTTTGGCCATGCTATCGGAGGCCTCACCACCAGCCTTATTAGAAGGGGGCCCGGCTAGATGGTTCATCGGCAGTGTCCTCAGCATTAGGGTGGCCCTCAGCAGTCTGGGTCCTCTCGGAAGAGTTAGCAGACTGATCATCATTAGGCCGGGTTGCCACTGGTTTCTGTGGCGGGGCTCTCTTCTTCTTACCCTCACTCCCTCTCGGCTTGGTTCCCGGGGAAGATCCAGCTGGGTTTTGCTGAACCATAGGAACCGTTCTCTTCAACGACTCTTTGTAGTCAATGACTGCCTTATCCCTAGGATTTGCTAAGTCAAGCAGAGAGTCCGGGATAGGCAGTGCTTCAGCTTTGTTGCTGTCCCTCTGGAAGTATTTGAGCTTTGGGGCGGTGAAGTGCTTGTCCTCCTTACGCTTTGGCATTGTCGGGGTGGCCTCCATAATGTTGTGGATGATCAGCGCCAGCCACCGAGCGTAAGGGATTGTGTTGCCCTTATGATTCTCCTTCATCTTCACTTGATCCATTAGCTCTGTCCAGAAAAGCTGAGCCATATCGTACTGCTTGTCAAAGGCGATCCCGTGGAAGATTTGAAGTATTTGCTTGTTGCACTTGTCATGTCCGGCGTGCTTAGGAGATAGACACTTATTGACCAGGCCGAACAGACTCTTCCACGGGTGAGGCAGGTTGGAGATTGTAAAGTTTGACAGCAGGGGCAGTGGGCTGTCGTATCCAAGATCTTTCATCCCCTTGATCAGCTCTTCGTTTGAGGGGAGTGGTGCGTAGTGTTTGAGCACTGGGAGCTTCAGTGTCTCCCTGATTGTTGATGGTGTTAGCACCACCCGCACGTCATTCAGTTTGGTCATTATCTTCGACCTGTCCTTCTCTGAGGCTGTGTGCATCAGGCCCCAGAACTGTTGTAGATACACCATTGGTACTGGTTTGGCTTCGTTGAAACCAGTCCAAAGGTAGTGCCTCTGTAGGATGGAGAGAATGACTGGGTCCTGACATTTGAAGAGCTTCAGGTCCAATTGAAAGTTGTTGTCATATAGTGGGACCCAGTTCTCTTTAGGATACAGTTCATTGCCTGATTGTGCATTTCTGTCCGTTCCTGACATGATTGACTGAAAGAAATGGGTCAGCACAATTGTTCGTTTGAAAATTTTATTTTTGTTCTGTTTTTGCAATTTTTCAGATCAGGTGTGTACAGGTGGGACATCGAAATTATTCTAAGTGTAAACCACGAGAACCAGCTTCTCGAGGTTTGAGTATCGAGAAGTAGGTTCTCGATGTTTAAATACCGAGAAGCTCTTCTCGATACTCAAATATCGAGAACTTGGTTCTCGAGATGAAAGTATCGAAAAGTCCTTCTCGAGACTTAAGCTGCGAGAACCCTTTCTCGATGTTGAATATCGAGAAACTCTTCTCGGTATTTCAAACTTCGAGAAATAGGTTCTCGGTATTAAACATCGAAAAGACCTTTTCGAGGTTTAATATCGAGAAACCGAACTTCGAGTTTTGAAATATCGAGAAGGTAATCTCGAGTTCTAATCATCGAGAAATTGGATTCTTCGAGTTTTCACTCAGATAGATGTCGAGAACCGCCTGCAAGAACACACAATACATAATGATAATATCCATATTTAAAACTTTTCGTATTCAAGTTTCCAAGTTCGAAAAAAACAGTTCTCGAGATCCAACTCCGAGAGAAACTTTCTCGAGTGAGATTCGAGAACTCGTTTTGAAATGCGAAAATCATTTGTATCGATGTTGTTGATGATCAAAAACCTTGATTTCTACCTTAAGATTGATTCGAGAGGATTGCGAGAAAAGGATTTAAACTTCGAGAAAGCTTATGCGAGAAAGTGAATAATGCGAAAAGAAGTTCTCGAAGTCAGCTTTTATATGCGAGAAATTGGGTTTGGGCCTTGCGAGAAAATGTCTGGGCCCATATGTTGAGTTGGGTCCAGTTCAGTTTTAAACAGATTTGGGCCCCTATTTTATTTTTGGTACAGAACTCCCCCTCGAATTGTGCATAAAAAATGAAAAACACACACACCCACTCTTTTTCTGACTTTTCTGATTTTCTCACTCACACACACACACACACTCTCTTTCTGATTTTCTGATTTTCTTAATTTCTCCCCCTCAAAGTATTCCTCTCTCTTTGTTTATTTTCTCCCTTTTCTCCCCCTCAACACATGCAACGCACACCACGCACACTCACACATTTTATTCAGACCATGGAGATAACACAATTACATAGGATCGAGATTCAACATGCCTAACTTAGATACTAGGAACTGGAATCTCTTGTCATCCAGTGCCTTAGTAAATATGTCAGCCAGTTGAAGCTCAGTGCTTACAAAGTACAGATCAACATCTCCTTTCTCCACATGGTCCTTGATGAAGTGATAGCGCAAATCGATGTGCTTGGTGCGCGAGTGGTGAACGAGGTTGCTGGTTATGGCGATTGCACTCTGGGAGTCACTGTAGATGGGAATATGGTTGAATAGGAAGCCATAGTCTCTGAGTTGTGTCCTCATCCATAGGATTTGTGAACAGCAACTAGCAGCCGCAACGTATTCTGCCTCGGCTGTAGAAGTTGACACGCAGTTCTGCTTCTTGGAGGACCAACAGACTAGCTTCTCTCCCAGAAATTGAGCACCACCGGATGTACTTTTTCGATCTAACTTGCAACCTGCAAAATCAGCATCTGAGTAACCAACAAGGTCAAAACCCGTGTCCTTGGGATACCAAAGTCCCAGGTTGACTGTTCCTTTCAGGTATCTCAGGATTCTCTTTACTGCATTCAGATGTGATTCCTTTGGATTTGCTTGAAAGCGAGCGCACAGACAAGTTGCAAAGACAATATCCGGTCTACTAGATGTCAGGTACAGCAAGGAACCGATGATAGCCCGATAGTTGGTAGCATCGACTGAAGTCCCAGAAGGGTCAGAGTCGAGCTTTTGTGAGGGAGACATGGGGGTTTTCATGGTTGACTTGCTGTCCATCTTGAATCTCTTGAGCATTTCATGGATGTATTTTGACTGGCTGATGAAAATTCCGTCTGGCATTTGCTTGATCTGTGGCCCTAGAAAGAAGTTCAACTCTCCCATCATACTCATTTCAAACTCAGTGTGCATCAAGTTGCTGAATTCTTCGCAGAAGTTCGGATTGGACGAGGCGAATATGATGTCATCTACATAGATTTGTATCAACATGATGTCACTGTTCTCTCGCTTGATGAAAAGAGTTGGATCTATCTTTCCCTTCGAGTAGCCTGAGTGTACAAGAAAATCAGATAGTGCATCATACCAGGCTCTCGGTGCCTGTTTTAGTCCATACAGAGCTTTCTTCAGCTTGTAGACATAGTGTGGGCGTTCAGGGTCAACAAAGCCTTCTGGTTGTGCCACGTAAACTTCTTCTTTCAGTTCTCCATTCAGAAACGCAGTCTTTACATCCATTTGATAGATGGTGAAACTCTTATGAGCAGCATAGGCAAGGAACAACCTTATTGCTTCAATTCTGGCCACTGGTGCAAAGGTTTCATCATAGTCAATTCCTTCTTGTTGGTTGTACCCTTTTGCAACCAGTCGGGCTTTGTTCCTTATAATCACACCGTCTTCATCTTTCTTGTTCTTGAAGACCCACTTGGTGCCAATTATTGTTTTCTTTGGGGGTCTTGGTACCAGGGTCCATACATCCAATCTTTCAAACTGATTGATCTCCTCCTGCATTGCTATCACCCAATCTGGATCTGTTAGAGCTTCAGAAACTTTGGTTGGTTCAGATTGGCTGATGAAGCAAGAGAAGAGACATTCATTTGCTGTGGCTGTTCTTGTACAAACTCCACGACTTGGATCTCCAATAATTTGTTCTGCAGGATGTGCTTTCGTCCATTTCCGCTCATGAGTTAGAGGGATTGGAGTTATGATGGGGTGATCCGGGTCCTCAAAAGTAGTAGATGTGGTTTGTTGAGGAGTGGAGTGCACAGGGGTCGATTCAGATTCTGTGTCTGCTTGAGCTGGTATTTCTGAAACTTGTGCTGGTGAAGTTGCTTGTGTTGCTGCCGTGCCATGATCCTCAGTATTTTCGTGATCTGATGTATGAGGTGAGTCAGCTTCTTCCTCACTGAGGTCAGGCATGAATGGTGGTTGAGCAGCTTCTGTTGGTAATTGTTGGTTGGCAGTGCGTGCATTTTCATAGAAATGTTCAAAGAGAGAGTCGAGAATTGCACTATCAGCCGTTGTTTGCTTTGTTGCTTCAGCTCCATCAGGTTGCTTCCTTTGAGCAGAGAGTGTGTTTTCTATCAAGAAATGTTCAGAAGCAAAGTCAGCCATTTCATAGAATGCAACATTGACACTCTCAATGACTGTTCTGCGATCACGTAGATAGACCCGATACGCCTTTGATTGCGTGGAGTATCCAATGAATACTCCTTCGATGGCTTTCGGATCCATCTTGCTTCTTTCATTTCTGTCATTTAGAACAAAGCACTTGCAGCCAAACACTCTGAAGAATGAGATGTCAGGTGTTCTGTTGAAGAGTATTTCATAGGGGGTCTTGTTGAAGCGCTTGTGAATTGATGTTCTGTTCTGAGTAAAACACGCTGTGTTGATTGCTTCAGCCCACATGAAATGGGGAAGCTTTGACTGAATAAGCATGGTGCGTGCTGCTTCAACAAGAGTTCTATTCTTTCTTTCAACGACCCCGTTTTGTTGTGGTGTTTTTGCTGCAGAGAATTGCTGTGTGATACCCTGAGTTTCATAGAACTCAGCAAGAGACTGGTTCTTGAACTCGGTACCATTATCTGTTCTGATGATCTCCACACTCTTTTGTAGAAAATTTTGGATTGTCCTGATGAAGGTTATGATGGTTGCAGCGGTTTCATCCTTTGTCCTCAGAAATTTGGTCCATGTGTACCGAGAGAAGTCATCCACAATGACCAGTGTATATTTGCGTCCATTGATGCTTTGGACTCTCATTGGTCCACACAGATCCATGTGTATTAGTTGAAGCAGTCGTGAGGAGGATGGAACAGATTTTAACTTGTGAGAGCTCCTTTTCATCTTGCCTAGTCTGCAGGCATCACAATGAGTGTCAGCGGAAGTCTTCAAAGGAGGCAGCCCTTTCACAAGTTTCTTGGAGGATAGAGTTGTGAGGTATTTGAAGTTAAGATGTGAGAGGCGTCTATGCCATAGACTGTTTTGTTCAGAGGAAGCTTTGGACAGCAGGCAGATGGAAGAAGGTAATTGTACGCTCTTCAGATCAATGGTGTACAGGTTGGAAGTTCTCGTGCAGGTCAATAACACCTTCCCAAACCTGTCCAGCACACAACATTGTCTGGCTATGAACTTCACTTCCATGCCACTATCGCAGAACTGTCCAATGCTTAGCAAATTATGCTTCAGTCCTTTCACATATGACACAGCTTTGATGGTGACACTTGCACAGATGACATCCCCATATCCTAGGATTGGAGAAGCCGCGTTGTTTCCAAATCTCACATTTCCTCCGTAGCATTTGGTGTAGTTGCTCAACAGTTCTTTTATTCCGGTCATGTGGGTTGAGCAGCCTGAATCTAAGTGCCACACATGACCGTCCTGCAAAACAGATTAAGGACTTTTAGGTACCCACCGCAGGATGGGTCCTTCCTTATCAATTGAGAATATCTTTTTGAATTTTTCTTTCAGCTGTGATCCACGGTCAACAGCCTTTTCAGATAATGTTCTTTGTTTTTCAAGTTCAGTTTTTGGTATCCATTTTTGTTTGATTTTAGGAGCGGAGGAGACAGAGTTATTGTTTCTATGTGTGAATGGCTGGTTCGTGAGATAAGGTTTGAAAATTTCTTCTTTAGAGAGACGTTGTAAATGTTTCTTCGAATGAACTCTAAGAGGATATCTTAAATTTGGAAGATTATAGGTACCCTCTACAGTTCTATTCTCAGACTGTTTTCTTTGTTTGCGCTCTCCTTTTTCTTTCTCACGTACAGCATTTACATCATGATCAGAACCAAAAGTATCATTGCAAGGATTCACAAACCCAGAAGTGAACAACTTTTCATTGATAATGAAAGTATCAGATTTAAACTTAGAATGATTCAGCTTGGGACACAAGACTGAACTGGAACTACATGACTGTGACATAGAGCTAGATCTACGCTTATTTGAATAGAAAACAGCATTTGAACACGACTTTTTATTCTCAGAAAACATCTTCTTCTTTCCTTCAGCTATCTCAGCTCTCTTTAACTTCCACTCTCTTCTCCTCTCCACTCTCCGACTTACTTCATTTCTTGTTTTCAAAGGAGAGTTGGAGTGAGTGGGTGTCCTTTTGAAAAGGTTAGTTTTGTTCAGAATTGGTTGAGATGTATCAGTATCGCTAGATGATTGGGAAGTTGTGCCAGGTTGGGAACTTTCTTTTAAAATGGTCAGTTCTCTCAACAACCTCTCCCTCTCACTTTCGAATTCTTTTCTCTCTTCTTCAAAACTTTTTCTTTGATTTTCTAAAGAGATGTGTAAGTTTTCAAATTTCCTGATTAGTGGAGGGATGTAGGGTTCTTCTCCATTTGAACCTGAGGTTGAAGGGGTTTCAGGTTCTGACACAACTTCCTTCTCAGAAGGATAGAGATTCACACTCTCGTCAGTTGACAAAACAGGTTCAGCGTTTTCATAGCTTTTGTTCAGGGAATCATAACTGAAAGGAATTTCGGCTTTTGAAGGATTTGACCGCTTTACCTCTTCTTCTTCTGCGGTTTCCTTTCCGTAGGTAAAAGCCATCAACTTGGTCAATCCTAACCCCATGTACTTTATGTTGTAAAGTTGGAGACAGTCAATCTTTTTCAGATTGTTGGGGTTAGTAAATCCAAGACCTTCCTTTGAGTTATAAAACCGAGTGTCCCTGTTTTGGTTTAAGAAGATTGTTTGTTCAGTTTGTCCTCTTTTGACCAGCAGGTCTTCTAATTCTTTGATTTTTGTGTAAAGAGCACATCTTTGTTTGCGTAGAAAATCATTTTCTGCTTTCGCAACATTTCGTTCGAGTTCTGTGTCACTGATCTTCTTAGTTAGTTCAGTTAATTTTTGTGTAAGCTTCTCTGCTTCTAAATTTTGTTTCTGAACTCTTTCTTTCTCATTTTCTAGTTGCAACTTCAGAGAGTGACTCTTATCTAGAGTGTCAAGTGCAACTTTGTAGTTATGATCTAACCTGCCCTTTAACTCCTTTATGGTGTTATCCTTTTCTTGTGAGGAATGAACTTTGCAAGTACAGGAGCAAGAAGGTTCAGAAGTACTTACAGTGGTGTTTGAGCTTGAACTTTGACCTCTTCCGGGGGTCGCAGCATCACCCTTGTCTTTTCCTTCTTCTACAAACGCCATCAGGGCCAGATTCTCTTCTTCTTCATCATCGGAACTCTCCTCCTGCCATGGATCATTCTCAGTAGGAGTTGCAGCACTATCATCATCTTGTTTGGCCATGAACATCTTCTGCTTGTTCCACAGCATCTTTTGCTTGTAATAGTTGAAGTCCCTCTTCTTTGGTAAGCGACAGTCCTTGATAACATGTCCAGCTTTTCCACAGTTAAAGCATTTGAGGGGGTCTTCGGCTGCAACTACTCTACTAGAAGAGTTTTGATCATTGGTTTTTGTTTTGTAGTTGGCTGAGGAGGTTCGGAGCTTGTTTGATGAACTTCCTTTCTTGGCAAACCTTTTGTTGAACTGATTGGTAAGTAGTGCCATCTTCTTCTGTAGATCGGCCAGCTCGGATTCAACATCCATTTCTTCTTCACTCTCTTCTTCTTCTGACTCTATCTTGACTGCCTTCTTCTTCTTCGGACCCTTAGATGAACTCTTTGATTTAGCTTCAATCATTAGTGCTAGAGGATTAGCGGAGAAGCTTCCTTCCATCTCAGCAGTGTCATTAACAAACTGCTGCAGATGTTCATGGACAGTGCAGAGATCAAGTTCATCCAAGTCTAGGTGCTGTCGTAGATTCTTGACAGTTCTTCTCCATTCTGGCGGCAGGCTCGACAAGAAACGTATGTTCATTTCCATATTAGATTTGACAACTTTGATCTTCCTCATCTCATTGATCAGTTGTACGAATCTGTTATACGTCTCATGGAGCGCCTCACCAGGTAGGGCTTTAAAAGCGTCATAGGCGGTCAAGATGTTCGCTTTCTTTGTCTTCAAACCAAGATCAGTTCCAATCATTAACTTCTTCACCTCATCCCACATTTCCTTTGTTGTCTCCATGCTGTCTATCAGAATGTAGATATCATTGGGGATAGCCTGCAGCAGGTAAGTTTTTGCCATGAGATCAGCTTTGATTCTCAACTTGTCAGCCTCAGTGTATTCGCCTTTTGTCTTCAATCTTTTCACATAGTTGACAGGGGGGTTGTTTACATCTGAGGTATCTACTTCAGTATAGATCTCAGCAGGACCTTGTGTAAGTGATTCAAGCATGGCAGATGAATTGTCTTTCCCTTCCAGAAAGTTCAAGAATCTTGTCTTCCACATCTGATATTCTCCTTTTCTGAGGATGGGTGGTCTGTTGTCATTTCCAAGTGCTAATGCTTCCATCTTTGCTGATTGAGCCTTAACAGATCGGTCGAGTGTTTTGATCAGAAAAAAAATTTAAGATGCAGAATGTCGAAAACCTAATTCAAGAAAAAATTCGAAAACTAGGGTTCGAGAAGTTCTATCGAGAACCAGTTTTCGATAGTGAATATCGAGAAACTGTTTATCGAGAAGCAGGATTCGAGAAGCTGTATCGAGAACTTCAGTATCGAGAAGCTAAGTTCGAGAACTTAGTTTCGAGAACTGAGTGTCGAGAAGCTGTATCGAGAACCTGCAATTCGAAAAAACAGAGTTTTAGATATTTAGTATCGAAAACTGAGTGTCGAGAAAGCAATCTCGAGAACTCAGTTCGAGAACTTGTATCGAGAACGTAGTATCGAAATCCTGCAAATCAAAATTTCAGATTAAAACAGTTAAAACAACTTTTCTGTGAAGTTTTCGATCTCGAGAGTCTTCCTGTATAGTTATCGTCCTGAAAAACCTGCTTAAATGTCGAGAACCCTGCTTTTCGAACTCATACTATCGAGAAATCAAAAATACCGAATCTACTGAAATCGAAAAGTAAGATATACCCTTGGTTCGTTTCTGAATGGCGAATCCAATGATATAACTTTTACAGTTTATCGATCAGAAACAAGATTACAGTGATTACAAAGAAATATATCGAAAAGTATGAAAACAGTGAAACTTCGAAAACTTTTCTTCTACGATCACACTCGAGCAGGCTCTGATACCAGTTGTTGGTCCCAGTTCAGCAGACTAACGATCAGCTAGATGAGCATCATCGATAGACAGAAGAGAAAGATTTCATATAATGATATAAGCTATGTCGAGAACAGTGAAACCTTCTTTCTGTAGTATCGAGAAGTAAATTTGGCAGCGTAAGGCTAATGTGTATTGATCGATTTATATCGGTACCTGTACACAAGGCGCATATTTATAGGCGCTGTACAGGTTACCGATTTAGGTAAACCTTGGAAGTTGGGCCAAGGCCTTTTTGGGCCTTATTCCCTTTACCTTATTTGCTACATAATAAATACTAATCTAATACCATAAATGGTATAACTAGTCTACTTTATTTAAACAAGACATTACAGACAAACTTGACCCACAATAAAAGTTCTAACAAGATTGAAGGCGTTTCACGAGGAGTATCACACCACTCCAAGTTACTCAAACCTTAAGACTTTTCTCAGTTGATCCAGTGGGGATCAAAAGGTATTCTATCTATCTAACCACACAATAGGATCCGAACAACTGTTCTCCTAAGTGTTTACAACAATTTGTTTTCAAGAAAATTTCTAACCTCCAACTAGAAACTAAGCTCTAAAGGTATAATCGTGTATGATCTAATCTAAGAGCTTAGTGAAGCATGAGTCTAAGCAGAGAGCAAAGTTTAACGTGCACTTTCTCTTTTGCTAGATATCTCTTGAATGTTTGAAGTGTTCACTCTACTTAGATAACTCAAAAACTTGATTTTAGTACTCATGCTTCTGCCTACTTTTATAGGCCTTTTGAGCCGATCAATCTCCTCCGTTGGTTGAGAGGAGTTGATCGTAGTCGCTGAAAGAGTTGTACTCTTTGTCTTCGTGTGTTGGAGCAAGATAAGGAGATAATCCTTGCCGATCAGTTCTTCTCCGAGAGATCACTTCTTGTGTAGCATCATCATCTTCTGGGACCCATGTACAATTCTTGCATTAAATGCATTTTAGCCTTACGCCTTTGTTATACGGCTTATCCCTGCATGCCACTGTGCACCAAGTAAATTTTTTTTACTGGAAGGATCTTTTGTATATTCGGGTAAAAACAATTACCCTAGTGAATTTCTTATTTTCCAGCAAAAATTTATTTGGAGCATTTGTTCAATACTTCCCACTTCTTAGTTTTATTTGTGTATTAAATAAAGTTATACTGGTAGGATTTGAATATCCTTTTTAAGGTAACAAAAATTACCTTTTTGTATTTTAAGTTTCCAGTATACTTTATTTGACACATTTTATTAGTCATGACTTATTAGGTGGCGGAGGTGTTCATTTATTGGTATAGTGGCATCATCAAAATCTATCAACGTTGAGTACTAACATTACCATATAGCATTATTTCTTTGAAATGTTTATATGATACAGGAAGAGATACCAGCAAGAGAACAGCACGGTTCTCATCATCAATTTTGAAATCAATATTCTCCAAGTCCAAAAGAATCGCATTGAACTTATCTAGGTGAGACTTAATGGGAGTACCTTCTGCCATACGGATGGTGTAAAGTTGCTCCTTTAAGCGTAGCTTGTTTGCTAGAGATTTAATCATATAGAGTGATTCCAACTTTGACCACAATCCCGATGTCGTCGTCTCACCGACCACCTCGCGCAAAACCTCGCTAGATAAGCACAATTGAATGGTCGAGAGTGCTTTTTCATCCAAATCATCCCACTGCTCATCAGTCATTGTAGCAGGTTTCTTTGATTTCCCAGCTAATGCTTTGTTTAAACCATTCTGGGTGAGAACGGCTTTCATCTGGACCCTCCAGATAGAAAAGCTAATTTTCCCGTCAAACCTCTCGATGTCGAACTTGCTGAACGTCGACATATCTGGAAGTAATTCTCAATTAAGACAGCTCTGATACCAATTGTTAGGTATTTAGCTGATTAAAGCGGAAGCCAATAACAGAGAATTGAGAATTACAGAGAAGTTTAAAGCTAATAAAAGGGAAATATGTAAGTTGCAGGGAAGAGATAATACTGTATTGATGAGTAATGTTTTTTTTCTATACAAGGCATTAAATTGCAGAGCCTATTTATACAAGCAAACGAAGAGATAAAACTGAAAATACATGGCATAGCAAAAAAATAGCAGTAATGGGTAGAGACCATTACGGAAGTGCAGGTGAGTGGAGTTGAAAAAGTCCTAACTACTTTTGGGCCACTTATTATTTTAACATTATTATGTGTCAATTCAGTTTTTGATAGACAACTTTGAAGTTTGAACCACAAAATTCTTGTGTCACTTGGGATTCAGGAATGAATCAGCGTCAGTGGTTATATTTTCTCAGCTTTATTTGCAAAGTATGGCTTAAATGCAGTACTACTATTTCTGTTAGCCCACATGAATTGAACAATTCTCATCATGGCCACATCACCCACATGTTGCTCTTATCTGATGGATTATTTTAGTTAAGATTAATTGAATTTGATCACATTATTACAGCCACTATACTAACTAAGATCATTTTAATCTTGTTTTTTGGAATGAAGGGGTGGGAAATACACAGAAGAAGATGCTAGAGAAGTTTTGGTTCAAATTTTAAGAATTGTATCTTGCTCTCATCTGCAAGGAGTTGTTCAGCGTAATCTAAAGCCTGAGGTATACACCCTCATCTGTCTCTTTTGGGACTTTTAGACCCCGTTTGGCAGCATATTCATTATAGTGACCATTATGGATTACAAGAGCATTCCTAAAAAAGTTATGAGTTACTAAAGAAAGAGGTAAAAGTGCACACAAGTTGATGGATGTAAGATTCAAGTAGATCGAAGATAATGAGAAGGAGACATCAAGGTTGAGAAGTCAATTACATCATCAAGCTTCAAAGTGGAGAATGTCATACTAGTAGCATTTATGAGTACTAAATGAAAGCATTTGTAATATCTACATTTAGCTTAATGTTGTAAGTTATTTAGCTAGTCATTTTGTAATATGTACGCATAGGAATGTTAAGTTTTAATTTGAGTTTAGTTTTGGCATAAAGTACCATTTTCTAGCATTGAATATATTTGTTAATATTTAGATTTCCAGTGTATCCTTTCTTATTGTCAAATCAACATTGTCATTAAAAATGACTCATCGATCACCTTACATATTTGAATGGTGACAAATATATTTAATGACGAATGTGCATAAAAGTTGTAATTAAAGTAAAGTAATTCTAATTAATGACGAATGTGCATAAATATGACAAAATATAAGTAATTTAATGATGACAATTCTTTTTTATCGTCACAAGTCAAAAACTCAAAATTCGATCAAGGATTGTCACTATATGCTATGCTTTGTTGACAATTTAAGATTTTGTCATTTATTGTGTGAATTATTGGTGACAAAATGCATATTTAGATAACAAAAAAAAAAATCGATATAAGCGTGACAAAATTGGCGTCACAAAAAGTGATTAGTAATGGTGACGAAGTGCTAAAACGTCATTAAATGATATTTATTTGGTGACAAAATCAAAAATTTGTCACCTAGACCTAATACCACGGAGCTGCGGTGACGATCACTGTGACGCTCAAAATTCGTCACATAAAAGTTTTAGTGACAAAAACTGAATTTTATATGACGAAAAAAATTGTCACATTATGTCAAGATTCTTGTAGTGAATATAAATGTTAATATCGCACACTCTTGATTTCGTGATTGCGTACGATTTCTTGCGTGCTGTTTGCTCTTCCTAGTGCATCACACTCTAACTTCGGGGGTGGTGGGGGAAGTTACTCCATTGGATTTCCCTTAATAAAGGTTTTTAATGAGGCACCTCCCTGAGACCCTGACATGGACAAGGGCAGAGATCTTTCGGTCGAGGAGAAGGGCAACAAACACATTTGCTGACTACTATATTTCTTTGTACTCCCCCCCCCCCCCCCCCCCCCCCCCCCCCGATCTGCCGATTATTGGGCCCGAAAAACGGTTTGGATACGCTAGTAAACAGTATTTTAGGTTAGGATACTGGATACCCCGTTTAGAGTTTATTGGCACATTTATCCACCCGGCCAAAAAATGATTAATCTTTGATTCTTTGTTAGTCTTGGGGGCGTGTTGAAGGATTTATTATTTCTGTTAAGATCTGGGGTTTCATACATATTTGACATTTAACGTACTCTAATGTTTTCAACATTTTAAACATTTTTGTTATTGAAATTTAACATATTAGTCAATGCAAAAAAGTGCAGCTAATACGTAGGCTAGCTCCTCATTTCAACGTTGCTCTCTCCCTCCCGACATTTAGAAGAAAAATTTTAAAGTACACACTTTTTTTGTGTACACACTTTTACACATATCTTTGTAGGCTTTTTTGTCTGTACAGACAAAAAAAAGCCTACATAGACATGTGTAAAATTATGTACACCAAAAAGTGTGTACCCCAAGTTCAACTCAATTAAGAAACCGAGTAAAAAATACGGAATACATATTTTAATGTTATATCTGTTAAGACACGGGGTTCCATCCTAAAAGGTCAACCTGATAGGAGGAGTAGCCCATGTGTTAATATAGCACTTTATTCATCCAAATGTTTCCGGTGTGGGACATTTAACACCCCTCCTCACGACCAGACACCTCGTCTGGATCGTGCAATCATTCATTTTTTTTTTCATCGGTCCGTTTTTTTTCATCCGGCCGTTATCGCCGTTTTTTATAATCGTGTTATCACGATTCATAAGGGGCCCCACACCATGGATCAATTTGGCTCTGATACCATGTTAAGACACGGGGTTCCATCCTAAAAGGTCAACCTGATAGGAGGAGTAGCCCATGTGTTAATATAGCACTTTATTCATCCAAATGTTTCCGGTGTGGGACATTTAACAATATCTTAATCTATTAGATCCATATTTTATTGTTATATCTTAACCGATCAAGTGTGTAGTGATCATTAATATGAATTCATCCATGCTAAAAGTCTTGGATAAACCAAAGTATCAGCTATAAGTAATCATGTATCAGGAGAAACTCCGTATTTATTTAATTATTGTAATCACAATGGGGATGTTAATTAGTACTCCCTCCGTCCCAATTTGTAAGATACATTACGGTTTACGATGTTTGACTGACGATAAAGCAAATTGATCCCTGTCAACACTCAAATTATTTTTAGAAAATAAAATTTACATATTCAGAAACTACATTAAAACCGCTACAAAACCTGAAAAAAATAATTCAAATTTCATAAACTTTTGATATATAAAATACAAGATTAAAAGTGATTTGTGTTGACCAAGTAAATAGTAAATGTATCATACAATTTGGGACTGAGGGAGTAACTACTAAGTACGTCATTATCTGATGATTATTCCTATCTAGCTTACCTAATTATATTAAATAATACTCCCTCCGTCCCAAAATGGTTGGCCACTATTGACTTGCACGTGGATTAATAAAGTAAAAATTGTGTGGTTAAAATTTGTGTAGAGGAGAGAGAATTAACTTTAGCCACATATTGCTTACTTTAAATGGAAATGGCCAACCTTTTTGGGACGGCCAAAAAAGGAAATTTGGCCAATCATTTCGGGACGGAGGGAGTACATTTTGAAAGCTGAAGGTTTACAAAGCTTAGCAGGAAGTCAAAAAGTGCATATACCTTAGCTTGCCCGTCATTATCACTGGCTGTCTAGTTTTTACCCAGCTGCTTTCCGTACTTTGATCAACTCGTTTTAGAGCGATCAAAAGATGGGTTCCTTACTTTTGTTCTACTTACCATTTTTTCCATTAATATAAAGGGGTGTTTTGTTAGGAGTCTGCCATTTTTTGGTTGATTTGACTGTATTTAACCTTTTGACTCGATTAATCACCTAATTAGAGTGTTTGGTTAAGTGGTTTTTTGCATTAGCTTTTTGCTCATGGCCGTCCACAGGACCACAACTTTACTATATTACCCTCTTTTACGGTATCAACCTTCTTCCGCAAGAGATAAGAGAATCTTCTCCCAACCTATATTCTCCGAACTCCGTATATACTAACTTCCGCCAAAAAGTAAAAAAAAAAATATGTTTTAACACAAAGTGTTTCTTCTCCCAACCTAACTATATACTAACTTCCGCCGAAAAGTAAAAAAAGAAAATATATGTTTTAACACAAAGTGTTTCTTGTCAAATGACTCAAATCGTTAACGTACAATACTAAAGTAAAAATTATGTTGTCGAGATTTGTCGAGCAGAATACCTGGCTACCTCAATGGCACTACACTTTCTGTCTCTCTGGCATCTTCAACGTGTTAGATTATTGGACTTATACTACATATAATATTCACAATATATTATTTATTTGGCTTAATTATATGTTATATGCTATCTTAATTTAGGCCCAAAAAATTAGTGCTCCTATGGATATTAATTTAAGTGGGCTAATGAGTTATCTAATAAGGTATAGGACCCAATCGTGTAGAAACCCATGGGCTTAACGTAATTAATGATGGGCTGATTAAGGTTAAGCATTCTCTATAAATAGAGGGGTTATGGTCTCTAGTTGAACACGTCATTCTGTCTTTCTGCATGACTGCATCCCATCGCTAGAGAGATAATTCCCAAGGGTGTATATCAACTAGAATACGCAAACCCTAGCCTCCATCTCCCGAATCTCTAAAGATCATCTGCAATGGAGTCAGGTACGCTTCCGCTCAATTAATTCTCTAGATAATTCCAATATGAAGATTAAAATATTATCGGATGTATTCCAACACAACGGCCCAATATTGCTATTATATGATGCCATCACTGACAGTCGGTCTATAGCTGGGTTTTGGTCATCACTCATGACTCATCAGACAATAGCAATAGTGGTAGATGTATTAATTCTACACAACGGTTCACAGTTCACAGAATCACAACCATTACTAGTCTTGTTTGACAAAACTTAACAATCTTCATTTGCCTCTTAATACGGAGTATGGATCAGCTACTTTTGAATGAAATATTGTCACGAACTGTAAAATGTGAAATGTAAAATCCAATTTGAATAAAAACGTTAAGTACAAACGAAAATTTTAATTTTTCTTTTTTTAATTTTCCTAAATATTACTGAAATAAAGTTTATGCACAAAAAATGATTGATCATCACATGCGCGTGTTGACTGAGTGTAAAATTTATCATTAATCATACGTAGTAGTAAATATTATTTTTGTTAAGATCACTGATTTTTTTTTAATTTATTTGTTTACTGATCATTTTTTATTTGTTTTTGTTAATTGTATTATTTTATCCATCACCATAAAAGTCTAACTTTTGTTGTTGTCCGTATTATCATTATTTTCGTCTCCATTTTTTAAGTTGGGATGTTCATCGTTTAATCTTTTATTGTTATGAATCTTGAGACGAATTTATGAATCTTGTTCATCTTATAATCTTTTTTATTAGTTGACTAAAGTGTGAACCATTTCACTATCACTGGTTTTTTCGACTTCAAAATTTTGCCCAGGTTGTGAATCCGTCAATTTTTTAGCAAGCTTGCAAAAAAATCGGAAATCCGACATTTTCCGTGAAACAACTCAAGTGATGATTACATATTTACATGAAGGATTGATTTAGGAAAAAGTTGGTGTAATATACTTGTGAACTAGAACATTTTGTGATCGATAGGCGGCATATAATCAAGAAGGAAATTACATATATAATGAGTTCAAAATTCAAATACAAGAATATTTGTTCAAATTGAAATGAGATCAAAAAATGAAACACGGATAAAATAAGAGATTAACACGTATAATCTCGATCTCATTATATAATGAGTTAAAATTGCTCACGTATAAAATTTAGTCTTATTGAAAAATAAAACAACAAAACCTTCTAAAATAAGAATAAATGGGTTTCATTTTGAATATAAATACTTACATTCATAATTTAGAAACCAATATACTATACGTGTTGTACTATTATTTAGTAAATTTACTCCAAAAAAAACTGTTGAATAACTTATTAGGAATGTTTGGCAAATGACTTGAGCCATTTTTTGGCTTTTTGGACTAACAGTGACTATATGCATGTTTGATAGCTAGGCATAAGTATTTATTTTCTAAAGAGTTTTTATCAAAATAAAAGATCTTTTTTTTTGAGAAACTACATTGAATAACATTTTAGAAAAGTCTATAATGTTTTAACATTAATTAGTCTCAACACCTAACATATCAAACAAAACTAAACAAAGAGTCAAGTTTTTATTGAACAATTGTCACATTTTTCATAGATCTTTTCAGTCACTAAAGCTAAAAGTTACTAAAAAAAACTCACACAAGTATCTCTACAACTACTTGTGCCAAACACACCCTACATCAACCAAATATACATGAGCATCTACATTGTAGTCAATAATTCCATATGTTAAAAGTGGAATATATCACGTTGCTGAATGAATTTTTTATGAATTCTATACTGTTGTTAACATTTGCCATTTTTTTATTTCAGTTTCTTAAGACTTCATTCAATTGCTTTTAGGACATGGTTATGATGAAATGCAGAATTGTCCCATGAACACAGAGCAAAGTAGAATGTATTGTGGGCTAACTTGATCACCCAAAAGCATTACTAAACAGTGAAAAATGTACACGCGTTATACTTGATGAGGTAATTTTAGTCACAACCATCATCTTACTAAACACAACCACTATATTTAAATATAAAATAAATAAAATAGTCGATTGTACAATTATATCCTTCTGACCGACGGGGGATGTGTTCAAGTGTTGAACGATGCTGAGATCGGCATGGAAGGGGGAAGATAAGTACGATGTTGAGATGCAGAGACATGCACTGACCCAAAAGCTTGCCGCATTAAAAGCATGAGAAGCTATAGCTGATTTGTGAAAACAATTTCGTGAAGGAGAGAGTTCATAAACTGAAAATAGACAACCGCAGATTGTGATAGCGGGAAAGCCCAGATGCGGAAGGAATTGGAGAAACTGGAGTCGGAGAACAAGGTTCTTGGATCCTCCTCTTTCGTATTTTCTTGAATTCCCACTTAACAAAAGCTATAAACAGAACCCAGAATGAAGATTTTCCCAAATTTGATTTCCACTGGGGAATTCTGGTCAATGTGAGCTACTCCTTCCCAGATCTCTTCATGGCTTAATTGCAGCTAAGCAGGCTGGATTGCCCCGATTAAAACTGGGTTTTTATGGGAAAAGAGTATAAAATGGCCGAAAAGAAGAGCCTTTTTATCAAAGTATTTATTATTCAATCGTGATTCGTGGCTTTGAAAATCTTCTTCCAAAGGACAGCTACAATACTCTCTCATAATTTCGTGCTCTCATACTCTCCAGCTATATCTTACGAAGTTTACCACAATTTAACTTTGTTCCCATACAATATCTTTGAGATAATACGTACAAGCCTACAAGGTAATAACAAATCTATTCTAAGCTTGAGGGTGAAGACAGGTTTGGATAGTTTGAAAGGCAGCGAGGAAAAGAACACGTGAAATTTGGAAATTTGGAGTGGTTGAGAGCAAAAGGGTACAATTGAACAATTTATTATTTCATTTATCAGATTTAAATATAATGACTACGTTTAGTAAAATGGGGGTTGTGAATAGAATTACCCTACTTGATGCCTAAACCGGCACATTGCATATATTTACTCCACACACAGAGCCTAAAGAAAAATGAACGCAGTACTTCAAGTTAAAAAGCAGCCTTAGCAATCTGAAGAGCGGTGAAATATGGCACACCCTTGTACAAGCCCATCACAGGAAGCCCCTTTAATGTGCCTATGGCCCGCCATCTACTATTGAATACAACTACCTTGGCAAACCAGCCACTGGAAGCCTTCTGTAGTCTATCCAAAAAGAAAAATGCTAAAGGTACCCCAATTGGTACCCCCACCCTATTTTTGTGGCTCACAAAAGCACCTCATTAAAATGGGGCAATTCATTTATTGAGGTGGGCTTTTGTGAGCCACAAAAATTGGTTGAGGTACAAATTGGGGTACCAATTGGGGGTACCTATAGCAGGGTTGATCCAAAAAATGAGGATGAATTTAGAGTTGCTCTGGCATAATGTTTCAAGATAATACTCCATCCGTCCCATCAAGTAAGATAGACTTTCTATTCTGGGTTGTCCCAAAAATATGAACACTTTCTTAAATTGGAATAGACTAACTTTTTACTTTCCCACTTTGTCCTAACCCTCTCTATCTATCATTTCACCTTTTACTTTTTGTGGATCCATTTTTTTCTTTTTCTTACTTTTTGGATGTTGGAATTGTAAAACAACCACTTTATCCTTTATTTCCTTAAAACCCGCACCAAACTCATATAATCTTACATTATGGGACAGAGGTAGTACCATAACATAAATAAGTTTCAAGATGCTACTTCTGCACTTTACAGTGGACTTCAGCTTTACTACTGGAGTATGACGAATGGGTTCTTCAGTTTTCATCTTCATCCTGATTATTAGTTTGTTGATTGTGTTTCTGAGCAGTATACATATCTGCAACCTGAGAAAATGGCGCAACAAAGAAAATGAAGAAAGGGTGTTCAGACCCAACAAGATTTGATACAAAAAGGCACTAGCATAAGTAACATCCAGTATTATGCTGAAATATAGTTCAAGTAATAATAGTTTTCACCATCTCTGCTGATGTGGCCTGCTCTGGAGTCTTGTCATCTCGAATACGAATCAACCGTGGAAATCGCAGAGAGATTCCCTTTGCAACAAAAGAAGAAACATGAGGACCATTAACTTCAACATTCTTGAAATTTAAAACCTCAACTCACAAATTCAGGCACTTAGGGGATGTTTGCTACCATGAAAAGCAACTACTTTCTAGCGAATGTAATTATGGGGAACATTTCTGTTGTTTGGTTTTTCTTTTGACGGAGGAGAATAATTGGTAAAATGAAACAATTCTCTTCTGGTAGGAGGAAAATGAATCTCAAGAGGGAGAGTAGATATAAAATTCCACCCAAGAGCGAAGAATAATTTAATGGAAAGCACCAAACTCCCCCTTAACACTTGAGGAGACAGCATAAACTGTTAGGAGCAGAAATAGTTGTACACGTTTGGAGCAATATTACATTAAGATATTTTGATCAAAAACCTTGTTTGGCATGTATATCAGAGAGACAAAACACCTAATACCTTTTCAGGATCCACAATACCATTGGCTGCACGGTGAACAGGGCTGATAGTGAGGTCTGCAGCTTTTACTTCCCAAACCTAAAATTAATTGTAATAGAATTTGTAGAATAAAAAATGTCAACCATTGCCAAAGCAGCTGGTGTCATTTACTCTAACATAAAAATGAAAAAAATTGTGATAGAAAAAAGGAACAATATATGTCTTTAGAGAGTGAATATGGGAGGAGGATGACATTCAAACAATTGGCCTGTGAAAACCATGGATTTACTGGTATGATGTAGCAATATTTATATTAGTGCTCCAGTAGAAAATCAGTGTGACCAAGAGGTCACGGGATAAGTCTTGGGAGCAGCCTTTTGTCAAAATGACAAAGGAATGCTTGCCTCTTATACACCCTTGTTGTGGGACCCTCACATTGTGGGGACACCAATGTGCACTGGGCTGCCCCTTTAGTAGAAAATCAGTAATACTT
The DNA here is from genome assembly GCA_945859915.1 of Cuscuta epithymum. Classification (NCBI taxonomy): domain Eukaryota; kingdom Viridiplantae; phylum Streptophyta; class Magnoliopsida; order Solanales; family Convolvulaceae; genus Cuscuta; species Cuscuta epithymum. Next base: position 11,651 of record CAMAPF010000089.1, on the reverse strand, counting down.
ATCAACAAGTAGATAAACATGAGTATGTATACCTCGGTGGGTTCAAACCATACATCTGGATTGATTGTTTCGGCATACCTGTAATATGACTGCAGATGATGTGGGGAAAAATAATGAGCAAAAGAGACAAAGTACTAAGGGCATGCTTGCATCCCAGAAAATGCTAGGGAAGCAAAAAATGCTGATATTTATTTTCTAATTTTTGGCTTTCCCTTGAAAAATGCAAAGGAAGATGAATTATGATCAATATTTCAAAAACATATACATATGTTTCTTAATCTTTATATAATAGAAATAAATAAAAAAGAATTTGAAGAAATATAAAAAATAAATTTATTGTGTGACAAATGTTTTATTTCCCTCATGTGGTTTTGTCCTTCCAAATTTCATTTATATTTTACACCTGATACGAGCAGGCCTTTATTCAGTATTAATCCCAACAAGGATTTCTCAAAGGTTTATAAAAGAAAGGGTAAAAAGGTAAAAGAACAGAGAAAAGAAGTGGGGGTTGGGAATAACAAACCTGGCAGAACGTGGGGAAAGAGAATAAAAAAGCACCTGAAGGACAGAGAAAAGATTTCTGGGAATTTGTTAGGCTTGGAGAGAGAGATCCTCTAATAGATCTCGTTTGGACCTTATTTTCTTCTTATCCTATTTACTGTAATCCCAGATATCGATATTGAGTAATTAATTTCTTATCCATATAATTATACGTATGGAGCTGAAGTGTGTTGTTATTACCTTCTGTTTGTTGTGTTCTATCAACACCCTATAAATTTCCCAGATAAATTTAGGAAATGGGCAATGGAGAGAACATTTACAATCAAGGAAAATGTGAAAAGCTCCTGGTTAGAATTCAGGCTTATCGATTGAACAGGATTTTTATGTCTTGGAATTAGGTGGAACAGATTTAGCGTTGGGAATGGAGTGGTTAGCAGGTTTGGGAAAAGTGGAAGCTGATTTCAAATAACTAACCATTTGTATGGGCAATGACAGGTTGGATCTGGGACATGCTCAGATTTTCTCTAAGTTGGATCTAAAGTCGGGTTACCATCAGATGAGGATGTAGACTGATATTCACAAGACATCTTTTCAGACCCATGAAGGGCATTATGAGTACTTAGTAATGCCCTTTGGTCTAACCAACGCTCCATCCACTTTTCAAGCCTTAATGAACCAGGTTTTAAAATCTTATTTAGGAAAATTCACTTTGGTATTCTTTGATGACATTCTTTTTTACAGTAAGAATACAGAAGAGCACAAAGATCACCTCAGCTTAGTCCTTCAAACTCTGGAAGAAAATCAGTTGGTTGTCAAAAAGAAGAAATGCAAGTTTGGGCAAACTCAATTGGCATACTTGGGGCACATTATTTCAGGGCAAGGGGTGATTGCAGATCCCAGTAAGATCCACGATACGGTTGATTGGCCACTACAAAATTTATAGGGATTGAGGGGTTTTGGGGGGTTAACGGGGTACTATAGAAGATTTGTCAAAAGCTATAGCAGAATTGCCACACCTTTAACCAACATGCTGAAAAAAGATGGGTTTAACTGGAGTCCAGGGGCAGTAGCAGCTTTTGAAAAATTAAAACAAGCCATGACATCCTTACCTGTGCTAGCAGCCCCTGATTTTGAGAAAACTTTTATTGTTGAGACAGACGCTTCAGGGACAGGAGTGGGGCAGTATTGATGCAACAAGGAAGACTCATTTCATACATGAGCAAGGTTTTATCTACTACAAATCAAGGCAAGTCCTTGTATAAAAGAGAACTTATGGCAATAGTTTGGGCGATTCAAAAGTGGAGACCCTACTTGGTGGGAAGATGTTTTGAAGTACATACCGATCAAAAGAGACTTGAGTTTCTTACTGAACAAAGAATGCTGGGTGAGGAGCAACAGAAAAGGATTTCTAAATTAACGGGACATAATATCATCATCAAATATAAACAAGGTTGTGAAAACAAGGCCGCAGACGCTTTATCCAGTAAAGGAAGTCTAACAGCCTTGTCTGTGGTAACGTGTCAGAATTGGGAAGGGTTGGAACTTGGAAGAGGGATTATTAAAGGATACCAGATTCCAGAAGTTGATCCAGCCATCCAGGATCTCGTAGCTCAGTCTGACTCAAATCTGGGGTTTATTCTGAGAAAAGGGCTGCTATATTACAAGGGGAGATTGATAGTTCCTAAGGGTTCCTCTAAGATTGCAGTCATATTGAAGGAGTTCCATGATTCTGCTTGCAGGGGTCATTCAGGTCATCTCAGAACACTGAAAAAGAATTACAAATGTGTTGTTTTGGGAGGGTAAGAGAACTGACATTCGGCAATATGTTAGGAGTTGTGACAATTGCCGAAGAAATAAACACCAGAATCTCAGTCCAGCAGGACTCCTTCAACCGCTGCCTATACCTAACAAGACTTGGGTGGACATAAGTATGGACTTCATATGAGGACTCTTAAGGGCTATGGGTAAAGATTCTATATTGGTTGGTGGATAGATTAACTAATTTTTGCTCATTTTATAGAGCTGTCACATCCTTATACTGTCAAGGAAATTGCAGAAGTGTTGTTCAAGAAGTTGTTAAACTCCATGGCATTCCAAGTCACTGATAGGGACAGTATCTTCTTGAGCAATTTTTGGTCTGAGTTGTTTAAGTTAGCTGGGACAAATTTAAAATATAGTACTGCCTATCACCCGCAAACAGATGGGCAGACTGAAGGGGTGAATCAGTGCCTTGAAGTGTATCTGAGGTGTACTACAGGGAGCAAACCCAAGCAGTGGCCCAAGTGGCTAGCATGGGCTGAATACTGGTATAATACAAACTACCACTCATCTATCAAGAGTACTCCTTTCAAAACCCTATATGGACAAGAACCACCTACTTTGATAATGGAAGACACTGCCTTAACTTCTGTGGACGAAGTCTCAAGACTCGCTGCTGAGAGAAATCAGATGCTTCAAGAATTGAACCATAATTTGGACTTGGCTCAGAACAGAATGAGACAATAGGCCAACAAGCACAGGAGAGACATTCAACTGGAGGTGGGTGATAAGGTATTTCTGAACATACAACTTTACAAATTACGGGGTTTGGCTAAAAGGATAAATCAAAAGCCGAAAACTCGTTTTTATGGGCCATTTGAAGTCACTGAAGTGATTAATCCAGTGGCATATAGATTAAAAACTACCAGAGGGTTGTGCTATGCACCCAGTTTTTCATATATCCCTGCTAAAAAAAGACAGTCAACCCAAACACTCATTGCCAGCCACCCCCTGCTTGTATATCGGATGAATGGGAGCAACAAACCCAGCCTGAGGAAGTATTGGATTCCAGAATTTCAGCCACTGGAAATCAGGAGGTTCTAGTCCAATGGAAGCAATTACCGGAGTTTGAAAACTCTTGGGAAGACTTGAAGTTGTTCAGAGAGCAATTTCCTGAATTCCATCTCGGGGACAAGGAGTTTTCAAAAGAGCGGGTGATGATACGAGCAGATCTTTATTCAGTATTATTAATCCCAACAGGAATTTCTCAAAGGTTTATAAAAGAAGGGGTAATAAGGTAAAAGAACAGAGAAAAGAAGTGGAGGCTGGGAATAACAAACTTGCTGAGGTGGACCTGGCAGAACGTGGAGAAAGAGAATAAAGAGCACCTGAAGGACAGAGAAAAGATATCTGGGAATTTGATAGGCTTGGAGAGAGAGATCCTCTATAACAGAGCTCGTTTGGACCTTATTTTCTTCTTATTATATTTACTGTATTCCCAGATATCAATATTGAGTTCTTAATTTCTTATCCATATAATTATACGTATTGAGCTGAACTGTGTTGTTATTATCTTCTGTTTCTTGTGTTCTATCAACACCCTACTTTTTTCACTATCATGTTCTATGTTCCAAATGGGCCCAAATTAAAAAGGAAGGACTTGATTATTGATGCAATGTGTAAGACAACCTTTGGCTTTGGGATAACTTTAGAACGAAGGCTGGTGGAGCATTCTTCAAGCTTTGTTTCAGAAAATCCCGTGCCTGAAAGCACCATAAAATATTTTGGAGATCAAAATACAATTGTAACTTAAGAATACTTGTAGGAAAGATAAATTTCAAACCTTTACTTATTATTCCAACATAACAAAACTGCTTACCAATTTTACAAATGCTTTGAAATTCTTCATTGTTACTGTCATAACAAGCAAGGAGAAAAGCACCATAAACACCTATAGGAGAAAACATTATGAATAATAGCTATGATGGGAAAACAATTACTTCGTGAAAGTATATTATGATAGTCTACAGATAATTTACCTGTACGTTTCCCCCGGCCATGAAAAGCCGCAATTGGTACCAAATCGAGGGAGTCACCAATACTGCATATCACAAACATTTTACTTGTTTATAAGGCAATTACCAGAAGTACATTTATAACTTTACAGTGCATTAGTTTTCTAGTATTACCTCTCCATGTAATCTTTTTTCAACTTCAGCCAGTTATTTGAGCGTTTAGATGGCTCATATGTAGCATCTCTGGTCAGTGTTTTGATGATCAATCCCTCACAACTGCAATGAAAAAGACAAGGCATTGACTCCATGAAAATGTATGCTTATGGGAAGTAACCTATTAAAATAAGATTAAGAACTGGACGCCAATAATCCTTCTACATACTACGTATTTCAGAACAATTGTCACATCACATTTCATAATGGTTACAAGTAAAATAGGTCAATGGGTAATGATGTAACAATTTGGTGTTTTAAACATAACATGTCCAATAACTTTGGTTTAACAATACTAAACTCTTGGGTTTACTCACTTTTCACCATATACTTTATGCTGTTCTCGAGACAAGAATGTTTTGTACTTTTTTAGGGGTAGGCAAATGTTGTCAGCGCTAAACATACAGTATAAATATCACATTAGATGGCAAAATAACTTCCAAGTATCTCTTGTTGTCTAAACTAAGAAAGGATACTGCAGAACAGTAGACAACAAAATTCATACGGAAGAATAATAACACTGATGCAATGTAGACATATATGTTCAATGACCATGCACAAAAACAAAATGAAGGATAGTCATATATCTGAGGAAAAGGTGAGTCACCTGCCATTAACAGAAGCTTCAAGAAACTGTGTTATTTCCTCGAGATCATTGGATGTAATATTTGTGGCAAATTGAAAATAGGCGGGCTCTTCCTCAAATGAATTATACAGGTGCTGCACGAAGCCTTAAAGTCAAGGATCAAATGCATACAATGGTGTGAAAGGTAAAACTAATATTAAAATGTGAAACATTAAAGTTCTTTAATATGGAGCCAAAAGAAAAGCATATACATGCAGAATATGCTTACTAAATGTCATGAAATAAATTACACTGCATCAGTCCCGACAAAAGCAACAAATCAGGTTGATCAATAATGAGAAGAGGAAAGCTTTGGCTAGCGTATTATTGACATTTCCCAGATAATGCAAAGAGTTAGGTTGACTAAGAATTAGTAGAGGGAAAACTTTACTAACATATATGAACATATCAAGTACGAGAATGAATAATGGTTGAATACTTAAAGTTCATATCTCATAGATAAGCTTCATATCAATTAATTAAAGTTTGAGATTTCGGAACTTAATTAGTATCCCATGGATTTAGACACACACCCAAAGAAAGTGGGTCAACCAATTGTAATCAGTATCCACCTCCCCGCCCTCCCCAGGAAGGGGATCCAAATTGAAACTGTGGCTTTACAAGCCAATATGTGCTCCATGTTCCTTTAATCAAAGTTTCAAGTTACAAAATTTGAGCATGTACCAACAACCCATGCAAAACTTCAATAGCTAAAAGATGTTAAGAAATATATACAAACATTTGGTGTCACTCAAATTTGTAGTTCATGAAACTTGTATATTAATTCTTCATATTTGGAAAAGAATCAGCACAAAGGGAAATACCATAAGAACCTAGGTAGACTGAAAAAAGTTAATATGGTGCATTCGATAACAAATAAAACAAAAATAAATGATATGCTGAAATTATCTTATTCTGTCTCAATTCCCAATCCCATTATAATAATGGAGCATGGTCTTCTGCAAAGTGAGTGATAAACTACACCAATAAATATCAACTGAATGCAAACCTGCACCTACGAATCACTCTACATGAATGTGGTTCCTTTACGATACCTAATTTCGAGGAAAATGAGGATTCATATTGCAATATTATCAATTCTTGGTTCAATGGAGAAACAAAAAGAGGCTTTGACACAAAGTTGTCCTAGTCTCTGATGTAAATTGTAAGACACGGGAGAGGGTCCAGTTTATTGCACCAACTATTACAGTGTTACTCTTTCTATAACTGAGAACTGTAACACAGATGGACAATGATGGTATCTTAACCCTAACCAACAATTCATTTCCAAACAAAACACGACATAAAAGAAACAAGTTAATCAATTAAATATGAATGTAACAATAAAGAAAGAATTTATGTACCTCTCTACGAACATTAAGCTGCTCCTGGATAAGCGGTTGTCCATTAAGATACAGAATGTCAAATGCAAAGATGCAAACATTCACCTTTATATCACTCACAACAACATTTTTGCGGGCTCGTGTGCTTAAGATCTGTCATAAAAATGGCATTATAAGCATAACACTGCATCAAAGCAAGAAGGTGTTACAAACTAAATGTTTTCAAAGCACGTATAAACTAATAAAAGGAAAACACTAAATATAGATGATCAAAACATCAAGATGAAGTCAATGGCTTTATTAAGAATGGAGTAACAGTATAACAGTACTGATAGTGAGTTAGTGACACAAGCTTCAGTGCCAATAAAAGAATCAAATTTGTTAAACACAACGACCCAAATAAAATATAAGGTGAACAACATGCACACAAAATGAACTGTAAGTCAATTGACTGCAACTTCAAATTAATGGAATTTAGAATAAGAAGGATTGAGACTGAATAACTTAGTTTATTCCATGAAATGAGTTGCTATTTATACAATATTCTAGGGATTAATAAGGCAGGCTACTAATTATAATATTAAATACAAATATTTGTAACTGACGACTCTAATCAATTGTGTAACGGTTGTCTAGACTTTTCTTTGTCTAGATTCTTCTATATGCCCCCGCAAGCCAGGTATTCTATCAGTGCTAAGAATCCTGAGCTTGTCACGTAGAAACACAAACCGCTGCCGTGAAAGTGGCTTGGTGAGAATGTCAGCTAGTTGATCATGAGAGGAAATATGAAGAACTCAAAGAAGGCCACGTTGCACACGTTGACGGACAAAATGGAAATCAATAGCAACATGTTTCATTCGGGAATGAAAAACCGGATTGGCGGAAGAGGTGGTGGCGCCTTTATTATCACATAGAAGAACCGGAGGAGAAGAAGGAGAATGTCGAAGCTCATGAAGAAGTGACTCAATCCAAAGAGTTTCAGATGCAGCTGTCGATAGGGCCCGATACTCTGCTTCGGTAGAGGATTTGGCAATTGTGCGTTGTTTGGATGATTTCCATGAAATAAGTGATTCTCCGAGAAAAATGGCATAGGCACTGGTGGAGGACCGGTCGTCTGGATTTCCCGCCCAGTCCGCATCAGCATAAGCACACAATGAAAGGTGAGAACTCCGACGAAGATATAAACCATGAGAGCGTGTTCCTTGAAGGTACCGCAAGAGACGTTTCATGAGCTGCCAATGATTGACAGTGGGTTTATGCATAAACTGAGCTAGCTTGTTGATGGCAAAAGCTGTGTCAGGTCGGGTGAGGCTTAAATACTGAAGTGATCCAATAACTTGACGATAGAGGGTGGCATCACAAGAACCCGAACTATCAAACAAAGTCAAGGAAGCTGAGGAAGCTAAGGGTGTGGATACTGGATTCGCCTCATGCATGTTCAACACTTGTAATAAATCCGTAATGTACTTGTGTTGATCAAGAAAGAGTCCATCTGGTGTAGGGGTGACCTGCATGCCCAAAAAGTAATGTAGTGATCCCAAATCCTTGATGGAGAATTTTTGTGCTAACAAGTCAATAGTCTGATGGATCAATGCTGTTGTAGACCCCGTGACAATAATATCATCCACATACACTAACACATAGATATAAGACGGATGAGAGGAAAAGATGAAGAGGCTGGCATCAGAAACTGATTGATGAAACCCAAGGGATAAAAGAAATCCACTGAGAGATTGGTACCACACCCGAGGTGCTTGTTTGAGGCCATAGATAGATTTCTTTAGACGACACACTCTTCCAGATCCATCATTAAAACCAGGGGGTTGTTTCATGTAAACCTCCTCTTGGAGAGCCCCGTGTAGGAATGCATTGTTGACATCGAGTTGATTTATGTGCCAGCCATGAGAAAGGGCAATGGTCAGAACAACTCGGATAGTAACTGGCTTGATGACAGGACTAAAGGTCTCAGAGTAATCAATCCCCGGGCGCTGATGAAAGCCCTTAGCCACCAATTGAGCTTTGAAACGATCCAAGGAACCATCAGGCTTGTATTTCACAGTATAAACCCATTTGCAGCCAACAATGTTCTGACCAGGATGAGCAGGTACAAGTTCCCATGTCCCTTGTTGAACCAAGGCATCAAATTCCACAGACATAGCCTTCCTCCATTCAGGTACCTGTAAAGCTTGAGAAGCACAAGTAGGAATAATATGATGAGGTAATGATGAGTTAGTGACAATGTTAGCTTGTTTACGAGGACGAAGGGTCATTGGGTGGGTACGTTTGGGTGGAGAGGCATTTGGGTCATGATGGTGGCCCGAGGTAGATATGGGGTTATGTGTAGTGGGAGTGATGATTGAAGGGGTGGTGTTGGGTGCATTAGGTAAGGATGGCGTAGTTGGGTTTTGTTTGGGCCGACGGTGATAAGTGATGAGGACCGGTTGGTTCGAAGCGGGTGGACTGGTATGGGTCGTATGAAGGTCTAATGGAGCGGGGTTAGACATGGATGTATAAGGGGAGTCTTGTGTCGCTGGGGTATGAGTAGCAGGAGACGCCTTTGCTAGTGATGTACCTGAGATAGGAAGATAAGAGATAGGAGGCTGAAGCCAATTGTCAATTTCAGATGACAGATCTGTAACTGGTGTTGGATTGTTAGAGAAGGGAAAGACAGACTCATTAAACACCACATGCCGACTAATGAAAATGCGATTGGTAGTAGGATCAAGACAACGATAAGCGCTTTGTTGATCGCAATACCCAAGAAAAATACAAGGTTTAGACCGTGGTTCTAACTTATGAGCTGCATAAGGACGGAGCCATGGAAAACACTGACATCCGAAAATAGCAAGTTTTGTGTAATTGGGCGGTTTTTGAAAAAGTTTTTCATAGGGAGTACAAAAGCCTAGAGATGATGTTGGTTGCCTATTAATTAGATATACAGCAGTTGAAAAGGCATAAGACCAATATTTTAGTGGCATGGAGGAGTGGTGAAGTAAAGTGATCCCTGTTTCTACAATATGACGATGTCGGCGTTCAGCGAATCCATTATGCTCAGGGGTATATGGAGGAGTCAATAAGTGAGTAATACCACAAGAGGCCAGGAATTTCCCTAGGGATACGTATTCACCCCCGCCATCTGAATAAATCGTTTTAATAGATTTTTGAAAAAAGTTTTCTACAATTTTCTTAAATTGTTGAAAAATTGATGTTACTTCTGACTTGCGGGTGATAGTATAAAACCAAATATATTTTGTGTAGTGATCAACAAAAATAACATAATAACGAAAACCATCCACAGAATTAATGTGTGAAGGACCCCAAACATCTGTATAAATTAAATCAAGGGGACCAGAACTTGAAAGGGAAGATTTAGCAAACGGTAACTTGTGACTTTTATTACTTGCACATGAAGTGCAGAAGGACAAATCCTTACTAACATCTTTAAAGGAAATACCTAACGAGGAAATAATTTTTTGAGTGATAGGAAGGGCAGGATGTCCTAAACGACAATGCCACTTATTTAGAGAGAATTTTGTAGTAACATTGACTGAGGGAACAGGAACATTAGGCAGGCTGTAGACGTCACCTTTATTCATACCCCGTAACAAAATTGCTCCCGTTTTCCGGTCCTTGACAAGACAAAAAGAAGGGTGAAACTCAATTAGTACATCATTGTCACGACATAATTTGGCAACTGAAATTAAATTAGTATGAATAGAAGGAACAAAAAGAGTATTAGGTAAGGAGAGAGAATGGAGGGTCATATTCCCAACTTGTGCAATTTCAAGACTTTTACCGTTACCAATAATGAGGGAGTCTGTGCCGGTATAATCGGACGCCAAGGTAAGGTTGTTTAAATTATTGGTGACATGATTACTTGCTCCCGAGTCTAGTAACCATCCGCCTCTCCTGTTCGTGGCAGTATTAACCTGGGGGGGATAATTTTGTTGCTCAAATCTATGCCAACAGTTGATAGCGAGATGGTTCGGTTTGCCACAAATTTGGCATTAATAACAGCACCCGAACTGGTATTTCCTCCAAAATTGGTACGCCTTCCCCCTGGGCGTGGGCCTCGATTCTGGTTGTAGAGATTATTGGGACGTGGGCCTCGATTCTGATTTCTGGAAAAATTCCTACTCTGAGTATTGGGCTTGTGGGGTAAATTCTGAGACTGGGCTGATGGGGCTGGGCCTAATATAGACCCACTCTGGTCTGGAATCCTCCTAGCCGTCATAGCGACCGAATTATCTTCTTCCTCTTTCCTTTCGACGGTAGCTGCGTTCACCGTAACAACAGCGGCGGAGTTCAAGAGCTCCTTCCTTCGGATTTTATCTTCGAATCTGACCAGTAAGGAGTGAAGGTCTTCAAAGTTGGTTTCATCTGGGCGGATGGAGTTCTCCATGGATTCAAATTCGGGACGAAGACCCTCCAGGGCTTGAATGGCAAAATCTTCATCGTCAACTGGTCGTCCGGCCTTGGCCAGTTCATTCGCGATGGTGCGTAGGTGATGAAGATATTCTGCTACAGGTTGCGAGCCTTGTTTAGCATGGCGGAACTGGTCTTTCAGACTTCTAATCTTGGAAGCTGACCGGGTCCCATATAGGCGCTCCAGTGTCTTCCAGACAGAGGCGGAGGTCGTTGCTGACCCAATCAACGGTTTGCAAGCAGAACTGAGAGAAGAGACAAGGGCGTGCCGCACCAGACGGTCCTGTCTCTTCCATCGGAGATGGTTGGCAGCTTCACTTTCTGGAGGAGGACTGAATTTTTCATCAATATACTGGTCCAGATGAGAACCAAACAGAAGGTCCATAACTTGGTCTCTCCATACAAGGTAATTTGATCCATCTAGTTTTTCTGGGAATTGGCTAGGGCTGAGCATAATAAGGCCATCTGGGGTTAGGGGATTGTTGGCTGAGAAAGATGAAGTTGAATTATCTTCTGGACTTTTGTCTCTGTTATCTTCATTAGCCATGGCAGATGAAGATGATGCTGGTTGAGCGGAAGGTGATGAGAATAGACCGATTAGGTCTCTAGAGGCTCTGATACCATAATGGAATTTAGAATAAGAAGGATTGAGACTGAATAACTTAGTCTATTCCATGAAATGAGTTGCTATTTATACAATATTCTAGGGATTAATAAGGCAGGCTACTAATTATAATATTAAATACAAATATTTGTAACTGACGACTCTAA